>JARBWK010000009.1:42365391-42988631 GCA_030556195.1 Anolis apletophallus | reverse complement strand
CATGGTATCTTTCACAGAAGTCCACATGCTAGGAGAAGAATGGTCTTCTCTTACTGCTGGCAAGCAGACCCTGGCATGTCATTTTGATTCTTGTTAAAATAGTTGGAAAATACAAGGATTGGACTGTTATGTCTTATGAATTGTGATTGCATACCACAAGAAGCCACGAGAACTTGCAAAAGTGTGAAATGCCATTTCAATCCATGTGTATGGAAAATGCCACCTGCTATATCTCTGTATATCACAATGTTTTGAATGCTTCACATATGGCACACCTTGATAATAGAAGAACTGCACTAAATCTTAAAGGTTTGCTTAGATCAGTGGTTCTCAACCTGTGCCCCTCAGATGTTTTGGCCTTCAACTCCCAGAAATCCCAGCTAGTTTACCAGCTTCTTGAAGCCCATGTGATTAAGTGGTAAATCTTAATCTTTTTTGGCCAAGGAATGCCAGACTGCATCGAAACTGTAGAATTCTTGCATTTAACTACTCTTTTAACTGCCATGGCTCAATAGTATGAAATCTTGGAAGAAATAATTTTACAAGGTCTTCTCTGCCTAAATAGTGAAAGGGTTAATGAGCTTAAATAATGCTAATTGCTGAAATATTAGTTTGAAATAAAAATGCCTCTTTGCAAAATGTGAACAGAAAGGACGAAGGCAAAGGGGAAAACTGTGTGTTCCAGATACGGAGGATGTTACGATTTCAGTGACCTAACGATTTAATGCTTATCAAGGAACAAATAATAGATTGTTTATCTATGCTGGCACCACATATGAGAGCATATGTGTAGAAGTAATTAGGTGAAAGTGTCAAGATGAAAATACTGAGAAAAGTATGTTTTTAAAAATGTGATTGGATGAAGAGATGTGAGGAGAAAGGTTATGCCATGTGTGAGGACTCACCCATTTTATGCTAGGCCCAGACCAGCATAGCAGTTTGACATCCATGGTAAAACAGGATAGCCAGGAATGAGGTAGTGGCTTGGATCCTTCTCAGGGAGGAAGAGAGAAAGAGAGCTGCCTGGGCGTGGCTCAGAGCTGAGGGGAGGAGCAGAGCTAGTTGAGAGGGGAAAAGTGTAGCTTATTCAGCAGTCGGTTGTCAGAGCTGTGAGAGAAAGGAGTCTCTTGACAGAGCTGAGTGTGAGCAGTCAGAGAAGACAATTGTCTTGAAACTGCCAGGAAAAGTTCTGTGTGAGAGCTGACAGGTAGTCAGTCACAGGCTTTTGGAATCTCTAGGGTTAGAGACCAGCTCGCATCTCTGGAGAAGCCAGCTATAGGAAAACTCTGGGAAAGAGTTAGTAGCTAGGGTGCTTCTGTGTAGCACAGCAGTTCTCATTTGTGCCTGGAGAGCAGGGGCTAGGACCCGGGGTTCCCTTGGCATTGGGGCCTGCAGCTGCAGAGACAGATTCAGAAGAGGATTTGGACGGGTGGGACGGGCCGTTTCCCTTCTGCGGGCCTCCGTCGCCCACAGAGAGTCTGGCATGGGAAGAGCTGTGTTTTGGCCTGACGTGTAGATAACCAGGTGCAAATGGAGGATAGTGATTCTGGGAGTTATGAGCACCCGGGAGAGGTCACAGGAGCTTTTGAGTGAAAACATGGATCAAAGCGCCTGGGAAGATTCTAGGGAGAAGAGCTCTCATGTAGATAGTGACCCAGCTGCTGAGAGACAAGGTCGAACCTTTGATAGGAGAAGTAGCATTGAGTCTGGGAGAAGGGGATGGCACCGGCCTAGACAGGCCGAGGTCCGTCAGCAGAGATTGGAGGCAGCGGGGCCTAGGCGTCGGGGACCTCGGCGAACGATTAAGTAGAGCAGGCGTGGGAACGCATCCCCAGTGCTTCGGCCGCGTCTCTCACTTCTGAATAGGCGTGTTAGCGAGTGGACCCGGGAGCCGAGCTGGCTCGTGGTCACCAAGTTTGCCTTGCATTCACCCTGCCTTGTTCCTGTTCCCGCATTGCCTTGCGGAGCCTTGCTCAAGCCTTGCAGTAGCTTTTGATTGTTTTGCCAAGCTGTTTTGGACCTTGTTGCTTCAAGACTTTGATTGCATTCATCTTTTCTATGGACAATTTACCGTTTGGACTGTTTTATATTCAATAAAGTAGTTAGCCTTCAGCCCGTCTCTGTGTGTGTGATTAAGGGGCCGGTCAAGTCCGTGCATCGTGACAGTTGGCCGAAGCACTCCAAGAACCCCTTATCACATCACGCACGGGACGCCGCAAGAAGCGCAAAGGCCGTTGCTGCCATGGCCAACCTGTCGGATGCCCAAGTGGCGGAGATGCAACAAGAACTGGGAGAGCTCCGGGCCAGGGCCGGCAGACACCCCGGGGTGTCGGCGCCAGCACGTTTTGGAGGCAACCCGGCCCTAGTGGAGGTGTTCCTCGGCCAAGTGGAAATATACCTGGAGTTGCGGCCCAATGAGTTTGCCAACGACCGGGCCAAAGTGGGGTTTGTCTACAACCTGTTGGAGAGAACGGAAGCAACGTGGGCCACTACTTTTGCTTCGAGCCAATCCCCGGGGGGCATGTCCTTGTCCCAGTACATTTCCCGGGTCCGAGTGTTGGCTGCCCAGGTGGACTGGAATCCCTCGGCCCTGCGTTACCAATACATCAAGGGACTGTCATCGGAACTGCAACAGGAGATGTTGAAACACGCTCGCCCCGCGGATATGGAGGCAGCAATCGCCCTGAGCCTACGTGTGGAGCGGGGTTGCAGACCCCGGGCGTTGGGACAAGGTGCGGTGGAGAAGCCGGCTGTGCAGAAGGAGTCGAGGCCGGGCAGTTCTTGCCCCGACAGTTCGCGCCGGCCCCTGCGCCCTTGGATGAGCGGAGCCCATGCAGTTGGGAACGGTGCGCGACCCAAGGTAGACCAAGCGGAGAAAGCACGCCGTCAACGTCTCAACCTGTGTTGGTATTGCGGAGTTAGAGAATGCCCCCAGAAGCAGCGTGGAAAGACTCCTCGGGCCTCCGCCGCCCTTGGAGGGGCCCCGGAAGCCGAGGAAGCCCTCCAGGTGACGAGGGGGAAGGGCTGGCCGGGTGTAAGAGGTTCGCTCACTCGGCGCCGTCACTAACCTCCCCCTGAACCCAAGACTGGACAATTGTTCCTTGTAATGGTCAGCCTTGGTCCCCGAGAAGGGCCGATGATGGTCACGCCATGATCGACTCGGGGGCCACCAACAACTTCATCGATGCAGACTATGCCAAGTCTGCTGGATTACAATTTCTTGATCTTCAAGAGCCCAAGGGTGTACAGACTATTGATGGGAGAACCCTGAAGATGGGGCTGTGACTCAATATACAGCCCCTACCAAGATGTGGACCAGCTCCCACAAAGAGGACATTTCTTTCCTTGTGACCAAGTTGCCAGATTTCCCCATTGTCCTGGGCATTGTGTGGCTCGCACTTCTTCCGACCCCCAGATTTCCTGGGCCAAGAGACAGTTAATTTTTCTTCTGACCATTGCCAGAGTCACTGCATGACGGCCCGGGCTTGACAGGCCCAAGGGGTGGAAAATGTAGCCACACTGCCCAAGAAATATGCCGGATTTTGGAATGTGTTCAGCGAGAAGGAGGCGGAACGCTTGCCTCCACACCGGCCCTATGACTGTGCCATTGGTGGAACCTGGAGCCCCCATCCCGCGGGGGAGACTCTACCCTCTCTCGGAACCAGAGCAACAGGCTCTCCGGGAGTTCCTGGATGAGAATCTGCGGAAGGGCGTCATTCGGCCTTCTCAGTCCCCGGCCGGGGCGCCCATTCTTTTTGTTAAGAAGAAATCGGGGGAGCTGCGCCTTTGCAATGAATACCGGGATCTCAACAAGATCACGATTTGCAGCTTCGCTACCCCTACCCCTGATCCCCGAGCTGTTGGGGCGGATGCGGGGGTGCCAAAGTGTTCATGAAACTGGACTTGAGGCGCTTACAACAGTGCGGATTCGCCAGGGCGACGAATGGAAGACGGCCTTCCAGACCAAGTGGGCAGTTTCGAATACCTGGTGATGGGATTCGGTTTGTGCAATGCCCCAGCCTGTTTCCAACATTTCATGAATGACATTTTCCGGGACCTGCTGGATCGTTATCTGGCAGTCTACCTGGGCGACCTGCTGATTTTTCTCCGGATCAGGCGACCCACGACCGTCATGTCAAGGAAGTGCTCCAGAGGCTGAGAGCCCACGGGCTCTATGCTAAGCTGGAGAAATGTGCTTTTGATCTGCGGGAGGTGGACTTTCTGGGCTACCGTATCTCCCCTACGGGCATTGCCATGAATGACACCAAGGTCCAAGCTGTGGCGGACTGGGCGGCTCCGGCCAGCAAAAGGACATTCAACGATTCCTGGGCTTTGCCAACTACTACAGAAAGTTCATTCCTGACTTTGCCAAGTGGGCTGATCCTATCACCCAGTGTCTGCGGGGAAAGGTGCCGTTCGGTGGACACCGGAGGCGGACGTGGGTTTCCGCAAGTTAAAGCAGCTGTTCACCACCCAGCTGCTTCTGCAGCACCCCAACCCCCACACCCCTTTCATCTTGCAGGCTGACGCTTCGGATGTAGCAGTGGGAGCGATCCTGCTACAGCCTCAGGGAACGGACCTGTTGCCCTGTGCCCACTACTCCCGGCAGCTGACAGCTCCGGAAAAGAACTATACCATTTGGGAGAAGGGCTCCTGGCCATCAAGGTCGCCTTTGAAGTTTGGCGACACCTCCTTGAAGGGGCCAAATTCTTGGTGGAAGTTCACACTGACCACCGGAACTTGAGCACTTGAAGACCCAGCGCAAATTGAACCAGAGGCAACAGAGATGGTCCCTGTTCTTTGAGCGATTCAATTTCCGCATCCACTATGTGACCCCAAGCAGACCAAGCAAGCGGATGTGCTGTCTCGGAAGCTGGAGTATGTTCGTGGCGGAGAAGGGCTTTCTGAGGCCCGTCTCCTGAAAGCGGAGAACTTTGCAGCTGCCCGGGCGGCCCCTGTGAACCCTCCAGTGGCTCCGCGGCCCCTGGGGACAAGAGACCTCTGAGTGACCGGGTCCAGGCGCGCCAGCGGACCGACCCTTGGGTGCAAGAGCAGCTGACCAAGGGGTGCAAGCCCCTTTCCAGGTAAGAACGGGTGCTCTACCACCGCGACTCTGTCTATGTTTCCCCTGGGCTTGAGCGGGTGGACATTCTCAAGCTTTGCCATGATAGCGGGCCGCAGGTCATTTTGGGCTGTTCAAGACCCTCCAGTTGGTCCTACGGGATTTTTGGTGGCTTAAAGTGCGGAGGGATGTGGAGGACTATGTAGGCTCTTGCCCTGTGTGCCAGCGGGCCAAGAACCAAGGGGGCAAACCGGCCGGTTTGCTCCAGCCGCTTCCGACCCCTTCCGCTCCCTGGAAGATGATCTCGGCTGATTTCATCACCGACCTGCCCAAGTCAAGGGGTTTCACCACGATCCTGGTCGTGGTGGACTGTTTCACCAAGATGGGACACTTCATCTCCTGTGTGGGGTGCCTACGGCCAAAGGAGACTGCTGATATGTTTGTGCAACATGTATTTCGGCTGCATGGACTTCCACAGAGTTTTGTGACAGACCGCGGCACCCAATTCACTTCCCAGTTCTGGAAGGCTGTCCAGAAGCTGCTGGGGATTGATGTTCGGATGTCCACGGCCCATCACCCTCAGTCCGACGGGCAAACCGAAAGGGTTAACGCCACCTTGGAACAGTACCTGCGGTGCTATGTCAACTATCAGCAAAACAACTGGGCGTCCTTGTTGTCTTTGGCGGAGTTTGCCTACAACAATGTGACGCAGGAATCCCTCAAAGAGACTCCCTTCTTTGCTAACTATGGACACCATCCTCGGTTCTACCCTCGGGTGGACCCGTCTGGAGCCCTGCCGGCGGCAGAGGATTGGCTTCAGGAGCTCACTGCACTCCAAGATTTGCTACGTACTCAATTGGACCAGGCTAAAGCGGATTACAAGCGGATGGCTGATCGGCGGCGCCAGGAGGGTCCTGAGATCCTAGTGGGGGATAAAGTTTGGCTGTCTACCAAGAATCTGCTCACGCAGAGGCCTAGCCGCAAGTTGGATGCGAGATTTTTGGGCCCTTACACGGTGTTGGAAAAGGTGGGGCCTGTTTCCTTCAAACTGCAACTCCCAGCGGACATGAGGAGCCACCCTGTGTTTCACCGTTCTTTGCTCCGCCCCGGGTGCGGCCTGATGTGGCGCCGCCGCCCCTCCCCCTGTGATGCGGGATGGGGAGGAGGAGTTCGAGGTGCAGGACATCCTGGATGCACGCATCAGATACCGGAAGCTGGAGTATTTGATTGACTGGAAAGGTTTCGGGCCGGAAGAGCGCTCCTGGACGCCGGCTCGAGATGTTCACGCCCCGGACATTGTTGCTCGGTTTCACCGCAAGTACCCTGACAAACCCAAGCCTCGCGGGAGGCCTCGGAGGGGCCCTGAGGGGGGGGGGATAGTGTAGCACAGCAGTTCTCGTTTGTGCCTGGAGAGCAGGGGCTAGGACCCGGGGTTCCCTTGGCATTGGGGCCTGCAGCTGCAGAGACAGATTCAGAAGAGGATTTGGAAGGGTGGGAAGGGCAGTTTCCCATCAGCGGGCCTCCTTCGCCCACAGAGAGTCTGGCATGGGAAGAGCTGTGTTTTGGCCCTGACGTAGACATAGATAACCAGGTGCAAATGGAGGATAGTGATATTGCGGTTGAACAATGTCAAACACTCCTGCGAAATTGTCACACGATTGCGTTTGTGGTCGATTGTGAGCAAACGCGGCACCCATCTTGCAGAAAGCTAACCAAGTGATCATTTAAAATTGAAACCACTGAGCCATGTGAGATGCCTATGGCTTCCACAATCTCTCGCACTTTCAATCTTCGATCGGCCAACACCATATCATGAGATTTTTCAATTGTTTCGGGTGCAGACACCTCAACTGGGTGTCCAGAATGTTCAGCATCTTCCGTGCTTGTACGACCACAATGAAATTCAGTAAAACACTTTTTTACCATTGAAGTTGATGGTGCAGAGTCCCCATAGTATTTATCAAGCTTGAGTGATGGTTTGAGTGATGGTTTTTTTCCGCAAAAAATAATGCTTAATGGGCACATGAAATTCACCTTTTCCATTTTTCCTCAAATCATGCAGTAGTTTGCTATCAATGGCTGTCAAACACAAACTAAATGATGCAGCTTGTTCCAATGTTGACAGAAGTCAACTGACAGATGCCTCTTGAAGGAGCAGTGTTGCCCTTTCAGTTAAGAGGTGGGAAATTCAAAAAGTCACGGACTTATTGACCTGCCCTCGTATGATCATAGCTTAACTGCAATGTATTTTACCACTCATCAGGGCATGATTGAATCATATTTGTGTCTGGTTTTGTGGTGTCAGGCAAGGAGAAATTATTTAGTTCAGTACTTCGTTAATTATAAGCTCACACAAGATTCTGGCCAAGGTATTCTTCAAGTAAAAATATGCTGGACATCCGAACAGCTTGTCTTTCAAACATTCCTTCCCTCTTTACTTCCAATCTTTTTTTTCCTTTGTGCATTTTCTTCCTCTGATCTTTTTAATGTGATGTTTTTAAAGTGAAGTCATAATTTCCACAGTGATCCTCTCTCATTTTTTTCATGAACAACCTTTGTTTACTGTTTCTTTCATAATGATTTGTGGCCTTAAGTGAGATGTTGAACAAAACTTTCACTGTGTAAGAACTTGGCTGTGAAGAGCTTAATGCTTGCTTGTCAATCTAAAACATGCCATGGGAAAACTTCCAGGCCTTCTGCTATTCCCAAATGTATGACAGACCTTGCCAACAGGCGTGTTTCAATTTTTCAGTCCATGACACAGTAACCTAGCCATTCCTAATATGCTATTCAGCATATTTCTATTAAGTGAACAGAACTGCCACTTAAACATTGCTCTGTATTTTCAAAAACTCCAGTTGTATTTTGTAAGGTAATTTCAGGTGTTCCATCAAATAATTGGTTACTGGGATAGTCAAATCACTGATATATCCATAGAGTCTTTTCTTCCCAACTCTTCCCTGCATACCAGCATTCTATAGTATTTTCCTAGTTATGTTTGCCATTTAGAACCATTTAATGCAAGCACATCCTACAGAGGTGCATTTCTAATAGAGAAGTGATTCTGTGTTGATTTAAACACACACACACACACACACACAGGAAGAGAGGGGGAGAGAGATTAGTATTTATCTTAGCATTTATATTTTTATGTTTTGAAGACCTAATTGAACAGCCTCATCTTTTTCTTTCTTTAAGGTTACACATAGTCCTTTAAAATTCATTGGCAATCACATCAGTGTTATTTTCATTTTCATTTTTAAAATTTAACATGGGAATGAATTTCTACTCAGTTTTGTATTTTGGTAGCATGTTTTCCTCCCTCCGTCCAGCTACAAAACTTCTTTCTTCTTCACTGACTTGCTTCTATTTCCACTTGTTTCCATCCACCTTGACATAATCTATCCACCTTGATAACCAACCATGGATTTTTATCAGGCACAATGAGGCTGGATCTACACTGCCATATAATCCAGATTATCAAATCAGATAATCTACATTATTTGTGTTGAACTGGATTATATGAGTCTACACTGTCATATAATCCAGTTCATATCAGATAATCTGGTTTTTACATAACAGGGTTGAAGAGCCCTCTGTCATTTCAGTACTAAAATTAGGCCTGGTTAGGTTTTTCGTAAAGCTACTAAATTTGTTTAAAATTTGTTTCTAAATTAATTTTGACACAATTAATTTCCCACTAGAAGGACATGGGGGGAGAGCCCTGTTAACCCACTTTGCAAGCTGATTTCTTCCCTCTGCATGAGAACTGGGGGAAATGTGGCTTCCCCTCCGAGTTCTCACGGCGGAGGGAAGAAATCCGCATCCAAACTGGGTTGAATATGCGTGTCTGCCATTAACAAAGGCATTCTGAAGTTTTAGAATTTTTCTGAATAAATTTTGAATTTTTCCCAGAAATTTTCAGAAGTCTGATTGATTGATTGATTGATTTTATTATTTATGAGTCGCCCTCCACGTCAGTGCTCCGGGCGACTTACACATAAAACACATAAAAAGAGTTCAATAGTTAAAAGCTAAAAGAATAGGAAAATTAATTAAAATAGTTCCAGTAACTCAGGCTAAGTCTGAAGGGTGTCCTTAGCCGTAAGCCTTTCGGAAGAGCCAGGTCTTCAATGCGGTCAGGAACTGGGGCATGTCCTGGATAGCTCTCTGATCCGCCGGCATCAAGTTCCAAAGAACAGGGGCCGCGATGGAAAAGGTTCTCCGTCTCGTGGTGTCGAGGCGGGCCTCACTCACACCTGGGATGCGGAGAAGGTCCCTGTTTCCTGAACGCGGCGACATTAAATGAGCTGGTTCAGACAAGCGGTCTTTTAAATAAGCTGGGCCGGCGCCATGGAGGGACTTAAAGGTAAGCGACAAGATCTTGTGGATGGCTCTGAGCTCGACTGGCAGCCAGTGCAGGCGCTGTAGAGATGGCGCGATATGGCATCTCAGTGGTGTCCCGGTGAGGAGTCTGGCAGCTGCATTCTGCACTAGCTGGATTTTACGAGTGGTTGACTGCGGCAACCCCACGTACAAGGCATTACAGTAGTAAGCCGTGATGTCACTGTGGCATGGACTACCGTAGCCAGCGCATCTGATGGAAGGTAAGGTGCCAGTTGACGTGCCTGGCGTAGGTGGAAGAAAGCTCCCTTACTTGTCGCAGCAACCTGGGCCTCCAGTGAGAGTCTCGAGTCTAGTATCACACCGAGACTCTTCACCGACGGGGCTGGGATCAGCGGCTCTCCCTCAAAGAGAGGCAGCGGAATGGGTGGCTCTGGGCGTCCCGGCCATAGAATCTCAGTCAATCAAATTCGAAGCGCCAGCGCCCCCGACATACGATGCAAGTGTTGAACCATTTTCTTATGGATCAACCAAGCCTACTAAAAATCTTCCACTCCAGAAGTAGCGGTAAGTCTCTTCCAGAGATAGAAATAAAATAACCACTAGAATTGAACTACAGTCCCCGTGTTACAAACATCACACTTATGAATAAATAATAGTTAAGAATAGGGGTGATAAAACTGGAATTTGGAGAAATCTACCCCTAGGAAGGGAAATTCACTCCTGCAAGAGTTATCATGGGAGAAAACTGTCTCAACTGAACCTTTCTCAGCAATCCTTGTTTCCACCACAAGCCAAATTTTGCAAAATCCAATCATCACTGAAAGTGAAGTGAAATCTCACATTATTTGCTTTGAACTGGATTATTTGCATCCACACTGCCATATAATCCAGTTGAAAGCAGATAATTGGGATTTTATATGGCAGAAGGGGACTTTGCTTGGGAAAATACCTGTGAGTTTATTCCTGCTCAATAGCAAATAATGTTATTAAACAAAACCCAGTCATTTTTACTTAGTGCAACTCTGCAGTTATGTTACAGTTAAACACACTTCCCATAGGCAATATTTCTTAAAGTTTCTATCTTGTGTTGCCTAGACAGAAAGTCTAAATAACATCTGGTTTTGGATGCTAAGCACTTGAATGGAGGACTGTCAAGGACTACCAGATACTATAGGATGCATTTCAGAGGAAGGTAATGACAAACTTTCTTCTTTATCTAAGAAATGTAATTGAAATTAATGGGGTCACTGTAAGATGACAAGTGACTGAAAGACTGCCTAGATATAGACATATACTTTCCCTATGATAGCCAACACTGATTCTATGACAAAGCCTAGCAATGTAGAATAGATTCAAGTTTGTTTTATTTACAGGCCCGGATTACCCATAAGGCCAACCTAGGCCATGACCTAGGGGAGCAAGCTGAGGGGGCGCGCAGATCACGGACCAAAAAAATATATATGTTGAAACAAATAAAAACGCAACGCGCATGGAGATGAAGAAGGAAGTTTTGAGTGTGAACGGATTGCTTTCTGTCTACAGAGCAGAATTACGCAGTTTACTTGAATGTCATAGCCTGCAGGAGGGAGGGGGAGGGTAGCTGGTATGGGGCAGGCGTCAGGCGATGATATCGGCCATTGGCGGCGGCTTGTCCACAGGATCCGTCTCGGTGCTTTCGCTGAACAGCCGCAAGATGGTGCGCGTGAGCTCGAGCATGGCGCTGCTGCAGGTGGGTCTGGCCCAGGTGCCCCACGAGCCCCGTGGATACACCTGAGCTGATTGGTGCGGGGTGTTGTTGATTTATTTGGATATTACTGATCAACTGAGATATATTGGGCTACCTGAGTGAATTTGAAGTAAGTTGTATGATATGATTCATTTTTATTTATTTATTTTATTTATTTATCATTTGGCTTCTATGCTGCCACTCCCAGCGGGCTCGGGGCGGCTCACAACACTAAAAGCCACAGCATAAAAACAATGACACAGAATAAAACAGAACATAAAAACATCATTAAAATATCACAATATTTTTAGTGTGGGTCTGAGTGATGTCGGGGGGCGGGGGGCCCGTAGAGGTTGGCTTAAAGGGGGCGTAATTCCAAAGTGTGGCCTAGGGCGCGAAAAGGTGTTAATCCGGGCCTGTTTATTTATAGCTTCCCCAATTATAGGGGTTTTTTTCATGTCAGGAGTCACTTGAGAAACTTTAAGTTGCTTCTGGTGTGAGAGAATTGGCCATCTGCAAAGACATTGTCCAGGGGACACCCAGATATTTTGATGTTTTACCATCCTTGTGGGAGGCTTCTCTCATGTCCCTACATAGAGAGCCGGAGCTGACAGAGGGAGCTCATCCGTGCTCTCCCCGGATTCAAACTTGCGACCTGTCAGTCTTCAGTCTTGCCGGCACAAGGGTTTAACCCATTGCACCATTGGAGGCTCACCCAATTATATAGTAATTATGCACAATTACTATAACAAAATAGTAATGAAATTTCATTACCCTCGTCATAGTAATGAATTTTTCACTAACTATAATTTAGAAACTCTTTAGAAATGAAATGCCAGCCCCACCTCCAGTTTTGTACTGACTTTTGAACCTTTAAAAATGGAGCACACATCTCTATTAGTTACACATATACCAGTGTGACCCCTGAGCAAATGTGCACAGGATCATGCTGATATTCATAGTTTCATATGTGCAAGGGGATCTCTTCCCTCCTAGTTTTGAACTAAAGATATTTCAACAGAACTCCATTTTCTTCAGTCTAAATTTTTCCTACCCAATTATAAATGTGACTTTAAAAAAAAGGTTGATAAGGGGGAGGGGTCAAATCTGGTTCTATGGACAATTTAATTATTTTTAAACATATCTTCTTATCTAGCAGTCCATTCTAACCATATCAAAAATCTATTACAGAAAGGGCAAAGAAAATGCAACCCACATGTGGTTCCCAACCCATTTTGCCTCATAGTCCCCATAATCCCCAGATGGTCCTCCATATTTTTGAAAGTGAGCTCAAATGATCCCAAATCAAATGGCTGCAAAAATGGTCACAACATGCAGTGGGTTGGAATTATCTATACTCCACATTCCCTCATGACCTTCGGGCCTGCAACAATCCTGAACTAGCATCCTTACCTAAGTGTATTATGAGGAAACCTTTTCCTCTCCCTTTCCTCATCTAACTCCTGCTCTCGAGTAACCCATTTTGCCCTCCTAGCTTCCATCTCCATGCTTTCAGCATCGCTCAAAGACTCATCTACAACATATAGATCTGCATGGTGCAATAGGGCACTAGATTCCCTTCCCTCACAATAAAGCTATTAACCTCCAGGTTGTAGGTTATGGTGTAAGAGTTTTTTCTACACTCTTCTAAAGTAAATAGATTTGTGAAGGTGAAATGAAAAATAGCAAATAAGTCGGAAAATCAGAGAAAGAGACAAACAAATTTCACCTTCACAAAATCTCTTTAATGTCCCCTCCATCCGACAATATCATCTTTCCTCTACAAGACAAAAGGCATTCTTGGTGGTGGCACCAATGTTGTGGAATGCCCTACCTGAGGAAATCAGAGGAATCGGAGAACTGTCTTCTTTTTGTCGAGCCTGCAAGACGGCTTTCCCAGTCGAGTGATTGCTTGCTATTGCCTTGTCTAGCTTAGGAATATTTTAGTACTGTAACAATTTTAGATTAGCTGGCGTCTATTAGCTTGTTTTATACTGTATGTTTTGTATTGCTTGCTTACACTGCTGTAAACCGCTCCAAACTTCTAGAGGGAGCGGTCTAGAAGCCGAAATAATAAATAAATAGACAGAAAATTGAAAAGAAAAATTTAAAAGGTGAATAATAGAAAGAAAATCAATAGAAAATTTTAAAAGGTGGAAGAAAAATCAAAGCAACAAAAGGCACGTAAAGCTCAGCATGAGCTAAATTGGAAAAGGTTTAAGCAGTTGCACGAACTCAAAGTCCACAAATCCACCTCATTTTTTTGTTCTGGCTTCACATACTTTCAATCTCTGATCCCAAGTGCAGATATGGCCATAAATGCATTGTTCTTTAAGTCTTTTTATTTTTAAAAAGCATCAAGTTTTTAAAAAACTATGGCAAAAAGTTTTGCAATTTGATATTTCATATACAAAATTCAGATGGCCAAAATTAAAAAAAATAATGGCAAAACATGAGCCAATGTTAGTTTCACTTGAAATCAACATGCTCATCAACCTGTCAAAGCACTTCTTATTAAGTGTCCCATCCCCCCAAATCATTGAACCATTAGAAAAGACTAAGGTCAATGCTAAAAACCTTGAACATACTTTAAGGTAGATTTGTTCAGAAATACCTAATAATAATCCCGTCTTTCAGAAAAAGAAGATAAACAGATGGAAGAGAAAATGGAATATACCATCAAAATTTGGCATGGAAAAAGAGGTTGCTTATCTTCCAAATGAAGGTCCCAAGTTGGATGCTGCTACAACATTTCAAAGAATACACGAATTTTTTAACTGGGACTGGACTTCATCAGTTACAGCTACATATCTGTTATGGTGTGAAATCATTATATTATGGTCTTCCATTCTTTCACTATTCAAAGTCAATGCAAGCTTTTCTTTCTATTCCATTCACCATTTTCTTACTATGTTCTATGCATTACTTTAAACCTTTCAGGTTGGAAGGGAAGCGGTGCATGAAATAAAAATACCAGACAAGTCACAGGTGATCTCTTAATTCAGGAAAAGCAAGAAGAATCTCCAGGGGGTCTTTCACACTATACAATTACAGTTCAATGATTTCACTTTAACTGCCTTGGCTGCATGTTATGGAAACTTGGAGTTTAGTAAGGCACTCTGACCATCTGGTAGAGATTTCTTGCTGCCCTTTCCTAAGCTACAAATCTGAGGAGTCCCTAGAATGGAACACTGGTAGATATAATAGAATGATATTTATTTATTTATTTCCAGTGTTTATACCCCGCTACTTCTCAACCCCCAAGGGGGGGACTCAGTGCGGCCTAACAGACGGCAACAATTCGATGCCACACAATACATAGTAAACAACAGTTAAAATTAAAATACATTAAAATACACCTAGAATTCAATACATTAAAATACAGTTAATATTAAAACATGTACATTCATCACCATTAAAACAATGTTCCATCCAATGTCTTAGATCTTAACCACCAATTTCCCAACTGACCAGTCTAAAGTGCCGTGTCATGCTAGGGTGCAAACGCTTGGTCCCAAAGCCAGGATTTCACTCTTTTTCTGAATGTTAGGAGGGATGAAGCTGATCGAAAATCAATAGGGAGTGCGTTCCACAGACGGGGGGCCACCACCGAGATACAGCTACACTGATAGAGCTACACTAGTGTAGGGGGAAAGAGCCCTGGGATGGGGTTGGTGTGGGGACTGGAGAAAACTTCATGAGGGACATGATGATTCTTATTTAACATCCACCTTTTGCTCCTACGGTATAGCTACACTCCTGTTGTATCACAGCTTGATGGTACCAAGGTGCACCCCTTAATCATTTTAAGGAAGGTGGCTTTGGACCTCCAGATTTCCCCTTACACAACCTAGGCCTTTTCTACCCTGTGATATAATCTGGATTATCAAATCAGATAACCCACATTTTGAACTGGATTATATGCCTACATTGCCATATAATCCAATTCAAAACAGATAATCTGGATTTTATATAGCAGTGTAGAAGGGAGCTTAGATACACAGACAATTACATACATGTATGCCACTAACGAACTAATCAAACCAGTACAAATTTGGCAGCATGCTCTGCCCTGTCCTTTTGTAATAGAGCCCTTTGGCTCCCATCCCACAACACACTGCAACTGCTGGTGGGGCTCTGTCATAAAAAGGAAGTTCAACTGGTGCATGCCACCATTGTGGCAATACAGGAGGATTCCTGTGTTACATTGACTTCAGTGGGAGGAAGCCAGGTGGCCAATGCTCTACCATGAGGGATGATGCAGCCAATGAGTCAGGCATTGCAGGGCATTGGGGAGACAGGTTACCTATGCCCTGTGATGGGTACTACCAGAATCTCCATGATCTGTGGCAATTACAGTAGCATGTTTGATGAGGTTGCAAAAGAATTGCATACTGCACATGAAGCTGCAACAGCAGCTGAGAGGGCTAATGATGGAGTGTCAGCTGGTTTGAGTTCTGATGAGGAATTGTGAATAAAGAGAGACTTGGAATGGGGGATTCCTTGCAGTTGGCAAAGTGTTGTTGGATGCCCGTATTCTGCCCTGAGTGCTGCATTCCTGTGTTCCTTTGGACTGACTTCTGGACGTGAGTTTGAATCCTGATCTGCCGTCATGGACTTGGGTATAGTATCAGCTGGGTTCCGTATCTTGTTCCCTTTTGGCTACACTGTGTATTGCTCCCTGTTTGCTTCATGCTGACCCTGGACTGGATTATCAACGCTGCCTTCTCCCTCGCTTGAATTGGATTGGCGTATCGTTGCTGCTGCTTCTCCCTCATTGACGCTGGATTAGTTTGACTACGTGTTTGCTGCCTGCCTGTTTCAACTCCTGGACTTCGCTAATGCTTTTTCATTTCCTGCTTTTGCCCCCCATTTGATGACGACATCGTGTGCCTCCCCCCCCCCTGTGTTATGCTGTGTTTTGTGTTTATCACACTTTTTAACGAAAAGGTTTTTGTGTTTGACACAGTTTTGACCTGTTTGGTCATTATTTTGAGTTACTTTTAAGCTCACACTGAAATTGAAGTGTTTTTGGGTCAATTTGACTCTTTTTTGAGTTCTCTGTGACGTTCTGAATAAACTTTACTTTACTCATTACTGTGTAATGAGTAAATTACTCATTACCCTTTAAGGCTCTCTGTGTTGTGACACGATAGGAATGCAAAATGGCTCATAGGTCACTGGCAAAAATGAGTCAAGAACAGCAAGGAGGCAGATGTTTGAAATAGGTAAGAAGAAGTCATTCTGAGGTGTGACCCTCTTATTCATGGACACAATATCTATGATTTCACTCTCACAGGAAGCATAGATGAATCTCTAGGTTCTCCAATACTATTCTATGCTATGCTTCTGGACTGAGTATAGTAAAGACATAGAGTTTGAAATTATTCATGGTTCCGAATAGGCATGGTTTTGTAGATACAAGTGTCATATTGTTATTGGAGAATTTGCAGGAAGAGAATTGGAGAAGAGAGGGAATGACATACTGATAACAGTAGAAATGGTAGCACTTTGGGAATGTCTACCATGAGGAACAGTTAGAGGAACAGAGGCAAGTGTAATGACAGACAAAAGAGGAAGGGTTTTTGGAAGATATTGCCATTGCAACAGTGATTTAGGCAATGGGGAGAAACACTTGGGGTTTTCAGACATATGTCATTGGCCACTATCAGATGCAGGATGTTTTCTGGCTGCTGCCATTTGAAGCTACCTTTGAACAGTATTAAATGGTCAGTGTAGATGTGGACTGAATTGTCCAAAATGATTCAATGCACTTTTGATAGGTTATATATTACTTCCTTTAAAACATGATACTTACCCAATAATAGCAGAAAATGACATTTTCCAGAAATGCTTGACATATAACATCTATATAGCCAGCCTATATAAACTTGGCATTTGATCTCATGATTTGAACACTTTAAGCTTGAATGTGTTTTTAGCAGTGATGGGCCAAAGAGTGGAATTTGAATTGGAGCCCAGATGTCAAATATTGTACTGTTAAGGTACATGCATCCTTTAACACAGCCAAACCACTAATAGGATAGAGGCCAAACTATGAAGACTTGGCTTCCATTACAAAGCATCCTGAGGCTTAAAGTAATATGAAAGCTAATGCTTTTTAATGGGGTAAAGGAAACAAAATAGGAGAGAGAGCAAGTGATACCAATTCTAAATCTATTACAAAACTATTGAAGCATTAGTATTCTTGAGCTATACTTTGTAATGCAGCAGTACGGCTTGAATCAGAAATATTAGCACCAATAGTCTGTGGTCCCTCTTTTTAGTTCCTATTTCCCCCTTTTCTCTTCCCTTGCCCTCCCATTAGTTTTTAGTAGGACAAAGGAGATGCTCCTATGGAAGCCCTGATTTGCTTCACAGACAGTCAACAGTGTCAAATCATGAGGCTGAATTTGTATAATATTGAATAGATTTCAGAATTTACCAACATCGCAAATTTATAATTATTTAGGCTAGAATGAATTTAGAAGTAAAAAAACTAACATTGACTTACATTTTGTTAGAGACATACATACATATAAGTTTCTTTGAGGAAAGAGGGCGGGTTATAAATAAGGCCACTGCCACCACCACCACCTCCTCCTCCTTCTAAGTATCCTTTACAGGTATATATATATTGTTTTAGGGGCCCTGTAATTTCATACCCAGCTACAATAATGCAGCCAGATGTTTTTCTGATCCTGTCCCAGACTCATAAAGGACAAAATGGTTGTGCAGGAAGTTTCAGAAGCTTTTCATGAAATTGAGGAGGAAGAATAGTGCTCAACTTAGCAGAGGCCAACATCCAGGCTCTGGATGCGCTTTGGAAGCAGCCAGGGACCGAGATTTCCTCCTGTTCCCCAAGTGGAGGGAGAGCCTGGGGAACAGGAGGAAATCTCCTCCCTATCTTGGCCCCTCCTCTTGCTCAGCACCGATTTCTTCCCTCTCCTTCCCTCTGTCCTGAGTTAAAGAGATGTGTGTCCGCCATTTAAAAATTATTCCGAAATTTCAGAATTCATCCAAATAAATTTTGAAATTTTAATGCAAATATGCGGAAGTCTATCAGATATGAAACGCCAGCACCCCCTAGATACGAAATAAGTTTTGAAACTTTTTGGGGGGGGGGCTCAAACAGCCCTATTATCTAGGGCTGGCGCAATCACAAAGAAAGGCAAACCAGTAGCATGATGAACATACGGTAGCACCATGTAATAGAGAAAATAGAGTTGCATATTCTACATAGAAGGATTACAAGCAGCAAAGACTCCAGGGAACCACTGGAAGAATTATAAATAGTTGCTTCTGGATGCCAGGTGCTTAACACATTTAACAGACACTGGGATTTATGAAGCATCTTCTTGACTCTTGGTTTAACTTCAAAAGATGGGACTGAGTCCTTGGTCTTACTGAGGAGAGAGTCCTTTAACTATTTCAAATCCCACCATTATCTGGAGCCATAAACTATTCAAAATCTGCCTCGTTTGTGCCTGATTCTTTGTATTCCATAGATTAAGTTATGATACTAGCTTCATTTGACGATGTGGTAGTTTGATGAGATACAGACCAGACTGATGACAGCTTGGTGTCAATGTCAGTGGGACCTAAATCAGTTCTAATCTCTAGCCTGGATGCTAAAGGAACTATCCATGGTATTGAACCTAGTTTAAAGTGAAGCATAGCATTTATTTATTTATTTATTTATTTATTTCTTCGATCTTGTATTCCGCTCCTCCCCGCAGGCTCGGGGCAGATAACAACAATGTAAGTGGGCATCATGTCACAGACATGGGGCCCTACAATAAAAACATAAAAACACATTAAAAACACAAATTGACACATTTCGAGGTGCAGGGTGACATACATGGTTCTGGAAACACAGTCCTTCTATGCCTAATTAAAGGCTAGTCCAAAAAGGGCGGTCTTACAAGCCCTTCTGAATGGAGCCAACTCTGAGATGGCTCGTGCACTGTCCGGCAAAGAGTTTCACAGTACTGGGGCCACTACAAAAAATGCTCTCTGTCTAGTTACAGATAGGTGGCATGAGCGGACTGATGGTACCGTCAGCAGATTCTGTTCGTCTGACCACAGTGATCTCGGGGGTACGTACGGGGTAAGGCGGTCCCTCAGGTACGCAGGCCCTAGGCCGTGTAAGGCCTTAAAGGTCAATACCAACACCTTTGAAGGCGATTCGCACTCGATAGGAAGCCAGTGCAGCTGCCGCAGAATGGGTGTGATGTGCTCCTCACCGGAACCCGTCAGCAAGCGAGCAGCGGCGTTCTGCACTAGCTTGAGTTTCCGAATTGTCAACAAGGGAAGGCCAACGTAGAGGGCGTTACAGTAGTCCAGTCTCGAGATGACCGTCGCTTGGATTACCGTCGCCAGGTTGGTCCTGGACAGGTAGGGTGCCAGTCGCCTAGCCCGTCGTAGGTGAAAGAAGGACACCCTGCTGACCGCAAAGACCTGGGACTCCATGGTCAGCAGGGAGTCCAACTGAACACCCAAGCTCTCAACCGAAGATGACGGGCTGAGCTGCTCGCCATCCAGGGCAGGCAACCGACACCCACCCAGCCCAGGTCGACCGGGCCACAGGATCTCCGTCTTCGACGGATTCACCTTCAGCCGGCTGGCCCGCAGCCAACCAGTCACGACCTCCAGGCACTGATGGAAACAATCGGGTACGGTGTCCGGCCTGCCGTCCATTCTCAGCAGAAGCTGGGTGTCATCAGCGTACTGATAACACTCCAGACCAAAGTCGTGGGCCAGCTGGGCCAGGGGGCACATATATACATTGAATAATAAGGGGGAGAGGATGCCCCCCTGGGGGACCCCACAATCAAGTGGGAGTCTCCGGAGACCCCCACCCCTCCACTCGTTGTCCCCGGTCCCGGAGGAAGGAGGCCACCCATTTAAGGGCGGTCCCCCCGACCCCGGAGCCGGATAAACGGTGGGTCAACAATGCGTGATCTACCGTGTCGAATGCTGCTGTCAGGTCTAACAAGACAAGCAGGGCTGACCCACCCTGGTCCAGCTGGCGACAAAGTTGGTCTGTAATGGCGACAAGCACGGTCTCCGTCCCGTGCCCAATATGGAAGCCGGACTGGAAGGGATCAAATCCAGCTGTGTCTTCCAAGGACCGCTGCAGCTGATCCGCTGCTGCCCTCTCAATCACCTTGCCTAGAAAAGGCAAGTTGGAAACTGGCCGGTGGTTGAGGGAGCCGAAGGATCTAGATTCGGCTTCTTCAGCAGCGGTCTCACCATAGCCTCTTTCAGTCCCCCTGGGAAGACTCCTTGCTCAAGGGAGCTATTTAAGATCGTGCCCAGGGGGCCTCGTAGCATCCAGGAACATCCCTTTGCAATCTGGCTTAAAACCTAGAGAAGATTCACTGCTCTGCTGACATAAAAATGGTCATCTACTGGCATAAAAAGTCCTACTTCACAAATTATGGATTATTGTTGGTATTGATAGCAAACAGAAATTTGGGGGTCTTGCCTTGAAGGCAGACCAGTTAGACTCACCAAAGAGGGTCTAAAATGGCCTGGTGAGGAAGGAAGCCAACCAATCAATCCCCTTTCCCCTAAATTTCCCAATAAAGACCTCACCAGGTTGAAGAAAAGCCACTGAGTTTTTTATTCATCCAGCTGGAAATGAGGTACTAACCGCGATCCTTCGGCAATGCTAGTACAAAGCATACATGTAATACATACGTTTTTATACTTTTTCCAAAACAGAACAGTTTTCAAACTGCCCGCTTGCCTCAATTGGCTGTGGGTCTAAGCCAATTGGGAGGAAAGGAGGGGGAATGAATGGAATAATGAGTCAGGGTTTTGAAGATTAAGATGTGTTAATGAAGTTTCATTGATAAGGAGGAAATCCTAAATCTGGTGATGTTTGGCTATCTTTGTGTGGTGATGAAAAATAATTGGTTCCTGGCAGTAGCATGCTCTTCTGACAGTTTTTTCTTTGTTTTAGTAATGTGAGAGATTGTGGGATTTCCTTCCTAGTAAGATCAGATTTGGTCTTGTGAAATGACCCTTCCTGTTACACAATGAAGTGGCTGGGACATCCTGGGGTGAAGTTAATGGGTTTCAACTCACAGGAATCAGAGTCCCACAAACTCCTTTGAAATAACTAACTACCTGGGAGGAAGTCAATTTTCCATTGCAGTTTGCAGGATTTTCCAGATTCCCCTATGTCTGAATCATGTTACATTTCATAGGAAAAAAAGGCAAAAACATTCAGAAGTTACAATTTAAAATACAAGGATAGAAGGAAAAGGAAATAATAATAATACTCTTATACAGTTTCCAGGCATTTCATGAAGTTGCATAGGTAATAAACTCAGAGATACATTCATCATTTCATGGGGAAATATTGCAGGATCCCTCTAGAAGAGATCTGGGTAAATACTTTAATAAGGCAGAGAGCAACCTTTGAGACCTAGGCAGCTCTTGCAGTCCAAACTTAGTCCTGAGGTTTATATTTCATGAAAAAAGGGGGAAAGTCCAAGTTGGGGGTTTTCCTGCAAATGTCCTTTATTCTGAAGAGGATGGAAATATCAGTCCATATGTGGGTATATGTACTGGGGGAGAGTTCATATGTTCTTGGAAAGAGTCTTTGATGCTCTGGGATTAGGAAAAGTTCATGAAGACGAGTCCTTTGAGGTAGAAATGTACTACAGATCCTGAGCTGTCCTGGGCCAGGCGAGGCCATCTTGCCTTTGTGGGATTCCTTGGAATTTGCACAAGGTGAACCCACATGAGGCACAGGCAGCTAGAATCTGGTGTCCTTGGGTTTTTAACTATCTTACACAGAGTCCAGAAAGGGGGGTCACCTCCGATATCAGTATTGCTAGGGAAGAAGGACAAAGAATAAGCATTATGTGGGCCATATTTTCAGAAACACTTTAATAAGCAGAATGAAAAGCATGTCACAGTCTACCATGGGCATGCAATAGCTACTGAGTGGAGATTGACTTTATTTTTTCCACATTGCATAATATTGATTTTTTTTCTATGTGCCCTGATAGAAATTATGTATAGTTTTGGTTCCCCACAAGAAACTGATTTGTGGAATTGTGTTCTTCTATACAGTAGCCAAGTTTCTGTCACCAATCATAAGTCATTGATCCTTAGTGATGGATGCCAAGATCATTATTTTTCATTATTAATTAAAATAAAAACAATAGATTGACTTTGGTTTTAAAAAATTGCTGTGGATGATTAGAAGCAGCTAAAATGTTTGTGCCGTAGAAAATCATAGGACTCAGATTTGCTCACTTTTACCAAACAAGCAACATATGTGCATGTATTATTACCTCAGTTTCCTTAATCAGAAAGTAGGGGTTATGAATAATGGAATTGCAAGGAAAATTATAAAGCGAGACAACTAAATTGAGATATATTCACAAACTCTGTTTCTTGTCCCCACCAGCTGCACTTGCAAAGATGGTGGGACCAAGAGCAGGGCCTCCCCAGCCAATCTTAAAGTTCTTGTTGGCTCATAGGGGGAGATGCGTTTGGACAGGTAAGTTTAACTTTTGGTTTCAGTTGTTTATATGTTATATTGAGTTTATTTCATTTTATGTTTTTGCCTTGATTGTCTATTTGTTTTTGGGCATTGAATGTTTGCCATTTTTGCTATTTTTTGTAAACTGTCCTGCATCCCATTTGGGAAGAGAGGGTGGGTTATAAATAAAGATGATGATAATGATTATAAGCAACCCATTCTATCAGTGGCTTCACTAGGATTAAAGTCACCCCCTCCAATGATGTCACTTGGTGAGGTCTACATTCTCCACATCATGCCAATGCCAAGGATCACATTTTGATTTATTTTATAAACTTAATAAAATAACTTTATTTTATAAAGCCAATTTGTTGAAGGCTCTTCTGTTCATCTTGCTTACAGAAGGGATCTTCTTATTCTGACCTTTTATAGTATAAGGGAATAGCCAACATGGTGTACTATAGCTCTGGAGAACAGGGATTATTCGGGGATTGTCCCTTTTTAGCCATGGAAACCCATTGGGTGACCCTGGGCAAGTCACGGTTTTTCTACCACAGAGGAAAAATATCACCCTCTGAACCAATCTTGCCAAGAAAACATTACCTTACAATCACCAGAAGCTGACAGGCAACAAACAAATTAGGACATATTCACATTGAACTGAATTATATGGCAGTGTATTCTAGGGCCCTTTCTACACTGTCCTTATATCCCAGAATCTGATCCCAGGTTATCTGCTTTGAAATGGAGTGTATGGGCTCTTCCAGATAGGTCCTAAATCCCAGGATTTGATCCCAGATTTTCTGTTTACCCCCAGATTATCTGGCAGTGTGGACTCATATAATCCAGTTAAAGCAAGAAACTTGGGATCTGATTCTGGTATATAAGGACAGTGTTTAAGGGGCCTAATATAATCCAGTTCAAAGCAGATTATATGGATTTTATATGGCAGTGTAGGTGGGGTCCACTGTCACGAAGCCACCAGATCTCATAATATAGTAAACTACTTGGGGCGGCATCATGCAGAGGAGCTTTTCACTTTGCATAATATTGTAGGCTTTACTTGTGTCCACACTGCAGTCCACTGTCACCGACTAAACTCAGATTGGTGAACTACTGTATCTAATTTTATGTTTAATCTCTGAAAAACTACCAGGTACACTTTATTCCCTGTCCCTTTAAACATTTGTTTCACATAAACATACCAATTGGAACCCATTATAAATGTGGCACACTATAGAATGTTCCTTGAAGAATTTAACTCCTTGACCCATGGGTAGCAAGATGTTTTGTTTCAGAATTATAAATCTTTCAGGAGGCTTGTGGGAAACATCATATGTTGTTTGTTTGTTGGCACTCTACTCAACTACCTTGAAACATTTATGTTATTGGATCTGGATTCTGTTACACTGTGAACTTGTTCCAACAAATCCAAGAGCAAAGCTGAACAGTGGTTGGTTGTCTACGGAACCTTCAATAAGCTGTGGCTCAACCGCATGAGGGTTAGTTTGCACCCACACAAGCCTGGCTTGGTGAAAGGCTGCAGTAGAGCTCAAGGCTGGGATGTTTGCCGACAGATAATTTTGAGCCTTAAGGAGGATTTTTAAAAAACTGAAGAAACCAGGGCCAAAGGGAACCACAAAACCAAATGTTGACATCATCAGGTCTTTCATTGATGTCAGCTCTGATTTTTATATTAAAAAATATCCAGGGCATAACACACAAAGGAGGAAGGATTGGCAGAGAAGCTCAGGCTAAATCAGTGCTTCCCAAGGATACCCCTGTGGGTCCGTGACTTTTATCTTCTATGACTGCAAAATTGATACCACAGTTATGGATCTGGAGAGGGGATTCTGTGAATGCTGAGGAATGTAACAACCATTTATGTGCCAGACTGACAGATATGATATAAAATGGGGTCCTGTGACATAAATATGAAAATGAAGGCAAATTGCTTGGTTCAGCTATGAAGGGAGAACTGTCTAAGAGAGCAAAAGTTGTTTCTTTATGCAAAATCAAGTTGGATTTATTGATATTCCTTGATTTGCATTTACGTGTGTGTTTATGACAATTATTTATTATTTATTTATTTACTATATTTCTACCCCAATATAACACCCTTCTCAACCCCCGGGGGTGGGGGACTCAGGGCAGCTTACAAGGCACAATTAGATTCATCAACAACAATACACAATATAAAAACACTAATACAACAGGATTAAAACATCAGCGTTAAAACAGCTATCAGCAATCAAATTAATTTCGACACATTGAATTGTGCCCGGTAGCAAACTGGCAGCCAGTGGAGCTGGCACAACAGAGGAGTTGTGCGCTCTCTGAATGCCACTCCTGTTATCAACCTGGCTGCTGTCCGTTGGACTAGTTGCAGCTTCCGAACAGTCTTCAAAGGCAACCCCACGTAGAGAGCATTGCAGTAGTCTATACGGGATGTAACCAGAGCGTGGACCCCCGTGGCCAAGTCAGACTTCTCAAGGTACGGGCGCAGCTGACGCACACGATTTAACTGTGCAAATGCCCCCCTGGTCACCGCCGAAACCTGGGGTTCCAGGCTCAGCGATGAGTCCAGGATCACACCCAAACTGCGAACCTGCATCTTCAGGGGGAGTGTAACCCCGTCTAACACAGGCTGTAACCCTATGCCCTGTTCGGCCTTTCGACTGACCAGGAATGCCTCTGTCTTGTCTGGATTCAATTTCAATTTGTTCGCCCTCATCCAGTCCGACACAGCGGCCAAGCACCGGTTCAGGACCTGAACAGCCTCCTTAGTAGTGGGTGGGAAGGAGTGACAGAGTTGGACGTCATCTGCGTACAGATAACACCGCACTCCGAAACTCCGGATGACCTCCCCAGCGGCTTCATGTAGATGTTAAACAACATGGGAGATAGTATTGAGCCTCTGAGGAACCCCACAAGACAATGGTTGTGGGGTTGAACAGGTATCTCCAATAACACCTTCTGAGATCGGCCCTCCAGAAAGGACCGGAGCCACTGCAAGACAGTACCTCCAAGCCCCATCTCTGCAAGGCATCCCAGAAGGATACCGTGGTCAACGGTATCGAAGGCCGCTGAGAGGTCCAGCAGAACCAACAGGGACACACTCCCCCTGTCAAGCTCCCGGCGTAGATCATCCACTAAGGCAACTAAGGCTGTCTCGGTACCATGTCCCGGCCTAAAACCAGACTGCGCCGGATCCAGATAATCCGTGTCTTCCAAGAATACCTGGAGTTGTGAGGCCACCACATGTTCCAAGACTTTGCCCAAAAAGGGAAGATTGGAAACAGGCCGATAGTTGACGAATTGAGTGGGGTCCAGTGATGGTTTCTTTGTGGACGCAATATTGGCTGCCAGAAAGGATTTCTTTGCAGCCTTTATTGCCGCACCATATGCCCTTAGATAGGCATCAAGGCGTGTTCGATTTGGCCCGCTCGGATCTGAACGCCACACGCTCTCTAGGTCCCTCTTCCTTCGTTTCATTGCTGCCAACTCCTCGTTAAACCAAGGAGCTGGTTTAGCTCGGCTACTTGAGAGGGGGCGTTCCGGAGCAATCGTGTCTATTGCCCTAGTCATCTCCCCGCTCCAGAGAGTGACCAGAGCATCGACAGAATCACCTACCGAGGTGGCGGAAATTCCCAAGAGCCATCAGGAATCGATCAGGATCCATAAGCCTCCTAGGGCAGACCATCTTAATGGGTCCTCCACCCCTGCAGAGGTTGGAGGGTGCGGAAAGTCTAAACCTGATCAGATGATGGTCGGTCCATGGCAACGGAGCGATGGTCAGCTCCTCCACACCACCATCGTTCTCCCATCCCTGACAGAAAACCAAGTCTAAGGTGTGGCCAGCACAGTGGGTAGGGCCAGATACCTGTTGGGACAGCCCCATGGTCGCCATGGCAGACATGAAGTCCTGAGCCGCTCCTGAAAGGGTGGACTCTGCATGAATGTTGAAGTCCCCCAGCACTAAGAGCCATTGGGACTCCAACATCAGGCTCGAGACCACCCCCGCTAGCTCAGGTAGGGAGACTGTAGTGCAGCGGGGTGGACGGTACACTAACAGAATCCCTATTCTGTCCCGGTCACCTACCCTCAGGTGGACACATTCGAAATTGGTTGACTGAGGAATGGGGCATCTGGTCAGGGAGATGGAATCCTTATAGACCACCGCAACCCCGCCTCCCTGGCTCCGGATCACGGCTGGAGCTGCACGGAGAAACCTGGTGGACAAAGCTGGGTCAGATTCACACCTCCAGCCTCATCCAGCCAGGTCTCCGTTATGCACACCAGATCTGCCCGTTCATCCAGAATTAAGTCCTGGATGATAGCTGTTTTACCGTTTTAAAATTCCATCTATAACAAATGCACATTCAATCAATGGCGGAAGCCGCATTTCATGTCTGTTGTCATATCAGTCCGTTCCAAGTAAAGTACTGCAGTTACTGTGCAAAGGCCTGGTCCCACAACCAGGATGTTACTTTCTTCCTGTAAGCTAGGAGGGATGGGGTCGATCATATTTCTCTTGGAAGCACATTCCACAGACCGGGGACAGCCGAGAAGGCCGTGTCTCTCATCCCCGCCAGCCGCAGTTGAGTTGCTGGTGGAAGTGAGAGCAGACCCTCCCCAAATGATCTTAAGTTACAAGGTGGGATGTAGTGGCAGATGCGTTCGGACAAGTAAGCTGGGCCAGAACCGTATAGAGCTTTAAAGGTCAAAACCAGCACTTTGAATTGATCCCGAAAATGGACAGGCAGCCAGGGGAGCTGGCACAACAGGGGAGTGGCTGTATGTAGCTCCAGTTAGTAGCCTGGCTGCCAGCCGTTGGACTAGTTGAAGTTTCCAAACCATCTTCAAAGGCAGTCCCATGTAGAGCGCATTGCAGTAATCTATTTGGGATGTAACAAGAGTGTGGACCACCATCGCCAGATCAGATTTACCAAGGTGGCGCACAAGTCTTAACTGTGCAAAAGCTCCCTTGGCCACCACTGAGACCTGGGGTTCCAGGCTTAGCGATGAATCCAGGATTACTCCCAGACTGCGAACCTGCATCTTCAGGGAGAGTGTAATCTCATTCAACACAAGCTGTAACCCTATGCCCTGTTAGGCCTTTAGACTGACTAGGAGGATCTCTGTCTTGTCTGGATTAAGTTTCAATTTGCTAGCCCTCATCCAGTCCAACACAGCAGCCAAGTACTGGTTCAAGGTCTGGACAGCCTCCTTAGTGACAGGTGGGAAGGAGTGACAGATCTGGACGTTCCCAGGATGCAAAAAGAAATAAAATAGGAGGACATAGAAAATATAAATGAAATAATTTTATTTGGCAAATGGTAATGCCTGGTCAACATACAACACTCCACCTCCACCCCCCAACACACATACACACAAACCAAGCCCCAATTAAACTTTTCTCAGTGCCGTTTCTACAGTGATTGTATATATTTTAACATTTGCTTTAAGTTTCATGATGGGGAGTTTTTGAGAAAAGAAAGGCATATCAAGAGAATGTTAAACACATGAATAGCTTGCTAGTTGGGCTTTGTAAAGTTAATCCACTAACATAAACATGCTGTAGCTGTTACACAGACAAACTCATAGTGTTTTGCAGCAGTTTGGTAAATGTAAGTAATCTTTATTATGCAGTTCAGGGCCATTCATATCAACTAGAGGACATGTGTTATATAAAGCAGCATAGGCTCTTCAAAGAATGCAAACTCCCCCAATATGACCAATGGCAAAACTCAGAGGGTTTTCAGCAATCATGATTTTGTTCAAGATTTGAGTTCATAAAAGTAGATTATTTGATTACATTTTGGCTTTAAAGAGGAGAGAAAGTATGCCTTCATGATGTAACTCATTAAGAGCACTTTGGGTCAAGACCAAAGGTTACAACTGGCCATGCACACAACTTGCAAAGTTATTATGGCAACATTTTAGTTTCTGAGTCATTATTTTATGTATTTATAGTTGGCTCTTTGTTATCTTGCCTTTCCATTTACACATGAGTTCTCCAGATGGCTGAAAATCCACTCAAAGAACATGCTATTCAGGACCCATGGAGGTGATGTATTCTAATATTTACCTGCCTGCCTCATTTCAGTATGAAGTTTTCTTCCAAATCAACTGGGGTGGGAATGACCACATACCTCAAGCATCTCTCAGAAATGTTAACCTGAGCTTTCTTTTAAAAATCCTATGATCTCTGGTTCAACAGCTCAAACCACTAATTTTCAGCCCAACTCCATTTGACTTTTCAAAAGCCATAATCATTTTAATAGAAAATGTTCTGTTAAATTTGACATGATGCCTGATCTGGCAATTGCTTTGGAATATGCTGAAGCATGCTGAAGAAATTTCACTAGTTGCATCAATTCAAAAAGTGGACTTTAGAACTTCTCAGGTGTTTTAACTGTACATTTATTAACAGTTTCAGAAGTTTAAGCAGTTTAATTTCATAAGTGCGACAATCCTAAATGTAAAACCCAAAATGGTTTTTTGAGATTTATTTGCTGGCTAGGCATAGAGTTAGGATATAGATAATTGGACTATGACATTGGACCTGCCTCTGACCTTATGATCATTGATCGTCTCCATGAATTTCAGTGATGATATGATGTCTATATATTATGATTATTGACTACTCAGTGGACGCCAAGTACTGTACTTTATCATTCATTCCCCACCTTGATAAAGCCAGTTTGGTGGCGATACGGTTCAGGACTTGCATCTTTACAATCAGCAGCCTCACCATGCGTCCAGTTTGATTTGATTCAGATTTTCCAGTCGTCTTCTCCTCCCGCCCATCAATTACCATTGCTCCGGCACATTGCACATGGACTATTCCCATCTCCCACACCAGGGGAGTTCACCTGCTGTATAGCTCCATCCACCAGTGCATCGAGACCACGCCTCTCACCTGGAAAGACTCCATTCGGGTTTTCCGCCTGTTTAACCCACTCTCCTACAGCGGGATTATCAGGACTCATTAAGAGTGGTTACAGGACTCACTGGAGATCCTTGCACAGCTATCTCCTTAAGAGGTACCACTTAATTTTTTGGACATTGTTATTAGGGACTATTTACGTGCTCTGTCCGGATCCCTCATGTACATCACTTGATTACATTGACTATATTTAGGCGTGGCAGGAAGATTGATGTTAGATTTATATGGTAAGCTTTATTTTTGTCCTTAATATTTAATATATTTGATTTACCTGATTAAATAGGGTTTATAACATTACATTGGTATTAGCCTATACATTGCACATACCCTTATGTGTTAACGCTCAAGGTAATTCTGGACAAGTACATGGGTTGATCAGTGAATTCATGTGGTGAGGCTGTATACACACTACCTAGTTATGGCAGTTTGATATAACATTGATTGTCATAACTAAATGTTATAGATTTCTGGGATTCGTAGTTTTGTTATCGAACAGAATTTGGGGGTCTTGCCATGAAGACAGACCAGCTAGACCCACCAAAGAGGATCTAATTGTCTTCAAATGAGTTTAAGAGATGTGAGAGAATTCTCGCCAATATTTTAAATTTCTAAAAAGAGTTCTACTGGACCTTACTTGATCTGGGATGTTGGGCAGCTGGGGGTCGTAGTTCAAAGCTTGGGGCAGTTCAGAACTGATTGACTCATCTTTGCCAAGTCAAAAACTTACTTCCAATTTTTAATGCAGCTTGCAGCCTTAAAGAGTGGCTTGGCATCAACTGGAACCCTTTTGCCTCCAGGAGATATGGCTGTCCATTTTTGTTTGAGCAGAACTAAGAAAATTTAATGCAGAAGAAAAAGGAATTCTCAAAAAGCGATCAATTATGAAGCGCTAAAAAGTGGCACTAAGACACACGGAGATAGCACATTTCTCAAATGGCAGATTCGCAAAAAGACACATGAGTCACTTTCTTTTCATGACTGGCTTTGGCATGGCAATGGTGGGGTGTGGGGAGAGGAAAACTCCATACAAGGCTGCTCTTCTCTCGCAGAAGCCAAATACAGCCGAAGATCAGCCACCATGTTTCCTGTTAGTGCCAGTCTCCAACTGTCTCACCCACCTTGTATTCAGGGATTTAGTTGCCAATTTTAACCAACTCCACCGAATATGGAACGCCAAGCCGATATCATGCACACTCCTATTTCTTACTGTATGCAGAATCCCACTGTCTTTAGCAAGTAATCACTATAGGATTACAACCATGTGATAAGGGGAAAGTAAGGCTGAGAGAAGGCATGATAGTCATGTTCAAATATTAGAAATTATGTAACGTTGCAGAGAGAAAAACTTTTTTTCTGCTGCTTTAGAGGCTAGCACATTGAACAATGGATTCAAACTTCATGCAAAGAGATTCCACCTAAACATGAGGAAAAACTTACTGACACTAAGAGCTTTTTGGCAGTGGAATATGTAGCTTGGGAGTGTGCTGGAGTCCCCTTTTATGAATGTATTTCAGCAGAGGTTTTAAACTTCTTTTTTCTCCTTTCCTCTCCTCCTTCTGAAAATATACTTCTAAAAGATAATCATTATTATTAATAATAATTAATAATAAAGAAAAGCTTTATTCTCAGAAAACTGCTACCTACCTAAAAACTTCATTCCTTTACAAACCACAATTTCTCTCTCTTTGCCTTCTGAATTTAAGTAAGAGGAAGAGGAGGAAGTATTGGCTGACTGTTGCCACAAGAAAAACTTACTACAACACTGTTTGGGCCTCAATCTGTGGAGACACTTGGCCAAAACACATCATCTACCCTCATCGTCTTCAGAGAACAATATACTTCTAAAAGATTTATTTATTTATTTATTGTTCGATCTTGTATGCCGCCACTCCCCGAGGGCTCGGAGCGGCTCACAGCACAATGTAAAACACCATAAAAGCAAATATTAACATTAATTATACCAGATTAAAATTCAGAGTTCACAATTCAAATGCCAACCGAAACAAATGAGGCTTACAAGCCCTGCAAAAAGCCGAAAGGTCTCGCAGGGCACGAACTTCAGTTGGCAAGGCATTCCAAAGAGTTGGTGCCACAATAGAGAAAGCTCTACACCTTGTAGATGTTAGGCTTTAAAGCTGGGTACTTCCAGTAGGTTTAGATCTTCAGAGCGAAGTGATCTCTGGGGTTGGCAGGGGGTGAGATGGTCCTTCAGATACACCAGCCCTGGACCATACAAGGCCTTGAAGGTTAGTACCATCACCTTGAAAGTGAACCGGTGCTCGAAAGGCAGCCAGTGGAGCTGCTGCAAAATCGGAGTTATGTGCCATCTCACTGGAGCCCCAGTAAGAAGCTGAGCAGCAGCATTCTGGATGAGCGTAAGTTTCTGGGTCACAGACAAAGGTAGGCCAATGTAAAAGGCATTACAGTAATCTAATCTTGAGATGACCGTGGCCTGGATCACCGTGGCGATTTAAAATAGATTACAGGTTAAATGCTCTATCAAAGAGCCATGTTTTAAGTGATTGGACAAAGGACCATAGGTCACGCATGGCTCTCATATAAGGTGGCAGCGAATTCCATAGAGCTGGAGCAGAGATTGAGAAAGCCCTACGCCTTGTGGTTTCTAGGCGTACTTCTCTGGGGCCTGGTGTAAAGAGGTTTCCTTGGGAGGGCACAGCGACCACTGATGGTGAAAGGGAGAAAGGCGATCCCTGAGGTACGACGGCACCTGACCATATAAGGCCTTGAAAGTCAGGACCAACACTTCATAGGAAACTCGGGTGACTGGGTCATAGGATCTCAGTCTTCGCCGGATTCACCTTCAGTCTGCTAGCCTGCAACCATCTCGTCACGGCCTCAAGACACAGGGTAAAATTATCAGGTACTGAGGTTGCCTTGGGCTCCAGAAACAGTAGGAGCTGGGTGTCGTGAGTGTATTGGTAACATTCCAGACCAAAACTCTGAACCAGTCTAGCGAGTGGTCGAACATAGATGTTGAATAGTAAAGGGGAAAGAATAGCACCCGGAAGTTCCCCACAATGGAGAGGGGATTTCTCAGAGACTTGATCCATCCACTCCACACACTGCCCCCAATTTTGGAGAAATGAGCTGAACCATTTGAGAGCCAGGCCACAAACCCCGGATATGGTAAGATGGTGTGTCAGCAAATCATAGTCAACGGTGTCAAACGCTGCAGTGAGGTCAAAAAGTACTAACTATAAATAATTAATTAATGTTAAAGAAAACCCTCATTCTCAGAAAACTGCAAACTAATCTAGGTTATCTTAATACATTGCCATAAATCCAGGTTTTCTTGACAAACCGAAGGGAAAGGATCCCAGAGAGAGTATCTTAAGCCCTTGCTGTAAATTCATGTTTCTTTGAAAAACCAAAGGGAAAGGATCTCTGAGAGGGATCTTAACCATCTTAACGCTGGTGCTTTTCATCCAGTTCTTAATGAAGGATATAAGGTTCATCTTGACAGCCCTAAAACGATGAAAAGGGGAGCCCTGGAGCCACCTTCCCCACAAAAAAATTGCCACCAATGGGCCAGATCTAACCATATTTTCCAGCTGCGGACCAAAAACGGCTATTGGGCTACCTACACGTTTTTGGGAGGCACACGAAAATGAATACAAGGGTCTACCAGAATCTGACAAGCAGAAATGGATCATGGTTCAGCCAGAATGCACAAGCCTAATTTTTATAATTTTCATTATAATTTATGAGCTAAAATGAAGAAACGTGTTATGTGCAAATGTACTGCTGTTTTAAGATATGCATTGTTGAGATACTGTATGTGTCTTTCATTGAGTGTGCTCTTGGAATTCATAGACATGATGGGAATTTATTAGACCAAAACTAAGTCTTTAAAGCCTTTAAGCTACTAATATGGGTCACATAAGCTGTCTTGCCCACACAGAAGCATGTTCATAAATGATTAATGTCCATTTCCCCTGTACAATTGCAACTGAGCCTGACCCTGTTTCCCTTTTTCACATTTTTAGTATAAATCAGGAGCTGTTATAATAATAGTTCATACTGCTTCTTTTTGTCATGCTTTTTTGTGAGACTTTGGCTGAAGTGCATGGCTGTTGATGTAATCGTCTAACTTTCTGTACAGTTTATCTCAGTAACTTAATCCATGGCGGGTCTAACAGCACGGCAAATTGCATAGTCTCTGGCACCTGCACATCATATAAGTGACTCTGTAGTGAAGTTGAGCATAGGCATCAATTGAAACACAGCTATAATATTAACAATATGCCTCATTAATGGAAGTTCCACTAGAAAAGGAGAGACACAATCAAAGGGATTTGCAACAAGAAAGTACAAAGATTTGATTGCATTTACTCATGTTGCTATTAAAAACAGACATACACAAAACAGGTATATCCCAATTAGTTACATCTTTCCTGAAAAAGAACTCAGACCTTTGGGTTTTTATATTCTGCATCCTTAATTTTATTCACTTCGCAAAATTGCCTCAGCCCTACAGATCCCCTGTTTATGCAGTTAAGGATTATGAGTGTATTAATGATATAATGCATATGTATTAGGCCTGTTATCGAACAGAAAAATGCGTTTCGGAAGTAGATTCAGATATTGGTTTTGCTCTGGTTTCGGATGTGAATCACTTCCGATTTTAAAAGTGATTTTATCGAAATGGATTTGGATTATTCCGATATTCAGAAGTATTCGGAAATAGCATCTGCGATTGTGCAATGCACGAAAATCAGCAGAAGGGAGAGACAAAACTACTACTAATGAAAAAACTAACCACTGGTACAAAATACTAAGCACTGTTAACACATTAATAAACAATTTTACAATGATGAGAGGCAGCAAGAAAGGTTGGAAATGACATCCGAGCCCTTTCTGAGAATGGCGAGGGAGTTCTCGAAATGGGGAATCTACTTCTAGTTTGGGGCGCTGTGCTCGATATTGCTTCCATTATCGGAAGTCCAAAAAAAACCACCAGAAAATTGGATGTATCCAAATATCGGAAACAGGCCTAATATGTATAGTTAAACTATAGGGAGGGAGGTTATGGTTATCCATTCAATATATGCTTTCTAGCATAGGGCTTTCCTCGGTCTCTGCTCCAGCTCTATGGAATTCGCTGCCTCCTTATATGAGAGCCATGCATGACCTATGGTCCTTTGTCCAATCACTTAAAACATGGCTCTTTGGTAGAGCATTTAACCTGTAATCTATTTTAAATTGCCACTTGTTGTGTAGTTTATCCTGTTTTACCTGTTTATGTAAGTCACCCAGAGCACTTCGGTGAAGGGTGACTAATGAAATAATAAAATGAATGAATGAATAATAGAAAGGAAAAAGCTATGCTTGGAACAGAAAAATAATTGTTGGGTGCTAGTCTTTTGGTTGGTGGTTTATAGAAAGAGGTCTCTCTGTGTGTGTGACACTTCTTATGTAAACAAGATTATGATGTTTGTATGGATCGAAATGCTGTAAGAACAGCAGAATGGCATCAGTATGGTGTAGTGGACTTAGTATTAGAATATGACTCTGGAGAACAGAATTTGAATCCCTGCTTGGCCATGATAGGTTTGCCTTAGAGTCGCCAGAAGTCACAAAAATTTTAAAGATACCCCCAACATAATCATCAGTTTGGATGCTGATGTCTTCCCTTCGCTCAGAATTGCGGCGAGAGTCACACATGGAAAAGAAGGCCAGGGAAGGAAAACCCGCCGATTCCTTTCCGAAAATAGCAGCAGTGGCTTCGAAATGGCAAATTCACTTCTGGGTTGCTTACATCGCTTCAAAACCACTTCAAAAGTGAATTTAATCTGAACTCATTCTGATTTTAGAAGTATTCCAACAACCTACACAGGCCTAGTTCTTTCACAGGACATTGATTTCCAGATAGAAGGTGGCTCCAACAATATACTATATTGTATTGTATGTATAGTGCTTGTAATACTTAAGTGAACCATCATTTTAAGCTCTTCTTGTCATCCTTATCTTTGAAAAAGGTTTCCTTCTAGTCTAGACAATTGTATATGGATAGCCTCAAGCTCTGCCAGACCTATAACCAACCCTTGCAGGGCAGAGCCAAAGACTTGGTAAAGACTCTGGAACTGATAGTCTGCCACAGTTTAATGGTGCCCTAAATTTGTGGCCTGAGGTCTCTGTCCAAGCCTGGAAACCAAATTACTCTTCCTCCAACATCTGTTAACTTTCTTTCTCTTATATTATTATTGGTGGATCCAATTTTTCTCCACACCACAAAATGAACATACTTATATAATTCAAAACTGGTAATGTTTAAAGAGTGAAGAGTTTTGAAAAATGGATTTTTGAAGCTACAACCTCTATAATTCTCCAGACAGAATTCCTAGGATTCTGGAACATATAGCTCTACAAAAATGGCCTTTTCAAACTCTGCAGCAGTGGTTCTATGTATATTAGGGGTATTGTGTGGCTTTTGCATGCAGCCTCTAGATCTGTGAACCCCTTTGATGGTTTTGAGATTCAGAATCAGAGTAGTATCATCATATAAAGTGAGCAGCAGAAGATCCATTTTCAAAAATCTCACTTGGATAGGAAGTTAGTATGCTTAAAGAGCGCGATGTGCATCTTTTTAAAAGACAAGATTACTAAATTTCCATCTGTCACCAATACTTTCTGCATTACTGGCAAAAAATGTCTCCATAAATATGGATTCTACCAAAAAAAGAAAAGCCCAAAACACCCCTAGCCACTTCAGTGTTCTAAAGATGCTTAATTACAAGGAAAGTAAATGTAAAGCTAGTCTTGGCTTCTATACTTCTGTGGTTACTTTTGGCCATAAAATAACACTATACTGGTAAACCTTTGACAATGTTTTAAACACAGCAGAAAATGAGGTCAAATGATGTTCCCAGTTTCCATCTTGCATCAGAGGCTGCTGGCGAATGTATTTAGAATTTTTTTTTGAAAAATGCAAATTGGTATAACAAGACCTTATTAGGCCCTCCATGTGTTTTGGACTTCAAATCCCAGCTGTTAGGAATGTGGGAATTTAAGTCCAAAACAATTGGAGTTGAAGTCCAAACACCAAAATTTGCCCATGCCTTGCCCTAAACAGTAGAAGAGAGCTATATCCCTATATCAGTTTATGTGGATTCAACTCCTGCTGAAAGGAAAGGGATGCACACAATTCTGTAGCTCAGGAAGTAGAGCAGTTGTTTGCTACAATTTGTAAGATTTAATTGACTTTTTATAATTACGAACAAAGACTCTATGTATTTACTTGGTTAACTTCCTTCTGTTCCTTCTAGGGTGCACCTCCATTGTAGAATGACTGCAGTTTCACTCCATTTTAACTTCAATAACTCAATGCTATAGAATCATGGGATGAAGATAAAATAAACTGGTTCCAATATAACCAATTAAGGACTAGATATATGAAGGACAAGGTGACAGGCTGGGACGAGAATTTAACAACAGGAGGGGGAGTAATGCTAAAAGCCGAGAGAAAAAGGGTCAGTAAATTATACAAATTGATATTTTTTTAAAAAAACATGAGAAGAAACCAATGAAAGACTTCATGGAGAAGTGGGAAAATAATCTAGGATACAAAATTGCACAGGAGAGGTGGGAAAAAATATGGAAGAACAACGCAAAATTTACATGTGCGTACTCCCTGAGAGAGAACCTTCTGAAGATAGTACACAGGTGGTATATAACCCCAGCCCAAATAAACAAGATATATAAAACAGGAGATGACAGGTGCTGGAAATGTCAATCAAATAGAGGAATATTCTTCTACCAATAGTGGATGTGTGGCGAGGCAGTTAAATATTGGAAAAGGGTGCATAAATGGATAGAAGAGATACTGCAAGTGAAAATGGACTTTGAACCAGAGCTGTTTTTGTTAAATATTATAGACTCAAAAAACCTGGGAAAAGGTATGGAAAGACTGCTTATCCATATTATAACGGCTGCAAGAATCATGTGGGCCAAACACTGGAGAGAAAAAGATGTACCGGATATAGAAGACATTATTACTAAACTCCTAGATACAGCGGAAATGGACAAACTGACATTCCTTCTGAGAAGAGGCTCTACAAAATATTTTGTTGAGACATGGAGACCTTTTATTATGTATGTAAAAACTTAAAAAAAGGAAGATCTAAAAGGATATTGAATTTAAGATACTAATTTAACCTTAACTGGTGGGCTCAAGCAAGTTGTATAGCTTGGCAACGTTGGGTGAAGTCAACCTACTCGTTGTGTTTATTTTATTGTTTGATTGCTTGTATTGTTTGTACAACACCACCCTTTGTTGTCGCCCTCCCCCCCCATACCCAACCCCTCCCCTTCCACTGTTACCCTGATGTTGGTATGTCAGAATGTAAGGTCATGTTATTGTAATGGTATGTATTTTGTTATTGTATTTTAACTAATAAAAACCTTTAAAAAAAGAATCATGGGAATCAGGGGCGGATTAACGCACTCAACAGAGTAGGTGCCCGCCAAGAGTGCCAGATCTGCAGAGGTGCACCGCCACCAGCTGGAAACACCGCCTCCATGTCTGCTGTGTTTCCAGCCGGCGCGGAGGTGGAGTTACCAGCTGCCGTGGAGGTGGACTTTCCAGCCGGCACGGAGATGGAGTTTCCAGCTGGTGGCAGTGCGTCCCTGCAGATCTGGCACTCCTTTAGTGTAGAGGTTAAGAGGAATGATCCTATGGGAATTGACGTTTCAAAAATGATGCCTGTTTTGAAAAGTGTCCTGGTATCCTTGAAATGGTTGAGCTAGAAAGGGGGAGGAGGTGAGTATATTCTCCGTCTTCTTTAAAGACAGAACCTCATGAAATGCCACACAATGATTCCACCCATTCTCTTCCTAAACAGCAAAAATAGGGCCACTCTTTTGCTCTCTGTGTGTGCATATGTGTGATTGACAAATTGAGGTTTTTACTTAATGCAGAACACTTTATGACACCACAAGGGATCATCTTTAGTCTCAGTATTCAGCCTGGATACCTCAAGGCTTGGTATAATCATGTCTCTCTTGATTTCCAATTTGAACTGATAGGCCTTGCAGACTGTTCTACCTTAATGTCATTATTGGCTAAAAAAAAAGTTTTGACTTGTCAATCTCAGAAATCACTAGAAGTGTGCCAAATTCCATTTGCACATTTGGGATTTGGGAAACTTTGGCGATCCAGCAGCTGGATTGCCAAACATGACTAGGCAGGACCCAGCCAGAATCTAAACCAAAATGAAATATCTGGATCTTTCAGCTAATGGGGCAATGGGACTGAGTGGTCTACCTGAGGTGGAGGCTATGGCATGTGGGCCACCTCACAAATCAGGCAAGAGTGGACACCTTACAGCAGCGACTCCTCTTTCTTCCCTGCAGTCTTCTTCTTGACCCCCCCCCCTTCCCCCACGTGGTGCCCAGTTGAGGTGAATAAGGCCAGAAAGAGTGGAAAAGGTGGGAAAGGCTTCCCTAGGCCCCTCCTTCAGAGAGGGCCCCGACAAGAACTCCCTTTCCAAGCAGCACTTTGCGTGGTGTGGGCATTGAAGGAGCCTCTGCTCTCCCTCCTGGGGCATGATGGAAGTTGAAGTTTTCTCTCTCTCTCTCTCTCTCTCTCTCTCTCTCTCTCTCTCTCTCTCTCTGTTTCTCACATTTCTTTCTCAGAGGACTTATTGAATGTGTCCATTCTCCTCCCCTCTGTTTGGGACTTCAGCTCCAATTGAATTGCAATACCAATTGTGATTTATTGAAAAAAAGTTATGGCAAAAACTTAAACCCCCTAAATAAATGGATTGGTTAAACTTTTCAAAACTTGGCAGCCTTGCAGTCATACACGTGGTCTGCAAGTGAGGCAAGTTTTATGCTGATAGGCCTAAAAATAAACATTCCTTGTTGTTTACAAAATTATTTTCAAAGTCCTCCCAAAGGGACGGTCTCTACTACAAATATCCCAAAGCAGTTTATTTAAATGTACCTGGGATGCAGTTGTGTGACCTTTCTTCATTAAAACCCAACGTGAATAAGGTGACAAAGATTTATGAGGGAGTATCTGTTTCTATAAATTGTGTTTTCTTTTGTTTTCATTTTAAAAGCAGTTATATGAAAAATAGTACAAGACTTGCTTGATTTGGATTGGCATTGTAAAACTAGAACAGGGTTGTTACAACTTTCTTCTTGATATCATTTCCATGACAACAGCAACATATCTTTCAAAGCATCATAAAAGCTGGTGTCAGAACCCAGAATTCTTGGACCTACAACTGATGCTTGAAATGACTATCTGGATTTTACTTTGCCATTACATCTTCAAAAACAACAACAGCAGATGCAATGGGTCAATAAAGCGGAATTTAGTGCAATTTCCAAGCAAGCATGCTAAGGTGGAATCCATAGTTGTAGAAAAATGAGTCTGCTCATTAAACATTTTGCAAACATTCTCAATTCTAGCACTGTAGTTGTACCTGAGAGAAGCTTCCTATAAATGTTTATGTAGGTCTCTGTTATTTCATTGGATTTAATTTCAAAATTTCCAAAATATGTGTATTTTGGTGGACATTTTTGATATCTCTGGATGCAACCTTGAAAGGATCTCATATGATAAAAAGATTAACCTGGGCCATTGGCATAGAATTTACCTGTGCAGTACTCTTCACATGGAAAAAGAATCCTCCTTAACACTTTTTTAGAGCATAGGATTTTCTTAGTAAACATCACACAGAAAAAATGGAGTCTAGATGGATATGTTCGCCCTCATATATATAAAAAAAGATGAAGTGGCATTCTCTGCTTTAAGAAGCACAACTTCCTACAAACATACAGAGACTTAGAAAAATAATTGTGTAAGCTGACTGAACAAAAGCATCCGGAAGAATAGCAATAAGATGAGAAGCTAACATATCTTCCTTAACCACTGTACCATTACATGGGCTTTTACTCCCTAAACTAACTGTGTTACAGTTTTATTTCATAGTGAAACTCAGTTTCAAAACTGAAGCAGTCTTAATCTGCTATTTGTATGTTGTTGAAAGCAACTCAGTACAGGCAGTCCCCAAGTTACAAACATCCGACTTAAAATTACTCATAGTTAAGAACAGGAGTGAAACAACAGGAAATGAGCAAAATCTACCTTTCCAAAGGGAAATTAATTCCTCAAGGAGTTAACATGGAGAAAAGGTGCCTCAACTGAAGTTTTATCAGCAATTCTTTATTCCATAAGCCCAATTTTTGAAAATCCATTTTCATAGAGACAGAAAGTAAGGCGAAATCTTCTGAACAGGGGCACAGACAGCAAAACAAATGGACTTGTTAATCCTTCCCTATGCTATACAAAGCTAGAAAATATATGTTTTGGACTGGAGTTACACTTAAAAATGTTTCTGATCCTACTTACTTGCATATGCAACTTAAGGACACACCTACAGAACCTATCTTGTTTGTAACTTGGGGAGTGCCTGTATACTAGGTTCATTGGATAGATCCAAAATTTAGATGTAATTCAGATGTTTTTGACTTATGAAGCGATTACGAAGAGAGTTAAGGAAACAGGAGGTGGATTTGCCATTTTGAAGTCTCTGTCGCCATATTCGGATAAGGCTTGTATTCCATTTCTGCCTTCTCTAGCTGCCTCTCCTCATTGGCTGATGGCAGACTGGTGGTTTGCGTGAAATCACCAGATTTCCCCCAGCCAATCAGGGGAAGGCAGTAAGAGAAGCCAGTCGGTCTTCGGGCGGGCAGAAAGAAGGGAGAGAAAGGCTCGGAAGGGAAGGCTAGGCAGTGGGAGAGAAGGCAAAGCATTGGGAAGTGGCTGCTGTTTGGTCATGAACTCAGCCAGCCACCATGTGTAGCCTTCTGGGGCGCGTTGGAAGAAGGAAGGCTGTGTTATTAGGGAGGCAGGCTGGGTGGGTGGGTAGGAAAGGCTGTGGAACGGCTTTGGGGACTGGCTGCAAACGAAAGCCAGCATTTAAAGCACCCAGGCAGTGCCAGCTGTGTTCTGGGGGAAGGGCTGGGTAGGCAAACTTACCTTTTTCCAGTTTTTATATCAGGGCCCCTGTTTGCAGACAGAAAACGCCATTAACGAAGCCATTCCAAAATTTGGAACTACATCCGAATCAATTTCGAAAAAAAACGCTAAAAACTTCGGACGTTTATCAGATACAAGGTGCCAGCACCCCCTACACCTGAAGCAAGTTTTGAAGCAGTTTTTCCATGATAAAACAGGCCTACTGTATACCTATACAGGTTATGCTGCCAATACCTGATGTGATACCTGTTTTGTCTCAACAAACCAGCCACTTCTTTAGGACATGCTTTGAGCCTCTTTTAAAGAGGAAAGTGGGATATGATTATTAATAATATCATTAATAATATTAATATCAAAAACAGCAATAATGAGCGTTAATATTTGGAAAAAAACCCCCCTCCATGTCCATGATTCATGAATCACTATATACATCCATTCAAAATTGTTCTCATGATGTGTTTAATCTGTTTCAAGTTTTACTGATAATTGTCTCTTGTAATTAATCTGATAAATAATATGGGAACATTGAAAGATGCGAGAAAGTGTATGTTATGTTAATAGAAACAATGTGCCCCCTCAATTATACTACCATTTTACATTGCCTTTTCATTGTATATCACCTTCTCAACTTTTTTGAAATGAATTGTCCAGGTGTTAAAAGCCATGAGTTAAAAAACTGGTTGTTTTTTTCTTCTCTTTTTTTCAAGCCCTTGGGTGATATGTACTACAGTAAAATATATCAAGTTTCCTCTTAGCAGAACGGGGTGTTTATGACTGGTATTCAGGTTGAGTGTCCTATGCCTCTTTGCAAACACATTGCTGCAGTCTCAAATATTCAGACCTTCATAGAAGTTTTGATCATAAGCTGGGGCCAAAACAAATATGGATTTTCATTCCTTTGGGTGACACAAACTAGTCTATCAAAACATGCATAAAAATAATAAATGACAAGCAACACATTTCAGATTCATGGGCTGTGCACTCATGGATAGAAAAAAAGGAGGGAAGGGAATGTTTTAAAATGACCAGATGGGTAGACCAAAAGAATTCAAATTAAAGGATTCCTTGAAAATAGCAGTGTACAAAAGGGAAGCTCTATGTGGCCCTTAAAGGCCTCTGGTTCTACCTGTGAACCCTCTTTTTTGCCCCTAAGTGGCCAATTTTAAATTTGTCAACTTTATTGTTATGTCTCTAGAGGTCTTTCTCCACCTTTTTCAAACACAGTAACCATTTGACCTCCTACTCCAGTCAATTCTTGTCTTGAAGAAAGCGTGATGTAGGTTGTAGGAAGGCCTCAACAAGAATGAAAGGGTTGTATGTGTGAGAGGAGTCGTGATGATGTTCCAAAACATGGTAAAATTGTGTTTCCCCAGAAGACTGGGTCATCCTATTGCCCAATTTAAGACAAAGCAATTTCCCCAAATTTTAGGGAGAAGAGTATCACCATGAGTGGAGGTGCAGTTCTCCAGGGTCCTGCAAGTGGACAAGGAAACTAAAATGGCAAAAGAAGATTGAAGAGTACATTGAAAGCTTAAAAAAATTACAGCCCTGCTCTTCACTTGACTTCACCACTCCTTATTTGCAAGTTTTTAATACTGATGCATGTTCAAAAACATGATCATTACAAGCTGTTACATGTCCAGTCTACTTTTTAACAAGGTTATGGATTCTGTCTTCTGGGGTCAGCTTGAGGACAAGCTAATTTTTAAACCAGAACAATTATTTCTTTATTAAAAAGACAAAAAAATACAGTAGACACCCAACGGAACAGTCTGTATTCAAAACAAGCTGTGTCTCCCCCCTCAAAAAAAAGAAAGAAAAGAAAGAAAGAATCAAACAAAGGAAAAGAAAGGAAAAGAAAAACATGTGTCAAACCTGTACTCCTGAACAATCTGAGAGGGTCTTTATTTATTTATCTACTTACTGTATTTATATACTGCCTTTCTCACCCCTGGGGGTGGGGCTCAAGGTGGTTTACAACATACTAATGGCAAAAATTCAATGCCAACATACAGTACACAAAGAAATCATTATAACTAATTATTACAGCAATCAATCAATCAATTTTTCTTACTTGCTTAGTAGCCCTCCACCAGCGGTGCTCTGGGTGACTTACAACATAAAACCAATAAAACACTTTAAAAGAATTACAATTAAAACAACTAATCAAATGCTCTGCTACAGAGCCAAGTCTTCAGTGCGACAGTAAAGCATCTCATTTCGCGCATGGCTCAGATGTCAGGTGGCAGAGAGTTCCACAGTTTTGAGGCGGAGGCTGAGAAAGCTCTCCGCCTAGTGACCTCCAGGCGGATTTCTCTACATATAACTATCAACTTACAATCAATTAAAACAATTAAGCATAAGACATACATAAAATTTAAACATTCAGACAAGCATAAAATCACCCTAATATAAACATTAAAATCCAGACATCATATTTCCACAATGAATCATCTATATTGAAGAGAAATGTACTGTATATACTCAAAAATGTGATGCTCAAAATGTAAAACATCCAAAGCCATGATAATAATATACACAATGCAATATTACATAAACATTGGACAACACGTTATAGAATCCAGTGCACCAGACGTATCATAGTATTACATTACCAGAAGAATGTTCCAAATTAAATAGATTCTGCAATTAGAGTTGATCAAGGTGTGTTTGGTGTGGTAGTCCAGATAACATAGTCTCGTGTAATGGATCCTGAAGTGTGGAATAAGAATCACCAGTTGCTGGAGTATCCCAAGGTCAAAATAAAACATGGTGAGTAAGAAATCCGGAACATGCCAGGAATGGCAAAACAGCTCATGTTTGGCTGCAGAAGCGTCACTGATGGTGATGCAATGTGGGGGTGCCTAAACGGGACCCCAAGGCCTATGGGAATGCGTGATCATTGTGGTGAAAACATCTTACCACAATGATATATTCTAAGGACATTCAAGCCAAGGATCTCTCAGTGATGCCCATAGAATATATCATTGTGATTGCGTATCTTGTGGCTATGAAAACAGTGCTTTAAGCTCCGGAATACAATTGAACACATAGCTGCCCTGATGAAGTTCTGACTGTAGGAACGATCACACATTCCTGTAGGCCTTGGTAATACATCCGAATATCAGAATACATCCGATTCAATTCTGATAACATCGCTGTAAAAATCAGAAGTGATTCACATCCAAAACCAAAGCAAAATCAACATCCAAAATGACTTCTGATACACATTTTTGCATTTGAAAACAGGCCTAGTACGTACATAATAGCATATCTTGGAAATGGGACCCATGTCTAAACATGAAATTCAATGATGCTTATTTTCCACCTTGGGCAAATAGATTGAAGGTACTTTTATACAATATTTTAATTTTTTCATTAAAGAAAGTTTACGTTAATTAAATAGTGAGGTGAAGTGGTGAGGGGAGGAAATGAGAAAAATCTTGCCCATCAGACATCATGTTGTTGCTGTCATGCCAACAGCGAAGTGGTAGGGATCCATTGCACCAAAGTAGGTAATGAGAACATCGCAGAATTGGGAGCTATTGATGTTCTTCACTTTTCAATAACTAGGGACTGGAGAATCAGAAAGGAGGGGCACATTGGTAGTGGGATGCACACTGTATTCCTGTGATAGGCGCTGCCCTAAAGACAATGGTCCAGCTCTAATGCTGGTTTTTTATATTTAGATACATATAGTTTTCCCCAATAGCAAGTATTCAAGCATGACCAAAAGTGCATTTGATTTGTTTAATTTAATCAAATTCAGATTTGTGCTGACAACATAAATTTTGTAAACAACCAGTAATATTATGCATGCAAATGCTAACATGCATGTGTCAACTTTGTTTCTACGATTAAGCTCACCCCTAACCTCAGCTACAACTTTCACCATGCCAAAAACTTTCCTTGGAAGTTTTTCAAGAGATGTTGGTTAGTCATCAGGAATATTTTAGCTATGGGTTTTACACAGCATGACATTTGACTAGTTGGCCTTTTCAGTTCCTTCCATTTGTATGCTTCTATGCCTGGAGTGGATACTAACTATTAGGCCTAATGGGAATTATAGTTTGATGCCTTTGGAAGGCACTAGACTGGGGAAAGCAGCAATATAAAAAGTTTTCTGGAAACATGGAAAGGGGAAGAAAAGATCCAAGTAACAAAACATTGTTGCTCACATCTCTACCTAGCTTGATATGTACAGTAATTTATATGTGAAATTTTGCCATGGGAAATCTGATGTGTGTATCTACAGTTTCCCTAATTCTCCCCAGTTTGTTGTGAATATAAACACACTACAACTTACTTAAGTGATCCCTCATTGTCTTAATAGGACGGCCTTACAATGGTTTTATTTTTCTTGGAAGATACCTGTGCATGAGGTTGTTTTAATGCATACACAGCCAATCAACACCGTCTTCACAGAGTGAGGGCCCCAACCATTGGAATGTTTAACATGACAATGGTGGCTTCTCAATCTGTTGCAGCCTTCTTCCACCTTCACAGCCATGTTATCTTCTACCTCAGTGCTGTCCAACTTCTATAGGCCCAAGGGCCGGAATTCCGGTGGCTGAGCACCTGGCGGGCCGGGGCGGGAGGCGGGCCCGACTGTGGGGGCGTGGCCTGACTGTGGGGCAGGGCCGACTGTGGGGGGGGGGCCGGGGTGGGGCCGGGCCGGGGCGCGGGGCGGGCCGATCCCGGAGTGACGCGGTAGGAGGGAGGGCGGAGCAAAGAGGGGCTCCCCTTTGCTCCTCCCTCCCTTCTACAGTGTCAAACCGGGCAAGAGGAATGGCGATTTTGCCGTCCCTCTTGCCCGGTTTGACGCTGTAGAGAAGGAAGGGAGGTGCAAGAGGGGCTCCCCTTGCGCCTCCCTCCTTCAAACCGGGCAAGAGCGCCAAACAGTTTGACGCTGTAGAGAAGGAAGGGAGGTGCAAAGAGGGGAATTCTCCCTCCTCCCTTCTACAGCGCCAAACCGGCAAGAAGGGAGGAGCAAAGGGACAGCAGCGGCACCGGTGGAAGAGGAGGAGGAGGAGGGACAACTCTCCCTCCTCCTCCTTCGTCCCTCCTCTTTCCCCCCGCCCACGCCCTTGCCTGGATCCAGGGTGCCGGCGCACGTGGGGGAAAAGAGGGACGAAGGAGGAGGCAATCAGCTGACTGCCTCCTCCTTCGTCCCTCCTCTTTCCCCCGCCCGCGCCCTTGCCCTGATCCCGAGCGCCGGCGCGGGGAGGGGAAGGAGGAGGGGCGAAGGAGGAAGAAGCCAGCCAGCTGACTTCCTCCACCTTCGCCCCTCTTCCTCCCCCGCGGACGCGCCGCAGCTCCGATCGCGAGCCGCGGTGCGGGGAGGGGAAGGAGGAGGGGCAAAGGAGGAGGAGCTGGCTCCCTCCTCCCTGCCCCCCCCCCCGCCCTATTTTTAAATAAAAATTAAAAATGGCGGCCCCGGACCGCCAGCTGGATAGCCCTGTTCTACCTGATCCACTGTTGAAGTCTTCAGGTCTTTGGATTGTGCTTGGTCTGCAACCTCCCCTGCAGCCCCTCTTGGGAGTACAAGACTCCGACAGCTACGCTCGCAGATTCATTGGAACACACACAAGCCCCCTAACCACAACAAGATGAAAATCCATCAAGGGATTATGAGGGCAGGTCAATAATTCTGTGACTTATTGAATGAAACACAGGTTTTTGGATAAAAAAATCATTTTATTTTTCAACGTAGTCTCCTTTGAGCTCTATACACTTTGATCAATGTTTTTCCAATTTTTTATCCCTTCCAAAAAATAGGATTTGTCAAGGTCATCAAACTAGGTATTTGTTTGTGAGATGATTTCATTGTTGGAGTCAAATCTCTTTCCTCCGAGTCATTTCTTCAGGTTTGGAAAGAAGAAATAGTCACTTGGGGCTAAATCCGAAGAATAGGGTGGATGGGGGAGCAATTCGTACCCCAATTCATGGATTGTTGCCATGGAAACTGCACATGTGTGCACCCTTGCATTGTCCTGGTGCAAAAGAACTTTTTTCTTGGCCAAATGCAGTTGGTTTTTTTTTTCAAATCCTCATTAAATCGAACCAATAAGTTGGCATAATATTTGCCATGGATTGTTTTACCCTTTCGAAGGTAGTCAATGTGGATTATACTGCGTGCATCCCCAAAAAATGGTTGCCATGACTTTATTGGCTGACAAACCCACCTTGGCCTTCTTTGGCACCGATTCCCCTCAAGAAACCCACTGTTTTGACTTCTGTTTGGTCTCTGGTGTGTTGTGGTGGATCCACATTTTGTCCATGGTTACAAAATGGTACAAAAACCCATCCATATTGTGGCTGAACAACGCCAAACACTCTTGCGAAATTGTCACACGATTGCGTTTGTGGTCGATTGTGAGCAAACACAGCACCCATCTTGCGGAAAACTTTCTCATACCCAAGTGATCATTTAAAATTGCAACCACTGCACTATGTGAGATGCCTATGGCTTCCACAATCTCTCACACTTTCAATCTCTGATCAACTAACACCATATCATGAATTTTTTCAATTGTTTCGGGTTTAGAGACCTCAACTGGGCGTTCAGAGTGTTCAGCATCTTCCATGCTTGTACGGCCACAAGGATATTCAGTAAACAACTTTTTTACCATTGAAATGGATGGTGCAGAGTCCTCATAGTATTTATCAAGCTTAGCCTTGGTTTGAGTGATGATTTTTTCCACAAAAAATAATGCTTAATGAGCACATAAAATTCACTTTTTTCCATTTTCTCCTCAAATCACGTGGTAGTCTGCTATCAATGGCTATCAAACACAAACTAAATGACGCAGCTTGTTCAAATTTTGACAGGAGTCAACTGACAGATGCCTGTTGACAGGAGCAGTGCTGCCCTTTCAGTTAAGAGGCAGGAAATTCAAAAAGTCACAGACGTATTGACCCGCCCTCGTACATACTGGTAATCCACTGTTAGTTGTGGTAACTCACACATCAGGCCAACATAAACATCATCCACCATATCTACCAGTAGTATTTCTTGTGGCAGGTGTGTGTATATGAGTGTTTACATGTCTGAGATAAGAATACCAGGTTCTCTAGCTTCCACTGGGACCAGGCACATGTTTTTTTCTCTGTCAAATGAATGAACTTTAGAAATTATTTATTGACATATTTGGCTAGGTGCTGTTGGAAACAGAAGGTTAGACTAAAGGGGCCTTTTTCTGCTCTAGCAAAACAGTTCTGGTGCCATTTTGAATAATGGTTGAAGATATGCACAGTGTGAAAAAATACGCTTTGTGTTGGGGTTAATGCACTGTGGATCTGTTTAAGATGGTTGGCATTTTGTTTGTTTGCTTGCTTGATTTAATCTACCATTCATTCCTGTGGTGTGTTTTTATCTCATTAAATAACAATTCAATGGCTAGAACTTGGTATCAGTAAGAAAGGCCAGGAGGTCGTTCTCTCTCTCCTTCCCTCCCTCCCTCCCTCTCTTAATACACTGCACAGCATGTTCACTATGAAGCACTGAGAAATTTTCAAGCTGCTTTCTACAGTTCTGATTTATTGTAGCGCCCCTCCCTTCTTTTTCAAATGAAGCAATTCCATGTGTGACTGATTGATTTAAGGGGGTGTTTATGTGAATCACTGTGGCACAGGGATGTTATTGCTTATCCACCCCCTGCCAGAGAAAAATCTGACGCTTTTCTTTTTTGCTAATCTTTCTTTCGCCTGTGGCTAAGGTTTATAGTGTCTTCAAGTATCTGCTGATGCCTGCAAGGCTTTGAGATCATGCTGTACTTTTCATCTGCTGTGTTATATATTCCAGACTACAGAGAGAAGGCAAAATATCTATCTTGTGATGCATTTTGTTAAAAAATCTTTAAACGTTCTACAGTGCGATTATGAAACGAAAAGCTTTGCGTGCCTAATGGTTGTTATCTCTGGAGTTTTCTGTAATTAAAGCCTTTATAGTCAAAATTATGAGTGCCCTGATAGACTAGAGTTCATGGCTTTCTAATTTTTAATGTACTGATATAGAAAGCTGTAAGCTGGAAACTATTTGCAGGCACAATAGTAACAATGTAAAGCTGTAAATATGTTTGGAACATAGATGTTCCAGAATGTTACACACATTTTCAAGATGAACATATGGCTTGTTCATCAGTACATCTGGCTTTTCTTCGCGAACAAAGATTCAGGAAGGACTCATCCCACACTTTTTACAAGCGCGTTAATAACTAAAAAGGCCCATCCAAGATAAGCAAGTCTGGTTGCAGAAAGCACAGCAGAAAGTCTCCTTGGGTGATGTTGTTTCCAGGTTGTGGTTCTTTCTGCAGTATCATTTCTCTTTGAGACTTTTCTGCGGATTTCTCAAAAGAGTCCACAGCATCGTGGATATTGCGCCTCCATGCCTCCCGATGTGAGGCCAGGGTGGACCATTGTTGGTGATCAATCTGTCCGAGCCTGAGGTGTGTGTATTAGGGAGTCCTTATATCTCTTTTTTGGGGCACTTCTCTTGCACTGGCCCTTGGCGAGTTCACCATAGAGTAGTATCTTTGGGAGGCGGTGGTCCTCCATCCTAGAGATGTGCCCTGCCCAGCACAGCTGTGTTCTCAATAGCATGGCCTCAATGCTGATGATCTCTGCTTGCTCAAGGACAGCAACACTTTTCACATAGACAGTCCAGTGTATATTTAGGATTGTACGAAGACACCACTGATGAAAGCATTCAAGGAGTTCTAGGTGTTGGCGATAGGTGACCCATGTCTCAGACCCATATAGGAGAATAGACAGTATGATCTTTGCCTCAGGTGTTTGTTGCTCCAGACTCTTTTGTGAAGCCTTCTGAATGCACTATATGCCTTTGCTAATCTGTGATCTATCTCTTTATCAATCTTGGCATCTGAAGAGATGATGCTTCCCAGGTAGGTGAACTGCTGAATGGACCTAAGCACATATGTGCCTATGCTGATGTGGGGATGATGGTGTTCTTCCTGTGGTGCGGGCTGGTAGAGAACTTCCATTTTCTTCAGGCTGACTTCCAGCCCAAACAGCTCTGCAGCTGTTGCAAAGCAGGATTTAAGGTGCTGCAGAGCTGCTTCTGAATAGGCGACAAGGGCAGCACCGTTAGCAAAAAGCAGCTCACAGATTAGATAGTTTAGAGTCTTAGTGCAAGCCCTCAGACGGCTTAAGTTGAACAAGCTACCATCTATGTTTCTCTGCAGCAAAGGCTTTCAATTGTACATTTATAGGTCTAGTGTTTCTGGAAACAGAAGTAAGCAGGGGATTGCTAAAAATGCCACTCGTGATTTTGCTATCCTATCCCACATAATAAATTAAATACTTGATCTACAGTATATTTGGCCATAGCAATACCATGTGTGGCATATGTACCTTCAAGTTTCCCATTGACCTGTGGCAACCACATGAGTTTCATTAAGTTTTCTTAGGCAAGGAAAACAGATGTAGTTTTGCCAATTCCTTCTTCTAAAATATAGCTCAGAATTCATAGGGTTTTTTTTGTTATTTTCCATCCACATACTAACCAAGACTGATTCTGATGGTTTTCCAAGATCAGATGGGCTCTAAATAAAGGGTATTGGGCCATTTCGCAATGTCATCAGAAGAACAAATACATTTATTTATGTGCTGTAGGTGGATGACTCGAGAACAATAACCTGGCTAATGATACTTAGTAGGCATGGGTAGGTTCATTCAGAATCTTTGTTATTCGGAATAAAAACAGAATAAATCCCTTTTTGAAGTGATTTCGAAGCGATTTGGGAACCCAGAAGTATCCTTGCCATTTCGAAGCCACTGTCGCCATCTTTTTTTCAAATCCAGGAAGTGAATCAGAAATGAATCAGCGTTTGGAGGCAAGCAGCCGCTTGCATGCTGGGAGGGGCGGGGTTTCGGCACGGCAGCCATTGCCCTTTTAAAAGGTCTGTGTGTGCCTCGTGGGCTCATTGCGAGCAGAGGACGTGAAGGCAAAGGGACTAGGGCAGGCTGCATGGTAGGGAAAGGTGCCACGTCACCGCTTTGCAAGGGAAACACCATACCCAGGGAACCTAAAAAAAAGCCCCCTGAACAGGCTGGGATTTGGAGGAGAAAAGGAAAGGGGAAAGGAAGAGAGACAAGGAAAGAGGAGAAGAGAAGGGAGAAAAACAGCAGGAAAAATGTCAGTTTAAACCAGTGTAGATAGATTCCTTTCCTTTCTCTCCCATGTCAGTTTAAACCAGTGTGGATAGGATGGATCCGTGTCAGCTTAAACCAGTGTGGATGGATTCCTTTCCTTTCCTTTTTCTCCCGTGTCAGTTTCAACCATTCTCGGCATGTCAGCTCCAAAGTTTCCTAGTCAAGGCATGCAGAGATGAAGGCAGAATCAGAGGTCAATTGTATAATGTCATTGATCAGGAAGGGTGTCACGGAAGAGAGATAATCCCCAATCTGATGTACCTTCCATTTACAGACCTAGTTTTTCAAAATATTGGACTTCATTCCGATTGGCTCAAAGTTATAGTGTATTCTCATTGGTTTGATGCATTGTTGTCATGTTTTACCGATGTGATTGGTAGGTTGTGTGTGGCAGGTATTTTAATAAAACTGTATTGGAGAAAACCTGGATTCATTGCTTTGCTGGTGTCACTCACCCTTCCACTGGGGAGGGGGGGCATTTTGGGTGGGTTAAATGGGTATTGGTCGATGACAATGGTGAATCTGGTCAAGCAGTTGTAAATAGTTTTATAGTTCTTGGTTTGAGAGTTTAAATTTTTTCTGTTGTTTTAAAGTGTGTTTTTTATATTGTCTGTCAGCCGTCCTGAGCCCTCAGGGAAGGATGGCATACAAAACTGAATAAATAAATAAATAGATAAATAAATAAATACACAAACAATGTTTGCAGATGGGTTATCTGTGTGGAGTAGTCCTTAGGTGACCTGTGCCCATTGTGATGTTGGTGAAGAGAGAAGCTCTAATAAGGTGAAGCTTCCCACCAGGAGTTTTCTGTTCATGATGCCAGATGGAGCAGTGAGAGAACCATCCATCCAAGGCCTCTTTTCAGGGACTCTGACTTTTGCGTCTGAGTTTTTGAAAAGCCACACTGTCTCAGATCTGTATGATTTTAAAGTCAGTATTACAGTAAGATACCAGAAACAATATAGCCCAGAAAAATAGGTCTGCTTATAACTTATAACATCACTGATTAAATTGTCCCTGTTGATTAATTAACTATAATTTAATATATTGATCTGCCAGTTAAGGGTTGTAGCCAGAGACCAAGATAACATATGCAAACATTCTGAGTTAGCGGATTATTGTGAATTCTTGAGTGAGAACATATTGACAACAGTGTTTGCTGACTAGTTGATGTTTTTGGTTAACCATAAAACATTGCCTTGTTCTACTATAACACTGTGATTTTCTTTTTTTATTGGAGAGGGAATTATGTCATTTTAATGAAAACAAAATACTGGTAGCACATGGGAACAACTTTAAAATTTAAAAATCCTGTGACTTTTGAAAGCTCTTTGCAAGGTGTGCTGTGTGACCAGCCAAAAAGCTAACTGTAAGACTTAGGCTGCCAGTAAATGTTTAACCATAGGATTCATTTGCAGTTCTAGTTTCCAGAAGCAATTAGTAAAATCCCTCTTGCTTGTAATAGGCACATTCCACCAGAAAGTCTGCCATGTGAAGGTATGTGAAGGAGACTGGAACAGAAGTTATGAAGAATGTCTGGCTATGCATCCCTCCCTACAATGTTGTGTTTAAAAAATTGCATCATTGCCAAAGCCATTGAGAACCACACTAATCGATTCAAGCCACTCATCCGCCATGTATGCAACAAACATTCTGAAAGAATCCTTTGCAAGTATTCTGCTATTTATTTATTTATTTATTTCTTCGACTTATTATTTCTTCGCTTCTTTCCCGTAGGCTCAGGGCGACTCACATTGTGAGAGTCGCAGAACAAGTAAAATCAGGGTAAAACAAAGCATAGTAAAATTGCTGTAACCAGCGCGCAAGCATGGTTTGGGCACGGTTTTATATACATAAACCTAAGCACCGAACGCCTGGGTGAAGAGGAGGGTCTTGCAGGCCCTGCGAAACGTTAGCAGATCGGCCTGCGCTCGGACTGTGGGGGAAAGAGCATTCCACAGCACCGGTGCGGCGGCACTGAATGCCCTCCTCTGCGTTGAGGTCAGATGAGCAGATCGCAGACTAGGCACCACCAGGAGGTTTTGGGACTCGGATCGCAGTGGTCATGGAGGACTGTAATGGGAGAGGCGGTCCCTTAGATACACTGGCCCCAGACCATTCAAGGCCTTAAAGGTTAAAACCAACACCTTGAAGGTGATCTGGTGCTCTATCGGAAGCCAGTGCAGTTCGCGCAGCACAGGCGTGATGTGGCAGCGAGATGGACTCCTGCCACCAGCCGTGCTACTGCGTTCTGCACCAGCTTGAGCTTCCGGATCACCGACAAAGGAAGGCCAATGTATCTGCCTATCTACAGTTCTTCATTTCCCCACTCACATAATTCTCTCTCTCTCTCTCTCTCTCTCTCTCTCTCTGTGTGTGTGTGTGTGTATATATATATATATATATATATATATATATATACACACATATACACACACACATACACACACACATACATAGAGAGGGGGGATGGAAGGACAGTCTGAGTGTAGCTTACAATTTTCTATCTGTATCCTCGTTTGCCTGCCAACCCACGAAATAATGAGACCACACACAAGTATTTGGGTTTTAAATATGGGCAACTTTTATTAACTGTTACCTGTTTAACTTTGACTGGATCTCAATCAATGGATCTTGAATTTGGTGGCAAAGCCGAGATAGCGTCCCTGCCCGGCCTATCCTCAGCTAGTTAGGGCGAACCACCCGGGTTCTCTGGACACCCAATCCATGCAACCTCTGAAGGAAATATATCAGAGAAGTCTCTCTCAGTGTATCAGAGACCACATTTCTTCAATTCTTGGGCCATTATAATTATCCTCACCTCTTTAAATTGAACATTAGGCGGGTGTTTTAGTTAATGTCCTTCACCCCTGAAGGAGGTGCCCTAGGCGTATATCAAATTTTAGCTTTTTCTGACTGTTTACCGTGGCCACCTATTTAAGCCCACCCATCTCCAATTAGCCTTGTAACAGTATAGGGTAGGCGAAAATCCCTCCTAGAACATAAGAGGGAAAAAATTCTTACCCGGCCCCCTAATGGCAACCCCAATATACTGTTTAATGGGTGGGAGTGGTGAGTCAAAGCACAGCTCCAGAATGAAGAAGAGGGCCTGGCTCTGCCCCCCCCCCCCCCTTCCCAGAGTTCCTGTTGGAGCTAAATTTTCTTTTCGTGGGAGGAGGCAAAGCACTCTCCCTCTCCAGCTGCGTGGGGTGGGAAAGTTTAGTATTCAATTGGTTGGTAGTGCAAAGGAGTATTAAGTAATGTTGCATCTCATAAAACACTACCAGGGAGAATTGTAGATTCTAACTGTAGACTAGCATTGCAATGGAAATGAAGGTGTTACCAACTTCTCCATGTTTAGGAGTGTTATGAATTATATAGTCAACCACTGGATTTTTAAAAAGCATTCATTTTGGATGTTCATTCTTGCCTATGATAACAATATAAAGGCAGTCCCTGAGTTACAAGCATCTGGCTGACAAACAACTCATAGTTAAGAAAAGAGCTGAAGCAACAGAAAGTGAGAGAAATATACCCGTGGAAGTGAAATTCACTTCTGAACAAGTTATTATCATGGGGAAAAGGAGTCACCGCTGACATTTTGTCACCAATCCTAGTTTCCACAACAAGCTAAATTTCTCAAAATCTAATTACCACAACAACAGAATGCAAGGTGAAATCTTCTGAACAGGAGCAGAGGCAGCAAAACGAACACCAGAGAGATGTTACCCCTTCCGTATGCTATCCAAACACACACACACACACACACGGCTTGAGTTACATTTGAAAAATGTACCTGTTCTGACGTTCAATTTAAGAACCTACAGAACCTAACTTATTCATAACTTGGGAACTGCCTGTATATTAGTTAAAGAAACCGCTGCATCACAGCAGGTTTTGATTTAGGGCAGGGATGGGCAAAGAATGGCCCTCCAGATGTAGAACTGTAGCTCCCAGAATCTCTCACAATGTTGATGCTGCTGCTGCTGATGATTAGCATTATGATTTTACTGCTAGGAAGGGGAGAGAAATTTATGAAGGGTGGTTGGCATTATGTGTTCAGATTATTTAACAAGTTTACATGTCAGGGCCTCAGCAAGGCCCAAATAGATTTCCATACCTTAGGTATGGAAGGAACTCTACTACTCCGGGGCACCCGGAGGGGTGGAGCAATTTGCCTCCTCCCCCAGAGAAGAGATTGAATGGTTCCTTTGGAACCACCCAGAAAAGGGGGTGGGGCTAGCCTTACTGTGGGCCAGTCCCGCTTACCTCATTCTACTTCTGAGCATCACCCACCACTCCCGTCTATTGACAGTATAATTTATTGGTTGCCCATCGGGACCGGGTAGGAATTTTCCCCTCTTATGTTCTAGGAGGGTTTTTTGCCTTCCCTAGCTGGGATGGTCAGTGTATAAATAAACTTAGCATAAATAGATTAGAAATACAAAGGTTGGTGTATACCTAAGGCGCCCCTTAAGGTTGTGGGCTATTACGCAAACACGCACCTAGAGGTTAACTTTAGAGGGTGAGGTGGCCCAGAAATGAGGATAGTCTGGTCTCAATAACGGAGAGAGATTTCTCCAGATGTTTCCCTTACAGGTTGCCCGGGTTTAAAACTCCAGGGAACTCAGGTATTACGCCCTAAATAGCCGAAGGGTAGACCATATAAGATGCTACCTCAGCTTTGCCACACAAAGTTGAACTGACACCTAAAGTTAGTTGAATTGAAAGTTAAATAGGTAACATTCAATAAAGTTGCCCAAATTTTAAATCCATATTACTGTTGTCTGTCTCATTATTTTGGAGGTTGGAAGGCAAAGAATACTATTTTAAAAAAATAATAATAAATGGATTTCTTGCTATTGGAAGAAATTGGATGAGAAGAAAGGATATTATTACACATTTGTCACCAATCCTAGTTTCCATAACATGGTTCTCCCATAGTAAATTCATCTTGGCTGAGATCAGAGTATACTTGACTAGCAACTCATCTTATCATGCAATGGGTTTTTTTAAACATAGTTTGACTGAGTTGACTAAACAGCACATCAGGGATGTGATTCCTCCCAATTTCTGATCTCTCCATCTTCATATGTCTCAACACATTTTAAAAATGAAACTCTGCAACTTTGAGCTCACAATTTCTAGCCTGCATAGACTCTGAATGCTTGTATTTTCCCATTTTCATTCCTGGTGTTATGCATCTTAAGGCTTTTTAAGTACTGTAAAAACCATGCACAAGTGGGAGGTTCTGGAAAAAAATTAATTAAGGGGGGAAATGGTTCATTGCAGGCAGCAACCATCACTTTGTTTAATTTTTTTAAATAAAGCAGGAAGAAAGGTGTCCGTTTTTTGCTTTGCAGCCAAGAAGAGTGATCCAATGAAGGGGGCGGCGGGGATAAGGATTAGCCCACAGACAGACATAGCCCAGAACCAGTGGCTAGGGCACATTTTTCTCATTGCAGAGTAAAATGCATTTGGTCAAACTGAATGTAAGCCAAAATACAGTTTCTAACTGTTTTCATTTGCTACAACTTTCAGATGACTTGAAGCTTGGTTTAGGATGATATTAGAATGCTGTCGTATAGTAAATTGGGATTTTATTTGTTTCTAGGGTGTCTCCAATGTGAGTTATAGACTGGTGTGATAATTTCTTTAGATGGGTGAAACGCTTCACAGTTTAAAATGTAAAAAAAAAGTTCTTGTATGCAAGAGTGAAATTTATGAGGATTTACATCTCTATACAATGAATCAATTGCCTGAATAGTAAATGGGTCTAGTCCAATAGGGATTATCACTTATATTTAATTTTATGTGACTTGATTTAGGCGGGTGGGTTCTGCAAACCAACAAAATGTCTTGAATCAGACTTACTCAGTCTGCATGAATAAAGGATGATGCAAGACCCATATGGAAAAAGCGGTGTTCTGTTTAACATCTGGTAAAGACCTGTTCCTTTTTATTTTATAGTAGCTTGGGTACCCGATGTTGCTTGGGTTATTTGAAAAAGTCATTTTTTAAAAAAATTGTACAAAATGCATAAGGTTGTGCATGAATTACAATTCACATCATGCCAGGTTAACCCTTAAAAATTCCATCAGTTTGTTATGTTGGGCAAATTCGCTCTAAGTTCATCATCTGTGCGATGGAGCCCCCAGTAGTGCAGTGGGCTAAACCCTTGGCCGGCAGGACAGAAGACCAATAGGTTTGAGGTTCAAATTCAGGAAGAGCACGGATGAGCTCCCTCTATCAGCTCCAGGTCCCCATGTGGGGACATGAGAGAAGCCTCCCACAAGGATGGTATAACATCAATCATATGACTGTCCCATGGACAAAGACCTCGAAGACAGCCAATTCTCTCACACTAGAAGTGACTTGCAGTTTCTCAAGTTGTTCCTGACACACAAAATTTGGGTGAGGTTCTCCCCAAATCTCTCTAGTATGTTCAGGTGCTGATCAATTGCTCTGTTTGCTGTGTACCATACAAAAGAGTAGGAAAGGGTTAAGGAGGAAGCACTGGGTGGGGTCATGCCAATTCCATACCAATGGAGAAAGTAGGAAACACTGGAGGAAACACATAAAATCTAGGATGAAATTGTTCCAATATGAAAGCATTCACTTGGTTGGTGGGCAGGATTGTGGAGGGCTCTTATACATATTAATGGTGCTCACTATAACCTGTAACGTCATTCAAGGGGCGGCCATTGGTGCCTCCTGAGTAGTAGGAGTCTGTCTGTGTAAGTGGATACCCAGCCACACACACACACTTTCACTTTTATTATGTGTATAGATTAACTTTTGACCAGCATTTATTTTAATAGGGTCCAACTAAAAAAAGATGCTGGTTGTTTTGATTCATTAATGAGTCTCTTCCAAGAAAAAAACCTCAAGCCCCCTGTAATTATTATTATTTTCAGCCTAGGCATACTGCTCTGATTATTTCCCATTCTTGGGCTGGAATTTTCAAACCACCAAAATGTGCATGAAAAGCGATAAATCCCTTTTCCCTCTGGTGAACTTAATCTTCATATCATTTAAAATACTTAGATTATCAAACTCTGAGCAGGTTGCCAAAATTATCAATTCTAAATCTGAACCATTGTTCCAATGTGACAAGAATGTACTCCAGGCTTAGAAGTCTTAGTTATGCTTCACATAAACTATAGAAATGGAAAGATCATACGGCTAGTATAAACACTGTTGCTATAGAGAGCTGTCTCTTTCTAATGGTATCATTGGCTTTGAACCTTCACTGCCCAAAAGAGTTTCTATGCATTCTTTTTTTTGTTATATACATCTTTATTGCACTTTTACAGATACCAGGGGGGGCGGGGAAGAGTTAGGAAAGGGGGAATGGGAAGGGAGGAGTGCGGGAAGTCTGAGGGGGTATGAAGGGGCAGAGAGAGGGAGGGGGGTGGGTTAGAGGGAGGGGCGGGTTGCGTCAGGGTGGTGGGGGCAGGGAGGGTTGGGGGGCAGGAAAGGTCAGGTAGAAGGGGAGGGGTCTCGGTGGCTTCCGACTTCTTCCTCCAGTTCCTGCTGTTTCACTCTTCAAGTGGGAGGGTATTGCTCTTAAAGTACTATCCTTGGATACTAGCTGCTGATAATCCTTCCAGTCTGAATTACTTGAAGGGCTCGGGTGGACTCCCGATGTCCCTTCCCCTCTGGTGCTGATCTGGTGCAGTTGGGTGGGTGTTCTTCTTTCTCGGTTGCAGATTCTTCCCAGACCTATGTTATGCCCCTCTCAGTTTTACGTTGTTGAAGGGATCATTTTGCCCATCAGGTAACCTCTTGCAGTATAATCACTCTATTGCCTTTTAAAAAAAAAACTTTTTAAATCCTTCAATTATTTGGTAAGAGTGTCCCTGTCCATTGTCCGTTCCTTGTCTTGTAGTATAGTTGTATCCGTTTCTTTCATTTTCCTTGGCCTCCTTCCTAACCGTTCTCTTTAGGGGATTCCAGACCTCCTTCATCCACCTCTCAGGCTTCACGCCTCAGAAGACTATAGATTGTGCACATCCCTGGAGAATAAGGATGGCTTTTCTTTGAAAATTTCCTTTCTCCTTTGTTGTGTCGGCCTCATCCGGCTTCTCTCTCTATTGAGCTGCACCCCACTTCTCTTGTCTTTATTCTTATTTGCGCACAGAGTGGGGCTTTTAGATGGTGTATCAACCTCCTGATTCTTTTTCTCGTCTTCTTTTTGGGAGATAGAAGCCTTGGCATTCCTATTACTCATTCAAATAGCTCCCAGTGTAGCATCCACACTTTTTTAAAGATAAGGTTCTCTTTCTTCTGGTGTTTCTTGCAATTTTGTATTCACCTCCACTCTCTTTTCTAGACCTTCTTGTATTGCTGCGTTTATCCCCTTGAGCTGAGGGATTTCTTTCCCTTCTTCATAGATGATTGTCAGCTCTAGCTTTTTAGGAATCGCTTCTTTGGTTGATTCTAACCTTGCATATTGTGGTTGTTCCTGCATCATTTTAATTTGCTCTTCTTGTCGGGTCATCATTATTTCTATCTTCTGGAGACACCCATCTTGTGCTTCTCCTAATTTTCGTAGTTCTTTAACGATGTCCTTTAAAGTTATTTTTTCCTCCTCTGGTCTCCTTCCTTGCATTTTCTCATGTTCCTTTGCTTCTGTGTCCATTTTGTTTAGTGCTGACATACTTTATTGTCAGTTGTTCTATTCAATGGAGGGATTTGTTTTGCTCTTTGGCAGCAAGATTCACAGCTTGGGTGATTTGAGCTACTTGGCAGTAGTAAGCTAGCAAGCAGGGGGGCTTGACCTTTGCCTTCGGGATAGGCTGGGTGGCTTGGTTGCGCCTTGATTTCTCCCTATCCTTCTCTGCTCTTCGTCTGACGGTCCTGGGCGTTTGCCGTGGGTGTCGGAGTAAGGCTTCGGCCTATCAGGGAGGGTGCTTTGGTGTCTTTGCTTTTGTGGGTGCCTCCTTTCTCTCTGGTGTCCTGGGTGACAAGGTGGGAGGGAGAACTTCTGTGGTTCACTTGATTTTTATGAGCTTGCCCTATTCGCCGAGGGACTAGGCGGGCTCTTTCTGGTTTTGTTTTGACAGGGGGGGGTAGTCCCCTGCCTTGCTAGTTTTGCTGCTTGTCCTTGTCTCCCTGTCAGCCTCTCCCTGTCACGATGCACGGACTTGACCGGCCCCTTAATCACACACACAGAGACGGACCGAAGGCTAACTACTTTATTGAGTATAAAAACAGTTCAAAGATATTGTCCATAAGAATAGTGAAACAATCCAAAAAAGGCTTGAAGTAACAATGTCCAAAATAGCGTGGCAAATAGGCCAAAAGCTCAGCAAGGCTCCGCACGACTATGCGGATCAGGAACAGGGCAAGGCTCCGCACAACCAGGCGGATCAGGAACAAGGCAAGGCAAGGCAAGGCTTGATGACTACTGGCTAGCTTAGCTTCGTGGTCCCACTCCGCTTCACGCCTATTCAGATGAGACGTGGCCGGAGCACTGAGGATTCGTTCCCACGGATCCTATACTTAATCTCTCGGCCGAGGTCCCTGACGCTCTAGGCTTCTTCGTCTCCAATCGCTGCTCACGGACCTCGGCCGGTCTATGCTCTTGGACCATTCCCTTCTGCTAGACTCGATGTTCCGTCTCCTATCAAAGGTTCGACCTTGTCTCTCCGCAGCTGTGTTTCTATCTCCCGGAGAGCTCTCCTCCCTAGAAGTTTCCCAACCGCTTTCTTCCATGTTTTCACTTACTAGCTCCTGAGAATCTCTCCCACCCTAGCTGCCAGAATCGCTGTCTACCATCAGCACCTGGTTATCTATGTCTTCACTAGGGCCAAACAACGTTTCTTCCCATGCCAAGCTCTCTGTGGGCGAAAGAGGCCCATCAGGGGAAAGCTGCCCTTCGCCCCAGTCATCTAACTCATCCTCTGAATCTAGTTCTGGTACTGCTGGCCCTAATGCTAATGGGACCCCGGGTCCTGACCCCTGCCCTCCAGGCACAAACGAGAACTGCTGTGCTACACTCCCCCGTTGATTCTGATGTTTAGGCAGCCTCTGCTTCAGGCCCCTTTCTACCCTTTTCTTTTGGGTTGTGTCAGCCTTCAGCTTTTTGGATCTCTCCCTCCTTGTTTTCTGTTGTCCTCCTCCCTTCCTAGGTTTTCTTCCTTTCCTCCAACTTTCCTCTCTGTGCAACTGTCTTTTGATTAATGCTTCTCCTCCCTGTTGTTTAATAGAGAGAGGGCCTTGGGTGATCCTATTGCTCCGCCCCCTGTCCCCCTGTCAAAAGTGCTCCACTTCTCTTGTCCAAGATGGTGCTCCCGCCTAAAATCTTTGTCTTCTTCCCCCTTCCCGGGTCTAGAAGGGCTCGGCCGCCATCTTGGATCTCATCATGTCTGTTTTCCCTCTTAGACTTCTTTTTTTCCTGCGGTGGTTGGAGGCTCCCAATATGCTCTTCCCTGTGGGGGTGGTGGGGGGAGGTTCACTCTTGTTCTTGGGGCCCGATCCCAGGTGCGATGTGCCCACCGCGACTTAACCAAGAGCCCAGCCAGGTACGGGCGCGCCTCCCTCTTGGCGCGAATGGCGCCTCCCAATTGCGGGGGGTGCCACTGATCCCCGTACTCACACTCTCTCTTGTTGAGCTTCTCTTCCTGTCCTGCCCTCCGGTTCAAAGGGGTGGGGGGGAGGTCAGGCTGGGACGGCAGTGAGTGCGGGTCGCCGTCCGCTGCCCGCTCCTTGGCCCGCTCGCCGCGGTGGCAGTGATCCGGGCTCGCTCGATCTCCCCCTCTTGAGGAGGGGGGGATCTTTGGAGCCAATGGAGCCTGTCTGACGGCTTCGCTGTCCCTTCGGATGCCTCTGCATCCGTGGGAGGAAGCGCAGATCGCCCTCCGGCCAAGAAGATGGGTGGCACTCCAGGGAACCTTAGAGTGTCCGCCCTGCCACCATCTTCGCCCGACCGGGAGTCTCTATGCATTCTTTAAGCAATTATTATGGCAATAACTAGTGGCAGAGAGTGGCCATTTTTTGCCATTCTAAGCTGCCATCTTGGTGAGACACTCTTGCAATTGTTAATTAACATACGCTTTTTTCCAAAGCAACAAGAAAGAATGCAATAGATTGTGCAGTGGCTTCCCTTCTTTGCCTTTGATCTCAAACGGGCAACATTCAATAACCAGCTCCTAGGCCATAAACCAAAATGAGCTGTTGGTTTCATCCCAGTCCTTATTTGTTCACATCATAAAACTGCCGCATGACTTGGCATGTTGCACCTCTTCTGTTCTTTTTAAACTTAGTGGAATATGGCGGGTGTCTTGGATCATAATTATAGTACAGTATGTGCATAAAGAAGGTTGCTGCACTGTAGTTTGTTGGTGTTGGTGTAATTTCCATACACTATCCCAAGCCTTCTATAATTTTAATGGTTTCAAAATGTTGCCTGTCATATTTTTTGCTTTCGGTTGAGGTTATGCTCAATCTTTTATTTTTGTTTGTTTGTTTCATTTTAATTGAGTGTTTTTCATTCCTTTACATTCTTAGCTGCGCTTATAAATCCGAAACAATATGAATGGGTTTCTTTCTTCTGAGCCAGCATTAGGGAAAACAGTAGTCTGACCACAAAGTTGGTAGGCCTACTTGCTTAAATGTTTGCCGGCTGGTTGTAAACCCAGTTTAGGCTGGCAGTTAACAATTTGCAGTATGTTTTTCTTAAAAGATGACAATCTGTCCAATAGACCAAGAACACAATCTAGCCAAAGTTAAATACTGTGAAGTTCTATTGACTTAATTGGATACATCTAAGCTTGGTCCCAGCTTTTTGCCCCTCCTCCCCAAATGAATGAGACTTGTAAGTGTTTAGCTTTGATAGAGTAATGCCAAAATGTACCAAATTCCCCTCAAGGGTAACCTATCAGTTTAGAAGCCTGTGCATGCAATTGAGCAGAGATGTGTTAAAATATACACACAATGTTCACCACTCACTGTAAAGAAAATACATTACAGTACAGCTGGAACTGGTCTTTACATTAAATTTTATTAGAATTTCTTGTTGGTTGGCAAAGCAGCTTGTGTTCATTTAAACACCCAGGCTTAGGAAGTTATTTTCTTTCTCTACTGCAAGAATGTACTTGACAACCATACGGTTTTCAGGGACAATTTGCAGTTTGAAGTTTTTCTTCATCCATCCAGATTTCTTCACAGCAAGATCTCCCCATGGTCTGGAAATATTGTTTTCATCTGGCATACAAATATTTACGAATATTCTTTTTATACTTAGGATTTCATCAGATGGGGTTTTTAAAAACAATTTTATGCTGGTCTCCACTGTTTTATCCAATTCTATGGCTACTGATGCATCTCTTCCCATGACACACCCTTTTGCCCCTTCCCTCCCCCCTTTCAACATGTTTGCAGCATCCTGTGTCAGCCACTGAAAATTTCTACATCATGAGTCTCTCTTGCATTACTTCGTGAATGAAGATTCTTAGGAAGGACTCATCCCATGCTTTTTATCGGAAGTTGATGTGTCCTTCGAGCCTGTGCAATGGATTTTTCTGGTGGAGTACAACATGCACAAAACTGGCCTCACACTTTAAACCAAAGGTTTGTCTGCCGGGGCCTAGCAAGTTAGGACGGTGGCAGCGAGGTCCTCAGGTCGTAGGTTTGGTATCTGTAAAAGCGCAATAGGTAGCATCTGCCCCGGTTTGAATTTAGAGTTTTCCTTCTCTTAGGATGGTTGCCAAAAGGCTACAGAACCCATCCTGCCCATTGACGCTCTTTGTCAGACCCTTCGGTTGTCACCTGTCTGGCATGGGAGGCCCTACTGGTGGCTATTATGCCACCGCCAGCATAGATCACAACTTCATTAGGGTACGCAAGCCTCTCCCCCAAAACAAGGGGGCACCAATGGAGAGGTCATGAGTAGCATCTGTGATATAGTTAAGTTTCTCACAATTTTCTATATTTTTAGCTCTGTTTTCATGTGACAGGGTGCCATGTGCCCCACAGTGATCACTCCATCCTTCCATTCCCATTACATGGGAAGAGGAGGATTGGTGCATAGCTCCCTCTAGCCCTCGAAATGGTACAGGGAAGGGGCACAATGTGACGAGGTTCCTAGATGTGATGCTTTCTGCCTCTAGATGTCATATCATCTCTCTCCTCCATTGTTTTCCCTTGCTCCAAGGTTCAGAAGTTTATCATGGGGAGGGGAAAATGTAGGCTTCCCGATTCCCATAAACCATCTTTCCCATTGCCATCCAACCCCCGAAATAATGAGACCACACACCAAATACGGGTTAAACTATGGGCAACTTTTACTAATGTTACCCAATTAAACTTTCTAACTTGCAGATAATTCTAAAGGGTGGCATTAATTTGGTGTGGATCAAGCCAAGGTAGTGACCCTCCCCAGCCTACACCTTAACTCATTTGGGTGAAACACCTGGGTCCATAGCTGAAATAACTCTGGGCAACCACTAAGGGAAATGTGACGGAGAATTCTACCCCAAGGATTTATTGAGGCCAGACTTTCCCTGACTGCTTCCCCTGTAGTTCCTCCCCCTGAAAGTAGCTCCGGCCAGAGCTCATTTCTTCTGGTCTCTCTGTTGATGGAGGTGACAAAGCACTTCCCACCCCAGCTGCATTGGAGGGGGGGGGGGGGGGAGAGTCAAGTATAGTGTGGAACTAAAACTCCAGTCTGAGATTGGCTGTCTGCATGTTCAATACAATTGGGGGGGGGGTGAAGAAAAGAGGGTGGCCATGGAGAAAGAACCTATCAATATCTTTGAGACCCTTTGACTTTAATTAGGTTTTCATGGCTTTCAGTTCACTACTTCAGACATACTGATGCACTGACATCTTTTGAGAGACATGAACACATGTACATCATGTGAGGAATTATTATTTGCCATAGTGCAATGGATGTATTGTACATGGAGACAAAGTTGTTTATACAACTATGTTGTGCACTAAAGTTGCACATTGTGCATTGTGTATTGCATTTGCACATTGTATAGTGGGAACAGTGATTGCCATGTATTGTACATTGTTGCTATTCTGCATGGCAGTTGTATAGTGCTAGCATAGTGCATTTCCACTTGGAGATATTAATGCTTCATTGGGAGGATATTGAGTTGCAGCCTTGGAGTGACATTAGAGCCACAGATATGTATGCACTAGGCATGGTTTCGAACCCAAAAATAGGGAATTGAAAATCTAATGGGGACTTTTTTTCATTAGTAAAAGAAAGACTTACAAAAATTTTCCAAAAATTTCTCAAATGTAACTTAATTACTAATGAAATTTGTTAGTAGTTCTAAAGTAGGCAAAGCAGGGAAACAGGACTGATACTGTTTTAAGCACAGGCAAATCAAGGGGCAACATTTCCCTTGGTTTCCTTGCAGGGAGATATAATGCATTAATATATTATTATTAATATTATTAAATACCTCTGGTGCAGGCCTTGCTAGAGTTCTCCTCACTCCAGCTTTTTCCCATTCAGTTTTACCATAGCAGTCTAGGACCTCCGTTTGAACTCTATGGCTTTTCTTGATTCTGAACTCTTCCTTCTCCTCTCCGTGCTCTTTTCACTCCTGCTGCCCTTCTCTCAGCAGTTCTTATGTCCTTCTACTCTGTCCTTCTATCTAAACCCCCTTCCTGGGTGTTTAAATCACTTTTTTCGTCAGTCCTCCAGCCCCTCTAGGAGTCCCGATCTGGATCTCTCTATCGTTTCCGGCTCCTTTTTCACTTCCTGGAGGAGGCCTTTCACTCTAATTAGGCTTCAAGCATGGAAAGGCCCCGATTTGACTGTGAGTTATGTCTGTAAAGCTATTTTGGGGGGAAATTTTCCTGTTGGGGGGACATCCGAAATATTTAATAATCTAACGAAATTTTGGGCCCAGGGGGTGCGGAAAAGAAAGTCCACTTCCGGGATTGGCCTTGCGATCCGTATAAACTTGAAAGTCCCATACATACAAATCCCTTCCGATTTCTTTTCATTTTCATAACTTTTTTCTCATGCCTAGTATGCACACTTACAACATTTTGGAAATTATGATGAAATATTATATAGAAAAATGTGAATTGTGACTGTCACCATAAATCTGCAAGTATATCCATAGGATAATACTAGGCTTTCAAGTATGGATGTGTAGAAGCAATAAATCTGTGTAGGACAACTCAGATTTCAAAGAATCAAAACCTTCTATGAGAGGATCTATTGTGTCATAAGTGCTGAGGTGAGTACATGTGCAGTAATGTATGTTGTGTAATTGTGCTTACATGCCTATGATATCAATCTACCTCAGATCATCTGTGGTGGATTTATAACCATATACTGTATAATGATCCTGAAATAAATCAGGTATTTGCAAATTCAGTTTTTCTGAACCTGTGGTGTTGTTTATAGATATTAAAATTTTTTTTGAAGGTTTTAAAAAAATCTAAGAGAATTTCTGAGTTAATTTGAAGTGGATTTATAATGTGAAGGGGAGAATTCTCCCTCCAAAGCTCTTTACTTTCATTTTCCAATCCCAGGAAGGTAAAGCAAGCCTCAAAGGCCTTTGGTTTGTTTATAAAGGCTAAACGGGGAGCAACAAGGGAAGTCTGACATTATCATTCCTCATGCCCAGGCTGCCTGAGCTTGGAGTCCAAATGGAGATCCCAGGAGATAATCCTCACTGCCTCGATACCTGCAAAGATCCAGATATTTCAGAAAGATACAGACCTGTGCAGGTATCTTTTAAACCTGGAATACACCTGGATAATCAGGTTCATTCCAGGCTGAAATGGATTAACCTGAAACATTATCTGAATGCCTCAGGCTAATCTGTTTCCTTTCTCACATTTTATGACTGTGTAGTTGGGGCCCTAGTCAAATATATAGCACAAACTTACATTGAGCTAAACAGTTTTTAGGGATTTACAAATTTTGTTCATCATGTTTTGCAGAGAAGAACAAATAATTCATATAATAGTCTTCGAAAGGAATGTGAACACATTTTTTGTAGTTCTCAATTACTTTTTGTAGGAAATATTCACTCATAGAGAATGCTTGTCTTTTCCACATTAAAACACATATTTTCTTTGGAGAAATAGGGAAAGGTTTTCTGTAGAGAAAACTCTTCCTTTGTAGAAATACATTTTTGTGCAGAAATACTTTTTCCGCACATAAATATCTTTTTTGTACAGAAATATATGTTTGATGTAAACATAATGTGGACTTTGTCTGAAAAATAGGTGTGGTATAATTTTTTATCCCTTCCAAAGATATGATTTGTCGAGGTCATCAAAATAGTTATTTGTTTGTGAGATGATTTCATTGTTGGAGTCAAATCTCTTTCTGCTGAGCCATTTCTTCAGGTTTGGAAACAAGAAATAATCACTCGGGGCTAAATCCGCAGAATAGGGCGGATGAGGGAGCAATTGCACATGCATGAACGCTTGCATTGTCCTTGCAAAAGAACTTTTTTCTTGGCCAAATGCGGTCAGGTTTTTTTCCTTCAAATTCTCATTAAATCAACACAGTAAGTCGGCATAATATTCACCATTGATTGTTTTACCCTTCTGAAAGTAGTCAATGTCGATTGTACCGCGTGCATCCCAAAAAACGGTTGCCATGACTTATTGGCTGACAAACCCACCTTGGCCTTCTTTGGCGCCAATTTCCCACCCCCACCCCCAAGAAATCCACTGTTTTGACTGCTGTTTGGTCTCTGGTGTGTTGTGGTGGATCCACGTTCCGTCCATGGTTATGAAACAGCACAAAAACTCGCCCATATTGCAGTTGAACAACGCCAAACACTCCTGCGAAATTGTCATACGATTGCATTTGTGGTCGATTGTGAGCAAACACGTCACCCATCTTGCGGAAAGCTTTCTCCTAGCCAAGTGATCATTTAAAATTGAAACCACTGAGCCATGTGAGATGCCTAAGGCTTCCACATTCTCTCGCACTTTCAATCTCTGATCGGCCAACACCATATTGTGAATTTTTTTCAATTGTTTCGGGTGTAGAGACCTCAACTGGGCATCCAGAACATTCAGCATCTTCCGTGCTTGTACGGCCACAATGAAATTCAGTAAACCACTTTTTTTGCCATTGAAATTGATGATGCAGACTCCCTATAGTATTTATCAAGCTTAGCATTGCTTTGAGTGATGGTTTTTCCCACAAGGAATAATGCTTAATAAGCACACAAAATTCACCTTTTTCCATTTTCTCCTCAAATCACGTGATGGTCTGTTATCAATGGCTGTCAAACACAAACTAAATGACGCAGCTTGTTCAAATTTTGACAGGAGTCAACTGACAGATGCCAGTGTTGCCCTTTCAGTTAAGAGGAGCAGTGTTGCCCTTTCAGTTAAGAGGTGGGAAATTAAAAAAGTCACGGACTTATTGACGCGTCCTCGTATATTTGGCAGTGCTGTTTGTAAGAAAAAAATAAGGTAAGAACAAAAACAAAATGTATTTCTTAGGCTAAGAAAGAATGAATAAAAAGGAACTGAAATAATGAGTGCTATACAAGGATGGCGCTTTGGACATTCCGAATTAAATATGCACCTATTAAATATGTCCACAATGGGTAATACAATTATTTGTTCTGCACAATTGTTTGAAGTTTAGAAGGGGAAATGTTCAATTAATATTGTCAAACAGATGCAAACAGCTCCCTCCCACCCCACCTCTTCCAGGACCTTTGTTGACTCAGAGTCAAATGTTGTCAGAAACACAGCAGGAAATTGTCACTTGCTGTTCTGGAATTTCTCAAACATGTGATTTGCAGAAAGTTTATCATTATCAAAAGTAGAAGAGCAATTAAGGTATCAAGTCAATCATGCTCAAGGAGATGGGCAGTCCATTGAAGACTTGCTGAATAAGATGACTTTTTTTCCATGTGTTAATTTCTTGTCCCAAATTTTTTTGGGGGAAAGAAAGAGATACTGTCATTCACTGTTTTATTGTTGTGATTTTATGTGTTGTAAACTGCCCTGAGCCATCCGGAATGGACGGTATACAAATTGAAATAATAAATAAATAAATAAATAAAATACTCCAAATTCCTTGTAGAAAATATTTCAATCATAGTATGAGAGGAGAGGTTTTTAATATTTATTTTTGAGAATTAATTGTTGGATTTTAAATGTCAAGGGATGTATTTTAAGAATTTGCTTTGTAGCATTTTTTTTATATTTTAAATAGAAATATTTTACTGAAATTTTGTCCTTGTTTCATTTTTGTTTGCTAGGAATACCCAACTCCATCCAAAGTATTTCAAATATTATTCCTGCCGGTCTCCTGTCACGGCCACTCTATCTCCACCCCTGGATAGTTTAAAGTGATGCTCTTTGTTTGACAGTTTCTCACCCCACTCACCATTTCCCACCTTTGTGGTGTTTTTTTCACATCTTCATCACCTTCTTTACTCTTGTATTACCTTGACATGTCTTTGAGGTTTTCCTCCTCTATATCTATAATTTCAATATTTGCTTTTCTAGTTAAAACTAAGAGGAGCCTTTTCTTTTTCTCTTCCTTTATGCCTCGCATCCAACTTTCTCACTGTTGGATAATTTCTTCCTGATTTCTGCTTTTAATTTTAGATTTTAAGCACTGGACTTCAGTTATGAATATATAGATGTTGTTGGGGTCAAAAGCGAGTGATAAGAAATGTTTCCTTGCCTTTCCATCTCTTTCTTTGCAGTATAATAAGGGTGTCAGGCTATGCCAGGATATAATAACAGAGTTGGAAAAGACTGCAGGGAGCATCCAATTCAATACCCTGCCTACAAGAATTCTTGGCTTTTCTTTGCGAACAAAGATTCAGGAAGGACTCATCCCACACTTTCTACAAGTGCATTGATGACTAAAAAGGCCAATCTGAGATAGGCCAATCCAGTTGCAGAAAGCACAGCAGAAAGTCTCTTTGGGTGATGTTGTTTCCAGGCTGTGGTTCTTTCTGCATTGTCGTTTCTCTTTGAGACTTCTTGAAAGAGGCTGCAGCATTGTGGATAGTGTGTCTCCATGCCTCCCGATGTGAGGCCAGGGTGGACCATTGTTGGTGATCAATCTGGCTGAGCCTGAGATGTTGTTTCAGGGAGTCCTCACAACTTCATTAGGGTATGCAAGCCTCTCCCCCACGACAAAGGGGCACCAATGGAGAGGTTACAAGGTAAAACACAGTCAAAGCACTTCAGATAACCTTCTACTATGACAGCAGGCGTTGATCTGCGAAGAGAGAGACCACTTTAGTTATTCATTTATTCTTTATTTATTTAATACTTTTATATCGCGGTCTTCTCACCTCCAAGGAAGGACTCAGACCGAACTCATAGCATGAATTCAATGCAGTCAATAAAAATTAAAGCATCATATCACCATACAAAGTTAAAATACATATAAATAAAATACCTATGGATAAAGTACATTCAAGCCAGATCGCTAGATAAAATCAAATTCAGCTCAGCCCAGTATATATGGTTATTCATTTTATCCAAAAACAATCTCGATCCTTATTCTGGGAATGCTTCTTTCCAAAGCCAAGATTTTACCAGCCTCCTAAAGGACAGGAGGGAAGGGGCAGGTCTAATCTCACTCAGGAGAGAGTTCCATAGCCGATGGGGCCACCACAGAGAAGGTCCTGCTTCTCATCTCCACCAACCGTGCTTGCGAAGGTGGCGGGACCGAGAGCAGGGCCTCTCCAGAAGATCTTAACGTCCTCAATGGTTCGTAGAGGAGAACATGTTTGGAACAATCTGGGGATATAGATTTTCCCTTCCAATCCAGTGACTCCTGAGGAGAGAGGAAGCATTGATCTACACCCCCTCCCCCACTTCTCTTCTATTTTTTTAAAAGAAGAATTAAATTTAGAATGATTTGGTTTATGAATGGGCTGGCATTCATACATCTGGTATGAAAAAAGAAAAATAGAAAAAAATGGCAATCACTTTATAAAATCAGCATTTATTAAAATTTGAGAAAAATAAAAAAATAGACACTATTTAAAAACCCCACTATGGATCTCACTGCTAGAGGCCAGACAGAGAAGAGAAATGGGATTGGAAAAGTGGACCATACTGAAGAAACAGAATGGAATTTATGTTCTAAAACTCAAGAAGAAATTAATTCAATATATAAGAACAATTCTAGGTTTCAGTTCAGACAACTAAGAAAATACTACCACAAAGACAAAGTAATAGGATTCAGTGAAAAAGAGTCCTTTGGGGATGAAATAATGCCATTGAAAAAGAAAGCAATTACAAAAATCTATGATAGACTGTTGGAATGGTTGACAGAAACAGAGCAAGTATAGGTTGTATGGTAAAATGGGCAGCTAACGTAGGTCACACTTTAATTGGAGTAATGGTAAAGAATATGGAAACATAAATTACAATATACATACACCTATGATTTAAAAAGATATACAAAATGATGTACCAATGGTATATAACTCCCCATTTATGGAAGATAAATGCTCTAAATGTGAATCCCATGTGGGTCCTTTATGGAAGATAAATGCTCTAAATGTGAATCCCATGTGGGTCCTTTTCCTACATGTGGTGGACTTGTTAAATAGCAAGGAAATTTTTGAAGGAAATACAAGAAAAGAATCAAACTATACTTTGAAGGGGAACAAGCACGGGCCCCCTGCGTTCAAGCGAATCTGACCCGCAGCAGGGTGTTCCGCAGTTCCTGCAGGTCCAATTGGGCCAGCATCGCTGGGAATGTGGCCACGGCAGCAGCTCCAACTGGAAGCCTCTTTTGCTTTGATTTCTTCCCCTCATCCTAACATTGTAGCAAATCCCCCAATAAAGTATCATCAGATTGTAACTTTTCCTCTTCATAGTAATACATTGTGTCCTTTACTATCTCCAACTCTCTCCAGCATGAACCTTTCCTCTCTTGAGCCACAGATCGCTGTCAGCTCGCCTGGGATGCATTTCTAGCATCCCGGGGAGGCCGGAACTACGATCCTTTGAACTGTGGATACAGAAATCCCTCAGGCCCCCGTATCTGCGGGTCAACAAATCGCTTCCAAACCTTTGGCATTCTTTTCCTGGACTAATTCTAAGACTAACTCCTATCACACTTTTTAACAATGTGCCCCTCCACCCCAGGAATATCCTTTTTTTACCCAAAGAATGAGAAACTTCACAAGGAGCCCAGCTGATTGACATCCATGACTCCCTGCTGCAACACCGGTTCTGTCGCTGTCTTGCCATTGTCCAGAAGCCCATATCCCAGGGAACCTGCTGTGGTCACCTCTCAGGACCCCCTTTTCCCCGGGAAGCAGGCAGGCCACAATGGCCCCATGGTGAGACGGGATCTGTAGTTTTCTTCTCCCCGATGGACGAATCTCAGCTTCCCGCATCTGCAGTGACCCCAGTGCAGATCATATAAACTCACCAGACCATCTCCCTTTAGATTTATGAACTTTTAAGACTTTTATGAGACTTTTCCCTACTTTTAAAGAATTTTAGAAACTTTTGGAATTTTTTCCCCCTTCAAAACCCTTGGACTCACCCCAAGGTTTATGAACTTTCAAAGGACTCTGGGGGTGGGAAGGGTTGGTATGATCTCCTGCTCTTCCACCACATGAATGTATTTCCCAAGGCCCCTACATGTCTTCTCTCCAACAGTTTTGAGGAACTGTGACCTGGCCCTCTATTTAAAAAGCTTAAGGACCCCTGTCATAAGTGTTCAGCTTTTCATTCATTCATACTAGCAAATAATACTAGCAGTATGCCAGTTGGCTATTCCATATTAGTTTATTATAATATATTATTTATCATGGCACAATATTGCAAATAATGGGTATCTTTATTCAGTTCTGCCACAGTAATGTCATTCTCTCTCTTTCTCGCTCTTGCTAACTATATACAGTACTTAATTATTGTTACCATGTATGGGTTTTGTATGTGTTCTCAGAAACATAGAAGAACATGTGTTGGGAAAAGGTTTGATTGTGGTTTCTAAATGCTTGGTAGGGATGAATGGCAATACAATATATGTATTTCCTAACTATGATTTTGAAAAAAAACAACATAAGATAAATATCCTTCTAACTGGTGTCTATGCAATTTTATTTTTACTGCCCTCATTCCCAATGGGTTTTTACCACTTTCTGCCTCTGTTCTTTCAGTGGGGAAATAAATAAGGTGTTAGTCATGCACTTATTGGATTGATGCCCACATGTTATCTAAGTAAATACATTAGGAATTAAAGACTGTAAGGTTGGAGGTTACAAATAAAGTGTGTCACTGTTCTTCAGAAGCAGTAAATCCAAGTGTAAAGAAGCAAGTTGGGACCTTTCAAAAATTGATTCACAGATCTGAAAACATCTCTTTGTTTAACCCTATAATTATACTAATTTTCTTAAGTATTAGCAGCTTGGTATTAATTGAAGTTTGGTAGTATCTTTTTTGTCTTGTCTCTTGCCATGGGATTTCTTTTTAAAACACCTCTTGGGAGGCTGCCTCCACAGTCTCAATAGTGCTGGTTCCTCCCTGTCTGAGCCCAAAATGCTGTAATTAAATGCTCACATTCCTCTGACCATTTTTAGTTTGTTGACAATAAATTGAAAGTGGTCCAACTCCAGAGCATATATTTAAAAAGCCAGAGGAAGGAAGAAACCCGCCTGATAAGAGTTGATGGTCTGCTGTTTCTATTCTTATGGTCAGAGAAGAATGTAAACTATTGACCTTTCAAATTAAATTAAACTGTCTGTCCTTCCCCTAAACACAATTAGGGATAAAAATGTATATCTCAAGGTTATTGCATTGCATTGCCATAACAAATTTGGTATAGTGACTCCCAAATTTCTGACTGCAAGGTCATTAGTTTTTTGGATGGTGCAAGGAATAATGAATTCTGGATCAGAACTGGAAAGATTTTTGAAATGACAATATTTTTGTCTCACAGTCATATTAGAGAGACACATGATGCATATATTCTAAATATTTGTTTCTGTATAGGTCCCATCCTCTATCAGGAGGGTTTATATATAAAACCAAAATTGGACTAAGAATATAAACATTGCTTTGCTGGATCAGTGAAAAGTTAGTGTAATATTTTGAGGTTCATAGATTCATTGACGGTCTGGATGAGGGCAAACAAATTGAAATTGAATCCAGACAAGACAGAGATTCTCCTGGTCAGTCGTAAGGCCAAACAGGGCATAGGGTTACAGCTTGTGCTGGATGGGGTTACACTCCCCCTGAAGACGCAGGTTCGCAGCCTGGGTGTGATCCTGGAATCATCGCCGAGCCTGGAACCCCAGGTTTTGGCAGTGAACAGGGGAGCATTCGCGCAGTTCAAACTTGTGTGCCAGCTGCACCCGTACCTTGGGAAGTCAGACTTGGCCACGGTGGTCCACGCTCTGGTTACATCCCGTATAGATTACTGCAATGTGCTCTATGTGGGGTTGCCTTTGAAAACTGCTCGGAAGCTTCAAATGGTCCAGCGTGTGGTAGCCAGGTTGCTAATGGGAGCGGCACTCAGGGAGCACACAACTCCTCTGTTGCGCCAACTCCATTGGCTGCCAGTTTGCTACTGGGCACAATTCAAAGTGCTGGCTTTAACCTATAAAGGGAACACAAGCAAAGCTAAGAAAGTAGATAGAAAGATCAGACAATAGCCACAGCTCCATCCCTAGCTAATATTTTTATGGACCACTTGGAAAAGAAATGTATATTCCCAACTACTCCCAACTCGTTTTCGTCATCTATTAAAATTTATTCTAGATTTATAGATGACGTCTTTCTGATCACGAATTATGCAAATATATCTGAATTTAGAGATTGGTTGAACAGTTGGCACCCCACTATTAAATTTACAGCCCAAGCCAGCCATCAGTCGGTTGATTTTCTAGACATTTCTGTTTTTGTGAAGGACTCTCGGCTTAAAGTAAAAAACTACCATAAACCTGTTAATAAAAACACCTATTTACATTATAAGAGCTTCCATCCTCACAGATTAAAAAATAATTTGCCATATTCGCAATTCCTTAGAATTAAAAGAAATTCCTCTTCACTTTATGATTTTCAAAAAGATGCTGACAGAATGACTAAGGATTTTCTAGACAGAGGCTACCCCATGAATGTTATTACATCAGCTAGAAAGCAAGCTGAGAATGCACACAGAACCTCCTTATTACAGCCCAGGAACAACACTTCCCTTGCCAGACTTGTATGGCCTCTTACCCTGACCCCCCATTCTAATGAAATAACCCGCATTATTCATTCCCATTGGCCCCTCATATCCCATATTGAAGGCTTGCAGGAACGCCCTATGGTGGCCTATAAACGTACTAATAACCTTAGAAATTATTTAATACATAACAACTTATCTTCTACTCCTGCACCCATTGCCCTCAGTCCTGGCTCTCAACCTTGTTTACATTGTTCAATTTGCAAAAATATCAGTACTGACAAACGTGTCTATAGTCTCTCTAAAAACAGGTGGTTCCAGATAAGATGCTTTGGGACCTGTTCCTCTAAATTTTTAATTTATGGAATTTCCTGTGATTGTCTTATGATTTATATAGGTTAGACGAAAAGAGAATTGAGATCGAGATTTATAGAACACCGTTCTAAAATACACAGAAAATGTACTGATTCTGAGTTTTATAAACATTGCCTAGACAAACAACATACTGCGGACTCTTTAAAAGTCAGAGTTCTGGAGAAGATTACTCCTAAACCACATACAGATGGCTCTTTACAATTAAATCAAGCTGAATTAAAATGGCAAATTCTCCTGGATTCTGAGTGGCCACGTGGCCTTAATGACCCAGTTCATTTATACACCCTCTTAACTTAATTATTTAAACCTCTCATTTAGTACTGATATTACCCACAGGTCACCCTACTTCATTGAAGCGGGGTTAGGCTGGTCAATCCGGTATAATGGGTATGTATCCCTTTGAATATGACTATAACTCTTCTTTGCTATGTTAGACACTTATTGATTGTAATGAATGTATGTTTATGTATATTTTCAGTAAATATGGGACGCCTGTATTAGCATTAACGCCTTGAAAAAGCCAAGTGGCGAAACGGACTCTTAGCGGCCGAAAAACACTGCGAATATCCATTCCGTCGGCGACTTTTCATTTACATCTGTATAGGAGACTTGCATCATTTGTCTCCCGCGTCCTGGAATTTTTCCCTCGATACCTCCTATTTACCTCACCTTGGACAGCTTTCCTGAACTCCCATCTTTGAATTTACCTTTGGATTTACCATTTAATTTCACCTCGGAACTTGGTCCTTTGCGAACTACAAGAACTCTCTTCTGGCCGCGGAGGCTGGAATTGCGGGACTCACAATTGTGAAATCAACCCAACGATCGGGTAGTCCTGGGGATACACCCCTGGTTCCTGTAGTATCGGGATTTCCCCTGCATATCTGGTCCATTTTCCCTGGTGCACGTATGTACTATGAATGTGTGATATTATACCTATGTATGGCATTTAATTATATGCATTTTGTATTTAGCTGTGGCTATTGTCTGATCTTTCTATTTAACCTATAAAGCCCTAGGCGGTTCCGGCCCAGCTTATCTTCCTGAACGCATCGACTCCTATGACCCTCCAGAAACTTGAGATCATCAGAGGAGGCCCTTCTCTCAATCCTGCCTGCTTCTCAAGAGACTCCCTTGTGTCATCTGATGGGAAATCCTCCAGATAGGTAGAAGTGTTCTAGGATGCTAAACTCACCCTGTCTGATGCAGTGGTAATTATCTTTTATTTGTCACCAATATGGTATTTAGAGCTCACAATACAAAGTTTACACTGATCCTTTATGGTCAATATAAATTCCCATTCAGTTGCCAGAATGAGAACAAACTAGAATAGTTTTAGTCATACATTTTTTAAAAATAGTATTTATTGAAAGTTTTCAAAATATCTTACATAAAAAAACGAACTTTCCATACATAACATAACATATATATATATATATATATATATATATATATATATAATATCTTCGTGAATTAGTCTACAACTCCCTTGTGTCATCTGATGGGCAGTGAGCCCATCAGTCCTCCAGATAGGTAGAAATGTTCTAGAATGCTAAACTCACCCTGTCTGATGAGGTGGTAATTATCTTTTATTTGTCATCAATATGGTATTTAGAGCTCACAATACAAAGTTCACACTGATCCTTTATGGCCAATATAAATTCCCATTCAGTTGCCAAAATGAGAACAAACTAGAACAGTTTTAGTCATACATTAATTCAAACGAGGACTTAAGGAAGGGTGTGGATAATTTAACTTGCTGCTACTCCACTACTCTCTGTGTAGGCGTATATACTAGATTTCTTATAAAAAGCTTGTGGGCTGAATGTGGTGTGGGTGAATATCAGGAAGTTCTGCCAAAACATGAATAGGAATTTTGCAGAACCTGTCATGATACAACATTGAATTGAATATCTATCTGTTAGGCTTGGTTGATTAAAAAAATGGTTCAAAACTTGTTTCGGATGTAGGGGGTGGTTCAGATCTAAAGTCAATTCCAATTTTCATAGAAAAAAGAGTTCAAAAACTTTTCAAAACTGCACAGACTTCATAATCCTTTGCTAATGGTTTCAAAGTGTTATTTCCTGTTTCATTGGGTGGTCTTTACTTTGAAAGTAGTTGTTTTAGTCCAGAAGCGTGGTGGAAGCAAAGGGAAGAAATCCATCCACTCTGGTTTAAACTGCTTCTCTTGCCCAAGACTGATGTGGGAGGGAAAGGAAATGAAAGGAATCCATCCACACTAGATTAAATTGCTTCTCTCACCCAAGACTGACACGGGAGGGAAAGGAAACGAAGGGAATCCATCCACTCTAGTTTAAACAGCTTCTCCCGCCCAAGACTGACACTGGAGGAAAGGAAATGAAGGGAATCCATCCACACTGGTTTGAAAAGCTGAATAATTTCTGATTCACTGATTCATAAGAGAAATGGTGGAAAAAGCTTCGGAAAGGCAAAGGGACTCCTGGTTTCCTTATAAAATTTACAATCAATTAAAAAAGGAAATCTTTCCAAATTTATTCCAAATTACCAAGATTCCGACCAAACCTAACCATGCCTACTATCTATCTATCTGTTAGGCATGGTTAGGTTCGGTTGGAATCTTCGTAATTCGGAATAAATTCAGAAAGATTTCCTTTTTGAAGCAATTTTGAAGTTTTTAAGGAAACCGGAAGTCCCTTTGCCCTTCCGAAACTTTTTCTGCCATTTCTCTTATGAATAAGTAAGTGAGTCGGAAATGATTCAGCTTTCCCCCTGCTTCTGTTCCCTGGCCTCGGTTCAAGCCAGAGAAGCGTTCTAAACCAGTGTGGATGGGTTCCCTTTCCTTTCCCTCCCGCGTCAGTGAGAGAAGCGGTTTTAACCAGTGTGGATGGATTAATTTCCTTTCCTTCCCCCCTCCCACATCAGTCTTAAGCAAGAGAAGCAGGTTTAACCATTGTGGATGGGATGGATTCGCATCAGTTTAAACCAGTGTGGATGGATTCCTTTCCTTTCTCTCCCATGTAAGTTTAAACCAGTGTGGATGGGATGGATCCACATCAGTTTAAACCAGTGTGGATGGATTCCTTTCCCTCCCATGGCAGTTTAAACCATTGTGGATGGATTCCTTTCCTTTCTCTCCAGTATCAGTTTAAACCAGTGTGAATGGGATGGATCCACGTCAGTTCAAACCAGTCTGGATGGATTATTTTCCTTTCCTTTCTCTCCCGCGTCAGTTTAAACCAGTGTGGATGGATTCCTTTCCTTTCTCTCCCATGTAAGTTTAAACCAGTGTGAATGGATTCCTTTCCTTTCTCTCCCATATAAGTTTAAACCAGTGTGGATGGGTTCCTTTCCTTTCTCTCCCATGTAAGTTTAAACCAGTGTGGATGGGTTCCTTTCCTTTCTCTCCCATGTAAGTTTAAACCAGTGTGGATGGGATGGATCCACATCCGTTTAAACCAGTGTGGATGGGTTCCTTTCCTTTCTCTCCCATGTAAGTTTAAACCAGTGTGGATGGGATGGATCCACATCAATTTAAACCAGTGTGGATGGGTTCCTTTCCTTTCTCTCCCACGTCAGTTTAAACCAGTGTGGATGGATTCCTTTCCTTTCTCTCCCATGTATGTTTAAACCAGTGTGGATGGGATGGATCCACATCAGTTTAAACCAGTGTGGATGGATTCCTTTCCTTTCCCTCCCATGGCAGTTTAAACCATTGTGGATGGATTCCTTTCCTTTCCTTTTTCTCCAGTATCAGTTTAAACCAGTGTGAATGGGATGGATCCACGTCAGTTTAAACCAGTGTGGATGGATTATTTTCCTTTCCTTTCTCTCCCGCATCAGTTTAAACCAGTATGGATGGGTTCCTTTCCTTTTCCTCCTGCTTCAGTCTTAAGAAAGAGAAGAGGTTTTAACCAATGTAGATTGATTTCTTCCCTTTGCTCCCCCCCCCCTTTCTGGAGTAAAACAACTACTTTCAAAGTAAAGACTATCCAATGAAACAGGAAATAACACTTTGAAACCATTAATGAAGGATTCAAAAGTCTTGGAAGTTTTGAAAAATGTCGAACTTTTTTTTCTGTGAAAATCAGAATTGACTTTAAATCCGAACCACCATTGCCTCCTACATCCGATAAAACAAGCCTACTATCTATCTCATCTCAACAACCAGCACCAAAAGTGAAGAAATAAATCTGGATATCCCCAGCTCCAGGAATAATAATAATAATTTATTTATTTATTTATTTATTTATATCCTACCACCATCTCCCCGAAGAGTCTCAGGATAGCTTACAAAGCACTCCAGGGTGCACATATAACATACAACTGGTAAAAATGGTACAAAAGTATAAAACAAGTCGCATAAGATTATAACAACAACCCCTCATCAACACATGTTAGCATAAAATCAAAACAATTTTCAAAAGCAGTAGATAAAACTAACTGCCATAAATTCACAGATGCTTCATATGGGCCCATTCAGCCTACTTAAGGTCAAAGGCCTGTCTGAACACCCATGTTTTCAGATTGGAATGGAAGAATTTATTTATTTATTTATTTTATTATTCGGGCTTCTATGCCGCCGACTCCCTGAGGCTCGCGGCGGCTTACAGGAGCCGAAGGGCACAGTAAAATACAAGGCGATAAAACAATTAAAAACAACAGCAGCACAGCAAAACAATAACACAGTTCAACAGTGAGCAGCACATCGTCCCAGGACGAACGAACAGATGGCGGGGCATGGGCAGGACCTACCCGCCAAAGGCCTGCTTAAACAGGTAGGTTTTACAAGCCCGTCTAAACGGGAACAAGTCCTTCATGGCCCAAGTTCTGGCCGGGAGGGTGTTCCACAGCGTAGGCGCTATGACAGAGAACGCTCTCCAGCGGGTAGATGTCAATCTTGCAAGTTTTGCCGAAGGTATCTCCAGGAGGTTGGAGTCCTCAGACCGTAGAGATCTTGAAGGGCAGTATGGTTGGGGGCTAACCTAATCTCTTTTGGGAGGGTATTCCAGAGCTGAGGGGCTACCACATAGAAGACCCTCTCTCTCGTCCCACCAACTGTGCTTGAGATGGTGGTTGGACTAAGAGGAGGGCCTTCCCTGTCGATCTCAGAGACCCGATTTGAAGCAGGAGAACTATAAAATGTAAGCCTCTTTTAAAACAGACTTACTTTTGAATTGCACATGAACTGTTGAATTGAAAATGTATATTGGGCATGTCGCACTTGTTTTCAGCATCAATGCCCAACACAGGTTTGTGACCAATCTACAAAATATTAGTGTGTGTGTGTGGGGGGGGGGGATCTGCAAAATGATACTCATCCATTCCTCTTTTTTATTTCTCTCACCCCCCAGACATTCCCTTGTGTGCAGCCCATCTTTTCTTCACATGAACAACATGTGAAGGAATGCAACAAGATTGAAATATGTCATATAGTCGTGTATAAAACTGAAAAATCAACCCCCAAAACCTGGTTCGATTTATTCACAAGTTAATGTGTACCTTAATTCTTATAACAAAAAAAGCCCTCTCTTTTCTTGGTAGAGTGGCAATAAACCAGAGCTATTGTGATGCCACTACCAAACATTTTGAATGCCTGTCTGGGGAAATTGTGGCAGCAGCAGTTGGATACCTAAGGTGGCATTGTGCTTTCCCCTCTCTATGAAATGACCCTCAACTTACCCATGGGTCATATCAACATTCTTAATTTTGGATACAAAACCTGATAAGTCGTCTATATGAGTAGATATAGTACTTACTAAAATAGAAGACTCTTGTGATTTTGATGGGTTGGTTTGTTTGGAGTATTTTTAATTGTAGTTCCTGGGATGCACATGTGGACAATGCACTTGTTTTTTCCTCTACCTTTCCTGTAAGTTTTTCTGTTTGGAATTTTCTATTCTTACAGTGATATGGAGTATATTTAGAGTTATGTAGTCAGTACCTTTGAGGCATCTGGAAGGAAAACAAAATACAGAGACTTTTTAAAAAGTACTTATGTGTTTTCTCAGTGTACTATGTGCATTTCATTATTTCAAATAAAACATTGCCAACCTGTCGTCCCCCACACACACACACACATTTTTATGACATCTTCAAAGCACTTGGACAGAAGGTATTATTTCAGTATCCAACTGAAATTTATGCTAGACAACAACCCATAGCAGACAGTAACAACCAAGCAATAAACACCTGCAAAACAGGTTTATAAAGGAAAGATTCCCAGGCATTGACTTGTAAGTATAATAACAGGCACTGGTATAATAGAGCTTTTGTTGATGTTGGTAAAAGATCAATTAAAAATGGACTAGTCTCTTGAGTTATAAAAAATGGTTTTGTTCTCTGTTACCAAAGTATTAGCCCTTACCCATTAAATAAGCCTCACATACCTACTAGAATCACTGTAATTTCTGATCCATTTGCTTACTGCATTTCCAAATGTGTTTGGATCATGCATGTCCAAAAGTTTATGTCATTTTGAAGCAAATGCTCATCTTCTCCACTGCAGCTAGGAGGCTGGTTCTCGATCGAGACTGTACTTCCTGCTTTATTGGGTTAAAAAAATGAAGTTTGTAAGTTGCTCAGGCTACAGATATCACAAGACTTTGCAAAAGTCAAGTCCACATTGGTTGGTCAATCTAGGGCCAGTCTGAGGTAGAAATGCTCTATTCTGTCTTCAGAGATAGCCACTAGGGCTGCGCATGGATCCATTTTTAAACATTGACACTGGCTGTTTCAGCCAGTCATAATGGCACAGGACCCACCACCATTTTTTTCCATCACAACATTTTTTCAAGCTGCTGACCATAGCTATTTTCGATTTCATTTGGCTATGCGTAGAGCAACGAGAGGCAGCAGTACGCCTGCATGGATGTCTATTTCTAATTCACTCACTGTCAAAATTATCCTCGATATTATTATCCTTCCTATATAGATCTTCTATAGTCTAGCACCTTCAGCTTACTGTTTAAGATTTTACTGCTCTCCTCAAATAGCTACAGAGTTCCAGGAAAGTAGGATTAAACTGGATTGAATCAGTTTATCCTGCATGCCTACTGGAAGTGCTGTAAGATTATGGGTTGAACAGGACTGAACTCAGGGTATGTACAGGTTGTGTTCCCTGTTTAAGTGAGCTCAGGAGAGCTCATATGATTTGGAGAAAATCTTTCAAGAGGCTTCGTCTTATGAGATCGCCGACTATAAAAATCACCTGTGTCTTGGCCTCAGCCTCTTGTGTGGTACATCTTCCACCTTAATGAACCAGATATCCCTGAGCTTTTTTTGGTAACCTTTGGAACTGAGAAAAATATTTTATGTCAACTATGGCATGTTTTTCACCTTCTCCAGGAATTATATATATGTGTATCTGTGTGGAGGGAGGATGTTTTGGAGGTCAGTTCCTAACTCAGAACCCAATCACATGGGGAAAATCCCCTATTGTAGAACACTCTGCCCATGCAGCCAGCACAGAGCCTGCCAGATCTCATCATATGATGCACATCTACTGCCAGTGGGGCTCCATGTAGGCTACACCAGCGAAGTGTGCTAGAAGGGGAAAATCTGAAAATTGAAAACTACCTGTGTTCAGATAGGAAAACATTGGGACAGCATGGAAACATGCCAGAAAGCTATGCTTTCTGGCATGTGACAGGCAAGCAGGTGATGTGGGTGATGTGGGGTGCAGGGCAATGGATTTTTTGCACTGTCCCACAATTTGCCCCATTGTCTGTTTTGAGGCCATGCTTGTTAGTGCTGAAGGAGTTGTAAGCCAAAACAACTCCATGTGATGAGGTCCTCAGATATGCTGCTATGTCACAACTGGTGTGGATTAAGGTTAGAGAGAATAAATTGTTGGTAATAAAGGCTCTGGAACAGGAAGATACAGTGATATTTAGCAATTTTGGGCAACTGGGGTGGTCCCTTGAAAATTAACCTTTGACACATTCTCACAAATTAGAATAGCTGGTTCGAGGTGGGGGCCAAGGGATGGATAAGAGACAAATAAATAATATATTGGAAATCGATCAGTAATTTAGTACAAGTTGAGTATTCCTTATTTTAAATGCTTGTCACCACAAGTATTTTAGATTTCAGGGTCATTGTCCCGTCCCCCCCCGATTTTGCAATACCTATATTTGTATATACATACATAAAGAGATAGTCTGGAAATGGGACCCATGTCTGAACATGAAATTTATTTATGTTTCATATATGCTTTATAAACATAGCCAGAATATACTTTATACAGAATATTTTAAAAATAATTTGGTAGATGAATCAACATTTGATGGATACATCAGAAAGAAAAGGTGTCACTATCTCGGTATAGACACACCAGGAATGTGGCACAGCTGGCTGGGAGACAGCTGCATAAGATCTCTACTGACCAGAAGGTCATGAGTTCAAGGCCTGCCCAGGTCGGGGTGTGCTCTCGACCAATTGTGTAGCTCGTTGTCGTATGTTGTATGTCTATGACATTGAATGTTTGTCTGTATATGTGCATTGTGATCTGCCCTGAGTCCCCTGCGGTGTGAGAAGGGCGGAATATAAATGAATAAATAAATAAATAAATAAATAAATAAATTTTGGAATATTTCAGATTCAGCTATTCTGGATAAGGGACACTTAACTGGTATTACTATCCCCTGTATATCATAGATTGTTGTTTGTTTCTGTTAACAAATGTTATGTCTTGCTTTATTCAAACATGGGTAACCACTTCCAACTTCTATTTTTAACAGAATGAGTTCTTTATTACAAGGCACTTCATTGAGTTCTGCTCCACATTATTTCTTTTGGAAGCAATCCATTTAGATTTTCCAAAGTACTTTCTAATAAATGTTAAACAGGGTGGCAGGTGTTTTTTTCTGCGTGATGATGTACATGTTTATAAAGAATTCAGTTCCATAGCATCAAATGCATCCTACTCCTTTGAAAGTGTGCTAAGGATTATAGTCTTCACATTTTAAATTTGATTGTTCTTATTTATAAATAGAGCATTGACCTAACAAACTTTCATGGAATCCCATGTGATATTTCAAAATTCTCAAATGAAAGCTGTCTTTGTTAGCATCAGAATAGGTAGGAATTGTTTTTACTTCAGATATTTAATTTTCTATTTGCAACACTGTACTCCAATTTGGTATCCTTCATATTTCTTTGTTTTACTATAGCTTCAATTGTGCCTGTTTTGAGGCCATGTTTGTGGGTGCTGAAGGAGTTGTAGATCAAGACAACTAGACAAAATGCTAGTCCATAAACCATCAAGTACCAGTCCATTGTGGGTTTTCAGGAAAGGAATAAATGGTGTGGCCAGAAATCACCAAGAAGGGTTTACGTGGCCAGCAGTAACATGGCACAAAACTATGTTTTAAAAGAGGTTTTAAAAATCTGGAAGTAGTTATCATCATTGATATAATAGACCAAACCACCCCAAAATCTACTAATAACTTACACCTGCTGACATTTCCCTGGTTTCAGTGGGTTGGATAAAATATTATCAGTTCTGCAATTTTTGACTCCGTACTAGAGCCTAATATCTTATGCGCAATTATGTATGTAGAAAAAATTAGAAAATATCATTTGAAATGTCCTATTGAATGAAAGCACCATCAGTTCTATACCAGTAACTAGCTAGCCGATACATTTGTGCGTGGGTTTTCTTTCAAAAAGAATATACTATCTGCTGCATATGACCATGTTTGTCAAAAATTGCCATAAAGTGGAAATCACAGGAAGAGCCCTCATCTGAACTCTGAATCATCTTATTCTGTATGTTTGTTATATAAAAATTTTAATCCAATATTTCCCCTTCATTGAAGCATCTTGTTTTATTTTCTTCCAGTACAATTCTGGGGGGATTAGAACCAATGTTTTAGAGCCAATAGGATTACAATTCTCTCTGTTATACTACAGAGTGAGATTACAGCAGGCAAAATACTTGATGATGTCAACCTGTACAAAAGATGAATAATAGAATATGGTCTCAATTCTTCATTTTACTTTTCTTCAGAATTCCATCTCCTTTTCAGACACTGTAGACAAATGAGTTTTCCAGATAATGTTGGCAACCTTTTCAATACTGGTCTAAGTAGAATGCACTTAAACTCTGAAAGTTAATGTTACAGATGAAACCAGAAGTTGGTTAGACCTCTATCACAAAAACTTGAAACAGTGGTCTATTATCTCTTGCCCCAAGTCTTTCCATTAATGTGGAACTAAAAGAGATAAAGAGCTTCAAAACCCAAAATGAATCCTTTGGCTCTTTTACATGAAGTCAATTGATCAGTGTTGCTTGAGGCCAAATATGACCTGTGATGGCTTCGGTGCAACTGGATTTGTATCACATTACTATGACTTTGTGCCACAAATTCAACAAGGCACGTTCAACTTGCATTTTCCTTTCCTTTTTATATTCACTGTAACATTCACCAAGAAGTACTGACCACATATGTCTGCTTTTAAATTCAAAGTGGCCACAAACAGATTATTTTCCAATGTGCTTTATATTGTATGACAAATGCATACTATATCAGTGCTTCATGTTTAATAGATATGAAGGTTGAATTGCTTTTACAGATTTCCTTTATAGTTCAGCATGCATCCAGTTGGTTCTTTAAAAAAATATATTATAATAAAGTTGGTTCTTAATAGGAGTTTTTCCAACTTTAAGATGGAATATTGTCTGGGACAACTTCTGTAACAATATCTTAAATTACAGGTATAGGAGCCTTGATCTCAATGACATTGTAGTGTATGCTGAAAAATACATATCAGAGGTGTTGTTAATATATTTATATGAGCGCATACATTTTCATAAGGTTGTTGGCCTATAGCACATTTTGATATAATAAAAGTTCTTTTTGAAAAAAAAAATTTGTCTAATGCAATGGTATATACCCATAACTGCTTAAAGGTAGGACTGACCAACAGGATACAAGCTTTTTTATGACTGTGTCTCATCACTTTGATCACTCTTTTGACTGTTATAGGGCTTAAGGGAAACATTTTTAAAAAAGCAAGCAGAATTAAGAATGTAACCTCTGGATGAGAAGTCTGGCTAAAAAGATACAAAGCATGAAAAAGAATATATTTTCCCACATGCAAGAAAGTTACATTTTAATACAGATAATGATTGTACCAGAAGTGGAGGTTATACTACTAAGAAATAGAGAAAAGTTAACATGTAGGTTCATCTACCTTTGTCATGTAGACATATTTATTTGATACAAAGATTTGTTATATGAAACTGCTTTGCCTCACTTTCTCTCCCTGTGATGATTGGATTTTGAAAAAATTCGCCATCTCTCACTGTTTCTGTCCTTTACCCCTGAATAATTAGAGTCTATCACCTGCATTTTGGTTTCTGTATAAGGGTATACTGTTTAGTAGGCATGAGAAAAAAGTTATGAAAATGATTCGTTTCGTAAGAAATTCGTAAGAAATGCTACTTTCGAGTATTTCCGCACCTGGAACGCCAACCAGGAAGTGGACTTTCTTTATAGAACTGGGGCCAGGATTTTCTTAAGTGTCGTTATTAGGTCGTAAGGGGGCACCCTCCTTCTCTCTCACCACCCTCCTGCCTCCCTTGCCAATAAGTATTATGGCAAGGCAAGCCCTAAACTCGCTCCTTCTTCGGCTGGAAGCCTGAAAAATGTAACAGAGATGTTTACTCAGAAGTACATCGGCAAAGGAGGGCACTTTGGATGAAGTGCCCGCCTTTGTGGATTTACTTCTGAGTAGACCTCTCTGTTTACAATTTTTCCAGGCTTCCCTGCCTCTCCTGCCTGCCAGGATCTAAAGCATCAAAAGTATTGGGGTGAGAAACCAACCTAATGTATAATAGAATGAATGCTACTGTAAGTGCCTAATATTATAAGTAATCCAACTGGTCATACCTACATTCCATGCACATGCAATAATACAGCAGTAATAACAATAACAAGAGGTAAAATTCAAACCGAAGTATTCTGACTGGTCTCTCCTCATGCGGTGCAAACAGGCTCTTCTCTTATTAGCCCGGGAAATTAGCCTGGGAAAAGCCAGCGTTTGCTGCTTGGGAGCACACACATACATATTCTGGGGGTATTTGCTGCAGGGGCTCATAGAGAAGATTCTGCAGCAAATCCCCCCCAAAGAATATGTATGTGTGTGCACCCAAGCAGAAAACGCTGGCTTTTCCCGGGCTCACAGAGAAGAGCCCGTTTGCATCGCATGAGGAGGGACCAGTCAGAATACTTCGGTTTGAATTTTACCTCTTCTTATAGTCATTGTTATTACTGCTGTATTATTGCATGTGCATGGAATGTAGGTATATGACCAGCCTGGGCAAACTTGGGCCCTTGCTCCCTCGGGATCGGGGTGAGAGAGGCAGCGAGGAGCCAGGGGGCTCCTCCTCCTTTTCTTTTGCTGCTTCCAAGAATAGAATACCCCTCCCTCCCCCTCCCTCCTTTGCTCCCTCCTTCCTATTTGGAGAGTCCCATCTAGAATTCAGTGTGATTTATTCAAGTTTTGGCCTACAACTCCCAGAAATCCCCGTCAATACCAGTTGTTAGGATTTCTGGGAGTTGTAGGCCAAAACCATCTGGAATGCGCATGTGCTGGCATACGAACTACTAACGAATTTCGTTAGTAATTAAGTTACATTTTAGAAATTGTTGGAAACTTTTTTTGTAAGTCTTCCTATTACTAGTCAAAAAAATTCCCACCCCCCCCCATTAGATTTTCGATTCCCTATTTTTGGGTTCTAAACCATGCCTACTGTTTAGTCTTTTAAAAACTAAAATGTAGCCATAGTGATGTCATAACTGTCATATAGACTTGTGAACATGAAAGTCAATAACTGTACTCTCTGGAAGTGGGGGGAAATGAAGTACTGTACAAAAAAAGAGCTTGTCATATGAAAGTCTGTGAGAACGCTGCAATACGTCTGTAGGGACCTTAGGCACACGGCAAGCACACGCACACGGCAACTTGATCAAACGAGATTTATTCCAGGTATAACGCCTTTGATGCCAGAATTGGCATCACAGGAACAAACACAGCTTATATACAAAACACACCCCCATCACCTGTCCATCATCCCAAAGGCCCAACCCCCCTGACATGCAATGCCTAGCAGAGGTTGCATCATCTCCCCTTTGACCCAGTAGTTCCAATGTCCAATGGATATTTCATCATATCCTGCTTTAGTCCATGAGCCAGGGCTGTTCATGCTGGTGTGGTGTGACCTAAGGCCCATTTCCAGCTCTGTGCGTCTTCAAGGCCACACCTGGCAGAGATTATGTTGCTGGAAGGGTATGAGATAAGAGCCCTATTAGCTCTTTTCGACAGACACTTACAAAGTCAATAGCTCTGTCGTCTGAAAGAAGAAATGACAGGGTGGCATGACCCTTCAGCTCTCCAAAGAACACCTATAAACTAACAAAGTGTAACAGCAATACTGATTAACAACCAAGCTCTGTTCTCGGTGTCATTTTCCCCATCATGGGGAAAATGCCACCCTCCCAGTGAGGACCAATACAGGAAGTTTCGTGTGGTGGAGTGAAAGCATCCAGCAATGCTTTCACCCTAGTAGGAGGTGTGGCCTCTGTCAGAACTCACACAATGATGTGTTATGTCTGGCATGGGTCTCCGACCTCCAGCTGGGGTGAAAGCATCCTAGGATGCTAAATTCATCCCATCTTCTTTTTTTTTGTTTTATAATATACTAGCTGTACCCGCCATGTGTTTCTGTGGCCAACCTTACCTTCCTCTTTCTCTCCTTCTTTCTCTCCTTCCCTCCCTTTTTTCTTTCCTTCTCCCCTTCCGTCTCTATCTCTTTCCTTCCCCCTCTTTGTCTTTCCCTTTTTCTTTCTCTCCTTTCTTCCTTCTTTGCCTCTTTCTCTCCTTCTTTCCTTCTCTCCTTCCTCCCCTCCCTCTTTTGTACCATTTCTGGTGGTGGATAAGGCTCCCTCCCTTGCCGGACCCACCATCGTGTCATTTGCTCCTAGCTCCTGCTCTGGCCAGAAGAGGGAGGATGGTTGGCATTGTCTCTCATGCTTTCTGTGTTCTTGTGCAGGAGCTGTGGACATGCACGGTGTCATTTTCTACCTTTTTGGATTTTAAAGTTCTTTTTGCTGATTTTTTGGTGATTGTTTTGAGTGATGATCACCCCTTGGGTTAGTAGGTGGCCAAATTTGGTGTCATGTCATACAATGGTTTTTGAGTTATGTGCGTCCCACAAACAAACATTACATATGCATATAGATAGATAGATAGAGATAGAGATAGAAGAAATAAAACAGACATTAAAAACAAGAAAAAAGAAAATAAAGATATACAAAAGAGTAAGCAAGATTATGAAATGGTATACAGTCAGTGCTCATTAAATGTATGAAAAATCAAAAATGGCTATACAGTTATTATACCTTAACATTTCTTATCCCTCTAACCCCACATGTATGAACCCAACTCCCATGACCTCTGACGCCCCTTAAAATGGATCACATAACTAACCAGCAACTACCCATATATCTTCTTTCACTAAATACCCAGGTACCCAAATGCCAGCCTCCATTTGTTTGCAAATTGAATTCACCCCATCTGATGAGGTTGTAATACACAATATGTTGGACAAACTGAGCATCCAATTCTATGTGATGAGGACTGATTACTAATCTCCCTTTTCTCCAGTTGTAATTTAGGATTAATTTTCTCATGATTTAACCAGTGCAGAAACAACTGACTGACTGACTGACTGACTGACTTTATTATTTCTGAGTCGCCCTCCACGTTAGTGCTCCAGGCGACTTACACACAACAAATTCCACAATTAAAATAGAGTATTTAAAACTAGATTAAAATATTCAGTGGTTAAATGCAGGGGCCAGGCTCGGTATTTGAGTTCCTGGTTCTGCATTAACCATGGGCTTTCCTAAATAGCCAGGTCTTCAGAGCGGTCAGGAACTGGGGCAGGTCGAGGAGGCTCTCTGGTCCGGTGGCATCGAGTTCCAAGAACGGGGCCACAACGGAGAACGATCTCCGTCTCGTGGTCTCCAGGTGGGCCTCTTTCAAGCCTGGTACGTGAAGAAGGTTCTTGTTTGCTGGCCGCGGGGTCCTTGAGTAAGCAGGCATCAACAGGCGGTCTTTTAGGTATGTTGGGCCCCGGCCCCGTAGGGCTTTGAAAGCCAAGGTCAAGGTCTTGTGTAAGGCTCTATACTCAATGGGCAGCCAGTGCAGGCTCTGCAGAGATGGTGTAATGTGGCATCTCATCGATGTTCCTGTGAGAAGCCTGGCGACCGCGTTCTGCACAATCTGGAGCCTGCGGGTTAGTGACCGGGGTAGACCTACATACAAAGCATTACAGTAATCCAGCCTTGCTGTAACCGTGGCATGGATTACTGTAGCTAGCGCTTCCGTCGGAAGATAGGGCGCCAATTGTCTCGCTTGGCGCAGGTGGAAGAAGGCCCTTTTGCTCGTGGAGGCAACCTGGGCCTCCATCGACAATTTGGAGTCCAGGATAACACCAAGGCTTTTTACTGAGGGGGACGGAATCAGCGGTTCCCTTCAACGGGGGGCAGCGAGAACGGTGGTTCTGGGCGGCCCGGCCATAAGATCTCAGTCTTTGATGGATTTATTTTAAGTTTGTGGGCGCGGAGCCATTTTGTCACTGCTTCTAGGCCTCGAGTGAAGTTTTCGGGCACCGAAGTTGCGCCAGGCTCCAGTTTCAGTAGGAGCTGGGTGTCATCGGCATATTGGTAGCACCCTAGGCGAAGCTCGGGCTATACCAGCCAACGGCCGAACATAGATGTTAAACAACATTGGTGATAATATAGCGCCTTGGGGCACTCCGCACTCGAGGAGAGATTTCCTAGATGTTTGGCCTAGCCATTCAACTCGCTGGCTATGTCCGCGCAGGAAGGAGCTAAGCCAACAACAAAAACCTCTTCCACACAATGGAATTTCCTTCCACTCATTTTCCTTGAATTTGCAATTAACTGCATGTTAATTAATTACCTTTCAATATTTGCCAAAATGTTTATATGTCCATCCTTACCTGATTCTCCCTTTCACTTCTATATTTTTTTCCCTTTTCTTCAGTAGGGCTATCTTAACACGCCTCTTGACATCATGCATTTTATGACAAATGTGTGGCAACGAATGTTACTTCCTTTCTAGTGCTAGTATGGCAAAGAATGGCCACCTTGATAACTTCACACAATGTATAGTTGGCTCTTGGTATCCACTGAGCTTTCGTTCTAGGATATCAAAATTGAAGGATGCTCAAGTCCCTTTATATATAATGACATAATAAAATGGTAACCCTGATATAAAATGAAAAAACCAAATTTTGCTTAGGGAATTTAAAAAATATTTTCAAGCAGTGGATAGTGAAATCTGTGGATGTGGAATCCATAAATGTAGTGAGCTATCTGTAACAATAAGATTGGGAGTTGAGAATTGCCCAAAGAAAGAAAGCCAGCTTACTCAACTGCCTTTAATTCAGTACAAGAAATAGAACTCCAGTCTAGATGCAAACAATCAAATGCATTCAAGTTACTAATTCCGTAAAAAAAATTAAAGAACTAAGCAGAGAAGTTAAGAAACAGGCTATGTAAAAATAAAATGAAGAAATGAACTGTTAGTTAACTAAAGTCCTCTAGATCAGGGCTGTCCAACTGACGGCCCGGGGGCCGTATACGGCCCCCAGCCCCTTCTCTCGGCCCCCTAAGCTTTTTAAATAAAAAAAGTAAATTAAATAATAATATTTTTAAAATTACCCACTTCCGTCCCGAGTGGCTTCCGTAGTCTCGCGATACACCTGTTGCCGAAATCTCGGCTACTTAATCCCTGCGGCCCACGCAGACGCGATTTGGACCTTCTCGGCTGCTGCCTCCGTCGGTCGCCGCCTCTGCTCGTGGTCCGGCTACTCCTGGATCTGTCACGATGCAAGGACTCGGCCGGCCCCTTCCAAATCCTCTTCAGAATCTATCTCCGCTGGTGCAGGCCCTAATGCTAATGGAACCCCCGGTCCTGTTCCCTGCCCCCCAGGCACGAACGAGAACTGCTGCGCTACACTATCCCCCCCCCCTCAGGGCCCCTCCTAGGCCGCCCTCGAGGCTTGGGCTTGTCGGGGTACTTGCGGTGAAAACGGGCAACAATGTCCGGGGCGTGATCATCGCGAGCCGGCGTCCAGGAACACTCTTCCGGTCCGAAACCTTTCCAGTCAATCAAGTACTCCAGCTTCCGGTATCTGATGTGTGCATCCAGGATGTCCTGTACCTCGAGCTCCTCCTCACCATCGCGCATCACAGGAGGAGTGGGCGGCTGGGTCACATCCGGCTGCACCCCCTTCGCCGGGCGGAGCAAAGAACGGTGAAACACAGGGTGGATCTTCATGTCCGCTGGGAGTTGTAGTTTAAAAGCAACAGGCCCCACCTTCTCCAACACGTTGTAAGGACCCAGAAATCTCGCATCCAACTTGCGGCTGGGCCTCTGCGTAGGCAGGTTCTTGGTAGACAGCCAAACTTTATCCCCCACCAGGATCTCAGGGCCCTCCTGGCGCCGCCGATCAGCCATCCGCTTGTAATCCGCTTTAGCCTGGTCTAATTGAGTACATAGCAAGTCTTGGAGCACAGTGAGCTCCCGAAGCCAATCTTCCGCCGCCGGCTCTTCCCCCGATGGGGCCACCGGAGGGTAGAACCGAGGATGGTGTCCATAGTTAGCAAAGAAAGGAGACTCTTTGATGGATTCCTGCGTCGCATTGTTGTAGGCAAACTCCTCCAAAGACAACAAGGACGCCCAGTTGTTTTGCTGATAGTTGACATAGCACCGCAAATACTGCTCCAAGGTGGCGTTAACCCTTTCGGTTTGTCCATCGGTCTGGGGGTGATGGGCCGTCGACATCCGGACATCAATCCCCAGCAACTTCTGGACAGCCTTCCAGAACTGGGAAGTGAATTGAGTACCGCGGTCCGTCACCAAACTCTGCGGCAGGCCATGTAACCGAAACACATGTTGCACAAACATATCAGCAGTCTCTTTGGCAGTAGGCACCCCCACACAGGGAATGAAATGTCCCATCTTGGTGAAACAGTCCACCACAACCAGAATCGTGGTGAAACCCTTGGACTTGGGCAGGTCGGTGATGAAATCGGCCGAAATCATCTTCCAGGGAGCGGAGGGGGTCGGAAGCGGCTGGAGCAAACCGGCCGGCTTGCCCCCCTGGTTCTTAGCCCGCTGACAGACAGGGCAAGAGCCCACATAGTCCTCCACATCCCTCTGCACTTTAAGCCACCAAAATTCCCGGAGCACCAACTGGAGGGTCTTGAACAGCCCAAAGTGTCCGGCGGCCCGGCTATCATGGCAAAGTTTGAGAATGTCCTCCCGCTCGGGCCCAGGGGAAACATAGACAGAGTCATGGTGGTAGAGCACCCCGTTCTTTACCTGGAAAGGGGCTTGCACCCCCTTGGTCAGCTGGTCTCGCACCCAAGGGTCATCCCGTTGGCGCGCCTGGACGCGGTCACTCAAAGACCTCTTGTCCCTGGGGGCCGGTGGAGCCACTGGAGGGTGCACAGGGGCCGTCCTCGTGGCTGCAAAGTTCTCCGCTTTTAGCAAAGGTGTCTCGGAAAGCCCGTCGCCGCCACGAACATACTCCGGCTTCCGGGACAAAGCGTCCGCCTGCTTGGTCTGCTTGGGGGTCACATAGTGGATGCGGAAATTGAATCTCTCAAAGAACAGGGACCATCTCTGTTGCCTCTGGTTCAATTTGCGCTGGGTCTTCAAGTGCTCCAAATTCCGGTGATCGGTGTGAACCTCCACTGGAAATTTGGCCCCTTCAAGGAGATGTCTCCAAACTTCAAAGGCTACCTTGATGGCCAGGAGTTCCTTCTCACAAATGGTATAGTTCTTTTCCGGAGCCGTCAGCTGCCGGGAATAGTAGGCACAGGGCAATAAGTCCGTCCCCTGCGGCTGTAGCAGGATCGCTCCCACTGCTACATCCGAAGCATCAGCTTGCATGATGAAAAGGGTGCGGGGGTTGGGGTGCTGCAGAAGCGGCTGGGTGGTGAACAGCTGCTTTAACTTTCGGAACCCCACATCCGCCTCCGGCGTCCACCGGAACGGCACCTTTCCCCGCAGACACTGGGTGATAGGATCAGCCCACTTGGCAAAGTCAGGAATGAACTTTCTGTAGTAGTTGGCAAAGCCCAGGAATCTTTGAATGTCTTTTTTGCTGGCCGGAGCCGTCCAGTCAGCCACAGCTTGGACCTTGGTGTCATCCATGGCAATGCCCGTAGGTGAAATACGATAGCCCAGAAAGTCCACCTCACGCAAATCAAAAGCACATTTCTCCAGCTTGGCATAGAGCCCGTGGGCTCGCAGTCTCTGGAGCACTTCCTTGACATGGCGGTCATGGGTCGCCTGATCCGGAGAAAAAATCAGCAGGTCGTCCAAATAGACTGCCAGATAACGATCCAACAGATCCGGGAAAATGTCATTCATGAAGTGTTGGAAACAGGCTGGGGCGTTGCACAAACCGAATCCCATCACCAGGTATTCGAAACTGCCCCACTTGGTCTGGAACGCCGTTTTCCATTCGTCACCCTGACGAATCCGCAGCAGATTGTAAGCACCCCTCAAGTCCAGTTTAGTGAACACCTTGGCGCCCCGCATCCGCTCCAACAGTTCAGGGGGAGAGGGTAGCGGTTCCGAATCGTGATCTTGTTGAGCTCCCGATAGTCATTACAGAGCCGCAGCTCCCCGATTTCTTCTTGACAAAAGGATGGGCGCCCGGCCGGGACTGAGAAGGCCGAATGAAGCCCTTCCGCAGATTCTCATCCAGGAACTCTCGGAGAGCCTGTTGCTCTGGTTCCGAGAGAGGGTAGAGTCTCCCCGCTGGATAGGGGCTCCAGGTTCCACCAATGGCACAATCATAGGGCCGGTGTGGAGGCAAGCGTTCCGCCTCCTTCTCGCTGAACACATCCCAAAATCCGGCATATTTCTTGGGCAGCGTGGCAACGTTCTCCACCTCTTGAGCCTGGCAAGCCCGGGCCGTCATGCAGTGGCTCTGGCAATGGTCAGAAGAAAAAACTAACTGTCTCTTGGCCCAGGAGATCTGGGGATCATGGAGTGAGAGCCACACGATGCCCTGGACGATAGGGAAATCCGGTAGCTTGGTCAGAAGAAAAGAAATGTCCTCGTTATGGGCGCTGGTCCACATCTTGGTAGGGGCTGTATATTGAGTCACAGCCCCCCGTTTTCAGAGTTCTCCCGTCAATAGTCTGCACACCCTTTGGCTCTTGGAGAACAAGAAATTGTAATCTGGCAGACTTGGCGTAGTCTGCATCAATGAAGTTGTTGGTAGCCCTGAGTCGATCATGGCATGGACCATCATCGGCCCCTTCTCTGCGACCAAAGGCTGACCATCACTAAGAACAATTGTCCAGTCTTGGGTTCAGGGGAAGATTAGCGACGCCGGCCGAGTGAGCGAACCCTCTTACACCCGGCTGGGCCTTCCCCGTCGCCTGGATTGCTTCCTCGGCCTCCGGGCCCCTCCGAGGGCGGCTGAGGCCTAGGAGTCTTTCCACGCGGCTTCTGGGGGCATTCCCTAGAAAAATGTCCAGCTCCTCCACAATACCAACACAGGTTTAGGCGTTGACGGCGTGCTTTTTCCGCCGGATCTACCTTGGGGTGCACAGTCCCAAGCTGCATGGGCTCCGGCTCTTCCAAAGGTTGAGCAGCCAGGGCAAACTGTCGGGGCAAGAATTGGCCAGCCCCCAACTCCTTCCTCGCCGCTGGCTTCTCCACCGCACCTTTATCCCAACGCCTCCGGGTCTGCAATCCTGCTTCCACTCGTAAACTCAAGGTGATTGCCGCCTCCAGGTCCGCGGGGTGGCCATGCCCTCTCAACATCTCTTGTTGCATCTCCGACGACAACCCTTTGATGTATTGGTAATGCAGGGCAGAGGGGTTCCAATTCACCTGGGCAGCCAGCACACGGAAATGGGAAATATACTGGGACAGGGACGTGTCCCTCATCGACAACCGGTCCAAATCTCGCTCGGCTAACTCCGCATTCACTGGTGCTCCCTAAGTCGCCTTGATGGCATCCAGAAAGGCTCTCAGCGTGGCCACATGGGGGGATCTGGCCCGGAGCAACGTAGTCGCCCACGCTGCTGCCGTTCCTTCCAACAGGTTGTAGACAAAGCCCACCTGGGCCCGATCGTTGGCAAACTCATTGGGCCGCAGCTCCAGGTACATGTCCACCTGGCCGATAAACACCTCGACTTGAGCCGGATTGCCTCCGAATTGTGCAGGAACGGACACCCCGGGGTGCCGTCCGGCCCTGGTTCGTAGCTCCCCCAGTTCTTGCTGCATCTTGGCCACTTGGGCATCCGACGGCCGAGTCATGGCGTCCATGTTCGTTGCGCGCTTCTTGCGGCGTCCCGTGATGTGAGAAAGGGGATCTTGGAGTTCTTCGGCCAACTGTCACGATGCAAGGACTCGGCCGGCCCCTTAATCACACACACAGAGACGAGCTGAAGGCTAACTACTTTATTGAATATATTGAAACAGTTCAAAAGGTAAATTGTCCATAAAAATAGCAAAAGCAATTCCATTGTCCATGAAAATAGCAAAAGCAATTATGAAGGCAAAAGATGCAATAGTCCCAAACGCTTGGTATGTTTCCAAAGGCTTGGCAAGGCTCCGCTCAGCAAAGCGGATCAAGGAACAAAGCAAGGTTGCAAGGATACTAAACAAGGCTTGAATAGGCCACTAGCCAGGCTTGGCTCAGTGGTCAAGCTTCGCTACACGTCTGCTCAGAAGAGACGTGGCTGAAGAACTGGGGAACCGTTCCCACGGCTCCTATACTTAATCTTTCGGCCGAGGTCCCCGTCGATCTAGGCTTCGTCGTCTCCAATCTCTATTGTTGGACCTCGGCCTGTCTAGGCTATGGTACCAGCCCCTCCTGCTAGTCTCGATGTCCCGTCTCCTATCGACAGTACGGCTTGGCCTCCCAACATCTGCTTCCCTATCTCTATGAGAGCTCTCCTCCCTAGATTCTTCCCAACCGCTTTCTTCCATGTTTTCACTCAGAGGATCCTGTGAACCTCTCCCTCCCGGCCGTTCATACGATTCGCTATCACTGCTTTCCATTTGCACCTGGTGCTCTATCTCTTCGTAAGGGCCAGGCCAACCTTCATCCCAAGCCAAGCTTTCAGTGGGAGAAAGAGGCCCAGTGATGGGAAACTCTCCTTCAGCTAACCCTTCCAAATCCTCTTCAGAATCTATCTCCGCTGGTGCAGGCCCTAATGCTAATGGAACCCCCAGTCCTGTTCCCTGCCCCCCAGGCACGAACGAGAACTGCTGTGCTACAGGATCCTGCGTGTTTGAGAAGGTAGGCTAACCTTTATGTTATTATTATGTAATTGTGTATGGATGCCCCTTATGTATTCCCTCCCTGCATTTCCCTTAGTAAAAGATTATATTTGACTGTATAGATGCCTCTTTTGAATTGTACTCTAGATGTAAGGAGCAGATATCTCCCATCCACTGCCACATCACATGTATAAGAGGAAGGTCAATCCTGTGTCTTTTTAGGACTGCCTAACTTCATATTTTTCCCCATGAAGTCAAAGGATACATTGTTCTCTTTCATAACAGGCATTTCTGAACTGTCAAATGAGAGAAAATTTAAGGATCAGAGTGTGTTATTAGTCCTGACCTTCAAGGTCCTTCACAGTCAGGGTCCATTATATCTCAGGGACCGCTTTCCCCCTTTCATCACCAGCGGTCACCACAACCAGCCCAAGAAAACCTTCTCTATATTCCGGGTCCCAGAGAGGTACGTCTAGAATCTACAAGGCATAGGGCTTTTTCAATCTCCACCCCAACTCTGTGGAATTCCCTACCTCCATATGTAAGAGCCATGCCCGACCTGCGGTCTTTTATGCAAGCACTCAAAACATGGCTCTTTGGTAGAGCATTTAAATTGTACCCATTTTAATGTCATTGTTGTATAAGTCATCTATTCTGTCTTGTGTAAGTCACCCAGAGCACTTTGGTGGAAGGCGACTCATGAAATAATAAAATGAAATGAAATGAAATTAGGAAAAAAAAGAGAGAGAAATGTCTCCAAATTAAAACATGGCATCAGGGCTGCAACTGATGGGCATTATGTCACCATTTCCAAACATACAGTTGCATATAACTTATGTGTCACTTTAATGTGTTGAGGTGACGGTACAATACCTATAGAAAAAGAATTTGCAAAAAAAAACCCTCCCTGCATAAAATATCTTTAAAAATGGATGTGCATTTGGGATAGGAGAAAAGTTTATAAAATATAATTTATCTATATTGTGTGCTGAATAAAGTAGGCATTAGAGAATTATGGTTTTTAACTATGGTCCAAGCTCAAACTTTTATGCATAATAAAGTTACAGGATATGGCTGTGGCATTAGGACCTCAACAAGAGACCACCCAAAATGTAGGAATGATGAGATCCTACCCTTTGTGGGGGCAATGGACTCAACCACATGCTAAATTTAATATGAAAGTTTGAGTAAAGACTACAAAATGTTTAAATAATGTTCTTTTGATAGGAACATATGGCCCCAATTGAGCACAACCTCTGTAAGGTGATATTTTTAATATTCTTTCCCCCCCAAATCATTTAAGCACCAGGCCCTTACCTAATTTGCAGTGTTAGCTGCCAGAGAATGTAGAGATGTGAGCAAAACCACTTAAGTTCATACTGTGGAGACACAAAGCTTAACTAGTGTGTTGTATATGGCATTTCCATTCCAAACAATAGATTGCAGGTGGAGATTTTCAAATATCTAAACATAGGAATTGTTTGTGTAAGTCTTGGAGAGACATAAAGGAATAGGCAAATCCTTCATTTTTGCTCTTTGAAAACAGATCATTTTTTCCTTGTAGACTAATGCAACAAGTTGGAAATTTCATGCCTTATGTTTGTAAAGTTCATCAATTGCATTGCGGTTTGGTGGAACCTTACTAACGTTCCACCAAATTCTAGCTTTAGCTAGAATTCCACTTTGAAGTGGTCTTGATGTTTGCCGATTATTAGGCATGAGAAAAAAGTTATGAAAATTAAATGATTCGGAAGAAATTCGTAAGAAATGCTACTTTTGAGTATTTCCGCATCTGGAACGCCAACCAGGAAGTGGACTTTCTTTATAGAACTTCGGGGGCCAGTATTTTCTTAAGTATCGTTATTAGGTCGTCCGGGGGGGGGGGCACCCTCCTTCTCCCTCACCACCCTCCCGCCTCCCTTGCCAATAAGTATTATGGCAAGGCAAGCTCTAAACTCGCTCCTTCTTTCGGCTGGAAGCCTGGAAAAATGTAAACAGAGAGGTTTACTCAGAAGTAAATCTGCAAAGGAAGTAAACAGAGGTTTACTCATGGGTAAATCCATAAAGGAGGGCACTTTGGATGAAGTGCCCTCCTTTGTGGATTTACTTCTGAGTAAACCTCTCTGTTTACATTTTCCAGGCTTCCCTGCCCCTCCTGCCTGCCAGGATCTAAAGCATCAAAGAGTATTGGGGTAGTTGCACACAACATGTATAAGTAATCCAACTGGTCATATACCTACATTCCATGCACATGCAATAATACAGCAGTAATAACAATGGGTATAAGAAGAGGTAAAATTCATTGAGAAGTATTCTGACTGTGGTCCCTCCTCAAGCGGTGCAACGGCTCTTCTCTATGAGCCCGGGAGGCAGCCTTTCCGGGAAAAGCCACAAGCCCGGGCACAGCGTTGGCTTGCTGCAGAATCCCGGGCTCATAGAGAAGAGCCCGTTTGCACCGCATGAGGAGGGACCAGTCAGAATACTTCGGTTTGAATTTTACCTCTTCTTATACCCCATTATTACTGCTGTATTATTGCATGTGCATGGAATGTAGGTATATGACCAGTTGGATTACTTATAATATTTAGGCACTTACTCTATAAGTTAGCATTCATTCTATTATATATTAGGTTGGTTTCTCACAGGATCTAAAGCGTGCCAAGCCTTGATGCGCTTTAGATCCTGGCAGGGGAGGAGGAGTGGGCGGGCCCTCCCTGCCCCTTCTGCCTGCCAGGATCTAAAGCCTTGAAGAGGCTTCATGACGGGCCAACTTCAGCCCTCCAGGTGTTTTGGACTTCAACTCCCACCATTCCTCACAGCCTCAGGCCTCTTCCTTTTCCTCTCAGCCTGGGCAAACTTGGGCCCTCACTCCTGAGGATCGGGGTAAGAGAGAGGCAGCGAGGAGCGAGGGGACTCCTCCTCCTTTTTTTGCTGCTTCCAAGAATAGAATACCCCCTCCCTCCCTCCCTCCTTTCCTCCCTCCTTCCTATTTGGAGAGTCCCATCTAGAATTCAGTGTGATTTATTCAAGTTTTGGCCTACAACTCCCAGAAATCCCAGCCAATTTACCAGCTGTTAGGATTTCTGGGAGTTTAGAAAAAACCATCTGGAATACGCATGCGCTGGCATATGAACTACTAACGAATTTCGTTAGTAATTAATTACATTTAGAAATTTTTTGAATTTTTTTGTAAGTCTTTCTATTACTAATTAAAAAAATCCCCCCATTAGATTTTTGATTCCCTATTTTTGGGTTCTAAACCATGCCTGCCTATTATAATAATACAATCAGTGGAGCTGAATTGTGTAATGCTTCTACAATAACATGACCAAACAGTCATTGATGACTGCTTCTGATCACATTATCATTTTCTCTATAAAATGAAGCTCTTACAGTTCAACTAGGTAATTACTGGAGAGGGATGAGAGTGTGTATATTTTATTCACATGGAAACCAGTATGTTGTGATGCAAGCTTGCACAACATGCAGCCCTCCAGGTGTTTTGGACTTGAGCTCCCAGAATTCCTGGCCATTAGAACAACTGGCTAGAGCTTCTGGATGTTGAAGGCCAAACACCTGGAAGGCTGCAGGTTGTGCAGGCCTGGTGTAGTCGCTATATTTATTTATTTCTTTTGGGATTTATTAATCGCCCATCCCAGATGGCTCTGGGCGATTTACAGTAAAAACACACAGCTACATACCTGAAACATCTAAAAACAGCTAAAAGTATCTAACATCTAAAAACATCTAAAAGTATCTAACATCTAAAAACATCTAAAGACAATTAGCATCTAAAAACATCTAAAACAATTGACAGTCTAACGGTTCTAAGCCGAACGGCCTCTCAAACAGCCACATTTTACAAACCATGCAAAAGTTTTTAAGATCACGGGTGGCTCTGGCGTAAGGAGGGAGGGCGTTCCAAAGTGACGGGGCAATCACGGAAAAAGCTCTACACCGGGTTGATGTCAAATGGGCATCCTTAGGGCCTAAGACCTGTAATAGATTCTGATGGTCTGATCGAGGCAATCTCAAAGGTTGACACAGAGAGAGGCGTTCCCATAAGTATGCCAGCCCTTGGCCATGCAAGGCCTTAAAGGTTAGTACCAGCACCTTATGAGTAATACGGAACTCAGCCTGAAGCCAGTGCAGTCGGTATAGAACAGGTGTGTGTGTGTGTGTGTGTGTGTATAATTTCATTATACCACTGCATGTAATAGGACTTGATCATCCACAGATTTTGGTACCCTTGGCAGGTTCTGGAACCAAACTCAAGCAGATGACATGGTCCCACTGTATTTTTTTAATTAGGGTCAAACAAGTAGAGTATAACATAACCACATTTCCTCCTGAGGAAGTTTAGAAGATAACATAGGTGATGTATACAGTGTGTGTGTGTACACATATATACACATATAAAATTTAACAAAAAAGAGATTAAAAAATTCATAAGTAATCACCCTCGTCCCTATTTGTATTCATCCCTTTTCCACTATTTTCCCTCTCCCACTCACCCCCCTTCCTCCAGGAATAGTCATTCTGTTTGTTGGATCTTAAAGATAATCAGTTCTTTAATATATTTTTTCTGTTGCCCTTTACATTGGCTATCCGTTCTTCCCATTCCTCTTCCCATTTCTCCCAGGGTATCCATTGCTATATTTATTTTTCCTATCTATGATGTAATCTTGTAGCATATAGTCTGCAAAATATTAATAACATTTTGTATATCCCTTTTTTCTGTTCTTTCCATCCCAGGGTTATTGTAGCTTGTGCTGCAGCTAGCGTATATTGAGTTGTCTTGGCTCATTCTTTATTACCACATTCCCTTCCGGTTTCAGGGTGAAAAAAAATCTGTTTCTTGTTCAACCCTACTTTCCCCCCAATAATGTCTCCTTTTCCCTTTATATTTTTCTATAGAATTCTTGTACCTTGGCGCAGTCCCACCACATATATACAAATGTTCCAGTTTCCCCACATTCATGTCAACAGATTTTAGATATTAGTTTTTGTAACATGGGCTATTTGCTGGGGGGTCCCATACCATTTTGTCAGCATTTTATGTTGTATTTCTTTGACCCTTAAATTTTAAGTGTTCTAACTGTATTTAACTGATCGTATTGTTGTGCAAAATTTTGCTTATTATCAGCAGCTAGATATCCTAAATAGGATACAATATCATTTAGCTAAAAAGATGGAGGCCCTGGTGGCTCAGTGGGTGAAACCCTTGTGCCAGCAGGACTGAAGACTGACAGGTCAGAGATTTGAATCCGGGGAGAGCGTGGATGAGCTTCCTCTGTCATCTCTGACTCCCAATGCGGGGACATGAGAGAAGCCACCCACAAGGATGGTAAACAATCAAAACATCTAGCTGCCCCCTGGGCAACGTCCTTGCAGATGGCCAAGTCTCTCACACCAGAAGTGACTTGCAGTTTCTCAAGTTCCTCCTGGCATGAAAAAGAAAGCTAAGAAGATTAGTTTAACTATAATCCTCCATTACCTCAGATTTTCTACTGTTGAATACTATTTATTGGGAAGCAAATGGTTTTTGCTTTGCTGTAGTAACTGTGAACTTCCTTCAGGCTTCTAGTGAGGGCATGAGAATGAGAATGCTAAATTGTTCTGATGCAGAAAAATTGTTCTCATTCTTTTTTTAAAAAAATAATGTTTATTGATAATTTTCTATATACATAATATTAAAAAGATTGCATCATTAATGCCAATCAGATAGAAAAGTAACAGAAAAAGAAAAGAAAAGATATAGAAAAACAAAAAAAGAAGAGAAAAAGAGAGAAAAGAAAAAGATAAAAATAAATTTTTGGTCTTGCTTCCGGGCTTCTTCGAGGTGAGGCTTCTCCTTTTCTTTCTTCTTAAACTTTTCTCTTTCTATATTCCTTTATTGTCCCTTCCTTCTCTATAACTTCTTTCTAATTTGTGGGTTTTTCTGTTCCATTATGTCATACCTTGTCATAGTTTAAGTTATAATTATTTTTTCCTTATTTCTTAAATAATTAGTTATTGGGGACCAGTCTGTCTCCTTCTCTGGTTTCCTTTTGTATTTTTGTAAAAGATAAGACAATCAATCCATATTTCATATTTGATTGTTCTCATTCTAATGATCATTAAATGCTTGTCTGAAATTGAGCAGAAAGCCCTCTTGTAGTATCTGCGGACTATTCCAGTTTGTATTGCAGTTGCAGGTATAAGGTCTGTAGAGAGCACATCATATGTAGACATCCTTCTCAATCTAAAATACTCTTTCTGCATTAGGGATGGCAGTGTGATTGAGCTTGAATATTATGAAGTTCTTATTTCACACTTCCCAAAACCTTTGAAAACTGAGCATTTGTAGATTTGTAGTACATTTCAGGCAAGTAAAATATCTAGCAGTCTGTCATGCTGAAAATGAAGTCAGCATGCTTTCACTGCTTCAGAGGATAGGGCCATTACCAAAAAGGTCAAATGATAAAAAGGAAGGTCCAAATGAATAATAGGAAATGATCCCTAGTAATAAATGTTGTTTGACAATGGAAAAATGTGTACCTTTTAATATGGAAAAAATGCATTAAAATTCCCTGGAAAGAATCAAAAACAAATTATTATAACCCATTATGGAGCAAGGAAGGATGGGGAATGCAGGTGAGATTTAGAGAAAATTTCACATCCCTTCTCTGTCACGAGAAAAGTAGCAGTTTGGAGAAAAAAGTGAACCCAAACATACTAGTTTTGCATGTATTGGGAATATTTGGGGGGTTTTCTGGAGAACTTGAAAACATTTGACCATGTTCCAACCAGGGTTGAGATGCACAGATAATGTCATCTGCCATTACTATGACCAATACTAAAAAATAAATAAGAATATGAAAATGAAGACTGCGGAAAGTAACAACCCCCAAATGAAATGATTCAAAATAAAACCATGTAATACAGCTGTTTGATTTGGAGAAGGGAAAGCTTAACTTTGAAACAGAACTTTAGAGGAATAATATTCAATACAAAAAGATGGCGACTCGCCAGTAAAGTCAAATCCCGTCCAACTCTTTTCTTATTGATAGGAAGATTAAGTAGAGTATCACCAACAAAACTTCTTGGGCATTTTAGGAGTGAGGATCCAAAAGACATGTCTGAATCTTCATGCAGATTTGCTGCCCAGACCATTGCTAATCTCTTAAAATCCTGTTGCTATGTAATTTAGCCAAGGCATAACATTAGCTCACAGAATAATTGGAAAAGAACAAAGCCATTTGTTTGGAGGCGTTTTGAGCCTGATGAAATACACAATATTTTGTTACATTAATGACTCATGAAACCTTTTCTTCCCTTTTTTATCTCTCCCCTTTCCATTATTTTGCTCAAGGGAGAAAAGATGCTGATTCAGATCATACTTTATCTATTTTAAATAACACTTTCCCTTAAGTATTACATATTTGGGCTTTCTGTTACACCCATCCTGAACAAGATACAATTCAGCAATGTATTTATTTTCTTATTTTAGGTTCTTCCAAATGAGTCTAAAGAAATGTGAATTCTTGGAATATACTTCTTCAATGCACAATTCTTCTAGGGGATGTTTTAAAGAGTTGACTACATTTTATAAACATGACCATATGTAATAAACTACAGCTTATACAGTCTATCCAATGCAGTTTTCTGAATCAGCATCCCAAATAACTCAGGAACAGATCTAAATACCAAGACACAAAGAAAATGTTGTTGTTGTTGGGCTGGGTTATCAGTTCCCTTTTACTGATTGTACAAGGTCAATTGTTCCATCTTAAACTAGCCTGCTGGAGGATGAAATCCCAGCAAAATGTCAGTGTACTTGGGTTTTTATAGGTTGAATATTGCCATTAATCTCAGGCAACAAATTATTGATTGATTTTATTATTTATGAGTCGCCCTCCACGTCAGTGCTCCGGGCGACTTACACACAAAAACACATAAAAGAATTCAATAGTTAAAAGCTAAAAGAATAAAAAGATTAATTAAAATAGTTCCAGTAGCTCAGGCTAAGTCTGGGAGGTGTCCTTAGCCATAAGCCTTTCGGAAGAGCCAGGTCTTCAGTGCGGTCAGGAACTGGGGCATGTCCCGGATAGCTCTCTGATCCGCCGGCAAGTTCCAAGGACAGGGGCCGCGATGGAAAAAGCTCTCCATCTCGTGGTGTCGAGGCGGGCCTCACTCACACCTGGGATGCGGAGAAGGTCCCTGTTTCCTGAGCGGCGACCTTAAATGAGCTGGTTCGGACAAGCGGTCTTTTAAAATAAGCTGGGCCGGCACCATGGAGGGCCTTAAAGGTAAGCGACAGGATCTTGTGGATGGCTCTGAGCTCGACTGGCAGGCAGTGCAGGCGCTGCAGAGATGGCGCGATATGGCATCTCAGTGGCAAGGCATTACAGTAGTCCAGCCGTGATGTCACTGTGGCATGGACCACAGTAGCCAGCGCATCTGATGGAAGGTAAGGTGCCAGTTGACATGCCTGGCGTAGGTGGAAAAAAGCTCCCTTACTTGTCGCAGCAACCTGGGCCTCCAGTGAGAGTCTCGAGTCTAGTATCACACCGAGACTCTTCACCGATGGGGCCGGGATCAGCGGCTCTCCCTCAAAGAGAGGCAGCGGAATGGGTGGCTCTGGGCGTCCCGGCCATAGAATCTCAGTCTTTGATGGATTGATCTTGAGTTTGTATGAGCGGAGCCATCTGGTCACTGCCTCTAGTCCTTGTCTGAAGTTCTCAGGCACCGATGTTACACCTGGCTCAAGCTTCAGTAGAAGCTGGGTGTCATCTGCATATTGGTAGCACCCCAATCCAAAACATCTAGAGCAGGGGCTCTCAAACCTTTTCAGCCATAGAGCCCTTTTTGAAACAAAGATTTCTTGTGGAGCCCCGAGAAATGGTCATATACTATATTATATTATATATAATGTATATATATCAGGCTTTTGAAGAACAATTTCAACCAACATAAACTTAACAGGATTTCAGTGGAAGGCCCCAGGGTCATCTAGTCCAGCCCCCTTCTGCCATGCAGGAAAAGCACAATCAAAATACCCTAAACAGATGGCTATTTATTTATTTACATCATTTATATTCCGTCCTTCTCACCGCGCAGGGGACTCAGGTCGGATCACAATGCACATATACAGGCAAACATTCAATGCCATTTGACATACAACATATTCGACAGACATAGGCAATTTAACATTCCAGCTTTTCTGGCCACCAGTAGAAGCTGTCGCATTTCTTCACTCCTTTTGTGTGTATTTCCTGGATATTTTATGGTCTTGTAAATCAGTTAAATTAAGCCTCCCCACTCATGAGGTACCTAAATTTCCTACTTGATAGATGCAACTGTCTTTCGGGTTGCAAAGGTCGACAATGAGCTGCACAATTGGTCGAGCGCTCACTTTGACCTGGGCAGGCCTTGAACTCATGACCTTCTGGTCAGTAGAGATTTTATGCAGCTGACACCCAGTCAGCTGTGCCACATTCCTGGTGCTATCCAGTCTTTGTAATAATGATGATAGTAATAAGAGCAACTCCAGGGGTTATCCAGACCATCCCCTTCTGCTATGCAGGAAAAGCACAATCAAAGCATAGAATTTTGGAAAAGGGAAATGATCTGGGCAGCAAGGGGGCTGAGAGGAAAAGACTTTTGGCAGCAAAGAAGGTGAGGGAGGGGGAGGAGCAGGAAACTACAGGAACTTTTGCAATCTCTACCACTGAGGGCATGGCCTTCAAGAATGGCTGTGCTTAGCCATGCCCACCTCTTCCCTCTTTGCTTCGCCACTCGCCAAGAAAGGGAAACCGCTAGATTTTAAAACTGTTTGTTTAGGCTTTATCAAAGTTGCTTAATGGTTCTGAAAATCAAAATAACCATGGGAGACATCTGAACATTACAGAATAATTCCAAATAATGGATAAGTGGTTCAAATTTGGATTTGCCCCTCCCTGCATAGTTTGAAATTGGTTCAAAAGACCAAATTCGGTAGGTTTTTCCGACTTTAAGGTTTTTCCGAACCAAACCTAAAGAAGCCTACTAATCACCTCTCAACAAAAGATTTTCTCAGGCACTAACAAGCCTCACCTTGTAATTGCTAAGCTCTTAAATGATAATCAAGGTGGACAATTGAAACATTCACACCTAGCTCCAACAGACAAGAGTTCTTTCTCCCACCCTGGACATTACACAGATATATAAAATATACAGACCTCACAACCCCTGAGGATGCTTGCCATAGATGCAGGCGAAACGTCAGGAAAGAATGCTTCTAGAACATGGCCATATAACCTGAAAAACCTAAAACAATTCAGTGTATTCCCTTTGTCTCGGTATGAGTATCTCTTCAGTTTGTTGTGCCATGGAAAAGTCAGCATTACAGGCTGGTAAGTAGATGGGCAAAAATACACACACATGTTTAACCTATCCCCAGGAGCCTCCAGTGCTGCAGTGGGTTAATCCCCTGTGCCGGCAGGACTGAAAACTGACAGGTTGCATGTTCGAATCTGGGGAGAGTGCGGATGAGCTCCCTCTATCAGCTCCAGCTCCTCATGCGGGGACATGAGAGAAGCTTCCCATAAGGATAATAAAACATCAAAAACATCCGAGCGTCCACTGGGCAAAATCCTTGCAGACAGTCAATTTTCTCACACCAGAAGTGACTTGCAGTTTCTCAAGTCAATCCTGACACGACAAAAAACAAACAAAACAAACAACAAACAAGTGCTATACCCCATATAATGCACTTGTCTAGGATTACCACAAACTACTACTACCCTGCCATGGTTAAGCCTATAATCTATTATCTGTGGCTAAACGTGAGAATATTTTATAGCTGAAAGAGCAAGTGATTGTGATCCACTTAAACTGTTCCTCTTTGAATTTGTACTGCTGTCATCCCTAGCTCATTACAAATGATAATTAAGCATGGCTGTTGAATTTTCTCTTGCCACACCTGGCCAATTATAATTCCCCCTGGAAACAGTTGGCTGGAGATACTGAGATTTGGACTAATGTGTCCAGGTTTCTTCTGTGTTTTGTCTGAAATGCATGTCTCACTTTCATCTTCTAAATGGAATACTCATCAGCATAATCGTTGCCAGTAAAAAAATTCCAAGAGCTCTTAAAAGGGCAGAGAGAAAAAGCAAATAAAATGTTTAAAGTATGACTCAGCCTAATAGTACAATTGCCAATTTTTTTCCTATCACTAAAACCTCATTTGGATCAGATATACCATCTTGGTTTTCCTTAGTGTTCTTACAGGAAGGAATATGTTTTAAAAGCATTAACAGAAAGATAATTTGCATTCAGTATTGGTTCTTTTGGAGAGTATATGCATATATGATCTCATGATGTCTGAAATCTCCAGTGATTTCTAAAAGTTTATGAATGCCTTCTTTCTCTTGCTGAACTGTGGAACTAATATTCCTCAACCACAAACAGTAATGCCACCATACCTGAAAGTGTGCATCTTCTCAAAAGCTATTTCACTTTATTTTAAACTAGAATCTAGTATTACTAATGAACAGAATGAAGTTTCATCCACACAGTAATGGACAGAATGAATCTGCTTCCGAAGGCTCAGAATCACTGACTGACTACCTCATCAGACAGACAAAATTTCATGTAGTACTTTGCTCCCTCTTCACTTGCACCAAACTAAGGGGTTTGGATAAGGATACTGTTCCAATTTACTGAATAAACTGTATCAACTAAACATGCATATCAATATTTAATGTATCAAAAGTGTATCAAAAACACATTTATCTCTATAGGCAACAGTATAGTATGCATCTAAATGTAGAACACACCCATATACAATACACACATAAAATATGTGGAGCTGTTTCCAGCGAGCAATGAGTCCTTAAAGCAATGAGTCCATGCAACAATACCTCTGTCCTGTGGACGATGGACTGTGCTAAAGGTTCAGGAAAAAGAATCTAAATGTTCCCATTAAACCTCTCCCATGGAAGTGGAGTCGGGTTCTTGGAAATAAAAAAGTGTGATAGCGCCGCCAAAATCGGCTAAAAATTCAATGTAAAGCTGGAAACTGCTGAGTAACAATAGGGGATCCAAAACAGTAGACCCGGGATCATCCAATGCAGATGGACATGGTGTATAACACAATGATTTATTTTAGCAATTTGCTTCCCATTGCAAGAAAACCTTCAAAAAATTCAGTTTTGAAAATTCTTCACAGTTTGGAATGGATTCTGTTCAAAATTCTTACCTTTTGCAAAATAAAAATCTATGTAGGGAATGCATTCTCTGCATAGTAAATAATGTCCTGTCTCGTCATTCATCATACATGATATGTCCAAATCAAGTGTTCTAAGTAGCTGAACTAGCACCACAGCTTCTGCCATCTGCCTTTCATTTGGTAGACAACTCATACACTGGCGGCATGGGAAAGAAAGGAGCATCTGTGTTGCATCCTTTATGTTGTAGACATAGCAGGGAGGGAGAGAGTTTGAATTCTTCAGTAAAGAAAAACAGCCCCTGAAGTGGCGCTATACATGACAAATATTTTTGATGTGATGAAAGACGTTTTATCATGTAGATGAGTTTCTATGAGAGAGAAAAGCACAGCCGAACATAGTCATGAAATGGTTTCTGCCTGGTGTACTTTATTCTATAGAACCCACAGTGTGCCAAGTCAAACCCAAGTCGCTTCAAATCTCAGTATTGAGAAAAGGGTCAGTTATAAATGAAAAACCTGAGATAATGATTAAAAGAAGAGGAAGAGAAAAGAGAAGCAGATTGAGGATGAAATGAGAGGGGGAGGAAAAAGAGGGATCCTCCATGAGATGAGGTCATCCAACCATTATGTTTGGAGAGTGTATGCCAACATTTTGCATGGATTTTGTGAAATGCTACAAGGGCTGGTCAATAAATCTGTGACTTTTTGAATTTTCTGCCTCTTAACTGAAAGGGCAACACTGCTCCTGTCAAGAGGCATCTGTCAATTGACTCCTGTCAAAATTTGAACAAGCTGCGTCATTTAGTTTGTGTTTGACAGCCATTGATAGCAGACTACCACGTGATTTGAGGAGAAAATGGAAAAAAGTGAATTTCATGTGCTCATTAAGCATTTTTTTTGTGGAAAAAAACCATCACTCAAACCAAGGCTAAGCTTGATATATACTATGGCAGGGGTGCCCACACTTTTTCAGCATGCAAGCTACTTTTAAAACAACCAAGTCAAAAAGATCTACCGCCCGCTCCTGCCACCGCGCGGTGCTCCTTCTGCGGGGCATGCTCCGACCTGCCTCTCTCTCGTCCGGAAGCAGCCGTGCAGCCTCCACTGCTGGCGAGAGAGAGGCAGGGCAGAGCGCAAGGCGGGGCCTCCGGACACCCTGCCTCATGCTCCCTCGTTCCCGCAATGCCCCACAGAAGAAGCGCCACGCAGAAGAAGTGCCGTGCGGAGGGTGCGCACACGCAGGGCAGAAGTGCCCCATCTGGCTGCGATCAACCTCATTTGGACTCGTGATTGACTCATTGATCATGATCGACTTCGTGGGCAGCCCTGTACTATGGGAACTCTGCACCATCAATTTCAATAGTAAACAAGTGGTTTACTGAATTTCATTGTGGCCGTACAAGCATGGAAGATGCCAAATGGAAAGGTTCACGCGTGTGCAGTTGCCATGGCAACAATCCATGAATTGGGATACAAATTGCTCCCTCATCCACTGTATTCTGCGGATTTAGCCCCAAGTGACTATTTCTTGTTTCCAAAACTGAAGAAATGGCTCCGCAGAAAGAGATTTGACTCCAATAATGAAATCATCTCACAAACAAATACCTATTTTAATGACCTTGACAAATCTTATTTTTGGAAGGGATAAAAAAATTGGAAAAATGTTGGACAAAGTGTATAGAGTGCAAAGGAGACTACGTTGAAAAATAAAATGAATTTTATCCAAAAACCTGTGTTTCATTCAAATAGTCACAGACTTATTGACCCACCCTCATATTATAGTTGTGGTATCATTGATGATTTAATACAGTCCTGAGATAATCCAAGATTTTGGAGGCTGGAACCTTCACATACATGATCTGTAATGGTTCAGAGTCACAAACGGTACATGCTTTCAGACTTCAATCTATGGTGAGGCTGCAGTGTCTATGTCTGGGCAAGATATAAATAAGTTCTATGAGAAAGTTTTATATTGTCTATCTGTTTTATTGCCTTATGATGGATGTGAGACTTCCTGGATTAATAGAATCCTTCTGTCATTAAATTTATGCTTCCTTGTTTCTTACATCAATAGTTACTTTCAAAATTTGAAAGAAATATAGGAGATGCCTGTTGAACAATTGGAGTTGATGTGACAGTTCCCACTTTTTAATTTTAATTTCTGGTTATATAATTTTTGTCAGATCCGATTGAAATTTGAAGCTTTTGTGGACTTACATGCAGGATAGACTACTGCAACACACTCTACATGGGGTTGCCTTTAAAGACTGTAAAGAAGATTTCCAATAGTCCAACCAGAGGCAGCCAGAGGCACTGGGGTGGCCTACAGGGAGCACTCTACTCCCATGTTGTGCCAGCTCCACTGGCTGCCATTTTGCTATCGAGCACAATTCAAAGTACTGGCTTTGGCCTATAAAACCCTAAACGGCCCTGACCCAGTTTACCTGTCTGAAGGCATCTCCCTTTATGAACCGTCTTGGAAACTAAGATCCTCCAGGGAGGCCCTGCTCTCGGTCCCAATACAGTCATAGGTGCGATTAGCGGGGATGAGAGACAGGGCCTTCTCGGTGATTGCCCCTCAGCTATTGAACTCCCTCTCTGGTGAGATTAGATCAGCCCCCTCCCTACTGTCCTTCAGAAAGATGGTAAAAACTTGGCTGTGGGACCAAGCTTTTGTGCAATGGTAATAATCTGGTATGGCTGATTTGAAATGATTGTTAACCATTTGATTTTAAAGTGGATACAACTGATTTTAATGTTTGTGTATATTTATAGTTTGTTTTATTCCAGCATTCTATGCTTGCCGTATTTATGTTATGCTCTGCCCTGGGCAGAATATATATGCTTTAAATAAATAAATAAATAAATAAATAAATAATCACAGTGCTACGTCAATAAGTGTCATTTTAAAAGCAACAGGATTTTGCTTTATATGTGTATGTATGTATGTTCCCACATACTTCAGTTAAGGGACACTCTTCTGTCATTTTAAATCAAATATTGTAAGCTACAATAAAATTAGCTCAGTGTCTGTATCTTTCCCACAGTTTATCAGGGGCAGGTAGTCAGTGGCTGCAATGCCAGTGAGTTAATGAATCTACTCTTGGGTTTATTCTGAAATTTAAGGGACTGACCCAAGATCAATCAATCAATTAATCAACTTTATTTCTTATGAGTCACCCTCCACCAAAGGTGCTCTGGGTGACTTACACAATTAAAATAAACAGGTTACATAGTCACAGCTTGTTACTTAACAATCATAGGCTCTTCTGAAGAGCCATGTCTTAAGTGCCCCTAAAAATGTATGTAGATCAGGAGTGGCTCATTGGTCTGGCAGTAGGGAGTTCCACAAGATTGGGGCTGCGATTGAGAAGGATCTATGTCTTGTGGACTCCAAACAGACCTCTCTGGGGCCAGGGACATAGAGAAGATTCTCATGAGCTGACCGTGGCAGTCTCTGGTGGTGGAGTGGCATTAAACGGTCTCTTAGATGTGAAGGACTCTGACCTCGAAAGGCCTTGCATTCTAAGACCAGAGTCTTATAGAAGACTCTGTGTTCAACCGGCAGCCAATGCAAGCGCTGTAGGGACAGCACTATATGGCACCTCATTGATGTTCTTGGAAGGAGTCTAGTGGCTGCATTTTGCACAATTTAGATCTTACGAATTGCTGCTCGAGGTAAGCCCACATACAATGCATTGCAGTAATCCAGCCTCGACGTGGCATGGATTATCGTAGCCAGCGCCTCTGTTGGTAAATAAGGTGCCAATTGCCTTGCTTGGCATAGATGAAAGAAGGCCCTTTTACTGGTGGAGGCAATTTGGGCTTCCATTGTCATTTTGGAATCCAGGATAACACCGAGATTCTTCACAGTGGGGGATGGAACTAACGGTTCCCCTTCAAAAGATGGTAATAGACTGACCAATTCTGATGGGCGGCCAGGCCACAAGATTTCAGTTTTTGCTGGATTTATGAGCAGGTAGTCATCTTGTCACCGCTCCAAAACACCAGGTGAAGTTGTCTGGTACTGAAGTTGTTCCAGGTTCTAGTTTTAGGAGAAGCTGGGTGTCATCAGCGTATTGGAAACATTCTAATCCAAATCTCTGGACTAGCTTGGCGAGAGGTCGGACATAGATTTTAAACATCATTGGCGATAGAATAGCACCTTGGGGTACTCCACAGTTGAGAGGGGATTTCTCAGATACTTGGCCCAGCCACTCCAGTCTTTGGCTATGCCCTCGCAAGAATGAGTTGAACCACGTTATTGCTGATCCTTTAATTCCAATAGCAGCTAATCGTTGGATCAGAAGATCATGGTCTACTGTATCGAAAGCTGCGGTGAGGTCGAGCAACACCAGCAGTACCGATCCTCCCTTGTCTACCTGGCGATGGTGAAAGATGCTGAAACTGATTCCTTAAGAACATTAAATAACTCGAATACTTTTAAAAAACCAGACTAACCTGTCTGTACTATACTTGTTTCCATTCACTTTTCCTGATTTGGGAAGAGAGACAGAAAAGGGAAGTTTTCCTTACAGGTGCTTTAAATGTTATCTTGGTGTACCTCCAAGATGTATTCCAAGGCCTAGATGGTATACAGGTGTTTCTCCCTGTCTACCCCAAAAAAACTTTATATTTACAATGCTATAGAACAAATTCAGCTCGGAAAATGCCTGTCCATATGTGTATATGTGTGTGTCAATCAATCAATCAATGATTTATTACGTTCTATGACCAGCACATAAAATGGGACACAGATGCCCAAGGAAGGGGAATCACAGTTCCCAATTAGGTCAAATATAAAAGCAGATTAAAAACATGTTATAAAAAGAAAACCGATTAAAAAGACAAGTTACATTACAATTTAAAGAGCGGGTATGTGTCTAAAGGAGTGGGGCGGCTAAAAGAAGATATCAAGCTACTGGGAGGCTCTGGAGGGGGATGAGAAGGGAACATTTACAGCATTTCAGTTATAACAAATTACTCTAGCTGTATTCCCGGCAGGAAGTTGCCTTGTGGGGTCAGTCATTGACCGTCTAATATTAATTGCTGCCGCACAGAACTTGGCAACACTGTGAGTTATCGCAGAACAGCAGTCTGAAAGCAGCAGGAAGGTGTAATATCTTTCGGTGCGCCCTGGGTGTTAAAAAAGCCACGGAGTGATAAGGTTAGTTCTAATGTCTCTGTAGAATACACATTGGAGGAGCAGATGTTCAGTTGTTTCAATATACCCAGACTCACAAGGGCATAGTCTCTCCTGAGCAGGGGTCTTCTGTACTGCCGATGGAAGGGCATGGCATCTTGCCAGAGTGAAAGGTGTTTGGTGTTTAGGCACCTCCAGGTTTGGTAAGTAAGCCATGGGAGCGATGGTGTAAATATTATCTTCATCAATGTTGAAGGCTGGAGAGCAGGCTAAATCTGTTTGCTGCTCTATATCCAGGGTCCGTTATCTAATGGGATCCTTAGCTTGGTCCCAACCCATACTTAGCAGTTGTCCTTGAGAGAAGCCTAGAGTTGCAATTTTTGTTGCCACTGCCTTATTCCATGTAGACTGAAATTCGTTTCTCAGAGTTAGCAGGGCAAGGCCACATGGTGAGAAAGACAGATGCAGCCAGTAAATGAGAATGGCTGTCCAGACTCTCGCCTTCATTCTCACGAGGCCTGTCTCTAATTGCAGGGTGGCATTTGAGACACATCTGGGAACCTGCATCACCGATCTTAGGAATTTTGATTGTACCTGCTCTGGAGGGGTGTAGTTTGAAAGGGGGCTGAGTTGGGCTCCATACAACATTTGTGCTATTGGTTTTGCCTCAAAGAGCTTAAAAGCTGCTGGCCTCTTCCCGTTTTGAGAAACTTTAGGATAGCGTATGAGCTCTTTTGCGCTATCTCTGCTATATAATCTATTTGTGTATATGTGGTTTTGTGCATGCATTGTAATGTATTTTTATTTTAATTTTTGGCTTTTAAAGTCACTTCTACTGTGTTTTTCAGTGTTTTATATGAGTGATGGTCATTTGTTGGCCTGATAAGTGTATTATGTCCAAATTTGGTGTCAATTCACCTAGTGTTTTTTTTAAATTATGTTAATCCCACAAACGAACATTACATTTATATATATATAGATAGATAGATAGATAGATATAGATATAGATATAGATATAGATATAGATATACTAACTGTGCCCTGCCACACATTGCTATGGCCCAGTCTGGTGATTTGGAAAATAAAATAATGTGAAAGTGTTGGTTTCTAATATATGTAATTTCTTTATGCTTGTGGGTAAACAATATTTCTTGCTGTCTCTTTGTCAATATTGATGTGGAGATAGTTTGGTTTGCCTACTCTGGAACATGCAACATGTTCAAATCTATGATACTATATCTGTGTGTGTGAATCATATCTATATCTATATCTATCTATATCTCTGGCTGGATGGCTCTTTGTCAGGAGGGCTTTGATTACGTTTTCTTGCCCATGTGAAGGGAGTTGGACTGGATGGCCTTAAGTATTTTCTGTTGGTCATGGGGGTTCTGTGTGGGAAGTTTGCCCCAATTATGTTGTTGTTGGGGTTCAGAATGCTCTTTGATTGTAGGTGAACTATAAATCCCTGTAACTACAACGCCCAAATGACAACATCATTTTTGAGTGATGGTCACTTGTTGGCCTGAATAGTGTCTTATGTCCAAATTTGGTGTCAATTTGTCCAGTGGTTTTTTTTGTTATGTTAATCCCACAAATGAACATTAAATTTATATTTATATAAATTTATATAGATTTCCCTTTGCGTCATGACCCACAGTGCTATTTGTAATGGTGCTCTAGTTGAGTGTCACCTGATCTGGTAGCTTCATCTTCTAGCAATATCTCTTGTGCAGGCCTTTTGGTTGGGGGGGGGGTCTCCTTTAGAGGATTTTTGGCAAATGACATTCAAAAGGGGATTACCATGTTTCTTTTTGCATACAAGTGTTAAATATAATGCCATGGTTGTTGTCTCTGAGATATCCTTAGCCAGTGTCACACATAAATGAACACCACACTCCGGAGGCTGCCCAGTAGCTATTTTGGGGCATTTAGTCTAGCTCCTCAGCAAAACCCTGCCTGACATGGAAGAACCTACTACCAGCACTGCTGCCATCAGCATAGCCTCACAGGACCACACAATCCTGCTGTCATGGAAAAACAGTGACATAGATGAGAGCAATTGTTTAGTTAGAGTTGTACACAGAATTCATTTCTCCCATTTCATCTGTTCTTTTGTTACTTTCATTACCTTCAGGAGAAGTGGGGGGAAACTGGCAAAAGATTTTAGGATATTCCATAAGTCAGAATAGTTGGAAAAACCTATGGACAAAAAACCTCAAATTTACATATTCATACAAATTTTTAAAAAATCATATAAGATGACTCATAGATGGTATATGACTCCAAGTAAATTGGCCAAAATAGACAAAAAATGAGATAAAAGATGTTGGAAATGTATAAACTCAAGTCTCCTCTGCAGATGGAGGGGAAAGTATCACAGGAAGAGTGATATTTTAAGCCCTTTCTTTAGAACCAGGTCTTCTTTGCAGACCGAGAAGAAAGTATCACAGGAAGAGTGGTATCTTAAGCCCCTTCTTTAAAACCTGGTCTCCTCTGCAGATGGAGGAGAAAGTATCCCAGGAAGAGTGGTATCTTAAGTAACTCTGATGCTTTTAATCCAGGTCATAATGAAGGATATAAGTACAAACTGTGCAATTCCCTAAAATGATTGGAAGGGGATGGAACCCCCCCAATTGTCACCAATGGGATGGAAAGATCTTTTTTTCATATGCAGAATGAAAAGCCATTTCAGGAGTGCACCCATTATCGGGAGGTGCTCGCGAAACATATTTGGGCCTTCCGGTATTCAGGAAGCAGAAACAGATATCAGTTCTCCCGAAATGCAAAAGCCTAGACTCTCATTAAGTATATATTATATGTCTTCTCTTCTTGGCTTTTCTTCGTGAATGAAGATTCAGGAAGGACTCATCCCATGCTTTCTACAAGCGCGTTGATGATTCGGAGGTTGAATGTGTCTTTCGAGCCTGTGCAATGGACCTTTCTGGTGGAGCGCAGCGTGCACAGAACTGGCCTCACCCTTTAAACCAAAGGTTCATCTGCCGGGGCCTAGCAAGCTTGGACAGTGGCAGCGATGTCCTCGGGTTGTAGGTTTGGTTCAAGTTTCCTTCTCTAGATGGTTGACCTTGCAGGGTTAAACAAGCACCATCTGCCCGGGTTTGAAATCAGAGTTTTCCTTCTCTTAGGATGGTTGCCAAAAGGCTAGAGAGCCCATCCTGCCCATTGACGCGCTTTGTCAGACCCTTTGGTTGTGACCTGTCTGGCATGGAGGGCATACCGGTGGTTATTATGCCACCGCCAGCATAGCTCACAACTTAATTAGGGTACGCAAGCCTCTCCCCCATGACAAGGGGGCGCCAACGGAGAGGATTTTCCATGTAATGTTATGCTAAAACTAACTTTAAAAAAATGTGGCATGAATACTGTTTGATGTCTCACTATATTAATTAATTTATGCTAAATTTCTTCATCCATTCCAAAATGTTTCTTAATCAGTTTTATTAACAAAGACTCATCAAGGAAAGGGCTTGTGAATGTTTATTAATCTTAATGAAATCATAACCAAGTTGTTCAATATATAAAACCAGCTTGGGGTTTACATTACATAAAAACAAGTTTAACTTCCATTGAAGTTATTTGTGTATGAACACAATGCACTGTTAGTGCTTCCAGCACATCTTATACTTCCCACTTGTCTGAGATTTAGTCATGGTTAGGTACAGTCTTATTTCAAAATAACTCTTAAAACTTTTATTGCTTTTCTAAATAGGCATGAAAAAATATTTCTGGGAATATATAATAAAAACAAGAAAAACTAATTTGAAAGCTTGGGTTCATGTACTAAGCATAGCGTGCCAAGGTAGTCTTTCATTTCTTGAGTGAATACTTTTTGGAATGTGGAATTTTATAGCCATAATCATCGTTACTGTTATTATTATTCATTCCAATAGAAAGAACTGTAAACCATGATTCTGTTGGGACTAAAATATAATATGATCCAAAAGATCTATTGTGCTGTTTATGTAGTTGGCAAGTTAACTTACATAAAAAGAAGGGGCAGTCATTCTAGAATTATAAGAGTTCAAAAGTAAGGATGACAGCAAATTTCTCTTTTCTCCAGCCTGGCCTCACATTCATCTGTTACAAATATATTACTATTATTGTTTATAGTTTGTAAACTTGTCCAGTTACCACCTCTGTTAAATATGTCAATGTGAATATTTAAAATATTACAAATATGACCAAAAATGGCCATGGGACAATGCCATACAGTGATTAGCGAGTAATAGTGGTCAGCACCCTAAAGGCACTTCCTTTTTCCAGGCACAAACTAAAAGGAGGAACATAAGGCAATGTTGTTTCTAGACCACTTAAAACATGGCTGAGCCACATACAAGTCCTGGCCCCTTTTCTGCCTCTGACCCTAACTTTGGGACTGAAACTTGCCTGAAAATTGGTATGGCGAGAGGCACTTGCAAACTATCCTGATCTGTGACAATTTACACCCATAATGCCCCTAGCACAAGCCCCGTGCCCAAAATTAGGATAAAGGGGAAATTAAAATACATTACTTTCTAGTTATTGAACATACACTGGGGGTAAAAAATTCTCCCCATCCTAGGTGTAGTTAACAAGCTATAGATCAGACCAGAAACAAACAATATTTTTTACATTACCTTTTCCAGTTTCTAAACTTCATGGCAATGTGTTTCAATATCATTAATTAATTAATTATTTATTTCAATTATTTATAACCCGCCTTTCTCTACCCCCGAAGGGGGACTCAGGACGGCCAACAAAAGGCACAATTAGATGCCACATAACAATCCATAAAAATCAATAATTACATCATAAATACATTTACAATCAATTAAAACCAATTAAATATCCATAATTAAACACATAATTCAAGTTCCATATTCAAAGTTGTCCAAGCCAAACTGCAGTCCATTTCCATAGCCTTTGTCATCTATTTATTTTCTGCCTGCTGCCCAGTATCTAACCAAATGCCTGGTCCCAAAGCCGCATATTTAACGTTTTCCTAAAGGAAAGGAGGGAAGAAGTGGTTCTAATTTTGCTGGAGAGCGAGTTCCACCGGTGAGGGGCCACCACCGAGAAGGCCCTGTCCCCCGTCCCCACCAAGCGTATTTGCGATAAAGGTGGGATTGAGAGCAAAGCCTCCCCGGAAGAACATAAATTTTGAGGTGGGACATAAGGGGAGATACGTTCAGACAAGTAAGCTGGGCCAGAACCATATAGGACTTTAAAGGTCAAAACCAGCACTTTGAATTGTGCTCGGAATTGGATAGGCAGCCAGTGAAGCTGACATAACAAGGGGTAGTGTGCTCCCTGTATGTCGCTCCAGTTAGTAACCTGGCTGCTGACCGCTGGACTAATGGAAGTTTCTGAACAGTCTTCAAAGGCAGCCCACATAGAGTGCATTGCAGTAATCTATTCGAGATATAACAAGAGCATGGACCACTGTGGCCAGATCAGACTTCCCAAGGTATGGGCTTATTGACTCATATGTTGACTACTATATATATATTGGAGGTGGGCTTTATTGGGCTTGCAAGACCGGATTCTCCCCTATAAACCATCTAGGACATTAAGATCTTCGGGAGAGGCCCTGCTCTCGGTTCTGCCATCTTCGCAAGCGCCTCTGGTGGGGTTGAGAGACAGGGCCTTCTCTCTGGTGGCCCCTTGGCTATGGAACTCTCTCCCAAGTGATGTTAGATCTGCCCCCTCTCTTTTGTCCTTCAGGAGGCTGGTGAAGACCTGGCTTTGGAGTGAAGCATTCCCAGAATAGGCTGAGATGGATTATAGTCTGAAATGAGTGACCACGTTTACAGCCCGAGTTGAATTTGTTTTTAAATGGCGATTGGTTTGTATGTATTCAGATTTTTATGTAGTTTAATATGTTGTTATAAGATTTTTAAAATATTGTATAGCATTAAATTTTGCTGTAAGCCGGCCTGAGTCCCTCATTGGAGGTGAGAAGGTCGGGGTGCAAAAGTTTTAAATAAATAATAAAATATCTCGGATTGGCCTTTTTTGTCATCAATGTGCTTGTAGAAAGTGTCGGATGAGTCCTACCTGAATTTTCGTTTGCGAAGAAAAGCCAAGAAATATATGTATGTATGTATGTATGTATATGTGTGTGTGTGTGTGTGTGTGTGTGTGTGTATATATATATATATATATATAAAGAGAGAGAGAGAGAGAGAGAGAGAGAGAGAGAGAGAGAGAGAGAGAGAGAGAGATTCTACTTGGGTATAGTTTTCATTTGTGATTATTGATTTTGTGATAAATATTTTTGGTGGGATGATCTGATACATAGTTTTAGAGTTTATATTGCTGCTAATGAAAGTTTTCAATCCGTGAAATATTTATGAGAAAAGTTACATATTTGAGCAGAAGAAACTCCGCCCTCTATGCATGCAACCTACACAACGTATATAATGGTAGTTTCTGTTTGCAGAGTCAAGGTCAGGTGAATAATAGGTCCTTAGGATGTTGAGGTTGAATTTCTCCCTCATTCAGTATCAGTATACTAGCCTCTTTCTTTGGACAGGCAATAAAAGCCTAACCCCTGCTGTCTGGCTTGAAGGACTCCATCTGCCTGGCCACAAGATTGCTTTGCTCTTTTGACAGGGCAGTCTATGAAAACCTGACCTCTGCTTGGAGGGCAGCAGCCATCTCTCTGACTTATGGGATTTCTCCTTCTTTTCATTGGACAATCCCAAGAAGAGAAATACACAGGAAAACTGGGGCTTTTGCCAGGAGGGCACATCTGCTTGACCTGACTTTGCCCTCCTTTTCCTATGAAGGCTCATGGGGAAGCTCATAAAACTGAGATCGTTGTGTGGACTTATTGAGAACTATACAGTTGCTCGATAGGAGTCAATCAGAGCAAGTCCATTCTGATCAATTGCTGTTGACTTTATGTGGCCCTCGAATGCCATAAAACAGTATATAACAGAATCATCCCAAGAGAAACTTGGAAAAACCTCATATATTCTGCATCTTTGTTTAGAATCGCATTGCTGTTGTAATACTGCAAAATGAAAAACATACTCTAGGTTGTGCAACCTTGTATTCCCTCTCCTGTACTTAATATCCCAGGCACACATCTCATTCTGAAATGTCACAGGCAGCATAAATATCCCATCAACTGCCTAATTTTTTCCAGTGTTCCAAATGGTACTAATTTTCTTATCAGAGCACCACTGCCTGCTCCTTGGCTTTCCTCTGCTACATCCTTTCTCAATCATTATACATGCAATCAAAGGTAAGGAAGTCTATGAGCTTCCTTATTCATAACGGAAATGGTTTGGGGAGGGGGAGTGAGGAGTCTTGTCCATCTGTGAAGCATGTGCCTGCTGGTTGCATCTGATGAGATGAGTTTCTTGTGTAGAGCTGATTCAAATCCATAGTGAAGAAACTGATTTTTTTTTTGCATCTATGACATTTTTAAATACTGAACAGGAATAATAGTCAAGACAATATTTCTGAATCCCATGTGTTGCTTAAGAAAGGACAATACTTGCCCTGTTTTTTAAAAAATGAATGTTTGCTGTATAGATTCCACATGGAATGGGTGCAACCTTTGGTTACCTAACTACGTATCTCCTACTTGCACAACCATGACTGACCTGGGACTTTTTGTTGTCTGAGTCGAACAGCAAATTGTGCCCTGATCCTAAGGCTGTAGCTAAGGGAATAGGCAAAACATGTGCATTACCCTTTAAAATTACCCTTTAATGCTATTGTAGATTGTGATTTTATCATGGTGTTGATGTAAGCTGCCCCGAGCCATTGGGAGTGGCGGCTAATAAGTCTAATATAAATAAATAAATAAATAAATAAATAAATATAGAATTCTGCCTGTCTCAATGGCAAATTTTTCAGTCTTCTAATTTCTAAAGCTTTAGTAGCTCAAAAGCTCCATTTAACATATAGAAATACACTTGTTTAGCATCCAAAGAAAGAGGGCAAACAAAGGTACAAAGGGAGTGGGAACATAAAAGGTATAAGTGTTCAGAAATGTCAAATTTCAACATCTCACTCTTTGCAATGCTATAAATCTGAAGGGGGAAAATTAATTGATGTGGGGAGGGCAGAATTATTTGGTAAGTTAATTCTTATCCCTATCCTCATAATTGTATCCCTGTGTGACCCCTTCACTGATCCGGTTTATTTTGGCATCTGAGGCCACATGTCCTTCTCTTTGTCAATAAACATACAAAGAGAGTAAATTCAATTACTAGTAATTTGATGTCCCTTCAATTACACTAAAAAGGAAACCTGGGACCTGGAACCAGTGCATCTATCTGAGGGTGATGTTCTCAACAAAATAGTTAAATTTATCTTGCATTTAATCTACATGTATAGAATGCAGATGTATAGGGAATATAGGGAGTATATAAGTTTCAATTTGTGCAAATTGTCTTAGTAAGGCATTTGTCCCCAAGAGGTAACCCAATAAGTACTGACAGCTGAGTGGTTCCACCAAGGAAATGCAGTCATATGTTTGTATAGTGGGAATGCAAACACTGATGCAAGGAAATGATTAATGCAATTGATACTTGGAGCTGTTGTGTTGTTGCATGCTAAAAAAAATAAGATAGTAGCCTGAAAATGGTGTTGGTTCAGACAAACTGTACAATGATACATGAAGAAACCAAAGTAAAGTCATAGAAGGGCCACAACGTATTCATTTCACTGTTGTCAAATCTCCTCATGAAGTTGTGGGGCATTTTATTATTCAAACCCTAGACTTGTCTGATTTCTCAGTTTTGCACACTGATAAGATACATCCAGATTAGCCCATGTGCAGTTTGGTACCACCCAGTTTAAAACATGACAGAATCCGCTCCGAACTGGGTGTTTTAACCCATTTGGGAAGCCCACGCCTTCCCTCTGGATCTGGACGGGGCCCTTCAGATCCAGAGGGAAGGCCTCGTTCTCCCCAGATCTGCTGGGGAGGGATGCTATCCCGCTTCCAATCTGGGTGTTTACCACCAGATTGCCATCAGCCATTGACATACAAGCCCTTACCGAGTATGGGGACAGAGCCTTCGTAATGGCAAAGCCACTTCCTGTTTGAGCTTTTGAACATGTGCTCGTTATTGCTTCTTTTATCAGAATTGCATTTTTAAAATCCAAAAATTGGATGTATCCGAAGATCAGAAACTTGCTTAACTTATCCAGATAGCAGACATGCATTTGATCACTTTCCAACTTGGTATAACCTGCCACAGCTTGTGTTCCAGTGGCATAGCTTTTGGAAGCTATGATGAGATGAGATGGCAGAGTAGAAATTTAGTGGAAATGTATCTATATGTGTATGTAGTAAGTTATTAGAAATGTAAATGTTTACTTATTTAATTTAAATTTCATTCATAATTTAAAATGTTTTCTCCCTGATAAATGAAATTAATGATACAGTCAAAGATGGAAAGAATCAACTACACTGAAACAAGTATATTGGCTTACAAAAATATGTAAACCAGCGGAATTGGACAAACTCACAATCTGATTAAGAAGAAATCTCTAATCAATTTCAAGAAATTCTGAGTCCTATTTATTATATTTCTTCAGCCAGATTAGCAACCATTTCCATATTTCAGTCCATGTTATTTTTGCTGAATGTTTCATATATCCTCCTCTCTATATGCTTGTGAGCATAAGAAGGTCTTTAGCTGTTTTTTGAACTAGAGGAAGGAGATGGCCACTTTAATTTCCTTAGGGAGGGAGTTTCAGAGGTGTGTGTGTGTGTGTGTGGGGGGGGTGACCATGGAGAAGGCCCTTTCTCTTTTTACCACCAGCCATACTTGGGATGGGGGTGGGACTGAGAGCAGGGACTCATTTGATGATTGCAGTGAGAAAGTGGACAAATTAGCACTCCTTACTTTTCTGTCTCCAGATAATTAACTAGCATGAAAGTGCCTGTAGGGTTGAAAATTTCATTCTTACAGGCAAGAATGAATAATATAAATGTATTTCTTCTAGTTGTGAGAAGATTTTTAGAAAATGTACAGTTTGTAAGATTAATAATAATTTGTTCCTCTCCGTTGACGCCCCCTTGTTGTGGGGGCGAGGCTTGTGTACCCTAATGAAGTTGTGAGCTATGCTGGCGGTGGCATAATGGCCACCGGTAGGGCCTCCCATGCCAGACAGGTCACAACCGAAGGGTCTGACAAAGAGCGTCAATGGGCAGGATGGTCTCTCTAGCCTTTGGCAACCATCCTAAGAGAAGTAAAACTCTGATTTCAAACCCGGGCAGATGGTGCCCATTTAATTGACATTAATTTAAAAAATAAAGTCAACCATCTAAGAGAAGGAAACTTGAAGCAAACCTACGACCTGAGGACCTCGCTGCCATCGTCCTAAGCTTGCTAGGCCCAGGCAGACAAACCTTTGGTTTAAAGGGTGAGGCCAGTTCTGTGCACACTGCGCTCCACCAGAAAGGTCCATTGCACAGGCTCGAAGGACACATCCAACCTCCAAATCATCAACATGCTTGTAGAAAGCGGGCAATGAGTCCTTCCTGAATCTTCATTCGCGAAGAAAAGCCAATAATATTTTGTTACGTAGTGTGTGAAAAAATACAGGTAGAGGCTTTTTTGCGTGCAGAATTCTTCTGTAAATTGTTTGCATAGAAAATAAGAAAAAAACATGTTATCCCTAGGAAAACTGAATGATACCTTAACTTCAAAACAGTTTTCTACATTGGAATTTTTTTTCTGCAATGATGATGCTGTTTTCTGCAAAGATAATGCTGTTTTCTGCATAGGAAATTTGTATTTGTGAAGAAAATGCTAGTTTGGACACAAAACCTACATGTATTTTTGTACATAATAAGTAGCAAGCAATGAAGATTATCAGTTTTTTGAGATTCTTTTCTTTAAAGCTTCCTGAAACAAGTCCATTCTTACCCTATGTAAAATATTTTTAAATTATTATTCCATCCTTAATATCTCCATAAATGTGTACACAGTTGAATTTGTAACTGCAACTTCTATTCTAATCAGAACACTGAGTGTGCGAGAAGCTGTAATACGAAACTGAAAAGGGATGATTTCCTTAGTGCACTTGCATTTCTTGGTAACAATTTGTTGCTTATCAGTCTGAAAATCTCATGATAATTTACTCGATATCCAATATTTTGTTCTTTTCAGTTAGGTTAAATATTGTAGCTTATTTTATTTAAGTTCAAAATCTCTACCAGACTGGTATAATAATTACAACTGTCATAGTTCCATCTCATCAAATGATTTTTGAGTCCTTATTTTTATAACAGCAAAATTGCTTGTTGTAAAAATAAATAATCAAGCATTACTGAAATCTAGGTTGGATCACTGTAACTCAGCTTAGGTGCAGCTGCTCCTAAAAAGCTTCCAGAAACTTCACTTGGTAAAAAAAAAGTTCCACTGTCTTATGTTTTGTCAGAAACTAACCAGACATTACATTTTGCTTTTTTACACTTTTTTTTGCTTCCTCTTCTATCCTTGGTTCATTTCAACATCCCTCTACTTAATCAGGAATGAGAAAAATAGCATGTTTTGCAGTACATATTTTTAAGAATTTCAAGTTCTTCCTGTCTTGAACGTAAGGATGTTTGGAGAGTTAGCAGAATATAATTGAATTTTCTCCTAAGCTTTATAGGTTTTACTATTTCTAGCATGGGGAGGACAAATTTATATTTCATGCAGATATGAAAAATGAGGACTCTTTTATATAAATAAATTTAATAGGTGATATCCATAATTCAGATGTAATGTGTTTATTAATTCTACATTGTTTTAAGCCCACAACTTTCAGAGCTAAATACTCAGAAAAGCACTGTGCCTTGTAAAGTGGGCAAAGTTGTCAACTTCAGTTTCTTACATATTCATGTTTTAAAGCCCATTCCATCCTGAGTATTAAAAAATGAATTTTAAGAAATTGAACAAAAATATCACCTACTTTTATTACTTAAATCGAGGAGAGGGAAATTGAAGCCTGAAAATGACAAAAAAAGACAATCAAAGATGTGATCCAGTTCCAGTTAAAATCCCTACCAAATTCAATCAGAAACGATTATTTATGTTCTCAGTGTTTTCCCATTTAACTCAATGAGATTAGAAAAAATGTTAATTTGCCCTGTTGTCACATAAAGTTGTCAGAAATGAACTGCATTAATCCATGATGTTGTGGAGGTCTGGAGACTATTCTTACTGATCATTTCAAAATGCTTTTCCATGAAATATACTGGAGACAAACATGGAAAGGTATTTCTCACCTAAGTCTTCCTACAGAGTTTCTTAAGACATCTGAATGACTGCTGATTAAACCTAAGAGCAGCAAAATGGATCATGGCCTGATTCTTTCTGATGTCAGTTTGATACTTTAAGAGAGAGGTCTGCAAAAGGTAACTTTAATACTGTATCTGAGATTTCATTTTTCAAACTATTTCATGTAGGTTAAAGTTCATATCTGAAGTTGTCATGATCCCAAAAGCTTATGAAGGACAGCTGTAGGCGTTACACAATCCCTTTCCTCCAGTGAAATGGAGGTTTGTGGGTCAGGGATATTAATTGCAACTTAGGCACGTACTGACACATGGTACAGCTCAGGACACACTGTTAAATATGTTTGTAGAAACTCTTTGTATGTTTCCACACAGCTCCAGTAAAATGTTTGCAAGGAAGAGCTTCCAAGAGAAAATAATGTTATGCTAGAGATGCAGGTGTTGATAAATTTGCAGTTACATTATGTTTAGTCATTTGCTATTGCACAAAATCAGCATGAGGTGGAAAAATAAGAATGGTAATTTCTTAGAACATCCCATCCCATTGCCCCAAACAACTTTATTGATACCAGATTTGCACATTGTTGTTTTACCCCCAAAAAACATATTTGATATTCACAAATCAAGAAGGAAAATACCACCCCACTATACTGAACATTGTTATGGTTGACCAGAAATGTATGCTGTTGGATTCTTCTGGATATTTTACATAAGTAATTTTAAATTGGGTGGGTAGATCAGGGAATTATAATAAGTACTTTGAGCAATGGTTCCAGCTAGAATGATTATTTAACTTTGAAGGGCATGTTCTTTATAGTGTAGGAACTATTTTTAAAGTTCCTATTGCATTTCCAAAGTTCTTATTGTAATTAGTAATTATGCTGCAATGAAATTTTTTTCAAATTAAATTTCATTGCCTAGACTGTAAAAGATACCCCACTCCATCTTCTGTCTTCATAGTGGACAGAACATAGTGGATTGTCTTCATAGTGGACAGAACATGTAACTTCTGGTGTTTACCACCATTGTAGTGTCCCCTTTTTGTTCATTCCTTTATACAGACATAGAAAGTAGACTTGTTTGATCAAGGGAAAAAAATGGTTCAAAACTCGTTTTGGATGTAGGGGGGCACTGGTGATTCAATTGAAAAGTGATTTCCGAAATTTTCCAAAAGAAGTCAGAATTTTCCGAAATTTCTAAAATTTCCGAATCACTTCATTAATGGTGGTCACGATTACAAAATACATGAAAAACTGCAAACGGGACAGGCAAAACTTGGGGGATTCCCTTTCCCTCATTTTTAGACCGCTACAGACAAAACTTGCCACAGTGGTAGAAAACATTCTCCTCTGCCAGCATACTAACTTGTAACATGTTTAAAAGATCCCTGGGTTCTTGACAATTTTTAAAGTAATTACAGTAATCTAATAAGGAATATTACAAGAAGAAGAAATGTGCTGCCTCCAGGAGATTTCTAGTTTCCAAATGTACAACGTGTAACCCCAAGCAGTCAAAGGGGGCTCCAAAGTTGTATGGTGTGGTTCCCCAAGTAAAAGATTAAATTAGAAGATTTCTTGTTTCCAAATGTGTAACCCAAAGCAGACAAAGGGGCCTCCAAACTTTTATTGTGTGTTTTCCCAAAGAAATTATTAGCAGATTTTAGGAGATTTCTAGTTTCCAAAGTACAATGTGTAACCCAAAGCAGACAAAGGGGCCTCCAAAGTGGTATTTTGTCTTTCACCAAAGAAATGATTGGATTGGTAGATTTCTAGTTTCCAGAAGTGCAATGTGAAACCCAAAGCAGACATAGGGGGCTCCAAAGTGGTATGGTGTGGTTCCCTAAGAAAATTATTAGCAGAAAATGGGCTTTCCAAAGTCCAAAGGGACTTTCTGGGATCCCAAAATTCAAAGTGTAACCCAAAGGGGATTGAGGTCTGTTGAAAGTTAGAATCACTGCTTCAAAAAGGAAAATTGGCAGTGGCAGGCAAGAGAATAACACTTCTCCCAGCTGCCCTGCCCTGCCCTTCTTCCCTTCCCACACACAAGGAAGCCTCACAGGCAAGGGACCTGCTTCCAGTCAGTTTTCCCAATTTGTTCCCAACCTTGTTGTTCCCTTGCAAAGTGGTGGAATGGCACCTTTCCCACCCAAGCTGCCTAGTCCCTTCTCATTTGCATCCCCAGCTCGCAATGAGCCCATTTAAAAGGGCAATGGCTGCTGTGCCAAACCCTTACCCCTCCCTACATGGTTTCCCCTCATTGGCTGGAGGCAAGCATTCCAGCATGCAAGGTGTTCCTTGCCTCCAAACGCTAGGTCTTTTCTGATTCACTTCCTGAGTCGGTACAAATATGGTGACAGTTGCTTCGAAAGGGCAAAGCTACTTCCAGGTTCACAAATTGCTTCGGAATTGCGTCAAAATTTGATCCAAATTTAAACCGAATTACGAAGATTCCAACTGGACCTAACCATGCCTAATAGAAACCTCCCTATTTCATAGAACTGGAACCAGCCTTTATTTCCTCCTGGAAGAGGCATCAAGGGAATTTCCTAAAAGCCGAGGTCAGTTATGATCAGAAGTAGATAGTGGTATTTGAGCGATCTCAACAAAGACACCAAAGAGAACTAATAGAACAATGTTAGAAATCGTACTTAGTAGTATTAATCAGCAGGGATCTTACATAACTCTATGTGGTTTGCAGAATCAAGCACCTTGGCTTCAATCAGAATGCCCTTTGGCTAATGACATCTCATAGAGAGGAGTTATAATCCTGCAATCTTGCATGACTAGTCTGTTAATATTTCCTCCCTGGGTGAAGTAACCTACCATTTTGAGATATTCTTTTCTTAGGATAAGAACCTAAAATAGAAAATAGAAATTAGTTGCACCAGAAGCTAAAATTAATTAGAATTAAGCAATAACTAGAAAGTGATGGCAGTTCTTTTTGACTGCTAGACAAACAGCTGTTAAGATCTAGTTTCAACTCATTGCTCATTTATAAGACCTGCTGGAAAAATATGGACAGTTTGCAGTTCCACCCTTCCTGAAATATTTTCCAGCTCTGACAATTGTTGCTGAGCCGAACATTTTATGAAAAAGAACGCAGTAGGCTCAACAGATGCTAGTATTGAAATCCAGTAAAACAATTTAATGTCACTAGTAACAGAAATGAACTGACTTGAATGAGATTATAGCAACCTGTGTTCAGGATTTTGAAAAGAGTAGAAGTAAATTGACTTTTACTCTCCAAAGTAAAAACAGGGATTTAAACTTGAAGCCTCCACCCCCTAGTAGCGTTTCGTTGCTTTTTGCTTTTCCTAGGCAGTCACAACTCTTATTTTTCCAACTGTTTTGGCTTAAGGAGCATCTCTCTCTCTCTCTCCCTCTCCCTCTCCCTCTCCCTCTCTCCCTCTCTCTCCCTCTCCCTCTCCCTCTCCCTCTCCCCTCTCCCCTCCCTCTCCCCTCCCTCTCTCCCTCTCCCTCTCTCCTCTCTCCTCTCTCTCCTCTCTCCCTCTCTCCCCCTCTCTCCCCTCTCCCTCTCTCCCTCCCTCCCTCTCTCTCTCTCTCTCTCTCTCTCCTCCCTTCCTCTTCCATCAGATATCTCCATCCAATCCAAACTTTTCTCATGTTCCATTGATCCCTGGTGTTTTGGGAACACAGTGGTGTCATAATACTATTTAGCCAAATATCACTTTCAACTGTAAATGTTTAAAAACAAAAGAAAAACGGGTTTTAATGTAAGTAGGAGAAGTTGTATGAGAGAAATTAAGATTTTAGACCATTCCTTTTGGTGAAATATTTTCATAGTAATCAGTGTGAAATACATTTTCATATTTCAGTATGGAAATGCCTATTTAAAACCTTTGGAAAATTCAGTATTCAAGTATTGCTTTCCTCAGAAACATATATATGTGAATATTTTTGGAGTGAAAACAATGTAGCTGAAATGATCCATATATGTGTATAACTTAGTATACATACCAAGTTACACACAGATTTCAAAAACAGTGTTAAGATGCATATAATGATCTTATAAAGATACATTTTCTAAAAATGGGGGAAGTGTTTATGCAGTTTTTATTTCTTAAAAACTGCATAAACACTTCCCCCATTTTTAGAAGCATGGTGGCTGTATGCACTCTCTAGTATTTGTGTGGTGGAATCTAACATCCAAAGACTAATAATCCTGTAGTGTACACAATAAAATATGTAATTGAATTAATGGAAGTAATGGAAATCTGTAAGGGAAGGCCAGCCGGACTCCGTGCCTGATAATTTCTATCAGGCTGTTACTGGATGGTTGCATGCCAGCAGGTTGAGGGTGAATCCAGCAAAGATGGAGATCCTTTGGCTGGGTCACCCAGATGGGGGGAGATCCAGTTGCTTACCCCTGGATGGCGAGGCATTACGCCCGTTGTTGTTAGTCTGCGTTTTTCCATCTGTGTCAGGCTTATCTATCTAGGAACGACCTGGCTACGGTGATCCAGATGACGGTCATCTTAAGATTGGACTACTGTAACACCCTCTACATTGGCCTTCCTTTGTCAGTGATCCAGAAGCTTAAGCTGATGCAAAATGCTGCTGCTCGACTTCTTGCCGGAGAGCTGGTGAGATGTCGCATTACTCCAATCTTGCAGCAATTGCATTGGCTACCGATTGAGCACCGGATTACTTTCAAAGTGCTGGTTTTAACCTTTAAGGCTTTATATGGTCCAGGGCCGGTGTACCTGAGGGCCCGCCTCACACCCTATCAACCCCAGAAATCACTTTGGTCGGAAGACCAAAACCTGCTTGAAGTCCCTAATATCCGGACCTGTCGGCCACCAGGTGCAGAGCCTTCACGATCATGGCACCATACTTGTGGAATGTTCTGCTGGTAGAAACACGAGCTATCCGAAGTTTACCTTCCTTCTGGAGGGCGTGTAAAACATTCCTTTTCTGGCAAGCATTTGGATCCTGTTGATTGGGGTTCTGTTGTTTTAATTGTGTTTATGTACATTGTCTCTGGTTGTTTTTATAAACTGCTCTGAGCCTTCGGGGCGTGGTGGTATACAAGTCGGAATAATATAAATAAATAAGTATAAGTGAAAAAATGCAAAACTCAACAAAACAGATTGGCAGATTTACATATCCTAAGGATTTCATATTCTTTGTACTATCTGACATTTTTGAACACTCTTGAAAGGTGATTTCACATACAGCAGGAATCCAAATGGAATATAATTAAGGTATGTATCACAATGGCTAGATGCTCTGGCATCTCTAGGAATGGGTGCAGCTGGAATGCAATCTTTAAGTCTGTAAAAGCACTCCTAACCATCACAAAAACTGAGATCTCCAACTCCAAAGCTGAATTTAGGAATACATCCAAACTTTCTTGGGGGGGGGGGGGCAGAATAGAAACTCATACATCACAAGCTTATTGTGTTCTTATTTTCTGAATTTGATATTTACAATCATAATGCAGATAATGTTTTTGGAGCAATAAAAGATTATATATATATTAATTTCTTTTTATTGAAATATTTGAAATATACTAAAATTATATAGAGATATATAAAAAGGAAAGGGAAAAAGGAACAAAAAAGAAAAGACATTAAATGACAAAGCACAAAAATAAAGAATAAAAACATGACTTGCATTCTTCCTTTTAGCTGCATATAACACTCAATTTTTTTCCAGAGTTCTCTGAATTTATTTATTTATTTATGACATTTCTATCCTGCCTTTCTCAATCCCAGATGGGACTCAAGGCAGTTTAACACATAGGCAACTATTTGATACCTTAAAACAATGTACAATTAAAATAAACATTTTAAAATAGAATTATAAAATGTATTTAAACATATAAGAATATTTAAAATAAAAACGACCATTAACCACACTAGCCACAATCATAATCCAGGCCGTTCAAATAGTCATTGCACATAATGCCGTATCTTGATCACAAGGCCACATTTTCACTTTTTTACGGAAGGTCAGGAGGGAGGGCACTAATTTAATATCCCTAGGGAGGGAATTCCACAGCCAAGGTGCTACCACTGAGAAGGCCCACCTCTTACGAAGGAGGCGGGACTGAGAGCAAGGCCTCCCCAGATGATCTGAAGAAAAGTCCAACAGTATTATTCTTTCTACCTGTTATATTATTTCTCAACAATCCGAAATATTTTCCTTTCTTCCCAATTTCTGGAAGAACCTACTAACCTTTAATACTAAGCAGCTCACTAACATAATTACATAATTCTTACTAAGTAAAACCGCAAATACCTTGCATATTATATAGTGACACAAAATCCATCCTACGTTTAAACTTTTAATCGTTCAAATTTTTCTTTTGGTTTTGAACTCTTTTACAATTTTCATTGTATTGTTTCTGTAACTAAATATCACAGTTATTTCAACCAGACATTGTTTATTCTATTTCATGTTAAATTTAAACTTGCTTTACTCTTCCTCCATCCTACCAATGGCCTCCCGCAAGTCTACTCAGAATCTCTTCTTTGCATCTTTTTATTATTTCCATCTCTTTAAAGAACTGATTCTGAGACAGAGTATCTTCCCTTTTCATCTTACTCTCACTCACCCCCTCAATTCATTTTCACAACTGTGTAGATTCCTTACACTTAATTTCAGATTAGCTTCCCCCTTCTCTGTGCTCTGTTCTATAATTCCCATTTTAAAATCCCAAACTTCTTGGACATTCCAAGACGTTCCCCTCCCCAATTTTACAGCCTAATCCAGTGGTTCTCAGCCTTTCTAACACCGTGACCCCTAAATATGGTTCCTCGTGTTGTGGTGACCCCCAACTATAAAATTATTTTCATTGCTCCTTTATAACTGTAATTTTGCTACCGTTATGAATCGTAATGTAAATATCTGATATGCAGGAAGTGTTTTCATTGTTACAAATTCAACATAATTAAAGCATCATGATTAATCAGAAAAATATGTTTGGGGGAGTATGGAAAACAGAGGATAGGATTTGCAGTACCTTCAACTATTTCAGCTCTGACTTTCACAGACCATTGAGACCTCCACACGAACTCTCATGTCAAACAAAAAATATTGGAGGGGTTTGGGAGGAATTGACAGTGATTTAAGGGAGATGAAGTTCACCTACAGCTGGAGAGCATTGTGAACCCAAACAACTATGGATCTGGAGCAAACGTGGCACAAATACTCAATATGCCCAAATTTGAACACTGCTGGAGTTAAGAGCCTTTGACTGGCTCTTGGCCTTGGGGACGGGGCCTAAGGAAGCGGCCTCGTGACCCCTCCGAAATGGCCAAAAGGACCCATGGGGGGGGGGGTCACAACACCCAGGTTGAGAACCACTGGCCTAATCCCTCTATAAGTTTGACTTGAATTTGTTTAGCCATACAGTTTTTACTATCCATATTTCCAGATTCCCCCATCACCTGCATCAGCATTGCTTCTCACAATAGTTCTGTCTTTAATCCAACAGTCTCCTGTCTCAAGTATACTGTTATAGCTTCTTGCTGTCTCTTCATCATATTTTGGGGTTCCTGATCTTCACCAACAGCTCTTATTAAAAAAATTGGAAAAATTCCATTTTCTTCCATTCAGCCACCAGACAATTTAAGAGACAAATATTTCTCTCTGCACCATTCAGTCACAGCAAGTCTTATCAGCTTCAAAGTGATAATATCATCACTTTTCCATGATGTAACTTCTATTTACAAAAAAATCAGTTCAGTCATACAAGTAAAAAAGTCCAATTCAAACATGTTCTTAAATTCTTCATTATGTCCCTTTAGGCACTGGTACTTTCACATTTAACACCTAGTTTAATGTAAGATCATTGGATGTGTGGGGCCAGTGGAGACAGTTCCTGGGATTGCAACCTCTTGGGAGACTGTTCCTGGGATTGCAAGTTGAAGACGTGGCTATGGGACCAGACAGACAATAAAACCAGATGGAAAATAAAACAATGACAGTGTTGAAAATGGACTGTGACTGGCTTTGGACAAATTTGAGACTACGGAACTCAGACTTTGTGGATTTGTGTATTTTAACTATGTGTATTTGTAACTGGTTTTTAATCTGTTTAATGTTTTTTTTATGGTGCAGTTGGTTGTTTAATTGATTGTATATGTATCACTGCCTGTTGTTAGCCGTCCTGAGTTCCCCTTCGGGGGTGGAAAAAGGTGGGTTATAAATAATTAAAATAAATCTTTGACATTACTTCGCAAATGTAGATTCTTAGGAAGGACTCATCTCACGCTTTTCACAAAGCGTGTTGATGACTAAAAAGGCCAATCTGAGATAGGCAAGTCTGGTTGCAGGAAGCAAAGAAGAAAGTCTCCTTGGGTGATGTTGTTTCCAAGTTGCGGTTCTTTCTGCATTGTCATTTCTCTTTGAGACCCATTCGGCGTGTCTTCTCAAAAGAGGCTGCAGCATTGTGGATAGTGCATCTCCATGTGAGGCCAGGGTGGACCATTGTTGGTGATCAATCTGGCCGAGCCTGAGATGTTGTTTCAGGGAGTCCTTATATCTCTTTTTTTGGGCGCCTCTCTTGCGCTGACCCATGGCGAGTGCACCATAGAGTAGTATCTTTGGGAGGCGGTGATCCTCCATCCTAGAGACATGCCCTGCTCAGCACAGCAGTGTTCTCAATAGTGTGGCCTCAATGCTGGTGATCTCTGCTTGCTCAAGGACAACAACATTTGTCACATGGTCAGTCCAGTGTACATTTAGGATTGAGCGAAGACAGCGCTGATGAAAGTGTTCAAGGAGTCATAGGTGCTGGCAATAGGTGACCCATGTTTCAGACCCATATAGAAGAATAGACAGTACAATAGCTCTGTACACACTGATTTTGGTATTTTGCCTCAGGTGCTTGTTGCTCCAGACTCTTTTGTGAAGCCTTCCAAATGCACTATATGCCTTTGCTAATCTGTGATCTATCTCTTTATCAATCTTGGTGTCTGAAGAGATGATGCTTCCTAGGTAGGTGAATTGCTGAACAGACTTGAGTACAGATTAGCCTATGTTGACGTGGGGATGGTGGTGTTCTTTCTGTGGTGTGGGCTGGTAGAGAACTTCCGTTTTCTTCAGGCTGACTTCCAGCCCGAACAGCTCTGCAGCTGTTGCAAAGCAGGATGTTAGGCGCTGTAGGGCTGCTTCTGTATGGGCAACAAGGGCAGTATCGTCAGCAAAAAGCAGCTCACGGAATAGATAGTTTAGCGTCTTAGTGTGAGCCTTCAGGTGGCTTAAGTTGAACAAGCTACCATCTATGTTTCTCTGCAGCCAAGGCTTTCAATTGTAAATTTGTAGGTCTAGTGTTTCTGGAAACAGAATTAAGCAGGGGACTGTACGATAGCATATATATATATATATATATATATATATATATATATATATATATATATATATGGGGCATGGATTAGAACCCAAAAATCACGATTCTAAAATCAAATGGGGGGGATTTTTTAAATTAGTAATAGAAAGACTTACAAAAAAATTTCCAAAAAGTTCTAAAATGTTACGTAACTACTAACGAAATTCTAAATTGGTTCTAAAGTCTGAAAAGCAGGGAAACAGGACTGACACTGTTTTAAGCACAGGCAAATCAAGGGGCAACATTTCCCTTGGTTTCCTTGCAGGGAGATATAAAGCATTAATATATGATTATTATTATGATTATTAAATAAAATAGTCAAGGCTTGCTTCTCCAGAGCATTTATTAGAATTAAATAATAAATTCTAATAGTAAGAATGTAGTAAGGGTGATAGTGACCTGGAGGGTATGAGGAACGTGCTCTTGGTAAACTAGAACATGCTCTTAGGTTTGTAGTTAGAGCCCTGTCAATTTTACAGTATTTCAATCCATGTCTGTTATCAATTATGTAAGGCCACAAGCACTCTAGTGCCCTCAAGAACAAGCAAACATATTATTATAATTATGTCAGGCCCAAGTTGTTTCTATAATTATTTTAGTATTATTATTACTTCGCTGTGCGTCTCCCATTGATTTTGAGAGCTGTTGTTGTTCTTAGACACCTTAAAGTCATATGGCTTGGCATGACTGCATGGATTGCTGTTATTTCCCACCAGAGCAGTACCTATTGATCTACTCACATTTACATTGATCCCAGTGCCATCAATAACAAAGTAGGGCCCTTCTTCCAGGAAATTAGAATGGGTAAATATTATTAATATATTTATTATTATTATTAGAATTAAATAATGCCCAGGGCCCTTCTTCCAGGAAATTAGAAGGGGTAAATATTATTATATTTATTATTATTTTTATTAGAATTAAATGCCCAGGGCCCTTCTTCCAGGAAATTAGAAGGGGTAAATATTATTATATTTATTATTATTTTTATTAGAATTAAATGCCCAGGGCCCTTCTTCCAGGAAATTAGAAGGGGTAAATATTATTATATTTATTATTATTTTTATTAGAATTAAATGCCCTGGGCCCTTCTTCCAGGAAATTAGAAGGGGTAAATATTATTATATTATTTATTAATTATAAAATAGTTGCCTACCTTCTCCAGAGCTCTTTTCACTGCAGCTTTCTCCCCATTCATTTTGCCATAGATCTCTAGGAGGTTTGAACTCTATGGCTTTTCCTTGAATCTGCACTTTTCCTGCTCCTCTCCGGGCTGTTTTCAACCCCTTCTCCCATTGTTTCAGCCTGCCTCATGTCCTTCTCGCCTGCCCTCCTATCCAGGCTCCCTTCCCTGCAGTTTAAAGCGCTTTTTTCCTGAGTCCTCCAGCCGCTCTAGGACTTCCGGTTTCGATCTCTCTATGGTTCCGGCTGGTTTTTCTCTTCCTGGAGGAAGGCCTTTCAGTTAAAGTAGGCCTCGAGCATGGAAAGGCCCCATCTGACTGTGAGTAATGTCTGGGATTTTGGATTTTGGAGGGGGTAATAGGGAGTCTTCCGAAATATTTAGAATTTTAACGAAATTTTGGGCCCAGGGGGTTCGAAAAAGAAAGTCCACTTCCGGGATTGGCCTTGTGATCCGTAAAAATTTGAAAGTCCCATTACATACGAATCACTTACGAATTCTTTTGATATTCATAACTTTTTTCTCATGCCTTATATATATATATATATATATATATATATATATATATATGGACTGTAACTGTATCAACTATCAATCTTTGCTTCCATCCTGAGCCTACATTTCACTGCTCACCAAAATTTAGGTACCACTTTGTGGGGAGGCTAATTTAACTGATTTACGAGGGCATAAAATCTCCAGGAAGTATGTAAAAGAATGAAGGAATGCGACAGCTCCCCTGGTGGCCAGAAACTGGAATGTTACATTGTTTCTGAGTGTCCGTCTATATGTTGTGTGTCTATGGTATTGAATGTTTGCCTGTATGTACATTGTGATCCTCCCTGAGTCCCCTGCTGGGTGAGAAGGGTGGAATATAAATTATGTAAATAATAAATAAATAAATAAATGGACGGCCCTGTCACATAAATGTGGTCAGTTATTAGGGGTATGCATGATATTGTTTGGGTGTACCAGATCTAGGGGGTCCGGCTGCCAAATCCATGAAAACAAGCTTGGTGGGGGTGTAGACAAGTCTTAACTGATACAGATCACAGAAGCCAGATCTTTTTGGCTAATGGGGGCTAATGGAGGCTATCCCCTTCCAAGCCTCCCCCCCCCCCAGTTCCTGCTTGATATCAATGTGAACTCACTTCCCCAGCAGCATTTGTGCTTCATGGGCATTAAAGGAGCCCCTGTGCTCCTTCCTGGTGCATAATGAGAGGTCAGGTTTTGTTTCTCACTTTCTTTCTCAACCAATCATAGGCCTGGTTGACTAGATCTATTCTCCTCCCCTCTTGTGAGTTGTTGTAATGATGTCGATTATTTGTGTGTAAATGTTGTGTGACATATGTTAAATGTATGTTGTTTTGTGTAGTTCGGGGGAATATTATATGGATTGTTGCTGTGGGTGAAACAGAGGGGAGGCTTGGCAGAAGCTTTGAAGAGCTGTCGCCATGGCAACCAGGGCTAGAGGCTTTTAGAATGTTCAAGGTTTGAATTTTACAGTTGGAAAAGAGCGGTTGGAAGCCAACTGCCACAAGAGAGGGGGAGGAGTTCTGTTTTGTGCTAGTTGGTCCTGAGGACTGTAAGAGAACAGTTCAGTGTTTTAGTTGGTCTTAAGGTCTGCAAGAGAGCAGTCCAGTTGTATGGGTGTAGAGACCCTAGTTAAAGTTGGAAGAGTCCAGGGGTTTATAGAGGTTTAGTGGAAACCCTATAATATATCCCCATTGTGTTTTGTGTAACAGAATAAGTTTGTGCCTCTAAGGAAGTATATAACCAACCAAGATATGCACCCATTTGTGTCATAATAAATTGTTTGCATCTTAAAAGAAAAACACCTCTCCTAATTCTTTTATTGGTGGTGGCCCTCAAGGTCAGTGGTCAGACCGATAAATGGTGGCAGCATGGTCAAGTGGTCACTGAGAAATTATAAATCTCTGCAGTTCAATGGTTAACAAAGGAGATAGTCTACCCTGCCATAAGACGGAAGTGGCTGAGGTAACTTCAAGGTCCCTTTGCATTGAGGGTCAGCAGTTTGGATATAGAAAGATTGTCCAGTCTGAGGCCGGTCAACAAGGGGTTGTCACAGTTGTGTTTGGGACTTCAATTCCCAGAAGTCCCTCTTGTGTTCTTTTTAAAAAGAATGTTATGGACTTTTTTGAAATCCTCAAAATCAGTGGATTGGTGAAATGTTCAGGAACTTTGCAAGCTTGCTGTTGTACATGTGGCCTACAACTGATGCAAGGTTCATGCTGATAGAACTGAGCCTCTGAATTTTCCCCTTTGGCACCAATGGACCAAATCTTACAGGAACAAAAACAGAACCTCCTCCTGGTTTTGGGAACTTCCCAATAAATGGAATTGGGGGGGGGCTTAAACAGGACTGACTGAGGAAGTTATTTTATGACAGGGATCAATTTCTCCTGAGGCTGGATGATATCAAGAGATGCAACCACAACCTTTGCCATGATTAGGTATCTAGCTTTGCTCCTGCTCCGTCTTTATTATTGAATATCTTTTAAAGCTTTATCATCAAGAATTCTGCAGGTTAGTTTAGACCAGGGGCAGGGCCGTAGCCAGGATTTTGATTTGGGAGGGGCTGAGTTTGATTCGGGGGGGGGGGGGCTGAGACTGGGTGAGAGAGGGTCTACCCTAGCAAACCTTTTGTATTGTTATCCCAATACCCCCATGCATATGGGATATACTGAGCATGGTGATCAGATCATGATATGAATAAACATAACAGTTTAAATAATGTACCAGTAAGGCCTTCTCGCAGACCACCCTGAGAATTTCAGGGGGGGGGGCTGAAGCCCCTCAAGCCCCCCCCCCCTGGCTACATGCCTGACCAGGGGTGCTCATTAGGTAGATCGCAATCTACTGGTAATCACTTAGGGCATCCTGGTAGATCGCAGGCAGGTTGGGAGGAATGCTCAGTCCTGCCCCGCAGGCTCCCGACGCTGGCCAGGTGCTGCCGGCCAGTCATCGTGGCGGCGGCATGACCGGCGTCGCTATGGCCCATATGGGAGCAAATCCCAGCAACTACAACTCCCAAATGACAAAATCATATTTTTAGTGATGGTCACTCCTTGTAGGTGTCTTGTGGCCAAGTTTGTCAGCAATTCGTCCAGTAGTAAGAAATCAGTTTGTGTGTGTCAACTGTAAAATAGGATGTGTAGAAGGGCCCTGGGTTATCTGAGGTCCTTTCCACATAGTTGAATAAAATCCCATGTTATCTGCTCAGATTATATGGCAGTGTGGACTCAGAAAACCCAGTTCAAAGCAGATATTGTGTTACATGTTTCACATTTTTGTAGTGGGTAGGTAGATCTTTTTGACTTGGTTGTTTTATAAGTAGCTCTCATGCTGAAAAAGTGTGAGCACCCCTGGTTTAGACTTTTTATCCAAAAAAGCTAGATGCTTGTATAAATAACAATTTACCATAGCTAAATATATCTGGCAACAGAGATTACTAAATAGGGATGAATTACAATGTGATGAACTACATTAAATTTCATTGTCTTTAATGGTGAAGAATGATAGAGTATGTGTGCAAGTGAGATCAAAGCAACCATGTCACTTTATTGCACTCTTTTGCCAGTTAATGAAATCAGTTTGTTTTTTGTGAGATGATACAGATATTCTGAAATATTTTTAGTTCTCTGAAGCTTTCCGCAAAGTAATCTAGCTATGGGAATGGTTATGGGTGCACTTCCCATACTTTAACCATGGATAATCAATCAATACACAGAGTGCATGAAGCATTTGAGTCATCTAAGAAGTTTCTGATCATAAGAAAAATTCACATTACTTGCATTGAAAATGAAACTTACACTAAAATGGATCTGCTAACCGGATTCTCAGCTGGCATAAATGCATTTAGTTTTATTGTGTTTTTAATTACCATCTCTAGATGTAACTCTTTCCTTTTTTTGTCTCCCTCGGCCCTGTTGGGTGCAAACAGATGGCGAAATGTTATCAATTACAAGTTATTATATTTGTTTAAAGACCAGGTCACCACCCATATTATTTGTCTTGCAATTTATTGATTAAAAAGTCAGAAATAAAGAAAATAATTTTGGGGAGAAATTTAGACAATGCCCAAAATTTCTATTAATGATTTTAAAGCCTTCACACTTTCCCACATATACAGTACTTATTCACTGCCTGTTTAAGCAATAATAATAATAATATGATTTCATTTTCACTTAGAAAAGCACTAAAAGGCAACTATAGCCAGATGAGTTCAACTTTTTTTTCCAGGGCAGACTTTGCATGGAAATTTTCTACCAAAACCATTCTGGAAAAAGTCTAGTTCATGTTTTCACTCCTAGGTTTTTGGTCATTTGGGGGCAGTTTGTGTGATGGGGAAGTGGTATTGTGTGATACCACTGCTCTAGGCAATATTTGGAGACATCTGAGGACAATTTTGCCTGATTTTTCTCTTTTAAATTGGGATTGTTAATGGATTAATAAGAAGCAGTTGAGAGATGAGGAAAGTTAGGAATGAAGAAATTATAAGGACTGGGAACATAAGGCAGAAAGTGAGGCCTCAATCAGACCTTCATGAAGTATGAAGAATTTATTTATTTATTTATTATTTGTAATTATATGCCGCCACTCCCCGAGGGCTCGGAGTGTCTCACAAATTTTTATTTTTATTTATTTTTATTATTTATAACCTGCCCTTCTCCACACTCGAAGGGGGTCTCAGGGCAGCTAACAACAGGCAGTGATACATATACAATTATTAAAACAACCAACGTCAACATAAAAATACATTAAACAGATTTAAAACCAATTACAAATACACATAATTAAAATACACACATCCACAAAGTCTGAGTTCTGTAGTCTCAAATTTGTTCAAAGCCAGTCACAGGCCATTTTCAACACTGTCATTGTTTTATTGTCCGTTTGCTCCCAATATCTAACTAAACGCCTGGTCCCATAACCAGGTCTTCAACTTTTTCCTAAAGGAAAGGAGGGAAGAGGTTGACCTAATTTTGCTGGGGAACGAGTTCCACAGGTGAGGGGCCATCACCGATAAGGCCCTGTCCCTCGTCACCACCCAACGTGTTTGCGACAAAGGTGGGACCGAGAGCAGGGCCTCCCCGGAGAATCATAAATTTCGAGGTGGGACATAAGGTGAGATACGTTCGGACAAGTAATCTGGCCCAGAACCATTTAGGGCTTTAAAGGTCAAAACCAGCACTTTGAATTGTGATCAGAATTCGACAGGCAGCCAGTGGAGCAGACACAACAGAGGAGTGGTAAGCTCCCTGTATGTTGCTCCAGTGAGAAACCTGGCTGCCACCTATTTGACTAATTGAAGTTTCTGAACAGTCTTCAAAGGCAGCCCCACATAGAGTGTGTTGCAGTAATCTATTTGTGATGTAACCAGAACATGGACCGCCGTGGCCCAGTCAGACTTCCCAAGGTACGGGCGCAACTGGTGCACAAGTTTCAATTTTGCAAAAGCTCTCCCGGCCACCGCCGAGACCTGGAGTTCCAGGCTCAGCAATAAGTCCAGGATCACTCCCAAGCTGCAAACCTGCGTCTTCAGGGGGAGTGTAACCCCATCTAACACAGGCTGTAATCCTGTGCCCTGTTCGGCCTTTCGACTGACCAGTAGGACCTCTCTCTTGTATGGATTCCATTTCAATTTGCTAGCTCTCATCCAGTCTGACACAAAGCATGAACAATTACATTAAAAGAACAATAAAACCAAATATGAGTAAATTAACAAGATTCAAACGCCTGTTGGAATAAGTATGTTTTACAAGCTCTGCGGAAAGCTGGTAAATCCCGCAGGGCACAAACGTCTAATGGAAGGCTGTTCCAAAGGGATAGAGCCACAAATTCCATTTTGTTTTGAATGTACCTTCATACTCATCCAGTCCTTTTTTGAAGTATGCTTGGTTTCTCTCCATCCCTTGTGTCCTACCTAGAGATGGGAAGGCCTGGGAAAAACTTTTAAAAATGGGGGGGGCATTTTCCCATTTTTTCTAAAGTCATATTTTTCTGGGAAAAAATTAAAGTGTGTAGAATATGTTATTTTCCAGTGATAAATAATATATCTATGACATTTTATTAAATTATATAATATGAATATCTTAATGAAAAATGAGTCCTTTTGTTTCTATACACTTTCTGTCATTTTTTTTTAAAAAAAGAAATGGCTTTGGGGAAAGAGGGAGGAAAAACTATTTTCCCCCATTTTTTCAAAGGATTTACATGGTTGTGAAAGCTGGGGATTGAATGAAGCTTTCAGGAAAAGAATAAACCATTTTAAATTATGGTGTTAGAGACAAGTTCTACAAGTATTATACATAGATTAAAACAAAAAGTCATGTCTCCGTTCTCAATAGAAGTCAAATGACTAAACTGAGGCTTCTTTGGACATGTATTCTGGACATATCATTAAGCAGTTAGTGAGTTATTTAATAGTTAAAGGAAGAGGGAAAAAAGAATTATTAACAAAATTCCAGTCATGAGATATGTGCATGATGTACCTTGCTGGAAAAGAAGAAAATGTGCAGCAAAGTGATGGGACCTCATCACATTAGGAAACACTTAGTTTCTGAGGCTGTTTGAGAATGATATTCAACAGGTTCCATCACATAACATTTGCCCCAATCCATCTGCAAAATGGCATAGAAACAGAATATTTGCAGACGGGATTCTAATCATAGTATTTGGAATACTATGGAGTTTTCCATCACTGAAGTGCTTTTTTTGCATGTGATTGGAAAATCAGTAGGCATCATGTTGGCAATGATGTGACTTGAAATTCAGCGGCATGTCTCATGACCCCAAACTGTTCATGACGAAAGTGGCCACCATTTCTGTTTCGTATGTCGAAGGAGAATAATCTCAAGGATTAAGAAAATTGGGAATTCCAGCTTTATCTCATTTTTTTAAAAAAAATTAGCAGAATCTGTGCAACTTTTTTCTTATATAATCAATAACTATTATGCCTCCTCAGAAGGAGAAGCAGCATTGTCCGAAGCTGTTGTTGCTGCTGCATTGACTCAGGTTCAGCCCCATAAAACTGAATTATAACCACAGCAGCAGCATCAGTAGATGCAGCAAAGGAGCTATATCTAATGAATCAATAATCTGTTGTTTAGAAGTCCAATAAGATTCAGTTCCTCAGAATTCCTTATTAGATTCCTATTAGAACTCCATATGACAGAAGGTAGTAATCAGGCAAATGTATTTACTGTGCAGACACGAGTATGTTTTCAAAAAAGTTTAGGGAGTGGAATAAGGAGTCTTTTGAATGGATTGGGAGGACCCAGCCTTCTGAGGTGTGATAGGAGCTGCATACGGATAAAAACAGTATTTCCTAATGTGATGAGGTCCCTAGGAAGTAGGAAAAGAAGAACTCATCTCAAGTGGGTTGACTCAGTTAAGGAAGTCATGGGCCTGAGTTTGCAAGACTTGAGCATGGCTGTTGATGACTGGGTTTGTTAGGCATCACCGAATGTTGAAGTTAGATTAATGGCAAATAACAGTTGCAACAAATGTGAGCAAGGTTTGTTTTGTTTGTAAAATTGCAAATAGCTTTTGATTCGTCGTTTAATTACTATGTAAGGGGAGAAATAAAAATCAGGGATTGCAAGAACTCTACAAGTCACTCTTGTTATTGTAATACATTGTAGCAATTTATAGCTCCCATGAGCCAAGGGTGCATGTCCTCGCTGGCCATTTTGTCTGCTCAGTTATGAGACAAACACAAAGGACCAGTTAAAATGTAGGAAAACGACTCTCACTCATTTTAACAAGAGCAGACAGAAGTCTGCTATATAAGCCCTACGTTGTAAGTGACCCATTACAGGGGTTACTTAAATGTTTAGAATTTGGGTAATACCACTTTTTCCCTCTTCCTTTAGCGATTAAGTAACTCAGTAGTTTGACTTCTCAATTGTGAGAGAAACACTATAAAGATTAGTAAAGAAACAGTATCTGCTGGAGAACATATGAAGTCATAATGGCCTGTGGTCCTACTAATTGCTGTCCATGTGGAAACCATTTGAATTTAACAGGGTGCTTCTCCTTACCCTGGATAAAATACATCATTATGAATCCATTTTCCACAATGGGCTTCTTGTAGTTCTTAAGCGAGACATTAGTAATACACTTAATGCATGTTCTAACAGTAGGCCTCTGTTAAGAAGACTTCTGCATCAGGGTGCACTAAATGAAGAGAGCCAATATAAACAACCCTTGTGAAACAAGCATTATGTCACATTTGGGTGTTTCGTGCTAGATGTTAAATGTATAAGTGCCAACCCAAGTAAAAATAATAGTAAGGACTTTTATTCCACTGTTTCAGTCCTAGCCTTGGTCTTTGAAGGAAATTTATGGCGCTATTTTTCATATCATTATTGTTTGTACACTTCTGGTTTTTCACACATTCAAACAGAGAAAGAATAAGATTAAGTAGAATGGATACATGAGGGTCAATTCGGCAAAGACCAAGAACCTATGGCCCGGTTGCCCAACAGGAGTGGTGCATCCACTTCCCACCTTAGATGGGGAACCTTTACTTCCATCTGCCACCGTTAAGAGCCTTGATGTCGTTTTAGACCCACTGCTGACAGTGGAGGCTCAGGTCATCACCGTCAGCAAACAGGCCTTTTTTCCATCTTTTCCAGGTGAGGCAGCTGGCACCCTACCTCTTGGGAGAGGCCTTGGCCACACTGATCCATGCTACGGTCACCTCCAAATTAGACTATTGTGACACGCTTTATGTTGGCCTCCCTTTGTCAGTGACCCGGAAGATTCGTATTGTTCAAAATGCGGCCACCAGGTTACTTACGAGAACTCCCATGAGATGCTATATAACACCAATTCTACAGCATCTACATTGATTGACCTTTAAGGTGCTAGTCCTGACCTTTATGACGTATCTCAGGGACTGCCTCTTTCCCTTTCAACACCGGCAGTCACCTCGACCCTCTCAAGAAAATCTTCTCTATATACCGAGTCCCAGAGAACTCCGCCTAGAAACCACAAGGCGTAGGGCTTTTTCAATTCGTTGCCACCTTATATAAGAGCCATGCGTTACCAACGGTCTTTATCCAAGCACTTAAGACATGGCTCTTTGGCAGAGCATTTAACTTGTAATTTAATCTTAATTTGTTACCTGTTTATGTATGCTTACTCTGGTTTATGTAAGTTGCCCAGAACACTTCGGATGGAGGTTGATGTCGCACACCAGCGTAGACCTGGGCCCTTAGAATCCAAACACACAACTCCTGTTGTGAATGAGCCTCTAGTTGCTACAGGTAGTAACATGGAGGGAGGTGTGGAGGCAGTAACATCAAGCAATAGCTCAGTTTGGGGCGCGGCTCTGAATGACCAGGCTCCTACAGCTGGAGTGAAGAGGGTGGCTAGTGCCTCGAGCATTGATGAAGACAATGAACAAAGGAGGAAAATCCAGCATTTACTTAGGGAGCCTTCTGAGTCTGGCTCTTTTGAGGGTTTCACAGGGAATGCAGAATTGCAGTCAGAGGAAAGTGATACAGATCTGGATTCGGCATTGGTGCAGGAGGTGAGGGATGTATTTAATGCGGACTCGGGGACCAGCACGTTTCTGGGGTTCCAGACGGACCGGGACTGGCCGTCTTCGCATTCTGAGGCTGAGGGGGCCCCTTTAAGCCAAGAAGAGCTTTGGCTGGCTTGGAGATCTGGGCCTGGTGCTACAGCTGCAGGGAATAAGAATGCTGATGCTTTGGAACTGGGTGGGGTCTCCGAGGACTCTGATTGAGAGTCCTATAAGAAATATGAGTATTTGGCTTGATCCCTGCGGTGGTCAAGGAGTTATTATTGTTCTAGCTCATGTTCCTGGTATTCTTGTTCCTGATTTTCCAGACTACTCGTGAGTTATTGGGTTCTTTATTCATTTTGTGTTCTTGGGAGAGCTGCTATGGCAGCTCTAGCTGATTTGGGGAAAAGGTGAGGGGTTTCTGGATTTATGTCTGCACTTTTGTTTAGCTACTGCCGTGTGCCTCTTGATCTTCGTGTGAATACTGTGAGTGGCTGCTACTGAACTGGGTATAGTATTACTTGGAGGGAGACAGATGCTGGGTGGTATGGGGGGCTGCAAGTTATGTGTTTGTTAATATACTTAGCTCCTGTTCAACCCGGTGACGTCTCCTCCTTATCCTGATTGATTTTCTCCTGCCTGACGACCTTGGACCGGTGACTGACTTCGCTTCTTGAACATTCCTCTACTGGATACCACAGACGGACGTCTGCTATTTGTTTTGGAGTTCTTTTATCCTCGGCATTTTTGGTTTAGGGATTCCTGGGTTTAGTGAGGGTTTTTCTCCAGCCGACAACAGGCTATTTTTTGTTAGACCAACTCCCATGTTTTGTTAAATAAACATTTGTTATCCTTTTCTACTCATGGACTTTATTGCTGCCATAGCTGGGTCCCAACAACTCCAGCTGAAAATAATAGTCTTTTATTGAAGCAAACAGCAAGCAATATAAGCAGTATAAATATATAGAAGAAATATGATCCAATCAATAGTCCAAGGATTAGTTCCAAAGGCCCAAAGGCAGTATGTGTGCTGCAGAGTCATTTAATAAATCAAGAGCAGGCAAATTCCAGTAGCAGATAAAGTCCAATGGATTTCCATAAATCCAAGGCAGGCAAAATCCAATAGCTGATAAAAGTCCAAAGAGTTTCCAGGAAAAACCAAAGTCCAGATTTGAGTACAGGAGCTTGAATATATGATGCTGAAATCACTTGAGGCTAAAATGCATGAGCTAAAATACAGGGGGCTTGAAACACATGAAGCTTATTGCAAAGTTGACCTAGATCTGAAATTCAAGCTGCAAAGCATGGCTATATCAAAAAACTAGATTTCCCTCACTTCCCTCCCTTACTTGGCAAACAGAAACCACTGCTGGAAGGAAAGACCTTGAGTTGCCAATTAACACATTCCTTCTTTCTATCCCAAGTCCCACAGCCAGGGCCTTATCTGTGCATTGATGATTCTCAGGAGAACTGACCTCCCTAACAGCTTTTCCCAAACACTGTCTTTGCCATGCCTGTGCAAAAGTTCCATCTCCATCCTGCACTGTGGATCCCACAAGCCCTTGCACAGTAGAGCCACAATCCCTGCTGCTGAGGACACAGGCCCAACAGTTGACTAATGAAACGATGATGATGGTGGTGGTGGTGGTGGTGGTACGCAGAAATAAACCAACATGTATGTTTCAAGATGCTAACTCTTGTAGTAAACCTACCTATTCAACTTGTTACTAAGTAAATGGGGGCTTATCTAATCTCACTGGGCAATGTGTTCCAGAGTCAGGGGTCCACGGAGGAGAAGGCTCTCTCCCTTGTTCCCATAAATTGGGTCTGTGATAATGGAAAGGGCAAAAGGAGGGCCTCCCCCGAAGAACTGAGGGATCGGGCAGGATTGTGGAAGGAGATACGGTCACAAAGGTGGGTGCATCCCAAACAGTTCAGGACTTTATAGCTGATGACCTGCACCTTGAATTGGGACCGGAAAATAAATGGCAGCCAATGGAGCTCCTTAAACAGGGGGATTGACCACTCCCTGTAATTCACCCCCATTATTAACCTGGCTGCTGTGCATTGGACCAATTGAAGTTTATTTATGTATTTATTTATGTATTTACGTCATTTATATTCCACCCTTCTCATCCCACAGTAGACTCAGGGCAGATCACAGTGCACATATACAGGCAATCATTCAATGTAATTGACATACAACATATATAGACACACATAGAGGCAATTTAACATTCCAGAAATCAGTTAAATTTAGCCTTCCCACAAAGTGGTACCTAAATTTCCTACTTGACAGATGCAACTGTCTTTCGGGTTGCTAAGGTCGACAACAGGCTATACAAATGCATTAAGAGGATGGACTTGTTGTTTTCCAAGTGTTGTTGGATACCAACTCACATCATCCACCATCATAGCTTATCTTGTTAAGTGTTGTTGACTAACAATCAAAGAAGAGCTAAAGTTGCCTCACTTTTCACTATCATTTGTTTTAAATTCACATTTAGCTTAAGAAATTTATCTCCCATGAACATATTGGGGAGGGAGGATCACTGTCAAAAGAACGATTCTTCTAGATACTAAACTCTGGTGTGCTTTCATTTGCAATGCCACAATTGAACAGGAGCGGATCTAACATTACGCAAACTACGCGGCTGCGTAGGGTGCCACATGGTCAGGGGCACATCTGGCCGCCAGGTTCCATGCATGCACTGTTGGTGCGGCGTGCCTCCTCTGGGCTGCAGAGGTGAATCGCCTTACATGAGGTCGAAAAAGGAGGAGCATTTTGCAGCCGGAGATGGGGGCACACGTGCACGCAGCCCCTTTCCTCCTCCAAACATGAGCACGTGCATGCACCCCTCCCCTCACACACGCCCCTGACATGCACCATGTCCAGGCCTACCACCGAGAGGGGCAGAGCCAGGCGGGGCTTCCCCAGGACCCCATGCAGACCGTCCCGCCTTCTTCGGCAGTGCCTCCAGGAGCCCCCCGGAAGAGAGGATGCTCTGGGAGGAAGAAAGTTGGTGAGATCTGGGTGGACCTTTGCCGGGAGGGGTCGTGCCGTGCCCGCTGGGGAGGCAGAAGCGTGCTAGGCTGGATGGCCCTTGGGGCCCCTCCCAATTCTAGAAGTCTAGCAACAACAGTAATAAGAATAATGTACAATAATATATTAATTCCATATATATATAGATTCCTTCTTGGCATCAGGGGGTTGGACTGGATGGCCCTTGCAGCCCCTTCCAACTCTAGGAGTCTAATAATAGGAATAATAATGATAGCAATAATAATAACAATAATGTATAATAATAAATTAATTCCTACTTGGAAAGGGGGCTGGACTAGATGTCCCTTGGGGGTCCCTCCCAACTCTATAAGTTTAGTAACAATAACAAGAATTATGCACAATAATATATTAATTCTGGTTTGGGGGGGGGGATACTTTTTGCTTACCATTTAAAATTACCTTTGTCCAGCCCTGCAACTGAACTAAATGGACCAGCTGTTATAGATCATGGCAGGATTAGATTTTAAAAAGATTTTAAAAGATAAATCTCTAACTAAACCTAGCCATTTTCAGTTGCTCAAGAATACAAAAAAATCATTTCTTAGTACGACACTTGCCAAATCCTTCATTTCCCATCATCTCCCAGCTTGATTATTATAACATTTTTCTTTCTAGCCTACATCATCTAACTTTTCAGCATTACGTTTAAGTGTGGTACATTCTCGCACACATACACTGAGCTTTTGTTTTGAAAAACGTCTTGCCTACATTGACACGGTGTCCATTTTAGGTCAGTCTTTTCAAAATCCTGGGATTAATTGAGCTCATAAAAATGATGTTTTGAAGGAAGTGAGATTGCATCCTAAGCAGGAGAAGGCAAAACAATTATTAATTGTCAATCTAGACTGAAACTGGATTGAAAAGAGGAAAATGCCATTGTATCCCTTTGTATTTGACTTTGGGCGCATTTAATTCTGAGTGTAAATTGCAGGTAAAGGATGTCTTTCCTTTCACTTGGTTTCTCTTCATATTTAAAGATTAATATTGGACTGAAAAGCAGTTTTCAGAAGTTATTGTTTTGGTCTTATGTCTTTGAAAAGTTTGAAGCTGGCCAATCTGCATTAGAGCCTGCATCTGTAAGATTCTGTCCCAGAACTAAGACTTGTGTTTGAGATCCTTCTCTCTGTTAACTGAAATGTGATAGGTCCTGCTTTCATGGTAGCTCCATAGTTGTAGAGTTTGTCCTAGAAATATGTGCTGCCCCATCACTAACATTGTCATTATTGTCCAAGACTTTCATGACTGCAATCACTGGGATGTTGTGTAGTTTCCAGGCTGTATGGCTGTGTTCTAGCAACATTTTCTCCTAATGCTTTGCCTGAATCTGTGGCTATCATTTTCAGAGGATCCTCTGAAGATGCCAGCCACAGATGCAGGTGAAACTTTAGGAAAAAATGCTGGTAGAACACATCCATACAGCCTGTAAAACACACAACACCCCATTACTATTATACATCACTATATAAAAACTGGAGCTGTGCAAAATTTAATTTTCAATTTGTTTTTTTGGATCTAATTTGTTAGATTCATACAAAGTAATATTAAAAAACACAAGGGGCCCCCACACAAAAAATGAAAGATTCAAAACACTGACCTATGACTTTCTGATGAGTTTTGTAACACTCCAAAATAGCTCCAGGTCTCTGACAAAAGGCTGGGTGTGATGCCCTCAAAGGGCTCCAAGGAGGATGATGAGGTTGGAGTGGAGGAAGAAGCTCTGCTTTTTCCCCAAAGTGGGCAGTAAGGGATGGCTTCCAGGCTGCAGGCATGTAGCCGGGGGGACGGGACGAGACTTGAAGGGCTTCATTCCCCCCAATTCTCAGGGTGGTCCGTGAGAAGGTACATTATTTAAACTGTTATGTGTATTCATATCATGATTTGATCACAATGCTCAATATATCCCATATGCATGGGGGTATTGGGATAACGATACAAAAGGTTTGCTAGGGTAGATCCTCTCTCACTCAGACTCTCCCCCAAATCAAACTCAGCCCACCCCCCCTCCCAAATCAAAATCCTGGCTATGGTACTGCCTGGCTGGATAGCTGGGTAAGGAAGAACCTCCTTCACACATAGCTGGCCGCGAGGTGGGAGGGACCACATTCACATTGAGGTTTTAGTGTGGGAAGCCAAGCAGAATGGTGCGATATGTAGTTTAGGGCAGGGCCTTTTGAATTCTTTGGCACTGCTGAGCTGAAGGCGATGCAGTACCTCAATTTTAAAACTAACTTCCCCAACTTGGAGAGAGAGGGGAAAGTGCTTTAATGTAGGAAGTGCTTTAATGTAGGAAGCGAGCAGAATTCTGGGAAATGTAGTTTGGAGGACGGCCTTTTGAATTCTCGTCCTTGCCTTCCCAAACTTCATTTCCCAGACCTCTGCTTACCAGCTTTCTCCTTCTCATTGGTTCTCTGAAGGGATTTTGAGATAAAAGAAGGGGATTGTTGTGAGTTGAATCAACCCTGTTGAGAGGCAGTAATGTCAAAGTTTACCTCATAGATTTCCTGTTGTTGCTGTTGTTGTTGTTTCAAAAGCTGGATGGGCACCTGTTGAGGGTGGCTTGACTGCTTTTCCTGCCTGGCAGAATAAAAGGGGTTGGACTCCCCCCACTAGCACAAATACTTAACAATAAGTAACAAAGAATTTGTTATATTATTATAGTTATGATAACAATATTTTAGAAACAGTTTAGAAACAATTCTCCGTGCATACCTAATTTTTTCCATTGATCATCCAGGCCTAATAAACACAAAAGAATTGAAAATAAAAGGGACAAACTCCCTGTAACATTCTTGTCTTCTAATTCTGTAAGAAAAATTTTAAAAGTCTGAGATTCCAAGGGTTTTAGAAGTTGCATTCATTCTATCGCATAGATGCAACCAAGGAAGCTGAGGCAGGATGAACAGGAGAGACTCCATGATAAAAGGGTTACTAGGCATGGTTTCGAACCCAAAAATGGCGATTCTAAAATCAAATGGGGGGGGGGGATATTTTTTGATTAGTAAAAGAAAGACTTACAAAAAAATTTCCAAAAATTTCTAAAATGTAACTTAATTACTAATGAAATTTGTTAGTAGTTCGTATGCCAGAGCATGCGCATTCAGATGGTTTTGGCCTACAACTCCCAGAAATCCTAACAGCTGGTAAATTGGCTGGGATTTCTGGGAGTTGTAGGCCAAAACTTGAATAAATCACACTGAATTCTAGATGGGACTCTCGAAATAGGAAGGAGGGAGGGAAGGAGGGAGGGAGGGGGGTATTCTATTCTTGGAAGCAGCAAAAAGGAGAAGCCCCCTTGCTCCTCGCTGCCTCTCTCTCACCCCGATCCTGAGGAGCGGGGCCCAAGTTTGCCCAGGCTGAGAGGAAAAGGAAGAGGCCTGAGGCTATGAGGAATGGTGGGAGTTGAAATCCAAAACACCTACCTGGAGGGTTGAAGTTGGCCCCTGCGATGGGGCAAGGCAGAGCAACGGGGAAGAGAAGGGGGGGGGGGAGAAGCCAGCAGGAAAGAGGAGGGGGCAAAGAAGCATCTGAGAGAGTGCAGGGAGAGAGAGGAGGAGAAGCGCGTGTGTGTGTGAGAGAGAGAAGTTGGCCCCTGCAATGGGGCAAGGCAGAGCAACGGGGAAGAGAAGGGGGGGAGAAGCGTGGAGGACTACACTTTCCAGAATGCATTGCCTAGCAGCAGCGTCACTTCCAGTTCCCCATAGAAATGCGGGAAAAAGAAGAAGCTGAATGAAGGCGGGAAGGAAATGAGGGGGAGAAGACAGGGAGAAGTGAGTACGTAGTACAATAATTAAGAATGTATTACAATCATAATGTAAATTGTTGGCCTAAAGGACCGTAAAAGAAAGTCTACTTCCTGGTTAGCTGCCGTGATGCGTATAAACTAGAAAGTCCCATTACATACAAATCACTTACGATTTCTTTTGATTTTCATAACTTTTTTCTCATGCCTAAGGGTTACCTATTTCTCTGGTTTTCCTTCCAATTGCTGGAACATTTGGTGTTCGAAGACATTCGGTTAAAAAGAAAGAATTCTAAATACACAGCACCTTTTCTTGGCAAATTACAAAGAGTGCAATTTTTGCCACTGTGCATAAAACCCAGGAGTGTGGCAGCACTCGCTTTGGACACCAACCAGCAGCATGTGCTGAGCCTGTTCTGACTTAACATATAATCGCCCCTGTTCCAACTTACATACAAATTCAATTTATGAATAAACCTACAGAACCTATACATACCCTGGGGACTAGATCTGCTATGGCACAAACCCAGGTTTTAGAGCAGGGGTAGGGAACCTTTGGCTCGGGAGCCAGGTGTGGCTCTTTTGATTATTGCATCTGGTTCCCAGCCCCTCTGCCAGTTTGGATCTGAACCAAACTGAGAACAAAAAGCAGCGCGGGGGAGGGAGGGAGCGAAGAAGTCCACCGCTGTGCTCCTCCCTGCCTTCCCTGCAGGCTGTGGGGCAGGCAGAGTGCCAAAAACAGTGTGAAAAGGCAGTGCAGGGAGGGGGAGGAGTAATGGGCCCGTTGCTCCTCCCTGCAGGCCGTGGGGACTAGAGCCACATGCAATAATGGAGGGTCTCCCCGGGAGGGGGAAGTGGAGGAAGAGAATGAAGGTGTTGATGCACAATGCCCCTTTTCTTTTTAGTCCTTTTTACTTCCTCTCTGCTTCTCTTTCCCTGAAACCCTCGAGGACAGAGACCTGGCTGGGTTGCTGTGAGTTTTCCAGGCTGTATGGCCATGCTCCAGAAGCATTCTCTCCTGACATTCTGCCCACATCTATGGCAGGCATCCCCAGAGGTGGTTGGGAAGGTTTATATATCTGTGGAATGGTGTCCAGGGTGGGACAAAGAACTCTTGTCTGTTGGAAGCAAGTATGAATGTTGGAATTAATCACTTTGATTAGCATTGCAAAGCTTTGCAGCTTCAAGGCCTGGTAGATTCCTGCCTGGAGGAGTCTTTTGTTGGGAGATGTTAGCTGGCCCTGATTGTTTCCTGCCTGGAATTTCCCTATTTTGAGAGTGTTGTTCTTTTTTACTGTCCTGATTTTAGAGTTTTTAATACTGGTAGCCATATTTTGTTCATTTTCATTGTTTCTTCGGTTCTGTTGAAATTGTCCATGTGCTTCATGTGACTTCTCTGTGTTGTCTGACATGGTGGTTGTTAGAGTGGATGAGCATTTATGTGTTCTCAAATAATATGCTGTATTCAGGTTGGTTTATCAAGTGCTCTGCTATGGATGACTTTTCTGGTTTAATTAGTCTACAGTGCCTTTCATGTTCCTTTATTCATGTTTGGGTGCTGCGTTTGGTGGTCCCTATGCAAACTTGTCCACAGCCACATAGTATACAGTAGACTCCTGCAGAGGTGAGAGGATCTGCAGGACCTCTGCATGAGTCTACCATGTACTATGAAGCTCTGGACAAGTCTACACAGGGACTGCCAAACGCAGCATTTACCAAAGCATGAATCAACTAACATGAAAGTCACTACACACTGATTCAAGCAGATAAGTCAGTTGTAGCAGGGCATTTGACGAACAAGAGATTGTGGAAGCCATAGGCATCTCACATGGCTCAGTGGTTTCAATTTTAAAAGATCACTTGGGTATGAGAAAGCTTTCCACAAGATGGGTGCTGGGTTTGCTCACAATTGACCACAAACACAATCGTCAGACAATTTCGCAGGAGTGTTTGGCATTGTTCAACTGCAATATGGACGAGTTTTTGCACCATTTCGTAACCGTGGATGAAACGTGGATCCACCACAACACACCAGAGATGAAACAGCAGTCAAAACAGTGGGTTTCTCGGGGTCAATCAGCGCCAGAGAAGGCCAAGGTGGGTTTGCCAGCCAATAAAGTCATGGCGACCGTTTTTTGGGATGCACACAGTATAATCCACATTGACCACCTTCAAAAGGGTAAAACAATCAATGACGAATATTATGCCAACTTATTGGGCTGATTTAATGAGGATTTGGCAAAAAAACCCAATTGAACTCATTTGGCCAAGAAAAAAGTTATTTTGCACCAGGACAATGCAAGGGTGCACACATGTACAATTGCCATGGCAACAATCCATGAATTGGGATACAAATTTGCTCATTCATCCACCCTATTCTCTGGATTTAGCCCTGAATGACTATTTCTTGTTTCCAAACCTGAAGAAATGGCTCGGCGGAAAGAGGTTTGACTCCCAACGATGAAATCATCTCACAAACAAATAACTATTTTGATAACCTCGAAAAAATTTATTTTTTGAAGGGATAAAAAATGGAGAAATATTGGACAAAGTGTATAGAGCTCAAAGGAGACTACGTTGAAAAATAAAATGATTTTTCATCCAAAAATGACTGAGCCAAAAACGTTCCCGACCCCTGTTTTAGAGGGAAGTTGATGAGAATTTTTTCTACAAGTAAGAAAAGAAAAGGTGAAAAGTTGCATGGGAGAAGATGTTACATAGAAAACACGCTGCCACTTTATCTCCCTTCCCATTAGTCAGAAAAAAAATCTTTTCTCCCATCACTCAGCACCTGAAATTCTGCACATGAAGCAGAACAACTATATGATTACATTGTTGTGATTGAATGAGGAAAGAGAAACCACACAGAAATTAATCCAAGGACCCTGCACGAGAAAGGCAGTCTGTAGTTTGATTCTATAAAAACATCTCATGTAACAAAGATGGTAGTAGTATCAATGATGCTGATTGATGATCCAGTTAAACCATTTAAAGACATGACACAAAACTAAAATATCACAAATACATTCCAGAAATCCAAATCTCGCTCATGCAAACCATGTTCCATATATTTTGGTAGTCTTGTCTAATTAAAGAATGCTGCAATATGTTTGTAATGTATGCACGCCAAGTTTGAGCTTACATTTTCATTTTGGACTAGCAATTGTGACTGATTGAAGGGATATGAATGTTATTTTAATGTGATAGCCTTTAACTGAATCCAAATGTATGTAATTTGGGAATATATTTTGATAAATAATGGGTTTTAAAAGCATTTTCAGTTCCTTCTGAAAAAAATCCAGATTTCGTTACCAAAGCCTAATAAATTATACATGAATAAGCTGTAGTCAAACTTTGATATTTTCTTTTTTTTAGGAGAAATGAGTCATGCCGCCACCACCACCACCATCTCCTCTCACTTTCTGGGATTAAGACTCAAGGTTGTAGCACAGTTGATCTTTTTCTAGGACCACACATATACTCATAAATTGTAGTGAGCTGGCAAATAATAAATGTCAACCTGACAACTATTGCCTACTTAAGCATACTGTTAAGTAGGGTAAGGAGATTACAGCTATGAGCCACACTGATGCACCTTCAGTTTGGTACCCTCTATCTGTCGTCGCACCCGGTCTAAATACTTGATGAGGGGTGAGGACATGCTCTCTCTACCGAGGGATTGCTTATTATTTATTTATTTATTATTCAGATTTATATACCGCCACTCCCCGAAGGCGGTATAGAAATAAAATAAAACAATAAAACAGCACAATTGACAATAAAACCAAATTAAAACCAGATTAAGTCATATTAATAAGATTCGAATGCTTGCCGAAAGAGATGTGTTTTATATGCCCTACAGAAGGTTGCTAAATCCCACAGGGCCTGGACTTCTGAAGGCAAAGTGTTCCATAAGGATGGTGCCACAATCGTAAAGGCCCTATGCCTAGTTGCTGTCAGATGGAAGATCTTAAAACTGGGAATTTCTAACAAATCTTGGTCTTCCGAATGAAGGTTGCCTTCCTTTAGAGGCTTGGGGCTCCCAAGGACCAAGCTGGACACTATAGATAACTCAAGCAGGCTTTATTGCTTACACCATGAGTTATGTTCACTCAGACACTTTACTTGGTTCCCCAAAAGGACAAAGAAAAGATACAATCTCTTAGTTGCTTGGTCCAGGAAGCTTCAGCCAGATGGCTCTCCAAGTCCTGTCTTTCTTTACGTTCTCGAGGTAAGGACATCCGAGACCCCAGCCTGCTGGCCTATATTGAAGGTATAGGACCTTCCTCTGAATGCCAGCCAACTGGTTTGAAGGAGTCTGGGTCTCCTCAGAGCTACCCAACCATCCGGCATGTTGGGCTTTCTGTATGAGACCTAATGAAAGTCTATTTGTTTGTTGAGAGATAGCTTGACCAAGGCCTAGCCTGGCAAACCTTCAGGTATATCCTCTTCTGGATAGATCCAGGCAAGCACTGATAAACAAAATGGCTAGATTTCTAAAGTCCCTGGGAAAAGGGGTGGAACAAACTTAATTGGGCTCTATTAAACAATGATTGACAGGTACAAAGAACCAATGAATGCAACAAACACTTAACAAGCAGTGCAAGCTTGCAAAATACATTTTAACAAAGCAAAACCTTATGGAACTTAAAGATTTTCATACATATGGCGCATGTTGCGCCGTCACACTCTTTCCCACAGTTTTGTTTTGTTTCATTAAAAACCCAAGCAACTATGTACTACTGTTCTCTCCAGTTGTTTCCTCCCATCAGCTCTAGCCAACATGGCCAATGTGGGACCTGAAGAATGCTGGATGCCTTACTCTTACTTTACATTAATAATTTCTTCAGTGCCACAGATGTATGGAATCATGTCTCACACAAGAGCCATAAATGAGTAGAGCTTGAAATTGTAACCTGGTATGATAAAGTACTATTTAGAAGAGAAGAGAAGAATTGTAGGTATATGGGGATATACAACACCAGTCTTTTTGATTGGCAGGTAGGATTGAATCTTTAAATTGACATGGTCTGTATCTACACTGTAGAATTTGACACCACTTTAAATGCAATGGCTCAATGCTATGGAATCAGGAAACTTATAGTTTGTTGAGGCACCAGCAGTCTTTGGCAGAGAAGGCTAAATATTTTATGAAGTCTTTATTTATTTATATTCCACTCTGTCTACGCGAAGGGACTCAGTGCAGATTCCAAACATAAAAGGCAAACATTTAATGCCCAAATGCAACAATAAATCCATACTAACAACATTTAAACAACCCAACATATAAACATGAATTATAACTTAACAACTAAAATTAAATTAAAAACTCAGTCTGTTATAACAGATGAGACAAAACATGAAAAATAAAATAGAAACAATAATTTCCCAGTTCCTTGGGGCAAATAGATTGATCATTGCGCAAGATATATATTGAAATGGTGGGGCAAGCAGAGCACAGATATGGATGGTAACTATTATTCAGAGGTATAATGGTAGTATTACCAACTACTACTATTATTACTACTACTTCTCCTCATAAGCCAGTGCACAAAGGTATGTCTTCAGCTGGTTCCTGAAAGTGGGGAGGGAGAGGGCCATCTTTAACTCCATAGGAGGGGAGTTCCCGAGGTGGGGGACAGCCATGGAGAAGACCATTTCTCTTGTTCTCACCTGTCACAACGTGGGTCCTGGCCCTCCCCGTAATCACACACACAGAGACAATGTCAATTAACTATTTATTAAGCCAAAAGGGAAAGCAGGTGCAAAAGGTTAAAGGTAAAAGAGTCCAAAAGAATCAAAGTCAATTAGTCCAAGGCAATTGGCAATAAGCAAGGTTCAGCAAGGTAATCCCAAAAATAGGCAAATCTCTCAAACAAACGTGGTCCGTGGAACGAGGCAAGACAATCCAAAGTTCATGGAAAGCAACAAGGTCTCTTGGAAGGACTTGGACAAGGTACGCCAAACTATGGCTTCCAGGGATACAGAGAACCACCGAGGCTTCTCTCCAGCAACGACGTAGCCGCCAAACTGAAGAACTTTCCCACAGTATGGCCGCAGCTGGCGCACAAGTTTTAACTGTGCGAAGGGACTCCTGGCCACCACTGACACTTTTGGCTCCAGGGTCAGCGATGAGTCCAAGATCACCTCCAGACTGCAGGCCTGTGTCTTCAGGGGGAGTGCAACTGCATCCAACACAGGCTGTAATCACACACCTTAATCCACTTTATGACTGACCAGGAATACCTCTTTCTTGTCTGAATTTAGTTTCAGCTTGTTAGCCCTCATCCAGTCCATTACTGATGACAAGCACCGGTTCAGAACCAGAACGGCATCCTTGGCATTAGGTGGAAAGGAGTAGTAGAGTTGAGTGTCATCCACATAAATTTGACACCGAACCCCAACACTCTGGATGACCTCTCCCAGTAGTTTCATGTAAATGTTAAACAGCATGGGGGACAGAGTTGAACCCTGGGAGACCCCATAGGCCACCAGCCAGGGAGTCAAACAGGAGTCCCCCAGCTCCACCATCTGGGTCCACCCCTCCAGGAGGAACCAGAGCCATTGCAGAACAGTGCCTCCAAGCCCCATCCCAGAGAGATTGCTCAGAAGGATGCAATGGTCGATGGTATCTAAAGCCGCTGGGAGGTCCCTGTCTAGCTCTCTTCATAGATCATCCACCAAGGGGATAAATGCCATTTCAGTTCTGTAACCATGTCTGAAAACAGTTTGAAATGGATCCAGAAAATCAGTGTTTTCCAAGAAACTCTGGAGCTGCAAGGACACCACCTTCTCTAGAGGCATAGCAAGTAACTTGGTGTCAAACTGCCATAATTCTACAGTAAGGACTAGAGTAGAAATTAGGTCATTTGCCATTGCATTGTCAACAGGGGATGACAGTTGGAGTTTATGACTCTCATTTCAGTGTGGTGGAACAGCATCCTGGACGCATGGCTTTAGAATTAGGCATGGGAAAGAGCTTGTGTTGTAACCGCTGCAAGAGTTTGAAAAAGTTACTTTTTCACCATCGTTTTCAAGAATCCCCCAGCCACTGTGATCAATGGCTGTAAGAAATGAGGTTAAAAAAATCAATTGAATTCAATTCAGCTGACATCTCAGGGAGCCTGACCTTTGAACTGGAGAAAAAGACAAAGATCTATAGACCTTACCAGTTTCTGTCTGTCTACTAAGGGGAGATAATGAACGTTTTCAGAACAGGTTCACTGCAGATATTGTGTAGCTCTAGTCATGTAATATGAGAAGCCCTTCTCTAGCACTGAAGGCAAATGTCAGTGGTGTGTTATCATTCTGAAATAGTGCCATGGTGCTCTTACCTTCCACTTCAGCAGGCATTAAAATGATCAAAATGGAAACTTGGAATTATCTCCTCATCCAAGTGACACCTTTCACCAGGTTTTTTGACCCTTGTTTTATAGCTTTCACCAAGTCCCTTCATCTATTGAAACGGGAGCCTTTAAATCTCCCCTCTCTTATCTCCATGGGCAGTTTTCTGGTGAGCCATGCTTTTTTTGTTAGATCATATCTATCAGACCTCTGCCTCCCAATGGACTTTAAAATGGTGTTCCAAACAGGAAAAGTAACATTACTTCAGTTTAGAAGGTATTTCTGCGACAAGCAAATTTTCTTATTTATTTATTTTATTTACTTAAAATTTTTGTACCCTGGTCTTCTCACCTCCATAGAGGGACTCAGACAGGCTTACAGCAAAATTCAATGCTAATACAACTTTAAAACATCTTACAACAAAACAGATTAAAATACCTAACAATAAGATACATAAAATCCAAATCGCCAACTAAAAACAAGTTCAACTTGGTCACTCATTTTGGACTATAATCAATCTCAGCCTATTCTGGGAATGCTTTATTCCAAAGCCAGGTCTTCACCAGCCTCCTGAAGGACAAGAGGAAGGGGGCAGATCTAACTTTGCTTGGGAGAGAGTTCCATAGCCAAGGGGCCACCACAGAGAAGGCCCTGTCTCTCGTTCTCACCAGACGTGCTTGCAAAGATGGCGGGACCAAGGGCAGGGCCTCTCCGGAGGATCTTAATCTCCTTTATGGTTCATAGGGGAAAATCAGTTTGGACAGATAAACTGGGCCGGAACCGTATAGGGTTTTGTAGGTTAAAACCAGCACTTTGAATTGCACTCGGAAACTAATTGGCAGTGGAGCTGAAGTAACAAGGGAGTTGTGCGCTCCCTGTACCCCGCTCCTGTTAGTAACCCGGCTGCCGAGCGTTGAACCTATTGCAGCTTCCAAGAAGACTTCAAAGGCAACCCCACGTAGAGAGCGCTGCAGTAGTCTATATGTAACCAGAGCGTGGACTACTATGGCCAAGTCAGATTTCCCAAGGTATGGGCGCAGCTGGCACACAAGTTTTAATTGTACAAAAGCTCTCTCAGCCACCGCCGAGACCTGGGGTTCGAGGCTTAACATTGAGTCCAGGATCACTCCCAGGCTGCGAACCTGCACCTTCGGGGGGAGTGTAACCCAGTCAAGCACAGGCTGTAACCCTATGCCCTGTTTGGCCAGGAGTGCCTCTGTCTTGTTTGGATTCAACTTCAATTTGTTCACCCTCATCCAGTCTGTACAGTGGCCAAGCACCGGTTCAGGACTTGAATAGCCTCCTTAGTAGTGGGTGGAAAGGAGTGACAGAGTTGGATATCATCTGCATACAGATGACACCACACCCTGAAACTCCGGATGTTCCCTTGTCTAGCTCCCGGCGTAGATCATCAATTAAGGCGACCAAGGCTGCCTCAGTACCATGTCCCGGCCTAAAGCCAGACTGGCATGATGCCCCTCTATTATCAGCACAAAAATAGTTGATTGATGCAATCATATATTTGTCTTAGTGAATCCCATCGAATTGTACTTTCAATCAAATTTATAAATAAGACAAAAAGAACAACCTGTGTGGAAAGTTGTTGATAACCCTTCCTTCTGTTTCCAAAGTTCAAAGATGTTTGGAGCAGTACATAGGAAAAATTGTACTAAACATCTGCTAGAGGACAGTACCAGTGTGCATAAGTGAAAGTTAAATGAAGTTTGCTGAACTACATTGAAAAATATGATATTAAAAATTGAATGGGATAAGAATCTGTTGTTATGTGTCTTTGGAGTTTCTTGACAAAATTTATTGGTGGGGCAATCACATTTATTGGTGGGGCAATCTCTCTCTGAGGCTGAGATATTGTGACTTTCCCAGGATCAGCCATCTAGTGGCTGAGTTAGAATTTGAACTCTAATCTCCAGTTGTATTCCGGCACTCAAACCATTATACTGTGCTGAGTCCCTAATGAAATCTTAATATGCTTACTGGTCATGGGATGATGATTCTTGGGAACTGAATATAGGAAATTAGTAAGAAGATGGAATTGAATGGAATATGCTGGAAAAATGCATGGCTTATTGGCTGGGGTGTTGAGACGTGCTAAGTCGTCTAACATTAGTTGTAGATTCCCACTGTTTATTTTCATTCCCGAGTGTTTTCTAAATGGATCCCAGAATGATTACGTGAAAATCAACTGAATGACATATTTTGACAGCAAGTGTTTGCTATGAGATGTGAATGTTAAGATACATTGAACTCACAGAAAATTCATATCTCTTGGAGAACAATTTTTATAAAGTGATTAAAGAGTTTAATGCAGATATGTAAATTTTGTTGAGTTTAGGCAGTGTCAAGTTGACTGTTGATTTATGATGACTGTCTTTGTCTCAACGAGTTCTCCTTTGGCTGCAAACACACTTCTGTTCTCTGAACAGCAAATTAAATCTGTAACTCCTGATTCCAGTTCCATTTGCTGTACAGCAGCCAGGTTATTCGGTTAGGAAAAACTTACACATTTCCCCTTTTATGTGTTCATAACTAAAAGAGAAGCATAATAGTGTAGAGAGGAGAAGCTTAAGAACATTGTTTTTCCTGGACACGTTAAATACTGCATTGATTTTTATGCCAATCTATAGAAGAGAATTCCATATAAGTGTGGTGTATGCATTTGTTCAAAATCTGGCTCAAAATCTTTTGAACTTTGCTTTACGAGGCCACAGCATATGAAATACATTTAAATATCTACTGCGACTTTATTAAAAATAACTTACAATTTATTCTCTTAGAACTCTATAGATGAATACTTAAGGGCTTTATTGCAGAATGGTTTGGAAGTAACATTGCCATGTGCAACTTGCTGCCAGTCTGCCACCGCCCCATAATGAACCCTTCTCCAGCTTTTCACAGAAAACCCCATTAATAGCCACCAATTACACCATTGTCATCTCACTTATCTGATGTAGCACTGAAGTGATACCAGGGGATGGGATAGTCCTTCCCCACTCACTCTCCCCCATGGTAATTCATAGGGGTGGCTAGGTTTATCGTAATGCTACAAAAGTCGTATTAAATTCGTATTTAAATCACTTCTGAATTGTTTTTGAAGGGCTTTAAGCAACCTGGAAGTGAATTTGTAGTTTTGAATCTGGAGCCACTTTTTTCACAATGGCTTCGGGGCCCTTCGGATATGGAGGGAAGGCATGGGTTTGGAAGCCCACTCCTTCCCTCCGGATCTGGACAGGGCCGTTCAGATCTGGAGGGAAGCCATGGGCTTCCAAGTGGGATAACATCCCTCTGCAGAAGATCTGGGGGAATCCTGAGTTTTCCCCAGATCTGCTGGGGAGAGATGTTATTCTTCATCCAATCTGGGTGTTTACACGAGAAGTGTCCTGCGAGAAGGAGGTGGGGGGAGAGGCATCTTTACCCACTTTGCAAGCCGCTTTCATCCATCCCGCATCAGTTTGATGCGGGATGGATGAAAGCGGCTTGCAAAGTGGATAAAGACGCCTCTTCCCCCACCTCCTTCTTGTGGGAGAGAAGGAGGTGGGGAAGAGGCGTCTTTACCCACTTTGCAAGCCGCTTTCATTCATCCCGCATCAGGCTGATGCGGGATGGATGAAAGCGGCTTGCAAAGTGGGTTAAACGTATCTGCCATTAACGAAGGACTTCCGAAACTTGTTAATTTTGAAGTTTTTTCAAAGAATATTTTGGAGATCAGTCCAAAATCGAATCACCAGTGCCCCCTACAGCCGAAGCGAGTTTTGAACCATTTTTAAATCAACCAGCCCTAGTAATTCATGGATTTAAAGTTGCTTTTTTAAAAATCCAACCCTCATTAGAATTGTGGAATTCCCTTTATTTTATTTTTATTTTTTCCAAAAAAATTGTCTGTTTAAAAATCTGTGCAAAGTCTGTTTAAAAGCCCCTTTGAATTCAGCCAAAGACAAAGATCTAAAAATGATTGGTTCCACACACTCAGCTTTTAGGGGAAAACTTTAAGTGCTGCCTCCTTCCTCCCAGTTATAGCTCCAATATTAGGAGGGGTATCTCTATAAAACACAAGCAGCTTAAGAGATCTTCCCATTTCCTCAGCTTCAAGAAAATTCCCACTGATGCCCCCACCCCACCTCCCGAGGATTAGTCAATTCTTGGACAAAGTAAGAGAGGCTTGTCTGGTATTAACACACAGGGGGTTGTTTCTCCCACCAAGTTTTGAGTTTCACTGCAAATATTTTACACGGTTTGATAAGAAATGACGTGAAACCTTTTAAGGAGTTCTTAAAACACTACTCAAAATGTTCATCTGATATCCTTGCAAATTATCCAAACACTGCCAGCTTAGGTTTTGATCTAATTACTTAGCTATTGTTTGAGGCCAATAAAGGTCAAATTGAGGGAACAGGCAGTTTGTATTAGCACCCTTTCCTTCTTGGGCTTTCAAGATTGCCAAGGCCTGTTATTGAAGTAATCCATGGTAATGGCTTGTCTCCTTTATTTTCCATTAATGGTCAGAGTTCATGAAGACCATGCTTTGGTGTCTCTGAGTGAGCACACCTGATTCTTCAATAAAGCGAGTAAAAGGGAATGCATTGGGAACCAATCTCCTTGGATCTGTGCCCATAGGAAATCCTTTCCGGACAGAGGACAGTCGATCTGAATGCAGTCTGCTAACAACCATGCCAGGAGTTTGATGACTTCCCATGCTTTTCCAAAGGTGAGCATAGCTGTTTGCAAATGGATTCTACAATTCTTGATTTGTGGTTGCAGGAAGATGCTGGCAACATTTCTTTCCAGAGGGAGGATAAAGTTTCCACTCATTTATCAATAGCTAAGACTTACAATTAGCAGTGACAGAGGCATTGCTACTTAATTACCTTTGTTCTTGTTGTTATGTGCCTTGATATTGACTCTGAAATAGAGTACATCTTACTGTAGCATTAATACAGTTCAACAACCATGTTATGGAATCCTTGAAATTGTAGCTTGGTGACACACTAGGAAAATGAATTGAAACTGAATCCAGACAAAGCAGAAGTGCTTGCCATCAAGGGTTCTAATCTGGGGGTGGAGGTGAATCAACAAGGCTTGGAGGGTTACTCTCTCTTTGACATACTGTGCTCAAAGCTTGGAAGTGCTCCTGGATCCATCTCTCCAAATGTCAGCCCAGGTAGATGAGAAGCTCAGGAGTGCTTACTATCAGATTCTGCTAATCTGCCGGCTGTGCTAGATTTTGAGGAGATTAAGATGGTACGTGTGTAGTGGTTACCTCAAGGTTAGACTTCTGCTATGTTCTGTGCATTGGGCTAACCTTGTACCAAGTTTGAAAACTTCAGTTGGTTCAAAATGAGGTGACCCCCCCTTCCGGTAAGGGTGCCGAACCCATTTTGGTTCGCCCAAGGAGACTTATGGAACCCACTAGGTTCCTGAATGCTCTGAGGGATTTGGAACTCCCCAGCGACTCAGTCGACAGGCAAGTGGACTGCTGGAACACCTCTCTGACCACAGCCTTAGACGAGATCGCCCCCAGACGCTCTCTCATCCCTCGTCGAAATCGCGCTCCCTGGTTTACCGAGGAGCTTCGAGCGATGAAACGGAGGAAGAGACAGTTAGAGGGTGTGTGGCGGGTTCGCCGTGACGGAGCATCGAAATCAGCTTATAAACAATTTAAAGAGGTTTATGAGCATGCTATCAGGGAGGCCAAAAAGGTCTATTATTCCTCCCTGATAGAGTCGGCCAGTTCACGCCCAGCTCAACTTTTCAGAATAATTCGGTCATTGACCACAATTCCGACGGTCCTAAACAATAAGGATTCGGCTCCTACAGCTGAGGCTTTTCAGAACTATTTTGCCGACAAGATTTCGACTCTCCGCCGGGACATCCCAGTCACCCTTGATACAGTGGTTGAACTCGAGACTCCGCCGCCACTCGGCGGGCCCACCTTCACCCGTTTCCAACTGCTGGGACGCAGCAGCTGTCGATAAGTTACTTGCTGCAGCTAGACCTACTACTTGCTCCCCTCGACCCGTGCCCCTCCTGGCTAATTAGACCCTGCCGGGAGGCTACGTGGCCCCTGGGCACGATCATAAATAGCTCCCTTGAGCAAGGAGTCTTCCAGGGGACTGAAAGAGGCTATGGTAAGACCGCTGCTGAAGAAGCGAAGTTAGATCCTCGGCTCCCTCAATTACAGGCCGGTTTCCAACTTGCCTTTCCTAGGCAAAGTAATTGAGAGGGCAGCAGCGGATCAGTTGCAGCAGTTCTTAGAAGACACAGCTGGACTTGATCCCTTCCAGTCCGGCTTCCGTATTGGGCATGGGACGGAGACCGTGCTTACCGCCATTACAGACCAACCGCGCCAGCTGGACCAGGGTGGGTCAGCCCTGCTTGTTTTGTTAGACCTAACAGCAGCGTTTGATACCGTAGACCATGCATTGTTGGCCCACTGTTTAGCCGTGTCAGGGTGAGGGGACTGCCCTTAAGTGGGTGGCCTCCTTCCTCCGGGACCGGGGACAACGTGTGGAGAGGGAGAGGAGGTCTCCGGGAGACTCCCATTAAGTTGTGAGGGTCCCCAGGGGCCATCCTCTCGCCCTTATTATTCAACATTTACATGCGCCCCTGGCACAGCTGGCTCGCGACTTTGGTCTGGAGTGTTATCAGTATGCGGATGACACCCAGCTTCTGCTGAGAATGGACGGTAGGCAGGATACCGTACCCGATTGTTTCCATCTATGCCTTGAAGCCGTGACTGGTTGGCTGCGTGCCAGCCGGCTGAAGGTGAATCCGTCGAAGACGGAGATCTTGTGCCCGATCGCCCTGGGCTGGATGAGTGCCGGTTGCCTACCCTGGATGGCGAGCAGCTCAGCCCGTCATCCTCGTAAAGAGCTTAGGTGTCCATTGGACCCTTTGCTGACCATGGAGACTCAGGTCGCCATGGTCAGCAAACGGGCGTTTTTTACCACCTCCGCCAGGCTAGGCGACTGGCACCGTACCTGTCCAGGGACGACCTGGCCACGGTGATCCAGGCGACGGTCATCTCGAGACTGGACTACTGTAACGCCCTCTACATGGGCCTTTCCTTGTCGACAATCCGGAAACTCAAGCTGGTGCAGAATGCCGCCGCCGCTGCTGGTGGGAGGACCAGTAAGGGAGCATATTACACCTATTTTACGGCAACTGCACTGGCTTCCCTATCGAGTGCCGGATTGCCTTCAAGGTGTTGGTGTTAACCTTTAAGGCCTTGCACGGTCTAGGGCCTGAGTACCTAAGGGACCGCCTTACCCGTACGTTCCCGAGATCACTGCGCTCGGAAGAGCAGAATCTATTGGTTGTTCCATCACCCGCACCTGCCACCTGTCCAGTACAAGACAACGGGCCTTTTCATTTGTGGCCCCATGACCTGGAACTCACTCCCCAATCATGTCCGGACAATACATGAACTGGGTCCTTTTCGAAGAGCCTGCAAGACTGTCCTCTTTAGAACAGCCTTTGGCTGAATTGAAAGAAATGGCTCTAATGCTCAAAACTGCGATTGATGATTTGTAATAAGCTGGCTTTTGACTCTGATGTGTTTTTACTGTTTTATGGTGATTCGTTGTGCATTTGTATTGCGCATTTTATTTTGATGTTGTGATCCGCCCCGAGCCTGCAGGGAGGAGCGGAATATAAAATTGACTAATAAATAAATAAATAAATAAATAAATAAATAAAATAGAGCAGCTAGACTGGTTACAGGAACATTTAGGAGGGAGCATATCACACTTATCCTAAAGTCACTGCCTGGCTGCCAATTAGTTTCTGTGCAAAGTATAAGGTGCTAGCATTGACCTTTAAAGCCCTACATAGTTTGGGTCCTACAGGATTGCCTTCTCTTATACAATCCACCCTAAACATTGACATTCTCTTGGGGGGGGGGGGGATCTGCTCCAGCCTGCCAGAACCACCACTCAGAGGATCTTTTCATCGGCCACCCCAAGAATATGGTATGACCTGCTGGTGGAGCTCCAATAGATAGATCAGCTGTCCGAATTTAAGACACAAGTGAAGATCTATCTCTACCGGCAGGCTTACCCAGACAGTATTAATGATGAATTTTAAACTTCCACTCTATCTCTAACTTTTGTTTTGTATATTTTGTATTTTATAGAAATATGTTTTAATATGCTTCTGGTCCCAAGCATTTTGGGTAAAAGGTGCTCATCCTATAAACCATAGCTGGGCATATTTTTGAAACATGCACATTTTCAGACACTTAATGATTTCTGAGTTAGAATTTTCCTCACCCTCTCAATCAGGTATGAAATGGCTTAGTAAATGCATGTAAATTCAAAGTTCCCAACCTGTGGTCTGTGGACCATCAGTGGTCTGCATAAACAAAACTATGGTCTGCGGCCTCACTGTTACTACACTGTTACAATGAGTGTGACTGGCCTTGTGCAACCTTCTTATAGTACTGAGGCTTATTTAATATGGTTTACTGTGGCCGAGCAGATGGTGACTAATGGATACCATATGTTCTGTATCAGAAACTAGAGCTGATGTGGTTTATCCAATGAAATTTTCTGAATCAGCACCTCAAATAACCAAACCGAATCTAAAGTTGACCAGAAACTGATTTGTAACCCTTTTGGTACTGATGTTGGAGAGTAGTCCCTGGTCAAAGTGATCCCTAGTTAAAAGGGGGGCATTGATGTAAACCAACTGTACTTATTTTCCATCTTTATTGGGATTTCCTATATAATTTCTCCAGGACCTTATTGATACCAAAAAGTAGCTTTTCCTTGGAGCAGTGGGTTGTTCTCGGAAAAGATATTACAGGAGGTTAAAATTATGCATTAGGAAGAAATGGAATGGAATGAATTTTGAAAAGAATGAAAAGGATATGATGCGGTTAGAATGGCAGGAAGGAAAATAATAAGCTTCAGCCTCTTGAATTGCCATTAAAATGAATGATATGCAGCAAGAGATTAACCTGTTTGTGTGACCATAGATTCATACTACTAGTCATCAATGTCTGTACTTCCTAACTTCCTGTTTCATGCACTTCTAACCACTATTCTTGGCATCGAATCCATTGATTTTAATGGCAAAGTAAGGATTTGATTTATTTTTTAATGGCATCCATCAGGTCTGCAAAGTCCCGAGTGAGCAAGCCAAATATCATTGTGGTTCGTGTATCATAAAAGTAACTACTAACTGCTGTCAACTTCAAGTGATCAACATGGAATCATTTTCTTTCCTATCAGTACCATAAATCCCCTTTGCTTTTGTGTGCCAATTTCTTTTTGCTGACTTGGCAGTTGGCTAGACAGACCCTCGTTCCAATTCTACAAACAGAGCAAGGTTTATATTTTGAGTACTCATAAATAACAACAAATCAAATCAAGACTAAATGCATAGTGTCTATTTTGAGCTCTATTTCAAAACCGCAAACTCAAATGTCAGTGTTTTCAGGAAGCCAGATATTACAAGATCAATCTATTGCTTTTCGCCATTTCTTCTTCATTCCAGTAGCAGTTGCGTGTGGATGGGCGACACTCCTCCCGCCTGCCGAACCAGAGATGACACAGACACATAAGTGGAGTAAAAATTGGCCACAACTTAATTTATTGATAACAGCAGTGTTTCTCAACCAGTGTGCCGTGGCACACTAGTGTGCCATGAGTGATCATCAGGTGTGCCGCGAAAAAAGCTCTCTGCCCCCCTTCCTTCCCTCCCCCCCTCCTGACGAACTCTTGCTGCTTGGGAGAGGAGGAGGAAGGGCCAGGCAGCGGCGAAGAAAAAGAAGAAAGGACCAGGGCACTGCCTCCTTCGGCCGTTTCCCCAACCAGCCTCCAATCCGCCATGACTCCCGCCATGACTCTTGCCCCTTGCTTGTTGAAGCCGCATGGAGGAGGAGCCCCGCCTACTGAAACCCGTCCACCGCTCATGATCCTCCTCTGTGGGAGAGCTGAAGCTGGGGGGGAGGGGGGGCATGACAGAGCCTGGCTCTGCCCCTCCCCCGGCTTCAGCACTTCCACAGCTTTGCCAGCCTTGAGGGGGCAGTTCCAAGCCAGCGGTGGCAGAGCCAGCACAATTCTGGCTTGGCACTGCCCCCTCAAAGCTGGCAAAGCTGTGGGAGAACTGAAGCCGGGGGAAGGGCGGGGCATGGCATGGCCTGGCTCCTTCCCCGGCTTCGGCACTTCCAGCAGCTGCTCCCAGCAGGCCACCATCCCCCAGCCATTCTTTACTGTGTTAGAGTGTCATTTTGTGTCATTTTGGTTGGTGGTGTGCCCCAGGATTTTTTAATGTTAAAAGTGTGCCACAGCTCAAAAAAGGTTGGGAAACACTGGATTACAGGAACAAGGGGTTGGCTGCCAGGCATGGGTTCTGGATCAAGGTTGATAAGCCCGCTGCTGACCGATACCAAAAGAGTCCAACCGGGGGCCCACCAGCACAATACCATTCAACCAACACGGTACACCGCCAGTTGTTCCCTCCCCGGCCAGTAGGGGAGGGGCACGAACCAGATCCAGAGCCCATGCCACCTGCCAACCGAAGTTGTGACGAACAGGAAAAAACCAACAACAGCAACACCAAACAACAACATAAAATGTGTAGGGTGGGTGGGAGGACAAATGGAAGCTTGCCTAGTGCCCACCAGGCCCTATGTAGCCTTTTTTGGCTGCTGGACGGGGGGAGCGGCCAGCCCCTTGCCAGCCCACTGCTTTGGGTGGGGCCAGCCGCTGATTGGCCCAGTTGACTGTGTGACGCAGGCATGTAGCCGGGGGGGCTAAGGGGGCTTCACCCCCCCCCCGAAATTCTCAGGGTGGTCCGCGAAAAGGCCTTACTGGTACATTATTTAAACTGTTATGTTAATTCGTATCATGATCTGATCACCATGCTCATTATATCCCACATTAATGGGGTTATTGGGATAACAATACAAAAGGTTTGCTAGGGTAGACCCTCTTCCCTCCTGTCTCAGCCCCCCCCGAATCAAAGTCCTGGCTACGGCCCTGGTGTGACGGGAAACTTCCCGCCATGCAGAGGGGGCTTCTGGGAAGGAGAAGCCCCCTGCCACCATCTTGGCCTGCGGGAGGGCGCCCCCCGCCACAACAGGCCTTGCCCGGTAAGTCGGGCAATGCATGAATGATAACAGTTTTAGCTGGAATCTATGCAACATGAGAAGGTTTCCGGTATAAACAAAAAGATTCCCAGTAGCCTGCGATTTTCCAGAAGGCCATCTATACTGAAAGTGGGTGGAATCTCTCTGTGTTTCCTTTGCCAAAGTATGATGACACTTTTATGTTTACAGACCCTGTATGTGGAACAGCAGGTTGTATTCCTTCAAGTTACTACCTGTAATATCTTTCAAGATTAACTTTGAAAATGTTTTGATGGATTTCAACTGTGAATTTTTTAGTGCTGTTTGTGTTTAATTCTGTTTAAATGTTTGTTTTAATGTGTATATTTGAAATTGTATACTAATGCTTTTATGTCAAGCTACTTTGAGTCCCCTTTGGGGAAATAGAGTAGGGTATAAATATAATAATAATAATAATCTTGAATTGTAAGATTTTTTTGTTTTGCTTTGCTTTGTCTTGTTTTGCCTTGTTTGGCAGTATTACATATCAATTTTCCTACTAACTGTTCATTGCAGCTTTAAGTAATATTGTATGGATTAGTTTTTGCATTGCACACTGATGTAATTTTAATAGAAAGAAGAATCTAAAGTGGCATTACATACATGCATTTATTTACCATCTTTGTCATCAGTATGTCATGTAACCCAGATTCCTCCTATGTCAATTAGGACCAGAAAGGTTAAATGTGCCAATACTGTTACAAGTTTTCGTGATGTTTGCATTGCCAGATTATTTAGCATAGCCACTGCTAGAGTATTGCCATATTATCTCCAAATATGGTATGAAAAAAGAGGTGTAAATTTTTACCACTGCCTCTTTTTTATATTGAAAATATTGGATGCTTTTTGAGCGTGCCATTTTATTCATGTTTCAAATGATGGAGAGGAAAGGGGATACTTGTACATGATTAAATGAAGAAGAAAAATCAGATTTGAAATATTCTGAATATAACTAAATCGATATTACTTTTTGTTCATGGATCAACTCATTTACGTTTGAAACTCTTTCCCCTATCCTTGTCTTTGTGTACAGCTGCTTTGGCAGGGGAGTATGTATCGCTTTGTCACAAGTAAAGGCTAAAGGTCTCCAGCTTTTCTCACCTCTAGGCAATGTCTTTTCTGAGAGTTGAGCACAAACTAGTCTTCTTGGAGTTAATGAAAGATTTGTGATTTCAAACAAAGAGCTCTGTTTTATCCTGTTGGTTGGTTGCTGTGTTCCTGTCCTTATTTGGTATGTGTACCAAGCATGGAAAAAAGGAAGCTTTCCATAGAATCAAATTTGGAGAGTCACCAGCTTGGACTTGAAAAACAGAGGTCCGATTGTTCAATATAAGGTGAAAAACCTTAAGCAGCTCCAAAATGACTAAGTGGTAATATCAAGTCTAGGCCCCTGTCAGTAACTAAATTGGCCTCCTTGCCAAATTAATGTCAAATATGCCATTCGGTGTTCAGAGAGCCAACAAAGTGATTTGAATGCTGGCTTAGGACTCAACTACATTAACCAAAAAATCTGGACTCACTGTGAATGGACCACTGGTTGTCCTCATATTTTCTTAATTGCTTCTGGCAGGTGTTGCAGTTTTTCAGTTTAAAATAGCATTGTTCTACTTTTAGTGAAATTCAGATTGGACACCAGTGCCTTCACTTTTTCCTTGCATTCATGAGCACAGGAAAAGGGAATTGGTCATACTTGTGACACTGCCACTCCTAGCCGGTCACCATCTCTGAGCTTTTGGGTATTTCATGTACTTTAATTGATGTCAGAATCCATTGCTCATATGACCATCAAGCTGGAGAGGGGTGATCTCCTTTACTAGGGCTGTGCACAGATCCATTTTTTAAAATGGGCTACAGCCGTTCTGGCTCTTTTGGCCAGCTGTAATGGCAGGATGCTGCCGGCTTTTTTCCTGGTCGCAACAGACAACACGGCTGCAGACCATGGTTACTTTCAGTTTAATTCTGCTACAAATGGAATGTGGAGAGGCAGTTGCATGGTGTTTGTTTTCTAACTCTTTAAGCTCAGGCGTCGGCGGTGGCTGGGAGGGCCTTTGCACAACTAAAACTCATGCACCAGTGGTGACTGTACCTCGTGAAGTCAGATCTGATCACGATGGTCCACACCTTAGTCACCTCCAGATTGGATTACTGTAATGCACTCTACATGAGGCTGCCCTTGAAGATGGCCTGGAAGTTTCAATTGGTCCCACAGGTGGCATGCCAGATTACTAACTGTAGCATCTTACAGGGAGCGGTCAACCTCCCTGTTTAAGGAGCTCCATTGGCTGCCGTTCATCTTCTGGTCCCAATTCAAGGTGCAGGTTCTTACCTACAAAGCCCTGAATGGATTGGGGCCCACCTACCTGCGTGACCGCATTTCTGTCTACGAACCCAAGTGATCTCTCCGTTCATCTGGAGAGGCCCTACTCTCGCTACCACCTCATTTGCAGGTGCAATTTGTGGGGATGAGGGAGAGGGCCTTCTCTGTGGTGGCCCCCCGACTCTGGAACTTGCTCCCCAAGAATGTCAGACAAGCCCTCACATTGACAGTTTTTAGGAGGAGCCTGAAAACATGACTGTTCCAAAGTGCCTTCCCTGAATAAAGTAAATAATGCCCTGCTGTGATCAGTTTTAACTGCATTGTATGTACACTGTGGTTTTTTGGATGTTGTAAACTGCTCCGAGCCTTCAGGGAGTGGCAGTATACAGGTCGGAAAAATAAATAAATGAATAACCAGGCTCACCTGGGATAATTGATGGGGTAGAGTTTTGGAGCTATAATTTCCCCATGTTGCTCACTGTGTTTGTTGCTTATTCATATTGAAGCAAGAGAAGCTGAGCATGCTTCTTGGAGGTGCCTGTCTGCTCAAACTGGGACATGAGAAGCTGGATTAATGCTACCCATATTGCGGCATTAGAAGCTAGGCATGCTGGATTAATGTGTCTCATATTGGAATAAGAAGCAGTTATGTAAATCTGTTTCTTGGGGAGAGAGCTGGAAGAAGCAACAGTTTATGGACTAAGGAGAATCTGTATAAGACTTCATTGTTTTTGCTTCACTTGTAAGTAAGCTTCTGAGGAGGAAGAAGCAGGGCAAAGCCATTGTTGTGTTTGCCGTTATCTAATAATAATAATAATAATAATAATATATTTATACCCCACCACCATCTCCCCAAGGGGACTCGGAGCAGCTTACATGAGGCCAAGCCCAATGACACATAATAACAACATAACAGCAAATAATCCAACAATACAATCAATATACTTAGACACAAGCAATAACAGACAGTTATAAAATCTTAAGTGTAAGCAAGTTTTTGTTGAAGCAAGTGGCTGAATATTTTTGTTTAAAGTTTGTGCCAAACAATAATGATAAGGTTGCTTGCCGTTTTCAGCAAGAATGTCTGCCTGATTTATCTTGCCTGAGTCATCATCAGTGTGAGAGATAACAGATGCATGTTTCCAATCAACTGTAACATACAAGGTCCATCTACATATAACTACTGCTGTGCAGAGGACTACAACTCACATCATTCTCTGCTACAACACTCCGCTCCAACAAGGAGCACAAGCAGCTAAATATCTTTTGGTCAAAAATTGGCAACAGGAACCACATTATCTGTAGCCTCCAACAATTCACCCTCCGTACATGGAGCAAGACATTGCAGTCAAGCATACAGTTGTGGAGTTGTCTGTTCTGCACAAGGTGGAGGATTCTTTTAGTCACTAACCTGCAGGCTCCAGATTGTGCAGAACGCAGCCGCCAGGCTTCTCACAGGAACATCGATGAGATGCCACATTACACCATCTCTGCAGCGCCTGCACTGGCTGCCCGTTGATTATAGACCCTTACACAAGACCTTGACCTTGGCTTTCAAAGCCCTACGGGGCCGGGGCCCAACATACCTAAAAGACCGCTTGTTGATGCCTGCTTACTCAAGGACCCCGCGGCCAGCAAACAAGAACCTTCTTAATGTACCAGGCTTGAAAGAGGCCCACCTGGAGACCACGAGACGGAGATCGTTCTCCGTTGTGGCCCCCGTTCTTTGGAACTCGATGCCACCGGACCAGAGAGCCTCCCTCGACCTGCCCCAGTTCCTGACCGCTCTGAAGACCTGGCTATTTAGGAAAGCCCATGGTTAATGCAGAACCAGGAACTCAAATACCGAGCCTGGCCCCTGCATTTAACCATTGAATATTTTAATCTAGTTTTAAATACTCTATTTTAATTGTGGAATTTGTTGTGTGTAAGTCGCCCGGAGCACTAACGTGGAGGGCGACTCAGAAATAATAAAGTCAGTCAGTCAGTCAGTTAGTGCCATTTTGCCAGGTTGTCTTTTGATCTGCCCACTCCGCTTCTGAGTCTGTTCAGGGACCTCCAAGTTGCCCATTCTTGGTTTGCCCCTATCAATATGACCATGTCCCTGTAGCATTCTCTCCTGCATTTTGCCTGCATCTGTGGCTGGCATCTTCAATGGTCAGTTGGAGGTGAGGCACATGGAGTGTATATTTTTATCTGTGGAATGTCCATGGTGGTAGAAACAACCCTTGTCTGTTGAAGCATGAACTGGATCATGGCCATACAGCCCAAAAACCCACAGTAGCCTAGTGATTCTGGCCATGAAAGTCTTCGATAACACATCAGCCCTTGATTGTTTGCTGTCTTGAGTTCTTCTGTTTCTGAGTGTTGTTCATTTTCTACTGCCTTGATTCTGGTGTGTTTTTATTTAATACCAGTAACCAGATTTCCTTCAATTTCATGGTTTCTGGTGAAACTGTTCATGTGCTTGAGTCCCCTTCTGGGTTGAGAAGGGCAGCATATAAATATCATGAAATAAATAAAATAAAAATTAAATTTCTATGGCTACACTGTGTTATCTGACATAATGATTGTCAGACTGATCTAGAATTTCTGTGTTATCAAATATTCTGTGTCCAGGTTGGTCCATCAGATCATCAAGTGCTCTGCTAAAGCTGACTTTTCTGGCTGAATTAGTCTGAAATGCAGAATTCTGGGATTTCTTATGTAAATATCTGCACTGCAAAACCATTTTTTTTTTTAAAAAAATTGAACCTGCAATCTCACAATCAACAGGAAAAGGAAAGAGATTTCATCTAAAAACCACCCAGACGAGTCGTGGCCCATTGAAATTATTATCTGCCCAGTAATTGGAAAAGTGATGTTACAATTTGGACAACAGCTTTCAGATTCCACCAACAGCACAGTGCCCATGCTGACTGGCAATTATGGACATTGTAGACTAAAAAGCTCTGAATATCCCATTTGTAATGGTTTCAGTGTTAAGAAGGCATAAAAAATTGCTAAGCATATGAAGATCAGCTTGCTGACCAGAGAAGAAGGCAACTGTGGATGTGCAGAGAAATGTATGTGAACTAGTCTTAGTTTGGCAAGAAAACTTGTGGGTTTTTTAAAGTGCACTGCCCTTGGCCATCCCTTTGAATTCTTTCTTTCCTCCCTATTTCATTACAAAAAAGAAGGCTACAGGCACCATGGAGTTTAGGGAAGTCAGTGAGAGCTAAATTATAGTTTACTGATGACCATACTGTTTGTTGTGTTCAAATTTTATTGTGCTTGGCAGTTAGTATCCACATCCTTCTGTTCATGCCATCTCTGGGTGTGTGCTTAAAACTTGTGCATATTTTATCATAATGATAGCAACACAACATATATTGGCTCTCTTCAGCATCTTGGGCTTGGAAACTGGCTCTGGGGCTGGTCCCATCTAGGCAAAGGAGCTGCCAAGATCAACCCAAAGATCTGGTGGTTTTCCTATAGCCAAAGTTTCCAGCAGGGAAGTAAAAAAGTATGTGGGTATATTTACTGTATGTTTGTACGCACCTCTCCCAGCATGATTCTTGCAAAGAGTTTACATTTGTATTCTGGCACAAGTGGAGTTTTCACCTATGGTTGTGTGATAATTTTTATGAAGAAAAAGCTATGTGTAACTTTAGCTTGAGAGCACAAAAACAGTAATAAGGGACAAGGAAGACGGAGGACTAATTTACACTGACCAATTAATGTAGCTTCAAGACTTAAAACTGTGTACTCATCATTAGCCCTCCCAGAACTCGGATCAAACAGCCTCCTTCACATACCCCCATCCCTTGTTACCAACCCCCAGCACCCCCCACTGCACCCCCTCCCATCATTACTCTCAGCCTCTCCTTTATCTTTCCTACTGTCCTCTATTTGAAACTGTTACTTTCACTGTTTGTTTATGGAAAAATCAATAAATATAATTTTTGACTTAAAACTGGGTGACTACAAGACACATACCACCAACACACACTGCAACATGAATTAAATGGAGTTATAGTGCATCAAATATAGTTGTAGGAAAGCCTAAAATAATTCCTTTAAAGTACTATTCCAATATATCCCAGATCCCATAACAAAATTAGCTCAACAGAATGTGAAGTAAAATAAATAAATTAAAAAGTTTAAAAAGTTTAAAAAATAAAAAAGTTTTTAAAATGTGAAGTGCAATGCTCTCACTGAAGTGCTTTATAGAAGTCCAAACATAGGGCAAGTGTGCTGCCAAAAATGCTTCAATGGCATTTCTGTCTAGCCTGGGGCTAATTGACCCCCCTGAGGGATATAATTAATTATTTCGGTTTCTGTCACTTTCCCTCATTTTGTCCACCTCCTATGCCTATGATGCATCTCTCTACTGGAAATGGAGGCATGCACCTACAAAGTGGTTTGAGGCTAGGGACCTTGTCACATGCACAGATCATGGCAATTATGGTGGCTCCCACCCAGGGGGTGACCAATCTGTTCCCCTGCACCCTGCATCATCCCAGCTTACCCCCTACATCATTACACTGGGGAAAGCCTCCTTAAGCTGGCTCAACCCATCTGTCCTTATGGAATGATGGGGAGCCTCCCGTCAATCGCTGCCACCAATTTTTCAGTAGTGATAGGGTTTTGGTAACAGTTACACAATGGAGCTGCTCAGGAGTACTTTTCTGGGGTGTAATCAGAGCCATCAGGCTCCATGGCAGAACTGAAAAACACAAACAACAGAGGACAATGATTAGCAAGACCAATAAAAGTTGTAAGGATAATGCAGTGGCACTGTAATCCTTAATAATATACCAAATAGGGAAAATTTAGATGCCTGAGTGGTTCAGTTCCAATGTATAAATGCTGAAGACTGTCTGTGCTATCCCTTGAGAGCCTCGGGATTGGTGTCTCTAATTAAATGTATATGCAATACTCTGTAGGGAGTTAATAGCAGCTGATGATCTGCTACAAAAACCTACTGTATATTCCCCAGAGTTCCACACTCAATAAAGAAATGCTATCTTTTTTCACTTCTGTATTTATTCTGTGCAAAATTCACATGTGGTAGTTTTCAAAGAAAAAAAATTCTGAATGTAATGCAATCCCCTCAATAGCAGGATTGTAAACAAACAAAATTGTATTAATATGTGTAAGCCTATGGCCTATTTAAGTCCCAATCCAAAACTCTCCTGGCGAGTTCTTGTGAAGGGAGCTCCTTCTCAGCGGGGATTGACTATGCACATCTCCAGCCTCCTTGTGGAGCACCGCCCAGTATTTTAGGGCTACAAAAATCACCGCTGCTGAAGTTTTGGCCGTGTGAAGAAGTCCTAGATTCCATGGAAAATGTTATCACCTTCTTGGCCTCAAACCAGTTTCAGACCTGCCAATCTAATCAATCACACAGCCAAACCTGTTCCCCTCAAACCAGTTCCAAACATCAGTGTAGATGTCCCCTAAGTAAGCAGAATAGGATTGGTGTGAGATTTCAAGGAAAAGCAAGAGCTAAATGAAAAATACCCCTCGTGAAAAATGCAATCCAAATTCAACCTTGGGTAGAGCCCCACCCTACCCGTTATTGCCTGTTATTTATCCTTCTTCCTTCTTCTCTAAACAAAACAAACCCCTTAGGGCTTTTTCCTACTCTCAGGATATGAGTCCTCCACATTTTTTTCTTTCCCCATCCTTTCTGAAGACAAGAATGTTTTGTTGGTATTCTAAGGAACAGAAAACAAGAGGAAGGAAGGAAGAATAGCAACAAGGTTGGGCTTTTCAGATTTTCTAGGCAAGCATTCATAGAAGTCTTTGAGGCTTTTCCAATACACAGTTGAGAAGTCTGCCTCTATGAAAGAATTCACGATCAGTGTCGTATTATCACCAGGCTGAGAAAAATGTTCTAAATGATTTGCTGCACGAGAGATGTGATGGCTGATCAAGATATTCTCTTGGAATTGACTATTGAAAAGAATTCTGTTATGCCTCAGATAATATATTTGGCTCTTGCTGCTACTAAAACCAAATTGGAATTTGTTTCAGTTCCTGCAATAAATAAATACAGGATGGAGATAGCCCGAAGCTGGGGTTTTGTTTTTGATTTGGGTTACATTTCACACTAATTTCTCATAGTATATTATTGTATTGTATTATCTTTGGCTTTGTTTTCAAAATCAGGACAATATTTCAGACTCAAATTTTATCAATAAAATTTATTTCATTTATTTATTTGATCTTACATTTGTATGCAAGAGGGACCACAACTGCAAAGCTGCCTGTAGGGAGTTTCAGATTTAATGCATCAGTTCATAAAGTTTGGGTATGCCTCACCAATGGATGTTTAGAAATGATGCTGATACCTGAAAAATATCACGAGCAAAGTCAACCTTTATAAAATGCAATTTTTGCCTTAGAAGAGCCATCCAAAAAGAGCAAACGTCTCATCACCAGGTGAAAACTTTACATCTTTACGGTGTCTTATCAGATGATTATTATCATAGAAGACTATCCATGCTGTTATTAACTTCATCTACCTCCAATTTTCTGGTACCGTATTTTCCGGCATATAAGACAACCCCCAACTTTTCCAGTTAAAATATAGAGTTTGGAATATACTTGCCGTATAAGACTACCCCTCTTCCAATGCACACCAAATACAAATTTAAAAAGCATCAGATTTGATTTCAATATGGTAATTTTCCTATTACTGTACTTCCTTCTCTACCTCTCAGATCCCGCACTTGCGCACCTGCACCGCTTCACTACAGTCTTCAGGAGTGAGATCTGAGAGGCAGAGGAGGAGGTATGGTAACAGGATACAAGGATGGGCCAGACAGGTAAAAGAGGTGTGTTTTTCTGGGCCCAGAGCCACTCTATCTCTTTTTTTCCATACCCCGGGCACCCCGGACGCCTCCAGCTTTCTCCGCCCTTCACTTACACCTTCCTGGTGAGGCACCCCTTCACCTCACCATCGGGACTGCATTAAGTGCATGAATCCTGATGAATGGATTTTCTTCTACCATACTTGTACAGCATTGCCCTATAAGATGACTCCCGCATATAAGACGACTCCTACGTATGAGGCTATTCCCACGTATAAGACGACCCCTGACTTTTGAGAAGGGTTTCTTGGGTTAAAAAGTAGTCTTATACACCAGAAAATACGGTACATATGTATGCTGACAGAGAGTAGAATATGTGAGATTTGAAATTTCAGTTGGTTAAACCCATGTGGATGAATGTGGTTTTCTTTATGTGTGACTTCTCAAGATGTCCACGCCATTTTGGGGTTGTTGGGGTTTTTTTTTGGTAGCCTAAATATTGTGTGGGGTGACTCTGTGTGTGTGCTTTTTTTGCAGCTATATGCTATGCTTGAGTGAAGAGAGAATAACTCCAGTTGTGTAAATACCTCCTGGAACTTTTTCCAGTTTTCCATAGCACTGCCCCCAATGAATGCATTTGCTTAAACAGGGCAAAAACATTGGCAGGCACATTGCAGTGTTCCCCCACAAACAACTTTTCAGGCACAGACTGCACTCATGCCTAGTACTACAGCATGCCCTCCTGGCCTTGGAAAATGTTTAGGCAGACCAGAGTTTTATGGATACAGCAATCTGGAGTAGTGTATGTGTGTGTGTTGTGGGCAGTTCCGAATGAGGCAAAGGGGACCACTAAACTCTTATATGTCTGAAAGCTAGGGGTTTTGCTGTAATCTCATGAGATGGATGATTACTTTTCCTAACCAGCTCTCCATTTGTATGTTCTTTATATGAAGCCCCTGAGGCAGCAATGACACAACATGCCATAATATCCATTCAACACATGGCACTGGGTTCTCTTATTGCTTGATAGCTTGGCCTCTCTCACAACTGGTTTTTCCAAAGGATTTATGGGGAATGGAGCTGCCTTTATTTTCCAAAACACTGACTTTTGCTGAGGCCTCATGAAAGAGATAATGAAAAAGCATGCCTTAATTTAACTGTAATGGGCAACAGATAGTAAAATAAGTTTAACATCCTTTTATTTTGTGTACTTCCTTGCCTTGTGTTTAGATTAAGCCTCATTAAGTATTCCAATTCTTAAAGCCTTAATAAACAGGGCTATAAATGTTCGTTTCTATAAATGTTGTTTGTGTCTGTATTGATATCAGAGGGAGATCTCCTTTTCTGCCATGAGTATGCCCAGGTCAAGTAAAATAAAATAAAACTGTTTTCTCTGTGCTGTCTCAAAGAGTATGAACCTTCATTTCAGTTAGTTCTTGAATTCAGCCTGTGTTTTAATCTAAACTTTAAAGGACTTATCCAAAGTGCAGAGCTATATTCACGAATCAGTTTGGCAAGTTGGATAGCTCCTTTAATGTTGAGACCAAAACTCAGAATGTATAATATGTGAGAGGAAGTTATAGGTAGGAGGGAGCAAGCTTGTTTTCCACTGCCTTGGAGACTAGGACACAGAACAATGGCTTCAAACTACAAGAAATGAGATTCCATCTGAACATTAGGAAGAACTTCCTGTGAGAGCTGTTCAACAGTGGAACTCTCTGCCCCAGAGTGTGGTGGAGGCTTCTTCTTTGGAAGCTTTTAAACAGAGGCTGAATGGCCATCTGTCAGGGGTGCTTTGAATGTAATTTTCAGTGGGTAGAAAATTGATGAAATTACTCATTGCTACCTTTAAGAAGAAACTTGGGCCACGTCTACACTGACCATTTAATGCAATTCAAAGCTAACTTCAAACTGTTACATAGTAAATTCACACAAAAACTTGTGACAAAAAAGCCCCTAGTGTACAATTAGCGATCTGTGATTTCTGTAATCACTGTCTGGTTTTCAAACCATTTCACGGGTTTTAAATATCTGCTCAGTTAAACCATTTTCTCAAAGACCATTTTGAAACTATATTAAATGGTCGGTGTAGATGCAGCCCTTAGTGAATTGCATCCCTATGTGAAACCTCATTTGATTTTGGGCCTGACCCTATATGAATGGCGATATCTCAGGGGGTGATCTTATTGAACAAATTTTGGCTTTGGACCTAACCTTACAAACTTTCCTGATCTATGAGCTTTAGGGTTGCCACTTTTTGATATAAGAATAAGGAACAGGTACCTAAAAATAGGGATTTTATTTTACAAAAATAAGGGACACTTAATAAAAACTTGAAAATCATTAATTGACTTTCAAGTTTTTATGAAGTGCCCCTTATTTTTTGTGAAAAATGTCCTAGTTTTAAGTACCTGTCCCTTATTCTTATATCAAAAGGTGGCAACCCTAATGAGCTTGGTCTTGAATGTCAGACGAGATCTGCTACAGGACTACTTAGACGTTGGAGGAGTATGGTTCTGTGCTGACATTCCCAAACTGTATGGCCAAAAGCCATATGGAGAAATGAAACCTCTTCCAGGAAAAGCATGGCAGAAAATGCACTTGATTGCCTTGAATTTTTTCACTTCTGTATTTATTCTGTACAAAATTCTTATTTTTTTATTTTAGTTATTATAATTTATTCAGAAAACATTTTCTGAATGGAAAATAACAATTCAATGCTGTTTTCTAAGAAAATCAACAAGATGTTTTATGTAGAATAAATCCTTCATAACACAATTTTCTGTGCAGTAGACCATTTTGTGCATGAAAATAATATTAATCCACACACAGAAAATGCTGTTCCTTGTTCAGAAAAGTATATTTTCGATGCAAATCAATTATATATGAATTTCATGTAGAATAAATCCTGAGTTATGAATAGCCTTTTAAAACTGTGCAGTGGGGGGAAAGTTCTTTGACAAGTAACTTCATGAAAAACAATGAGCCTCCTCTTATATCAATCATTGCTTCTTAGGGCCCGAGTTTACTGAACATACCTTGGCTTTGGCCCCCATCTTATCTCATCTGAGTCCCCTCACCGTCCTGAGTCCCCTTGGAGGGATAGGACAGAATAAAATAAAGTATTGTTATGATTATTATCATCATCTGTGGTCCCAGTTTTGAAAGTCTGCTAAGAAGAAGTCGATATGCTGTAAACCACCATGAGCCAAAATGGATAGGACGGTATACAAATTGAAATAATAATAATAATAATCTACACAGCAACATTTTTTGACATTATCTAATATTTGTGTGTTGACATATTATTTTCCATGCAGAAAATGCTGGGTTGTGGGTTTTTTTGCATAAAATGTCCATTTACAAATTTCATGCAGAATCAGTCCCAAATTGCAAATATTCTTGTCAGTTCTGGATTCTTCCAATCATGATTACTCAACTCTTGAAATGCATATTTGTCAGTCATTTTCCAAATATTTTTGAATGTTGCTTCTATCCCTACTTTGTCAGGATAGAACCCGGAAGATAGGAGGAGTTGTCTGACCAGTCACAATTCCTCTTTGGTGTTTCTTACTCACCAACAGTTGAAGATCTTTTTGGCTATTGTTCTTTTGTAGCCATGTCCTAGAACTCACTTTCTGACTAAGGGATGAATAGATGTAATGCCGGTTCTCTTTCCACATAGTGCTTCACTTCTTTTTCCTTTATCTCTGGTGGCTGCTCTTCTATGGGTATTTAAAAAACTTTTAAAGCAACAATTGCAACTCCTCTTCTACTTCCTTGTCTACTCTCCAGGTGTTCTACTTGCCTTCACCTCTTCTTTCCTGGACAACTAATCTTAAACTTCGCATTCCGTCATGTTGTATTGGTGCACGTTGTAATATCAAAGAGCACAAACAAGGCATGAAGGTGTAGCACTGCCAGGGTGGTACACTGATGCCCCATTACCATAATATATACCACATAATGTCTTGCAGTGGTTACACACTGAGTAAGCTTAGTAGCTACCATTTAATAAAGCATATCCTTTATTTATGAGCTGTTTTATTATGTAATTCTTTGTATGCCTTCAAGAATGCCCTGCGGATCATCTGAAAATCATTGCTGGAGTACTTTAAGGGACAGAATGATGCTTTCTGATGAATAGAATGCAGTTTCAGCTTTGCAGTTACAATAGTGAGTTGCAATTTCTTTGAGGCAAAACCAGTCTGATAGAACTTGGGAAAGTTGTTTATAGGACTGCAACTCCCAGAACCCCAGTTGTAATTTGGAAACTAATATACCATCTTCATTGAAGCCTACATGAGGACTCTCAAATGTTAAATCCCACAACTAGAAACCACTATGGAATAGTTTTGAATTATATGCACACACACAGGGCAGAGGTTGTTTGTTACAAACAATTTAACAATTAAGAAGATATTATTTCCTGGTAAAATTATTGCATATTTATGCTTCATTCAATCCAGCTGTAAAGCTTGAAAAACAGTGAGTTGTTAGCTAGAATTTTGTGTCTATCATGTATTCTATCATGTCATACGAAGAAGCAAAAATATACCACATGGTGGTGGAGGCAGGGTGGGATGGAGACAGCTATTGTGTTTCAGAAATATGCAGAAAGGAGGTCGAGACTGATCAAAAGCAAATATCTTGATGCAATTGTCCTTAATTTTCCATTCGAAAACTGCAGCATGATTTTACTCAATAAATTAGTTTTCATTCTTTTTTCATTCTTTCCATCTCAATTTAGATTACTTAGATTAAACTATAAGGCTTGCCACATTTTTCATTTTAAAAAGTCATCTGCCCTACATTCCTTGGAAAGTCTGGCAAATGCTAAGCAAGCCAGAGGGTGCATCAACAGGGTGGAATTAATACAGTTTGAAACCGCCTTGGCTCAGTTTGGTGAAGTACCTGCCTTGTAAAACTACAACTCCATGATTCCATACCATCGAGTCATGGCCATTGTCAAACTGCATTAATTCTGCACTGTAGATGCACACAGAGACATATCCTGATTTCTTTAACCTCGCTTAACATTTATCTTTCGCGGAATTAGGAAAGGCCACTGTGGTGATTTCTACTCTTATGGATTCTCCAATTTCTTTGAGGAGGGTCCTTTATATGTATTTGCTGCCACCATATACTAAGAGATCTTACAGAGATTGAGAAGGAGAGACTTGCTTGTAGATGAAACAGTAACTTAGTTTATTTGTATCATTTTTGTGACCAATGTGTAATGGTTTCAAAAGTATAAATGCTTATTGGTTACAAAGATGTGTATATTCTCTTAGGAAAACGTTACAAAACACTTTTCAGTATAAGTTTCATTCAAGCCTTTCCCTCTTTCCGATAGGACTTGTATAATAACACTTGATAACTATCTTTAACTTGACATAGAGATCCTGACCGTTTGGTCCTTTAAACCCTCTCTACTGTCATTAGTTTTCTGTTATCAGTCACTATCATAGCTATTCCCTAGCTCAGGGGTGCCCACACTTTTTCAGCATGCGAGCTACTTATGATAAAAGCAAGTCAGAAAGATCTACCTGAGAGAGAAGCAGGGCAGAGCCGGGGGAGGGGGCGTGGCCTGGTGCAGCCTGGCTCCGCCCCCTCCTCGCTCTGGCTACAGCACTGCCACAGCTGCTCCAGGCTAGAGGAGGGTATGCCAAGCCAGTAGTGGCATAGCTAGCCACTACTGGCTTGGCCTTACCCTCCTCAAGGCTGAAGAAGCTGTGGTCGCGCTGAAGCCGGGGGAGGTGGCGGGGCTCCGCCCCCTCAGAAGCGCCCTATCCAGCTGGGATCGACCTCCTAAGGTCCCAGGATAAATCAGTCAATCACGAGCCACCTAATGAGCACCCCTGCCCTAGCTAATTCTTCAGCTAACTGCCTAACTGACTCCAGCTCACTGACTAACAGACTCTCTCTGGCTGCAGCTAATTCCTAACTCTGCTAACAGCAAACTCCAACTGACTGACTTCTTAAAACCAACATTCCTTTTCTTTCCAGTGACAGTTGGCCCCACCCCTTTTCCTCAGCCTGGAGCTAAGTTGCCATGGCAACGCTGGGAGCCTCTGTCCCACTCTCAACTAATAGTAATATCCTATCTAAAGTTTATACATTTTAACTGAGCATTTTATTACATACGCCCATCTTCAAATAAAACAGTTTCAAATCCAGTTCATATGAACATACGGTATACGTAAACATTCAAATACTTACACATTTACCTGTAGAATGCATTACCATTTTGACACTTCACCACAGCCACCTTTTGGACTACGTCAGCCAGCATGATCCCGGGGATTCTGAGAGTTAGATTCCACTCTGATCCTTCCTTGTGTGCTATTCTGTATCCATACATTTCAACACAGTTTTAAAGAATAAAGAAACAAGACAGTAACTTTTTTAAAAAAAAAAATAGTAGCACAGGCCTATTTCAAAATTAGAAACAAGCATAATCCTGCTACTCTATATTTAGTAATTTGTTAACAGAGTCAAATGATTACAAGAGAACTTGGAGGGATCTAGTCTAAACCCAAACGCTTGTTATTTTGCAGGATTCAAACACATTTCTGAAAAAATGCTACAGCTGATGTCATCTAGCAAGTTGTATCATATTTGTAGAAGATCGTCCTTTGCATCAACGTTTCACACTTTATGGATACATTTTACGTATTTCAGCTGTGTATTAAACACAATTGTGGTGTTTTAAAGTAACAAGCTGCCCTTGGGGCATAATAAATGCAGTTTACTTGGGCCCCTCTTTTTCCCCCCCTTCTATGAAATTTCACTTTTATGAATCAGTGCTTAGGAAAGTTATTTTGGAGTAGAATTTCTAGAATTCCCCAACAGCATTCCAGCATACATTGAATCTCAGAGGGGAAACTATCAGTGCAGCACTATCTTATATTTTCTATCTGGGACTTTTATTTAGAATTTATATTACTTCATCTTATTGTAAGCAAGGTCAATCGGATTTGTGATAGTTATATGTGGTTTGGACTATCTAGTATCCTAGTTTAAAAATCTGCAATGGATTTTCTATTTACATAGCTATTCCCATTAGACTGACTCTATACTGAAACATGTATAGGGTTGCCACTTTTTGATATAAGAAACAAGGGACATTTACTTATTTATTTATTTATTTATTAGACTTATTAGCCGCCACTCCCAGTGGCTCGGGGCAGCTTACATCAACACCACGATCAAATCACAATCTACAATTGCATTAAAACCACAGAATAAAATGATTCTTAAAAGAAATTACGGGATATTTCACAAAAATAAGGGACACTTTATTAAAAACTTGAAACTCAAACGTTAGGTATAGTTTTATTAACAGAATAAGATAATGATTGAAACTCACAAAAGAAACTGACTTACACCTTCTAATAACAGTACATGGTATGTTTCTGCATGTTTTGTCATGCAGAAAAAACATCATTATTTTCTCCATCTGTATTTAGTACTTGACTTTGCTGACTTTAAAAATGCCCTGTCTAAACATTAAAATAAAATAAATTTTATAAGACAGTACATCTTCATTATTATTATGTCAATAGTTAATGTTATAGTATAATATGGGATACACATATTATTAGGACTAATAAAGGGACTTATTTCTTCACCCAGAGGGTCATTGGGTTATGGAATTTACTTCCAGAAGAGGTTGTGACAGCTGTCAGCCTGAACAACTTCAAGGCAGGATTAGACAGATTCAAGCGTATCGGTAGTTACTGAAAAGGACATTCAAGTGCCACCTCGGAGTTGGTTGAGGTAGGCAGGATTTCCCTGGGTACTGGTTGTGGGGGGTCGGGAGCAGGTCATGGTTTTGACCTCCCTTCTGCTCAAGATCCCCGCGTTCAACTTGTGGGCCACTGTGTGATACAGAATGCTGGACTAGATGGGCTGAGGTCCGATTCAGCATGGCTCTTCTTATGTTCTTATGTTCTTACACAGCATTGTACAGTATTGGGATACACAGCTAGGCCTATTTTAAGAGTAACTCTCAAGCAACCAGAAACTATCTTTATCCAACATGATCTAACATTCCCCTTGGGTAACAGTTAATTGCGTGTACTGTACTTTGAAAAAGTCCTGTATTGCCTCTTCCTTCCAACAGGGACGCAGGCAGGCACACACTCGCCAGCCTGCCCTGTGAGTTGGAATCCCCAGGCAGGCATTGCTGTGGAAACCGCAGCGTGCACCTTCCTCTGGTCAACCCCGCCCAGTCCTGTCCTGTTAGTCAATAATAAGGGACAGGGCCTGAAAAAAACGGGATACAAATTTTAGGCCCAAAATAAAGGCTGTCCCTTAGAATAAGGGACATATGGCAACGATAAGCATGTATATTGTTTGAAAGTCTCATCTATTTGTTCAGGTATTTTATAATGAAGGAAAAATAAACACACAAGTAGGAACAAATGCTAAAATAATCATGTGGAGAGTGATGTTAAAAAAAATTATGCCCTTTCTCAGCAAAGAGGTCTTTCTGAATTTTGGGAAAAAAATGATTGCAGAATGCCTGAACTGTGTTCTGACTTTAGAACAGCATTCCCAAACAAGGTTCTGATTTCATTGACAAACAAAGGGGGGGAAATGAAGACTCTCATTCTGGTGAAGCCTTTGCTTGAAGTCTTGTAACTGATCTCATAGACCAACTCTAGCCAGAGTACACATTGAGCAATGTATGGCAATCTGAGGGCCATACACACATATGATACTTCAGAAAACAGGAATGTAATACTATGAGGCTGAAGTTTTACTTGGCAAAAAAAATGTGTCACCAATCCAGAGAAGTGTAATATTCAGTGACTGTGGTAAGGACACCTTTGCTGTAGTGAAACTCTGCTTTCACATCGCAGGTTAGCAGTGAACCATCTGAGGGCATTTTGTCTGCCTTAGAAGGGCATTTCTTCTCCCAAACATCTGAAATAGCATAATGAACGTCTCTCTATAAACATGATCAGAGTCCAAGAGAAAGTATTTCATCATTTGAGTTAGATATTCAACTCAGTACTGCAGTTTCCCTAGTGAAGAAGTTTTGTTTATGTGGTTGCCTGGTTTGTGGCCTATGTAATGAATCTGAGCAAGGCTGTCTGTTTTGAAAATTGGCAGCTCAGCTTCCAGAAGGCTCTGGCTATTGAGACAACAGCATATAAACAAAAAAAATTAGATATGAAAAAAGACTATCTTGCAAGAAACTACTTTTAATAAACAAGCTGTCATCCAGAAATAGTGGATAATATATAAAATATCCAAATAAATATTACTATTAATCTACAAATATCATCCATAAATCAATGGAACAGGCCCTTGCTTTCCCATACCATAAATGGTATAGATAGTTATTCAGTGGTAGCTGGTGACTTCTATGACAATAGACTAGTACATTCATTCTGGATTGTAATCTGAACAATTAAGGGATTTCCCAAGGTGCTGTTCCTATTTTGAGGGTGAGGTTCAGTACCTTGGACAGCTCTGACAAAATCTGAAAATGGATTCAGCATCCCACTAGAACAGGGCTGTCCAACTGGTGGCCCTGGGGCCGAATCCGGCCCCCCAGCTTGTTGGACACGGCCCCTGCTATGCCCCCAGCCGCCATTTTTAAATTTTAAAAAAATTCTAATTTTTTTTAAAAAAATGGCAGCCGGGGGGGAGGGGGAGGCGGGGCAGGGAGGAGGAAGAGAGCTAGCTCCTCCTCCCTGCACCGCCCCTTCCGTCCCTCTCTCCCGCTGAAAGGAGGAGTAGGCGGCGCCAAGGGCAGCGCGTCACAGGCCTGGTGTGACGCGCTGCTCTTGGCGCCGCCTACTCCTCCGGCGGCTCCCGCCCTTCCTAGGGAGGGGAGCTGCCAAAAGGAGGAGTAGGCGGCGCCAAGGGCAGCGCGTCACGCCAGGCCTGTGACGCGCTGCCCTTGGCACCGCCTCTGCTCTCCCTCCTCCTCCTCTTTCCCAGGCGCCATGCCTTTTCCGGGCGCCACGGCGCTCGGGACAGCCGCGGTGCCCGGAAAGAGAGAGAGGAGGAGGGAGAAATCCTCCTCCTCCTCTTCCTCCTCTTTCCCCTGGCGCCGTGGTGCCCGGGAAAGAGGAGGAGGAGGAGGGAGAATGACAGCTTTAGGAGGGAGCGGGGCCTGGTCTGAGGGCGGGGGCCCGGGGGGCGGCCCGGGCGGGGCCAGGGGGGCAGGGCCCGGGGCAGGGCTTGGGGCGGGGCCGGCGGCCCCCGAGGTCATCAGTGACCTCTATTCCGGCCCTGGGCCCGGTAGAAGTTGGACAGCCCTGCACTAGAATATGTGACCACTGCACTACCAGAATTAGATATCAGATGGTCACATGTTGTGTCAGTGAATAGATGAGAGAATGATTATCAGTTCTACCTTTAATAATAATAATATTAATAATTTTATTTCTTACCCGCCTCTCCTCGTGGGTCAAGATGGGTTACAACATAGCTAAAAACACACAATCATTATATAAAATACTCGTATTAAAATGTATTTCTACAAAATACAAATACAATACAAGATTTATTAAGGTCAATGACCAGCATAAAAATGTACAAACATCAGCATATGCAAACATTAGTATAACCTTTCTCCTGGTGTACCGAGCACCTAGCGCACCAGCTGAAAGCCTATCCCTGCTGCTGGAGACCGTGTCGGAGTGGGCGTTGAGGTTCCCTAGGCTCATTGTCCTGGGGATTTCAACGTCCATGCTGACACTGCCTCCTTTTCACCTGCAGCAGTGGACCTAGTGTCGACCATGGCAACACTAGGACTCTCCCTCTGTGAGTCGGGACCCACACACCAGGCGGGTCATACCCTGGATCTAGTCTTCTACGCAGGCGTCCAAGTGAACCTAGCCTCTATTACTGAGGTTCCATGGTCGGATCACTGTGCCCTGAGAATCCGGATAGAACTGGCTCCCCCACCCTGCAAGGGCGCCGAACAAATTTGGGTTCGCCCAAAGAGACTTATGGAACCTGCTAGGTTCCTGAATGCTCTGAGGGATCTGGAGTCTGTCAGCGCCTCCATCGATGAGCTGGTGGACGCCTGGAACATCAAATCAAACTGTCCAATGCTCTTGATGAGGTCGCCCCTAGATGCCCTCTCCGCCTCCGTAGGAATCGGGCGCCTTGGTTTACTGAGGAGTTACGTTCGATGAAGCGGGAGAAGAGACGGCTAGAGAGGGTGTGGAGTAAATTCTGTGACGAAGGTTCGAAATCAACTTATAAGCTTTTCAAAGATGCTTATGAGAAAGCCATCAAGGAAGCGAAAAAATCATACTATGCTAAAAATCGTACTACGCCGTCCAACCCTGGACGGCATGACATTATGTCCGTCACCCTCTGTTAAGAGCTTAGGAGTAACCCTGGACCCCCTGTTGTCGATGGAGGCTCACGTCTCCAGCGTCAGCAGGGTAGCATTTTTCCATTTCGACAGGCGAGGAAGCTGCCCCCCTACTTGTCCCGGCGTGACTTAGCCACAGTGGTCCAAGCCACGGTCATCTCGAGGCTGGACTACTGTAATGCTCTGTACATTGGCCTTCCTCTGTCGGTAATCCAGAGACTCAAGCTGGTGCAGAACGCCGCAGCGCGACTCCTGGCGAGGGTCCTGATTGGCCACCACATCACGCCAATCCTGCGCGAACTGCACTGGCTCCCAATAGAATGCCGGATTACCTTCAAAGTGTTAGTCCTGACTTTTAACGCCTTACATGGTTTGGGGCCAGTGTACCTGCGGGACCACCTTGTCCCATATCATCCCACCAGACCACTGCGCTCCGAAGAGCTAAATCTCCTGGTCATCCCAAGTGTGAAGACCTACCATCTGTCCGCAACACGCCGGCGGGCTTTCTCTGTTGCAGCCCCAACCCTGTGGAATGCACTGCCCGCCGGCATCCGTGCCACCCAGAGTCTCCTCCCGTTCAGGAGAGCAGTTAAGACATTGCTGTTCCAGCAAGTCTTCGGGGTTAACTAGACTGTAGCTCGCGCTGCCTAGCTGACATCCCACTGCGACTCCATCTGCTGTTTCAACTGTTCTAATTGTAATTCTATTCTAATGGTGTTACTGTGGTTTATGAGATATCTGTCAATTGTATTTTACGAACTGTTGTAAGTCGCCCCGAGCCGTTTGGGGGGGGGGGGGCGGCAGACAAATGCGAAATAATCAATAAATAAATAAATAAACATTAGGGTACACATACATGTACAAACACATGTACACAAATGTACAAACGTCAGGGTACACACAGACAAAGTTTAAAACCCAATATTGAATAAGATAGTCAAAATGGTATTAAACAAAATACATATATTAAAATACACAGAATAATGATCAAAATAAAGAGGACACAAGATGGGTGTTTAAAATTTATGATTAAATCTGGCTGGGTAAACCTGCAAGAAGAGATGGATCTTCAATTATTTCTTAAATTCCAGCAGCTGATCTAGTTGTTGAAGCTCTTCCAGCAGGCTGTTCCACAGTCTTGGGGCAGCCAATAAAAAGGTCCTCTTGGTGATGGTAACCAGTCAGGTTATGCCAGACCATAGTAGCCACCATCCATAAGACCTAAGTGTTTGGGGCGGATTGTATGGGAGAAGGCAATCCTGTAGGTAGGATGAACCCAAACTTTTAAAAGCATACTTCAGTGCAGAGAAACAATGAGCCAATGGTTATTCCAGATATCAACTAAAATCACCTGTATAAATATGCACCTGTATAAATATGTCTTCCATGTCAAATGAGTGTCGTGACCTTGTGCTTACCAATGATACAACAGTCAATTAGTTTCCCACCCTCGATCATGTCAAAAGCAAGTGAAGGTTGTGTGTGTCTTTTGGAATTACTAGGTTTCCTGTTGATTTCACATGTCTGGCCTTTAAAAAGTGAAACTATTATTTAACTTTTTTTTCTTCTTTTCTTTTTTCTTTTTCTTCTTTTTTTTTTTGCACCAAACCAACTGGGTGGCTTTATGCCTCTTAATTGATAATAGAATACAACTGCTATTTACCAGTCTGCAATATAGTTCATGCAGTTGAAAACTATGTGACCTGGAAGAAAGGGGTCTAGTATATTGCTCAGGAATACAGCCATGGGAGGTGGAAAAACTGAGGCCATGGCCCAACAAATTAGAATTATGTCCTACCAATAACATGTTCTTTCTGCCTCCAAATAGCTATCATTCTGGGGAGGAAGATTTTGTTTTTACCTATGATTCTTGCATTTTCTGTGTTTCAAATTCTTGTAATTTTGGATGCCTAACTGCATTTTTGAAGTTTTATGGGATAGCACATCCAATAGACAGGCAGCATAATGATAATAATAATAATTTATTTATATTTTGCCCTTCTCATCCTGAAGGGCTCAGGGTGGATCACAAGTAAGTAAGCATAAGTAAGGCCATTTCAGAAGTCACACCACTCCATCAGGCACAGGCTGGCAACTTGCTAGTTTCATTTTGTTCCCAACTGGCCTCTCAAAATCACGGAGGACATTTTAAAGGCCTCATGAATGGGGCCAATTGAGAACCCTGTGAAACTAAGCCTCAATGGAGTGAGGCAGGTTCCATAACTAAGCAGCAGAAAAAACAGGGCCGCCAGCCATATCTTCATCTCCTTTCTCTGGGCACCATGGAGCCCTGCCTCAATTTCCACTGCCAGAAATAGAGCCTCTATACACACACATACACTTCCCTGTTGGCCCCCGTTACCTCTCCATTGGCACCCCCTTGTTGTGGGGGAGAGGCTTGTGTACCCTAATGAAGTTGTGAGCTATGCTGGTGGTAGCATAATAGCCACCGGTAGGGCTTCCCATGCCAGACAGGTCACAACCAAAGGGTCTGACAAAAGAGCGTCAAATGGCAGGATGGGCTCTCTAGCCTTTTGGCAACCATCCTAAGAGAAGGAAAACTCTAATTTCAAACCGGGGCAGATGGTGCTCGTTTAACCCTGTAAGGTCAACCATCTAAGAGAAGGAAACTCAAATCAAACCTACGATGTGAGGACCTCGCTGCCACCATCCTAAGCTTGCTAGGCCCCGGCAGACGAACCTTTGGTTTAAAGGGTGAGGCCAGTTCTGTGCACGCTGCGCTCCACCAGCAAGGTCTATTGCACATGCTCGAAGGACACATCCAACCTCCGTATCATCAACACGCTTGTAGAAAGTGTGGGATGAGTTCTTCCTGAATCTTCGTTTGCAAAGAAAACCCAAGACCCTGTCTGGTCTTTGAGATCCAAGTCCCTCTGGACCTTTTCTTGCAAGTGATTTTATATGCATGATTCTGATGCACCATCAAGTCTAATGTGCACCTCAATTTTGGCAATATAATTTAGTCAAAAAAGGTTAGCATTGTTCTAGGCACTATATTCCTATGGAGGCAACCTAGAATCACATTGGCTTTTTTAGCTGCCACATCAAATTGTTCACTTAATGACATCCAAACACATAAAGACACCAAGGAGCACCCACAGGGTTACAACACCCCACCCTAGCATTTGCCTCTCAAATAACTTACTATGCTTTGTCCAAGTTTGAAATGGATCAAGACCAGTTCGCCCAGGAATGACTAGAGTTGTTGTGTTTAATAAGTTTTATCAACCCTGAGCCCCTGGTCACAGAAGAGGTTAGAATTATAAATAAATAGAGTAAATGTGTTGTTACCCTCAGACTTCTGTCTCATGAGAACCAAACTATTATTATATCAAAATTAGGCACTGATTTAATTACCTTCTGATCCTTATCAGAAACATTTGGTATCAATCAGGGAGTGAAGAGGGAGGTGAATTTGAAGAAATTCTTTATATAATAATTCAAGAGAATTATCATTGTGTAGGAAATTCTTGTTTGTGTACATTTATTAACTTTGCCTAGCTACACCTGTGTATCTTGCTCATGTCTATTCATTTTAAATGAAATGGATTAGGACCAAAGAAGAGTTCACAACATCCAGAAGCTTAGGCATAACTCAGAAAGCTGTTGTTAAAATATAATTACTTACAGATACAGTACTATCATAAATATTATAATGACATTTTAGAAAGTACATTGCTCCCTCCATATTTCAAACATAACTAAAATAAATTCAAGCTGCTGAGTTGTGTGGTACAAACCACACTTTCCTTCCTCTCACCAAATTATTGCTTCAATGCACATAACAGAGCATGAAGTAGTATCATGAAGCATAGCATAAATTGGCTCTTGAGCCATAAAATGAGCTTCCGCCTCACTTAATGAATACACATTCTGCATGACAGACTGATTGGTAATTTCACTAATCTCAGTTTGAAATTTCCTTCCAAATTGATTGATGCTTGGGCACAATCACAGCATGTAAGTATGTCTGACTGGGGTATTGGGTGGCAACCTGTACTAGACGGGGTCGCACTCCCCCTGAAGTCACAGGTTCATAGCTTGGGGATCCTCCTGGACTCAGAGCTGACGCTCGATGTGCAGGTGTCGGCAATGACTGGAAGGGCCTTCGCACAATTAAAACTCATTCTCCATCTGCGACCATACCTCGTGAAGTCTGATTTAGCCATGATGGTCCACACCTTTGTTACCTCTAGACGGGACTATTGTAATGCATTCTACGTGGGGCTTCCCTTGAAAACAGCCCTTCAATTGGTTCAATTGGTGCAGCAGCCAGATTAATAAATGGAGCAAATTACAGGGAGCAGTTAACCCCCCTGTTTAAAGAACTCCATTGGCTGCCATTTATCTTCTGGTCCCAATTCAAGGTGAAGATCATCTATATATATAAAGGAAGAGTCGTCATGGAACGACCATCCCAAACAGAGAAACCTTACAACACAGAGACACCAAACTTGCCAACAGAAATAGGCCTCAGACAAGGTAGGTTTGTAGCAAAGAAACTCCCCCCCCCCAAACCTAAAAGGCCCCCAAAACAACGAGTAAAAAAACTACATGACCCAGCATCCTCCAGGGCTGCCAATGACTCTCCCAGCCTCTACATTCTGACAACATGATTGGCTGCCAATAAGGGCGGATTTGCATAACTCCTTTACTGGCCAGCCAACATGAACATTCCGACCCATAATAAACTGTCAGAGGAGGATAAGGCAAAGGGCTGAGGCACAAACACAAACACCCAATTCACTTCCCACAGAAAATTTACGCCCTTACAAATCACAGACCACACCCAAAATTGACAGTAAGGCTTCATTAACTTAATTTCCCAGACTAGGCCTCACTTAATGGAATGCTGTTTACACTCTGAATTGACAGTAAGGCTTCATTAACTTGCTGTTCCTGACTAGGCCTCAGCTCATGGGACATTGTGTATGGCCTGAATTTACAGTAACCTACCTTGGCACACAGAGCACCTATGACCCATGCTTCATTCTACTGCAGTTTGGAGGAGGGTGGACCATGGATTATGGGACTTGAAGTACCTCCATGGATAATGGGATTTGTAGTACTTCAAAACCCATCATTCCCCACAGACCACTGTGTCCCAAGAACCAAGACCGATAAAGACCAAACTTGGCAAACAATGCACCCCATGACCCACACTCCATCCGACTGCAGATTAGAGGAGGACACACCATGGATAATGGGATTTCAAGTACCCCACTCACTTCCAAAGTACCCCACCCACACACGCATCAACCTCTACATCAACACAGCAGACGGAAAGACAAAAAACATTGTATATCCACAAGCTATGCAGAACGCCAGCAACACCACACAACAACAACTCCACAGGACTCCAACATCCCATCCACTAAAACAACCCACAACAACACAGCCATGACCCCAACAACACCATGACTAACAACAACTCCAACCCTTACATACTCAGACTTCCTTGCATCTCCAAAATAGGGCACAGTAACGCGTGTCGGGTACAGCTAGTCACTTATAAAGCTCTAAACGGTTTGGGACCCACCTACCTTCATGACCGTCTCTCCTCCCATAATCCTGCCCGGTCCCTTCATTCCTCGGGGGAGGCCCTCCTTTCGCCCCCTCCATTATCACAGATTCGACTTGTGGGAAGGAGGGAGAGAGCCTTTTCCTCTGTGGCCCCTCGACTTTGGAATGCATTGCCTAGCGAGATTAGGTTAGCCCCCACCCTGGAAACCTTTAAGAAGCACCTCAAGATGTGGCTTTTCCGTTGTGCTTTTGGAGAATGATCTCACATGTCCCTTGTCATTCTCCCCAAAACTGGGCATCCTCACATTGCATTGCCTTCGATCCTCCCCTATAAATATATATATTTTTTATTTTATCTCATCCTTAGTTTTTTATCACTGTATCTTGCACATGTGGCCCGCTCCTTTTATTTTATTTGATTGTTTTATTTTACTTGAAATGTTTTATGTTTTTATGTTATTGTATTGATATGTATTTCTGGGCTTGTCCTCATGTAAGCCGCCCCGAGTCCCTGTCGGGGAGATGGTGGTGGGGTACAAATAAAGATTATTATTATTATTATTATTATTAACTAGGTAAGATCCAGAATTGCTGCAACCCCACCAACATCACACTGAGGGCCCCTCCAAACAGCCATATAACATAGAATATCAAGGCAGACGAACCCACACCATCTGCTTTGAACTGGTTTATCAATCCACACTGCAGAAGATATGGGATTTTATTCAGCCGTGTGGGAGGGTCCTAAATTTTCATGTGTGTTATGCAGTAATTATACCATTAAATGCTGATTTAAAAGCATTTCCACATATATTACCTCAAACAGACAGAATTAGTATTTTCTGGCAAAGACAAGCCCAATATCGTTACAGGCCATGATCAATTCCCCAGACTTCCCTTAAACTTTTTATAGAAACTGGCAGCCAGTGTTATCCTATATACTGAAAGTAACAAGCCTGTAGTCTCGCCTTTTAGTTGTTAACCATTTTTAAAAGCTGGACGACTTCTAGGCCCGTTGTTCACAAGCTTACAATTTAATTGCAGGGAAAGAATGATGATGTGACTGAAATAATATGTATTTCTAGTTGTTGGTCTAAACCCAAACATTAAGCCAACTTTGTAAATGAGCAGTTTTGTAACGAGGATAAATTCAAAGGCTGTAATCTAACCAAGGCAAAAAGTTAGATTTGGACCAATATGGCATTTAAAATAATATGTGTTTTATTTAATTAATATACTTAATTTTTTTCCAACAAGACGTCTTACAACAAAGTTAAAACAAAATACAAGGTGCCCTTTTTATCTGCTGAGGTTTTCTTCCAGGATGCCCAATGTATACTAAAATCTGCATAGTAAAATTGTTTATCTTATATTGGCTCTTTCCCCCAGTGCATACTGGGCTGAAAGAGTTTTGCCTCCCTCCCACACTGAAAGGGGAGGTTCAATCTGGAACCTTCTAGTAACTGGGGGCGTGGTCTCCTTCTTTGAAGGGCAGCCCCAGGTGCTCAGTCTGTGACTGGACTTCGACCCACCACTCCCGCCCATCAACAGTATTGTAGCAACCCAGTTCTCTTTTGTGCCTGAGGGGCAGGGGGCAGCACCGGGGGTCCCACTTGCATTAGAACCAGCAGCAGCTGAGGAAGAAATGGAGGAAGGGGTTAATGAGCTAGCCGGGCCTTCCTCTCCCACAGAGAGCTTGGTCTGGGACGATGGATGGCCGGACGGCTATGAGAACTGGGAAGGTCAGGATGACTCAGAAAGTGCCGATAGCGATGATTGTTATGAGAAACCGGGTGGGTATGGATCACAGGAGAGAATTTGGGAAAACATGGGCGATGAGGCCATGGAAGCTGAAAGGGAGTTCGACTCTCATGAAGATAGTGAGCCAGGTGCTGGGAGGCAAGGTCGGAGCTTTGATAGGAGACGGAGCATTGAGTCCAGCAGGAGGGATTGGCACCGTAGCCTAGAGCGTCAGCGAAACGCTAGATCCCGTAGCACAGATTACCACCGAAGCCTAGAGCGTCGGAGACCTCGCCAAGGGGATTAAGTATAGGATCCGTGGGAACGGATCCTCAGTAGCTCGGCCACTTCTATTCTAAGCAGAGTGAAGCGAGCTGAGGACCACGGAGCCAAGTTTCCGGCTCGTGCCTTGCCAAGAAGTTTCTTGGGCCCTGATTGAACTTTGCCTTGTTCATTGATCCGCTTGGTTTTGCGGAGCCTTTGCCAAGTATTTTGCCAAGCCTTTTGCCTAGACCTTGGCCATTGGATTTTACTACGGACTCTTTACTTTTGGACTGATCTTTTCTATATTTGATGGACAATTGCCTTTACATCTGTTCTTTATTCTTCAAAAAATAGTTAGCTGATTACCGTCTTTGTGTGTGTGATTAAGGGGCCGGCCGAGTCCTTGCATTGTGACAAGTATTGGCTTTGGTTGCCTGTTAGAGCCGAGTAGGAATTTTTTCCCCTATCACCCTACTTTTTTTGGGGACGGGTTTTTTTGCCTATCCCTTTACTGTTTAGGGGCTAGATGGGGTGGTGAATTGATATAAATAGGCCTTATTGGAAAATAGATAGGGAAATCCCATAATTGGTGTGCACCTAAGGCACCCCCTTTAGGGGTGAAGGCCATTAAGTTAAACACTCACCTTAAAGTTCAAGTTGATGGGTGAAGTAAAGTTATTTATTTATTTATTTATTATTTGGACTTGTACGTCGCCACTCCCCAAGGGCTTGGAGCAGCTTGCAAACATATAAAACCATCATATAAAAGTTAAAATGGCCCTGGAATGGGAAGAGGCTAGTCTTAATATCTTGAAAACAGACGTCTCACTCATTTCCCTTAATGGGTTACCCTGGTTGGATAATCAGGGAATTCAGGTGTTTCGCCCATAAATTACTTATTTGAAGCTGGGTAGGGAGGCTACCTGGCTTGGATACACCAAATTCCTGACACCCTTTGAGTTAAAGTTAAGGAAAGTTAAATAGGTAACAATTTAAATAAAAGTTGCCCAATTTGAACCCAATGAAATGTTGTGTTGTTTTTTTTTATTTCGGGGCTGGGCAGGCAAACAATTATGAAATCGAGGTTTGCTTTTTGGATTTTCTTTTAAATGTTTTGAAGTTATGATTGATTAATAAGTGATATAGACTGTGGATATGCAGGTCTAACTGCATGCCATATTTTCCCAACATGGCTTAAAATTTTGAGATAATTGCAATTTAGTTTAAATCATACAAAAGGTAAAATTTAATCTGAATAAATTGCTCATAATATTCCAAACTTCATTCATTCTTCCTATGTCATACATAAGCATAGTGTTAAACTACAGGAGAGGATGCTTGTTTTTTGGTAACTCATCTTCTGGGTAGCATCTAGTCTTTGCCCATCCTATTCAGCTTTATTGTGTGAATTTCTTGTATCATTTTATTTGTTATTGTAATTGTATCTTTGTTATTATTATTTCTAATGTATTTTGTTTTGTATTTTGTATTTTACTATGTTGTATTGTATTGTATTGTTGGCCGCTCCAAGTCCCCGTTGGGGTGGCAGGGTACAAATAAAGATTATTATTATTACTATTATTGCCCCAATTCACTTTGGTATGTTCTAAGCGGGGCGCCTGAGCGGGGAGCCTGGTATCTTGGTAATTTGCACTTGAAATTCCAGGAAGCAAATAGTCTGTAGACCACCAAAGAAGAACTCTTCTTCCCAGCCTCCTTCTACCCCCCTGCAAATTTGTGTTAATAAAGTTAGACTTAAAATAATTTATCTGGCCCTTCCCACTGTTCACTCACTTTTTGTTTATGTATTAGAAACAGCAGACCAGAAATATCAGCAATCAAGAGTGATGAAAATACTAAATGTAAAACAACCATTTCATTACTATGAGGTTGTCAGAAAGACTTAGATGAATATATGATTTTAACAGTAAATATTGTGGCTTTAATCAAGTAACTATATGTATTTCCTAATACCTTGGCTGGTATTTCTTTACCATTGTTTATGTTAGATTTACATAGCTATGATATGATGGATAACCTCTAAAATTAAGTTCTATATGAGAGGACACTATAATCTCTATTTTCAGTATATAAGCATCTAGGAATTCTGGAGTTTCTTCCTAGTTGGCTCAGGTTAGTAAGAAACCTGTCAAACGCTGCACGCAGTATTGTCTGACAAAACAGTGTGTTCCTTGCCTGAAAAAGACTAGAGAACTTTTAAAAATAATATTGATTTCCTTTAATTATTCAAGTATATTGGGTTTTGAGTTATTTGGTACAGTTTTGATTCATTTGGCAATATTAATAACTGGTCTGTTATTATGAGGCTACAAGGCTAACACAGTTAAGACCAACAATCATTGTCAGTACCATGAGCTGCTTACTGGTGCCAATGGGAGGGCAAATATAGCCTTCAAGTCACCTGTTGACTTATGGCAACCCCATGAATTCTATTAGGTTTTCCTAGGAAAGTAATACGCAAAGATTGTTTTCCCAGTTCCTTCTCAAATACAACACTACATTTTTTTTAAAAAACCCACAAATAATCTTTTCAGGGCAAGACATACGGACATGGATCAGAGTTTTACTCAAAATAATGAACATGAAGGCTCCCAAATGCCATATAAATAGCTTATAATAGTCTGAAGTGACATGAGGCATTCACTTTACATTTATCCTCATCAATGATTATTTCTTTATTTATAGTGCATTATACCCTTTCCTCCCAGTGCAAGCTGGGAGGAGAGCAATTTGCCTCCCTCCCACGTGTAAAGAGGAGGGTTCTGCTAGAACCTTCCAAGCAGGGGGCGTGGCCTTCCTATTGGAAGGCGAGCCCCAATCAGGCTCAGTCTGAGCCTGGATGTCGGCCCACCGTTCCCGCCCATTAACAGTATTGACTTTGGTTGCCCATTGGAACCGGGTAGGATTTTTTCCCCTTCACCCTACGTTTTGGGTGTGGGGTTTTTTTGCCTACCCCTTTACTGTTTAGGGGCTAGATGGGGTAGTGATATTTCATAAATAGGCCTTAGCGGAAAATAACTAGAGAAATCCCATAGTTGGTGTGTACCTAGGGCACCCTCTTCAGGGGTGAAGGCCATTAAGTTAAACACTCACCTTAAAGTTCCAGTTGATGGCTGATGTTAAGGAAAGTTAAATAGGTAACATTTAAATAAAAGTTGCCCAATTTGAACCCATTTAACTCTTTATTTCGAGGGTGAGCAGGCAAATACCATTTAACACAAATCATTTTCATTAACAACCATTACGTCACACTAACAATACAATAAAGGCCCTATGCCAATGAAGTCCAGGTTTGCCCTAGCATCTATGACTCACTGACAATAGATACATTTTGCACAGAACATTCACGACTAAATGTATGGAATCTGAATATGTCTTACTGGATGAAGACTATGAGAATCCTTTGCCGTAAAAGCAACATTTCCATACAAATTGATGCACGTTTAATTAATTTTCATGATGAAGTGAACTAAAATGGTCAGATTTTGAGATTCTCTGCCTCCCCCATCTCACTGGTGTGAATTGTGACATTAAATTATGAGGCTGACAACAGATGAGATAATTAACTGACAGAGATTTTTTAAAGGTGAAATCAGATTATGTGTTTTATTATTCGATAATAATAGAAGGAGTACTAGGTACGTTTTCTAGAGTCTACTAGCAAGTTGCCAAGATGGTAGAAAGGTCTGTAAAACATGACATTTTGATATATGGAAGACTCATAAACTTCAGTTTGTCAGTTAGCATTGGCACATACTTCTTCCAAATGGGCTGAAAAACAAATATGTAGTTTGGTCAAATCCTTCCAGTTTCCTGGCAAAAAGAAAGATTTCCCTGAGGCATCTGGCATCTCATAGAGGCTTCCATGGAGGTAAAACACTCAGCAAGTATTTGCTTTTCACTTTTTTCTTAGTGAGTTTTAACTCAACAGCCAACATCTCTCAAGCTTAAACTAAGGCCCAGGTATACACAGCCAGTAAAAGCATAGGGCATATCCCTTATCCTAAAACTGTATGTTGGCAAGTGACTGCATATTTTTTCATCGACCTAAAAAATCAGCATGCCAGGAAGTTTAAAAACAACAATGGCAGAATGTTATCCAGTGCCTCAACTTCTCTGTATGGTTTTCAACACTTAGTAAAAAAATTAGTGGTGATTCAGCTTAGAACATGCCATCTCATTATGAATATGGGGAAAAGGTGAAAATATTTGAAAACAACCAAATAAATAAGAAACAAATCAAAACAGGAGGCTAGTTTGTTGTCATGAACAGGTCTTCCCTCCGCATCTGAACGGGGCCTAGGAGAGGAGAATGTTCACCTAGGAAAGGAGCACGTGCCGAAAATGGCGGCCTGTGCCCAGCCCTGCACACCTGGCCCGCAACAAGGCCCAGGGTGCCAGTCCTGCACCACGCGCACCAGAAAAAAAATGCTGGTCTATGCCTGGTCCAACGCACATGGCCCGCAGGAAGGCCCAGAGCGGCGGCCCCGCTCTGCGCCTGGCGATGTGCTCCTGGGTGTGCTCGTCCGCCGGTGAGAGGAGTGTGTGTCACAAAACGCCAGCCCCCACCCACCCCCGGGCAGCTCACCGAGGTTGCAGCTCCAGCCGATGAAAAGGATGCACCCGGCAGTGGGCCAGGGAAGAGAAACCCCTTTCTGAAAATGGTGATTTCTTTCCAAAAATTGGCGTAGGTGGCTTCGAATGTGGTAATTCACTTCCGGGTTGCTTACAGTGGTTCAGAAATGCTTCATAAATAATTTGAAATCAAATTTAATACAAATTTGATGAAGATACGAAAAACATAATCAGGCCTAGTATTTTTGCTCACATAAAACTGGAAAATTGGAGCATACCAAAAACTTCACAAGATGGAACTTTTTGGTATCTGTTCGGATACTACATATTTCCTGTGATCTTAAATTATTGGGCACAAATTTGTAGATAGTGGCTGAATATAATACAAAACTACCTGTAAACTGTAAGTCTCTCAACAAGGAGAAAAGATCATATTTCACCACACAATCATCACCACTTTATAATCATAAAAGCACCCTGTTTTTCAGGATTGTGATTATCTGCCATTTCTGAGTGAATAGATTTTGCCCATTTGTCATACTCTTACCTGTAAACTTCAAGGTCAAGCTGAGTATAAAAATAGCCCTTGGATGAAAGACTACCAATAAATACCAGATGCTGTTGTCTATATTGCAGAAAGAGGAACTGGTAAAATTACCTCTGGATATTCCTTGCCTTAAAAAATCCTATAAATCCATACAGTCACCATAAATTGATAGGTGACATGAAGGCACATACATGCATACATAGTCCAGTAACCTATGAAAAGTCCCCAAGTAGCCCATGAAAACAAAGGTCCTTACTTGATGTTGTCCCATTGGGAACTGGAATTCAGAGATATGTTACCTCTGTTTGGAAACTTCAACTAGTCCAATGGGCTGCAGCCAGATTGCTCACTGGAGCCTCGTACAAGGAGCACCCCCCCCCCCGTTACGTCAACTCCACTGGCTTCCGGTCCATTTCCGAGTACAATTCAAAGTGCTGGTCTTGGCCTATAAAGCCCTATACAACTCTGGCCCAGCTTACTTGTTTGAACGTATCTCTACCTTCCGTCATGTGGTCTAAAATCTACCGGGGAGGCCCTGCTCTCGGTCCCACTAGCTTCGCAAATATGGCTGGTGGGGATGAGGGACAGGGCCTTCTTGGTAGTGACCCCCGCCTGTGGAATTCACTCCCCAGAGAAATGAGATTGGTGTTCTCCCTCCTTTCTTTCAGGAAAGAACTGAAGACGTGGTTGTGGAACCAGGCTTTTGGCTAGTGGAGATAACGGCACCTGAACATTGAATCGGACCACATGATTGCTATAATGGAAATGTGTGGTGTCCCAGCCTCTTAGTGTGACCCCCTGCCTCCAAGAGTGGCCTCTCCGCCTATTCTTGTGACCCCCCCAGCCTAGTGGGCCAAATCAGGCACCAATGGTGCGAGAAGATCAGGCCCAGGGTGAGGAAGATGGATGGCCTGAGGTGGACACTTCTGTAGATGCAGACTTATCTTGGGATAATGATTGGTTGCATGGCTATTTGCCCGAGGAAGGGGTTAATGAAGATTCTATGGAAATAAGCTTTGAAACTGCAAGTAAGAATTTTTTTCGACCTTGACTTTCAAGAGAACCCTTCTCCTTTGCCAGCTGGGGCTGAGAGAACTAGGGAGGAGGACCTTTCCCACCAAGATAGTCCACCTAGTGCGACTAACGAGCAAGGGAGTTTTGATCGAAGAGCGAACATCCGTTCGAGGCGGAGAGATTGGAATGTAAAACATGGGATTCGGTGGACCTCTAGAAGATAAATTTGCTTTTAAGACTGGCCCTGGGAAAAGTCCTGTAGACTGGAAGCTACGTTTGGAGTGAACGTATCTCTGCATCAAGTCTCTAAGTTCCAAGGCATATCTGGGGCAGGTTTGCCCTGGTGCTCCAAGTACCTTGTTGACCGTTGTTTCGGTCTGCCTGGACTCTAAGTTCCTGTTTTCGGCCGCTGGAGCGGCCTGCCTTCATTTTGGATTGCTCTCTTTGGGATTTAATCCGTTTTGGAAAATCTTTCCAGTTTTACCTTGGGACTTGCCTTTGCTTCATACCTTTACCTTTTTGGACTATATTATTCTAAATAAAAGTAGTTTTTAGAGTTGCCTGTGTGTGTGTGGTCTAGGGGGGGGGGCACGTTCCTCGCCTGAGATGCAACAAAATGGCTTTAGGATTGTATAACTAATGTTTGTTTTTAATCTATAGTATTGTATTGTATGATTTTATCTTGCTATTCTAATTGTAATTATTGCAACATCAAATTGTTGCCATTGTTAGCCAATCTGAGTCCCCCTGTGAGGGTGAGAAGAGCAGGTTAGAAATGTCTAAAATAAATAATAATAAATCTAAATACCTCCAATCTGGGAGCTAGCATATAAATCTTAATCCAATTGGTTGCCCTGGAATAAGCTCATTGCATGATGAGGCAACATAAAGGTAAATCTTATTATTTGACTCTACACAAGGTGTGATTAATAGTAATGTTCAGGTTTCAGCTTGCACCAATACCAGTAACCATAGTCAATTTTCTCCCCAACAATTTTCTCAAACCTCATTTTAGAAGGATTTACTGATTACTACAACCATCCAAATAGGTTAACTGAGGGATATATGAAGTTGTTTGTGTCAGAAATGTCTTACTGTTCATTTGCTTTCATTGGATGGGCAAGTTTTATGAGAGGAAAAAAAATTAATGATTTCTGTATTTTTCATTCATTCCAATCACATTTGTTTTATAGATTATTTGGTTCTTGGCTTTATGCCTGCCAATTCCCAGCTGCTATCTTGGCTCTGATCTCCTGCTTTGACCTTTATTGCTTGGTCTTTGATTCAAGCAGGCTACTGAATTTAGCCTTCAGCTATAGCTCTCCAAATTTTGGGTTTTGACTACCTGACATTTACCTTGTCCATTGCCAGCCCACAGACTCCTGGCAGCAGCATGTCCATGCCCTATAAAGTTTAAGAAATTACAGTATATATCACATAATATCTGACAGATTGTGAGAACAAATGTCTGTTGTCAACCAGTCTCTCCTACTTTGATCCAAGAATTTTTGAATGCCTATCACATCCAAAAAAAACCCATATTCACCAAACCCTCCCCTGTGACACACGCTTTTAACACAGCATTGGGTGGAAGGAGATACAGTGCCAGCTTAAACGTGGAAATGTTTTGAAATAATATATGAGTTAATACAAGATTACAGAAAGGTCTTTAGCTATTCTACTACAGTTGTGAGCTGCTTTTTCTTGACGATGCTGCCCTTGTCGCCCATTCAGGAGAGCCCATCCTTCTTTGCAGCAGCTGCAGAGCTATTTGAGCTGGAAGTCAGCCTGAAGAAAATGGAAGTCATCTACCAGCCCTCACCACAGGAAGAACACCATCACCCCCACTTCAGCATAGGCAAATCTGTGCTTAAGTCCGTTCAGCAGTTCACCTACCTGGGAAGCATCATCTCTTCAGACGCCAAGATTGACAAAGAGCTAGATCACAGATTATCAGAGGCATGTAGTGCATTTGGAAGGCTTCACAAAAGAATCTGGAGAAACAAACACCTGAGGCAAAGCACCAAAATCAGTGTGTACAGAGCTATCATTATGTCTATTCTCCTCTATGGGTCTGAAACATGGGTCACCTATCACCAACACCTACTCGAATGCTTTCATCAGTGCTGTCTTCACACAATCCTAAATATACACTGGACTAACTATGTGACTAATGTTGCTGTCCTTGAGCAAGCAGGGATCACCAGCATTGAGGCCATGCTAATGAGAACACAGCTGCACTGGGCAGGGCACGTCTCTAGGATGGAGGACCACCTCCCAAAGATACTACTCTATGGTGATCTTGCCATTGGTCAGCGCAAGAGAGGCGCCCCCAAAAAGAGATATAAGGACTCCCTGAAACATCTCAGGCTCGGCCAGATTGATCACCAACAATGGTCCACCCTGGCCTCACATCGGGAAGCACGGAGACGCACTATCCACAATGCTGCGGCCTCTTTCGACAAGACATGCCGAATGGGTCTCGAATTAAAACGAGAATGCAGAAAGAACCGCAACTTGGAAACAACATCACCCAAGGAGACTTTCTGCTGTGCTTTGTGCACCGAACTTGCCTATCTCAGATTGGCCTTTTAGTCATCAACACGCTTGTAAAAGCGTGGGATGAGTCCTTCCTAAGAATCTTCGTTTGAGAAGTAATGCCGAGAGAGAGACAGTTGTGTTATTATTGATAGTTGACACATATCATGTTGAACATCCCCATATTACATCTCGCTTCATTAAGTATCATTGGCAATTTGTGATCCCAAAATCATTCATCTGCATACCTTCATAAGGACTATGAGGAATTAAGAAACTACTGTTGTTCCTTAATTTGTAGATTATTTTACAGTATTCAAAAAACAAACAACAAAAAAGAAAGAAAGAAAAAGAAAAAAGAGACAAATATAAAATATAAAATAAAAGGAAAATAAATCAGCACGTTTGGGGATAATGAAAGCGAGGGAAATACTAAAATTAAAAAGCTAGCAATAGCACAATTTCAAAAGCCAAGATTACTATGAAGGAAAAAAGACAAGAAAAACAAAGTGGTGATTTCTTGAAATTTCAGTGTTTCTAATGGTGAATTAATTTTTTAAAAAATAAATTACAATGCCAGGCTCATTGATACAGAAATGTCAATGCTGGATAGTAGACCGCCCATAGGAATGCCCATTACTTCTCATCACTGAAGCAATTCAACACAGGCAAATTTGACAGAACCTATCCCATATTTTTTCCCCACTTTCTCCTGTTTCCAGGAATTTTCTTTGCACCCCTCCTCATTCCTTAACACTTCTAAAACATTTCCCTGATGAAGCATCATGGACGACAGGGGGATGTGTAATGGGACCATTGTACTTGGTCTCTTTAATGTTTTAGAAGTGTTTAGTAGAGGTGTGGAATTTGGCCAAAGGGCATCCCATTTTGGGGCCCATTGTTGGCTGACCCCTCATTCTGTTTTCCAGGAAGTTACTCGAAAGGGGGAGGGGTGTAACTGTTTTCATTTGGCAAAGATTCGACCCATTGGCTACAATGGGAAAATTCTGAAGGCTCCATCCTCAGTTATTTTAAGGTCTATCCGCATAAAACCTATCTCAGTATTAGACCCGTTTTACAACTGCGGGCATGCCAAGTTTCAAAACAATTCACCAACCTACTGATTTTAAAGAATTATTTTAAGTTTTAACAATAACATTTTTAAAAATACGACAAACCTTAAGAGAGGGTTCTGGGAATTGTAATCACTGGTTGTGTCCATTCTCAGCCAATCAGAGCATGGACACAATCAGGCTTTTTCATTAGCTGAAAAACAGAGAGAAATAGAGAGAGAGAGAGCTCTCATCTTGCTCAGAGAGGAATTTTCCAATGCCCACCCCATACAAGTGCTGCAAGAAAAGTGAGTTCCCAGCAAGGCCCACTCTGGGGGAGGAGCCTAGAAAACCAAAAAGAAATGGAGGATGCTGCTGCTGCCAGGAGAGGGGAAAAATATGCTGCAATAATTGCATCTTCTCCAGGAGCCCCGCAGCTGCCCCTGCCTCATGTATATTTATATATTTATTTATATTTGGGGATTTATTAATCGGCCATCCCAGATGGCTCTGGGCGATTTACAGTAAAAACACACAGCTAAATACCTGAAACATCTAAAAACATCTAAAGGTATCTAATATCTAAAAACATCTAAAAACAATTAGCATCTAAAAACATCTAAAAACAGTTAACAGTCTAACAGTTCTCAGCCAAACACCCTCTCAAACAGCCACGTTTTACAAGCCATGCGAAAGTCTTTTAGATCACAGGTGGCTCTGATGTAAGGAGGGAGGGCGTTCCAAAGTGATGGGGCGATCACCGAAAAAGCTCTATGCTGGGTTGATGTCAAATGGGCATCCTTAGGGCCTGGGACCTGTAATAGATTCTGATGGTCTTATCGATCTCAAGGGTCGACATGGAGAGAGGTGTTCCCGTAGGTATGCTGGCCCTTGACCATGCAAGGCCTGAAAGGTTAGAACCAGCACCTTATGAGTAATACGGAACTCGACTAGAAGCCAGTGCAGTTGGTATAGAACAGGTGTTATATCATTCCTCACGGGAGTTCCCATGAGGAGTCTGGCCACCGCATTCTGTATTAGTCGAAGTCTCCAAGTCACCGACAAGGGAAGGTCAACATAAAGGGCATTACAATAGTCGAGTCTTGAGGTTACTGTGGCATGAACCACTGTGGCCAGGTCATCCCTGGACAGGTAGGACGCCAGCTGCCTAGCCTCCCGAAGATGGAAAAAGACAAACTTACTGATGGCAGAGACCTGGGCCTCCATTGTCAATAATGAGTCAAAATGACACCAAGGCTTTTGACAGTGACAGCTGGAGAGAGAGGTTCACCGTCTATGGTGGGCAACCTAATCTCATCTAATCCAGGACAACCCAGCCACAAGATCTCAGTCTTTGCTGGATTCACCCTCAGTCTACTGGAATGCAGCCAATCTGTTATGGCCTCAAGGCAAGATGTGAAGTTATCAGGAACCAAGTCCAGTCGGCCGTCCATCCGTAGAAGGAGCTGGGTGTCATCAGCATAACACTCCAGCCCATAACTATGAACTAGCTGAGCGAGTGGTTGCATATAGAGGTTAAATGTGGAGATAGAATGGCCCCCTGAGGAACCCCACACATAAGTGATGATTTTTCAGAGGACGTCCCGTTCCATTCCACTCATAGCCAGCAGTTCTGGAGGAAGGAGTCCACCCAATTAAGGGCAGACTTTTGGACCCTCAAGGCGGCGGGCCAAAAGGTTGTAATCAACAGTGTCAAAGGCAGCTGTAAGATCTAACAATACAAGCAATGCCAATCCACCTTGGTCAAGCTGAATGGAAGCCGGATTGCATACTTAGATTTCTCCCAGCACAGCTCTACAGTCCTATGTCCTCAAACTATTTTGCTGGGCTTTTTGGCTCCCTCCTCCCCAGTCTGTTTCAGAGATTATACAAAATGACCCACCAAATACTATAAATCTTTTTCATTCAAACGTATTAGAACATAAGAACATAAGAAGAGCCATGCTGAATCGGACCTCAGCCCATCTACCAGCATTCTGTTCACACAGTGGCAAACTTATGTACAAGGTCAAAGCCAAGTGCTTAGAAACCAGGGAGGGGGGGATGCATGTGATAACATCCTTAGAAGAATGTTTAGAAATTGCTTACTAACTTCTAGAAGAAACTGTCAGCACAGAATGTAATCTAGAGTCTTCTTGCCAAAATGAAAACTTGGAGAATATAATAGCATATAAAGTCCTCAAAAAACCATGAATTGCCCTAGTTATCCCTTTGTTATACTGCAAGTTCCTTCAGAAAGCAGGCATTGCTTTGATTCCCCCCCCCTCCTTTCTTCCATTCACCCCTTCTTCTGAGTCATTCCCAGAAGTCCTAGAATTCTCTGTTTGCTCAGCCTGAATCCTATAACCTTCAAAAATCAAAGCCCAGCCAGTTTCAGATACTGATAATTGTGGCAATGTTTCTTAGAACTCACAACTCTTGCTTTAAAGGCTTGCATTGCAGCCTGGTTTATGCATTTTTTATTAAGCACATTTAATTGTCTGCCTTAGATGCCTAATATAGGCCAGATTATCTATTGCAAATGAACCAATTAACTCCCTTGCTAGAGATCATATGGGTACAATGTCAGTTTCCAAACAGCCATTAATGCGTATCTTTTTATTCACTTTCAGATACAGATTGTGCTTGAGTGTGTGACTAGAACAAGTCTAAAATATACAACAACCAAGATTCAAGGATCCCTTAGATTAGTAGCCCTCATACTTTTTAAGCAAAGGGTTGGTTCACAGACCCTCAGACTGTTTGGGGGTGGGGATGAGGAGGCAGACTATCTCTTGGCTTTTCTTCGCGAATGAAGATTCAGGAAGGACTCGTCCCACGCTTTCTACAAGCGCGTTGATGACTAAGAAGGCCAATCCAAAGTAGGCAAGTTCGGTTGCAGAAAGCACAGCAGAAAGTCTCCTTGGGTGATGTTGTTTCCAAGCTGCGGTTCTTTCTGTGTTGTCATTTCTCTTCTAGACCTGTTCGGCATGACTTCTCAAAAGAAGCCGCAGCATTGTGGATAGTGTGTCTCCATGCCTCCTGATGTGAGGCCAGGGTGGACCATTGTTGGTGGTCAATCTGGCCGAGCCTGAGATGTTGTTTCAGGGAGTCCTTATATCTCTTCTTTAGGGCATCTCTCTTGCACTGACCCATGGCGAGTTCACCATAGAGTAGTACCTTAGGGAGGCAGTGGTCCTCCATCCTAGAGACGTGCCCTGCAAAGCGCAGCTGAGTTCTCAATAGCATGGCCTCAATGCTGGTGATCCCTGCTTTCTCAAGGACAACATTCGTCACATAGTTAGTCCAGTGTATATTTAGGATTGTGCAAAGACAGCGCTGATGAAAGCGTTTGAAGAGTCATAGGTGTTGGTAATAGGTTACCCATGTTTCAAACCCATATAGGAGAATAGACAGTATGATAGCTCTGTACACACTGATTTTGGTGCTTTGCCTCAGGTGCTTGTTGCTCCAGACGCTTTTGTGAAGCCTTCCGAATGCACTGTATGCCTTTGCTAATCTGTGATCTATCTCTTTATCAATTTTGGCGTCTGAAGTGATGATGCTTCTCAGGTAGATGAACTGCTGAAGGGACTTAAGCACAGATTTGCCTATGTTGACGTGGGGATGATGGTGTTCTTCCTGTGGTGTGGGCTGGTAGAGAACCTCCGTTTTCTTCAGGCTGACTTCCAGCCCAAACAGCTCTGCAGCTGTTGCAAAGCAGGATGTTAGGCGCTGGAGAGCTGCTTCTGTATGGGTAACAAGGGCAGCATCGTCGGCACAAAGCAGCTCACAGACTAGATAGTTTAGACTAGAGTCTTAGTGCGAGCCTTCAGACAGCTTAAATTGAACAAGCTGCCATCAGTATGGTAGCATATATATGCCGTCTTCTTCTTCGAGGGCTGCCGTAGCCCTTTGGAGCATCATGCTGAAAAAGATTGTAAATAGGGTTGGTGCAAGAACACAACCTTGTTTCACTCCATTAGATATTAGTCCCTCAGACTGTTTGGGGGTGGGGATGAGGAGGCAGACTATAGTTTTAAAAAAAATGAATGAATGAATTCCTATGCAAACTGCACATATCTTATTTGTAGTGCAAAAGAATATTGAAAGACCAATACACTATTTAAGCTGAAGAACAAATTTAATCAAATGAATTTACCAGTGTTTCAATGGGAAGTGTGAGCCTGCTTTTGTCTAATGAGATATTCAAGTTAATTAGGATTGTTGTTGTTGAGACCCTAAGACTAAAGTTTAGAGCAAAGGCCTGGGCCTTGGTTTGTGGACCCCTGCCTTAGATGTTAGAGTTTCTAAAGAGGACATTCATTAGCAATTCTTCTAGTGGATTATTATTCACATGCAGAATAAAAAGTCTGTTTTTGTTATCTGATAAGACTCAGTACATCTTATTATAGTACTATAATTACTATGCCAGAAGATTAATTTGACTCCTGTTTAGTCATGTAATTCTGTACCTCCTGAGGCGAATACAGAATCAGTTTGAAATGGAGCCTAAGAATGTCATATTTACTGGTAAACATTGGAGATAAGAAAATGCTTGGGAAGCAAAATGTTTTGGGAAGAGAAATAGAAATGTGAGGAGCTTTTGTTTTCTTACCCCAGAAGGCAACATAGCTCAACTAGGCTGGGGATGAAGGCAAGGCAAAACTGGGACTTTAAAAAATCGGCACATTCAGATTGATGGATTTTAGTGTGGAAATGGAAAACTGAACATGTTACTGCCTTGGATCATGTGTTGCCATGTCGTTGGTGTTGCTGAGAGTTCTACCTTGACAAATATAGCAAACCTGATTGAATTGTTCTTTTAGACAATTCGCTTTCTTCCCTTCCCTCGTCCTCTCTCTACCTTTCTGCTTCTTTTTCACTTTTAAGGATACAATCATTTTAGTTGCATATAAGTTAAAAAAAGTCCAATAATCAAATAACACAATAAAACAATTCAAAATCTAAAAACTTGTCAAAATGTTCAGCACAATACAAGTAGCATCTGTTGTGTGTGGATGGGTGACTCTGTACCCGCCCAAAGAACCAGAGATGACACTGACACATGGCTGGAGTAAAAATAGGCCACAACTTAATTCATTGATTGCAGCAGTCTTTCTCAACCAGTGTGCCGTGGCACACTAGTGTGCCGTGACGGGCCTCCTGCTGTGCCGCGAGAAAAGCTCTCTGCCCCCCTTCCTCCCCCCCTTCCTGCCGAACTCCTGCTGCTTGGGGGGAGGAGGAGGAAGGGCTGGGCAGTGGCGAAGAAAAAGAAGAAGGGACCGGGCACCGCCTGCTTCGGCCGTTTTCCCAGCCAGCCTCCAATCCACCATGACTCCCACCATGACTCTCGCCCCTCACTCGCTGAAGCCGCGTGGAGGAGGAGCCCCGCCCACTGAAGCCCGTCCACCGCTCACGCTCCTCCTCTGTAGGAGAGCTGAAGCTGGGGGGAGGGGCGGGCCATGGTGTGGCCTGTAGGTGAGCTGAAGCTGGGGGGAGGGGGTGGGGCGGGGCACGGCCTGGCTCTGCCCCTTCCCTGGTCGGCACTCCCAGCAGCGGCTCCAGCCTTGAGGGGACCGTGCCAAGCCAGCATGGTGCGGGCTCTGGCACCGCTGGCTTGGCACTGCCCCCTCAAGGCTGGAGCAGCTGCTGGGAGAGGTGAAGCCGGGGGTAGGGGGCGGGGCATGGCGCAGCCTGGCTCCCAGCAGGCCACCAACCCCCAACCGTTCTTTACTGTGTTAGAGTGTCATTTTGTGTCATTTTGGTTGGTGGTGTGCCCCCGGATTTTTTTAATGTTAAAAGTGTGCCGTGGCTCAAAAAAGGTTGGGAAACACTGGATTACAGTAACAAAGGGTTGGCTGCCAGGCATAGGTTCTGGATCAAGATCGATCAGCCCGCTGCTGACCGATACCAAAAGAGTCCAACAGGGGGCCCACCGGCACAATATTGGGCAACCAACGCGGCACCCCTGGAAACCGCCAGTTGTTCCCTCCTCAGCCAGTAGGGTAGGGGCAGATACCGGATCCAGAGCCCATGCCACATGCCAAGCGAAGTTGTGATGAACAGGAAAAAAACAACAACTGCAACATTAAACAAAAACATCAGCGCTACGTCATTGACGGGCGTCCTTCTCTATCTATGACGCAACTCTGGGGCGCAGGATTACGTGTCCTGCACCAGTGACGTTACAGCTCACCAAGCCAACGTGCTCTTTACACTTCCCATTGGGTGAACTGAGCCTAACGAGGCTGTTGAATATAGACTTTTCGGCCTCCTCCGTTGGTATTCTCCACCTGGGACATTGAGTATTGATCTTTATATTTATTTGAATTTATTATGCTTTATTGTTTGTTCACACCTATGCTAATGTGAGATCTACTCTTCCAGCTTATGCTGGGGCCTTGTGTTTATGTATATTTGCTGGTGCATTCAGCACACAGATGATATGATGCTATGACTGCCATTTATGTACTGTAATTTCCCACTTGGAATGTACTGTATTGCATTATATACCTTTATATTTTGCATTGTATTTCTGATATTGATGTGTACAATATATAGATAGATATACTGTCTCATGACTAGCATTGGGATGTCCTTTTAATGTTTTGATACATACTGCATTACATTTATATACTGCTACTCTTGCTTGTGGCATCTGTTTATTCAGAGGGATTCTCTCCTCAGTGTGTTTGCTTATAACATCTCAGATAAAGCAGACTTGGAGGTTGCCTTTCTTCCCATGCCCCTCACATTCTCATGTTCTTTCCCACCATTCTTTCTTTCCTACCAGATGGGTGGTAAAGAATATTCAACCTGTACCTCTTGTACTATATCTATACCCACAAGTATATACTACAAGCCACTGACCTCTGAATAAAAAGTACAGTGATATCTTGACTTAAAGGTTTCCATCACTCTATGACTGAGCTCGTAACTCAAATGCTCTTAATCTCAAAGTTAATTTTCTCATTTTCCCGATCTACCTACCCCCACCATTTTTGTTACACATTTTTCAATAAGAAAATGTACTTTACAGATAACAAATAATGTATAAATACACATGGAACAATTTTAGAAAGAAAGATCAACTTTAAAATAGTAGAAACACAAAGTTGTGGCAAGGAAGCACAAAATGTAGAGGTATAAGCAGCATTTTCTTTATACTGGACTAATTCCAGCCTCCAGAATTCCAGAATTTAGTTACAAAACCTCCATCGATATCAAAATCTGTGGATGTTCAAGCCCCATTTTATAAAATGCCATAGTGAAATTGTATCACTTTTATAAAATGGCAAAGTCAAGGTTTGCTTTTAAGATTTTATTTCAGTGTTTAAAAACCAAGAGTGATTGAATTCATGTATGCAGGATTTATGGATACAGAGGACCTACCGTATTTTTTGGCATATAAGACTACTTTTAACCCAAGAAAATCTTCTCAAAAGTTAGGGGTCATCTTATACGTGGGAGTTGTCTTATACACCAGGAGTCAATTTATACATCGGGAGTCATCTTATAGAGCGGGTGCTGAAACTTCCAATCCTGATTGGAGAATCTGTGGTTGCCGCATATGGTGGGAGGAGCTCACGAATGGCAGTGGCTGTGTCCCTGCCGTATGCAGCAACTGTATGAAAGCATTAAGGGCGATGCTGTACAAGTACGATAGAAGAAAATCAATTCATCAGGATTCATGGACTTAATGAGGTCCCGATGGTGAGGAGCGCCTCACCGGGAAGGTGTAAGTGAAGGGCAGAGCAAGCTGCAGGCGTCCGGGGCACCCGGGGTATGGAAAAAAGAGATAGAGTGGCTCTGGGCCCAGAAAAACACACCTCTTTTACCTGTCTGGCCCGCCCTTGTATCCTATTACCGTACCTCCTCCTCTGCCTCTCAGATCTCGCTCCTGAAGACTGCAGTGAAGCGGTGCAGGTGCGCATGTACGAGATCTGAGAGGGTAGAGAAGGAAGTACAGTAATAGGAAAATTACCATATTGAAATCAAATCTGATGCTTTTTAAATTTTAATTTGGTGTGCGTTGGAAGAGGGGTAGTCTTATACGGCGGGTATATCCCAAACTCTATATTTTAACTGGAAAATTTGTAGGTCGTCTTATATGTCAGAAAATACGGTACTTTATCTTTGTAGTTAGAAAAACAAATTGACTACAAATTTAATTTGTCTTTGTTTCTGTCTATGGACACAACAATTCTGATACCAGTACACTCCTATCCATGCCTATTCAGAAGTGAATCTCGATGAAGGGAATGTTTCTTCCCGGTAATGGTAGCAGGATTGCAGTTTTTGTCTTCACTGCTAATAACTATTGCTAGACTTCTCCTTTTCTATTTGTCTAAATTTTCAAAAAGCCAGCTGGACTGGTCATCACCCTATCTTGTTCTGGAATGTACAAACTCACTCCCTTTCTTCTTTTTGCCCCTACAGCATGGAATTAATTTGGATCTCTCACAGTTTGCAAGCCAAGAAGTTGTCCTGCACTCACTGCACAGACACTTAATGAATTTTTTAGAGTTTTCAACTGTAATCTTAATGAACAAGACAGGGAATTAGTAGACTGAGTGAAAAACTTGTTCAGGGTCACCAAGAGGGTAAAATAATTGAAGACTTGCAGGAGAAAGCTGCTCTCAAAGATTTTGATAAATTGTGTTAAAAGATAATGAGTGACATTTTTGTAGGCTATCTCTTAGTGTAAATGCAAAGTAATCCACAAGTTTAAAAATGCAGACTCCCCAGTAGTAATTCATCATGGGTAGATCTGCTACGTTATTTTTTTAAAAAATGTGTTTCTTGCCAAGTCTGTTAACAAATCAGCACGTCACCAATATATCATTTTATAATATAAAGCCAGGTTCAAGAATAGACAGTAACAGGTGCATGCAAACTGGCGCCAGGCCAATCAGAAAGCCAAAGTTCTTCTAAATACATGAATGAACCATAAAAAAATACTTTTTCTTATATAGAAAAAAGGATTTCGCTTGTTTTATTTGCTTTTATTAAAAGCTAAACATAATCAATGCTTAGTCTTGCCTTAAGTAGTATTTAGGATGCATTTACACTTAATGCAGATTGGCACTTCTTTAACTGTCATGACTCAATGCTATGGGATCATGGGAGTTGTGGTTAGGTTAGGTGCCAGTTCCCTGTGGCAGAGAAGAATAAAGACCTAATAAAACTGTAATTCACATGATTCCATAGCTTTGGGCCATGGCAGTTAAAGTGGTGTTAAATTAAATTAATTCTACAGTTTAGATGTGATCTCTTCCAATGCTATCATTCTGAGTAACCTCCAATGTTAACCCAGTTTCTGGGTATTTTTGACCAAAAATGCTATCAGTTTAACCCTATTAGCTTTAGTTTTCAAGATACACATTTGTGACAGCACAGCAAGCACCACTTATAGGAAAACTTTTAAGTTCCTAAAGGTTTTGCTTAAAATGTGTTTTGCAAGTATCCCTGCATAAAGGATCTTGAGTTTCCAAGGTTTTTCCACTGTTGTATTGTGTTTCCGCAATCTTGTTTAGTTCTGCACTGCTTGCAAAGGTATTGGTTGCATTGATTGGTGCCTAATACCTGTCAATCATTGTAAACAGAGCCCAGTTAAATTTGTCCCGCCCTTTTCCCCAGGTACTTGGAAATCCATCAATTTTCTTTCAGAGTTTTCCTGGATCTCTCCAGAAGAGAACGTGAGCAAAGGTTTGCCAGGCCAGCCCTTGGCCAAGCCATCTTCTAACACAAGACAAAGACTTTCCTTGGGTCTCCTGAGCCCTCGGGGAAGGACGGTATACAAAACTGAATAAATAAAATAAAAATAAATAAAATAAATGCAGAAAGCCCAACATATCGGATGGTTGGGTGGCTCTGAGGAGATCCAGGTGCCTTCCAGCTAGTCGGCTGGCACCCAGAGGAAGGTCCCATCACTTCAATATAGGCCAGCTGGCTAGGGTCTTGAGTGTCCTTACCTTAAGACCACAAAGACAGAGAGGACTTGGTGAGCCAAGTCCTTGAAGCTTCCAGTACCCAAGCAATCAAGGGACTGTAAAGTATCTTTTCTTTTATCCTTTTGGGGAACCAAGTTTAGTGCTTGATTAAGATAACTCAATTTTTTGTTCAATAAAGCCTGTTTGAGTTATCTATAGTGTCCAGCTTTGTCCTTGGGAGCCCCAAGCCTCTAAAACAGGGGTGGGCAATTACCGGCCCTCCAGGTGTTTTGGACTTCAACTCCCAGAAATCCTAGCCAGTTTACCAGCTCTTAGGATTTCTGGGAGTTGAAGTCCAAAACACCTGGAGGGCCGGTAATTGCCCACCCCTGCTCTAAAGGAAGGCAAGAAGCAATCCCCCAGTAGAGACCACGTCCTCGCCCTTCCCTGGGTGTTTACAGACCGGGTGCGACGGCACAACAATATATGAAGTCTATCAGTTGCTATCTGCTCTCCCATAGAAAACCATGATAACCAAGTCTACAAAACTAGAGCTGATGCAATCTATTCAACACATTTTTCTGAATCAGCATTCTAAATAATGCCAGAAACAAGCCTAAAACTTAGGAAAAAATGTTGGGCAGTGTAATCAATGTAAAATAACTGCCAAGCATCATTGATTTCAGTGGGTCTAATTTAAATGGTACTGTCACTGGGATTAGCCCTAAATTTATGGCTGCATTTTAATTTTATGTATTTATTTATCTTACGGCAGATTTGCTTGCAAGAACAATATGTCAAGGAGATTGGCTCATCTTTCTAAAAAGACTGAGCCTTGCTTCTCTTTTTGTGACTGGCAACCCAAGACAGATGTTTGTGACACTTTAAAAAATTGTATTTTAATTTCAAGGCTGAACCAGAAGCTGGTGACTGAAGGAGGAAGGAAGTTGCAAATCTGTAATCAGAGCCAAAGAGCAATCGGGGGACTCATCAAAAGGCCAGGCAAAGCATCCCGCTTTGCCTGGTTTCTGTGACAAAAGAGAGGGGCAATGGGTGAAACCTTCACTTTGTGTGCAGTCCCCTCTCAGAGGTGCTTTCCCCATCATGTGAGAAAAGTGTCACCCTCATAGAGAAATCCCTGTACAACACCTGAAGCCTCTCAGGTTCTGTGGAAACCAACCAACAATGCCTCTACCCTAGTTGGGGTGGAACCGCCGCCAGAAGTCACATGATATTATGTGATGCCTCGCATGGGGCTCCATCCTGAAGACGGCATGGAAGCATCCTGGAATGCTGATTTAGGTAAGCATGATTGTTGGAAAAACCAGTATACATATCAGGAAAATAAAACAGGAGTCACTACCAAAGAGCAATTAGTATTGGAGGAAAACCTAGGAGATAAGACTAGAGAAGTGAAAAAAATTCAGGAGTATGGATGCAATTTGAATCAAGTTTTGAAAGCAGGACCAGATAACAAGCTAGGAGCAGACAGCAATCTAGATTACAAGACAAACAAGGAGGTAGGAGAAGAGAAAAGAAAATAAGACAGGAGTCAACAATCAAGTAAACATTTAAACTCTTACAGCTCAATTTGATAAGCAAAGAAGCACAGAGGCAAAAGCCCTAGATTCATACCAGGAGCCAATGGGCATCAAGAGTGGAAAATTTGTTTGGCTTGAAACAAACAAAATTCCATGCAAAATTTTGCACTTGTTTGGTTGGCATTTAGCAGGAGTGTATTAGTTTCTGAATTACAAGCTTTTATCATTCCAGTGTGAAGTTGTGAATGATGTTGTCTGGAAGATATTTTAGCTTTACCTGCCTCAGCCTACAGCTAGATGCTGTCAAGTTAGATTTAACATATGGTGACCCTATCATTGAGAGGGCTCAGCTACAGCATTGCTTGTGCCGTCGCCCTGGGGCCTGTAGAACGGCATAGACGTGTATCTCACTATACCCGGGGGGAGGGTTACGAATGCTTTCCTATGATTGCTCTGGAGTCTTCACAAATACTCTAAGGCTTCTATTCTTCCGATTAACCGTTTATTAGTTACAGGAGTTACTTCACTCCAAGCAAAACAAATGCATAACAGTCCTAAGATACAACTAGGGTTTAGCTGTCTCCAAAAAAAGAGGTAAATAGTTCTTACACCTTTTCTGTTCTTTTCTTTGGTGAAGACAAAGCTGTCCAGATGGGGAGTTACTCTGGCAATGAAGTCTGGGAGGCAAGGGGACTTTGATAGGAGATGGAGCATTCAAAGGGGTTGGCCACCAACAGCTGGCCTGTTGGAGGAACAAGCCCTTCCTTTCTAGCATGTCATTGGCTTGAAGGTCTAACCTTGTTTTGTTCCCTCAGCATCACTTTGGTCATGCCGACTATACCTTTACCTTTTGGATTACTTTGATATTTTTATACTGTTTAAGTCCTGGTCTTTACATTTTAGGAGGTAGCCTCTCTGAGGGGTTGCCTGGTGGACCTCTTTAAAACACGTCTGTATTCTTTCACTCTCTGGGAGCCTCTCGGATTGAAGCTGTACAAAATGGAGGCAACTGCCCCCCGGAAAAAGGGGCTGGGCTAAATCAATTAACTCTGCTAACTATGATTGACAAGCAGAAGCTAGCCAATCAGTGCAAACTTTATCTTAACTATGCCTTAAATCAGATGCAGAGCTTGCAGACCTCTTGGGCAACAGAAACCTATGCTGTGACATCACACTGATCAATTCTTGTGAGTTCAGGAAGATGGTTTACCCCAGGAGTTTCAAATTCATTTTTATCTACGGCCACATCAACCTTATTTATGGTTGTCTTTAAAGGGCTGCTTGTAATTGAAAAACTGTATAACTACTCCTTAACATACTGTGAAATAACATGAGTCACCATATTGCACACCATCCTCATCCATTGATCATGTTCTGAAAACACAAAACAAAATGCAAGCATAACCATTCAAAATGCTAACGGTCTCTGAAATACAGCCAAACCTCACAGGTCTGTGGGTTGTGGGCCTTGAGTTTGATGTGTATGTTTTTTTACACCTTTAATAAATTTTCTCCTTTCCATGTTTCCTTCCACTTTACCAAGCGTTATGTTTCCATTGAGTTGCGCCATCTCAATGAGATAGATCAAAACTGCAATAGTCTCGGTTTAGTCATTTTGATTTCTTGTGAGAGTATAAATCAAAATGCTGGTCTAATAATTTCCAATGTGCATAGACATTAATTCAAAGCATTTCAAGACAAAACTTTTATGGTAGAGATAATTTGTTATTATCTTTACCATAAAAGCATTTTTCTAGAAACAGGAATAATTCAGGGATAACAATAATTCACAATGGAAGATGGGGAGAAAAAAAATCACAGTTACCAATTTAACCAGCATTATATATTATTTGACTTAGATGGGTATATATTGTGTAACACTGAACAGATATCATATATTTTAATAGTAGTAGCATTTATATAAAATACATAGAATGAGACAAGAATATTGTCCAGGTAGACATATTGGAAACCAGATCTTCAACTGGTGTATGTTTGGCTTAACTCTTGTTTACTCTCTGGAGCAGCACCAAATTCCACCAGCCGATGTTTCAAACTGAGCTGTGAACTGAATCCGCATTCTAAAGCAATCTTATTTCTGTATTTTTGTTTGTGTGTGTATGTTTTATATAGAATAATAATAAAAAATGCTTCAGTTATGTAAGCAAATTTAGATCTTAATTTTTAACAGCTGTATTAAAATGTAGGGAGAGTCTTTATGGTGTAGTGGTTTGAGTGCTGGATTAGGAGTCAAGGAGGCAAAAGTTTGCATCCCTGCTCAACCATAGAAATGGCCTCTCCCAACTGAAATCAATAGCAAACCTTGTCTGAATAAGCCTTTTCAGGAAAACCATATGATGAGGTTGCCATAAATCTGAGATGAATTGAAGGCACATGACAGTAAAAAAATGAATTATAATATGTAACACTATATAACATGACTCAGTGACAAAGGTAAAGGATCAACTCTGCAGTTGCATCCTCCATGTGGCTCCCATGTAACATGATTTTTGTTCCTGGGTTATAAATGTCATTTCCTTATTGACCATATCATAAAAACATGGAAAAGGTTTACTAGGACATCCTGCAGCACAATTTGCTATAGTTTTCAATGAACATCTCATAGAGTCTCAACCAATTCAACATAGTTTATGGCAGTCACAAACAGGGCCGGACTAAGATAATTTAAAATGGTAAGCGAACATTATTTTGGCGCCCCCTCACTCTCCGGTCTCGAGAAGGGTGCGCAAGCACAGAGCCAGCTAGTTCCGCACATGCATGCCGGGTGCGCATGCTCACTGGTTCTGCGCATGCACACCCCCCACGAGGCCGGAAACTGAGGAGGAGGGTTTGGCGACCAGGGGCGGAGGCTCTTTGTACCTGTTACACTGCCATATCTATATGTATTGGATTATATGAGTATATCTCTGGGTGTATATTCTAATATATTATTTTGGAAATCAGAAATACAATAATTTGGAATATTTTTTGCAGGCTAGCAATGGTAGCTATAAAAGGTTAGATATATAATTACATATATTGACACATTTGGGACTAGCCTTTCCTGGTATTCATTGGTCTGTTTCTATAGAGTTCTGTATATACAGTGAATATTGGTGACTTGTCTTGTCCCTGATTTGTTGTGTTGTTTAGTTACATAGGTAGCTTGGTTCATTGTTCTGTGAGCTCATTTTATGTTGCCATACTGAACAATGGATTAATTAGATTTCCATTTTGGAAAAGACAATTACGGCTAGGAGTAAATGGTTCCACTCCTCCTTGCAGTCATGCTTCCCTCCACCACTAAAAGTAACTTTGGATTGTAGGCTTATAATATACATTAGGCCTGAGCAATCATGGTTCTAAAACGGTTTTAAAGTACTAACAAAACTAAAGTTCTGGTGGTGAACATTTCAGAACTCTAACAAAACTTACAAAATTTCATTATAAATGGCCGTTTTTAATTGGCTCTGTCTTAAAATCGCCAATAATGAAATAATAATGAAGTTTTGAAAGTTTTGTTAGAGTTCTGAAATGTTCACCACCAGAACTTTAGCAACACTGTAGAAGCAAAGCACTAGCGCCACCTAGTTTTCACCACCAGAACTTTAGTTTTGTAAATACTTTAGAACCATTTAAAACCATGATTGCCCAGGCCTAATATTCATGGTTGTTCCACACTGCTGCAGTTGATTAATTTGTAACACCCAATGAACCTTTGTTTTACATCAAGGAAGTCACAATTTTTCAAGTCATGATATGCCTGGCAGATGGCTAAGCATTTAAATTATAAATCAATGATTCTGTCATCCCTCCTTGGCAAGAATAAGCCATTTTATAGTCAGGCATTGCCAAAACTCAAGGAAATAAAAAAGAGTCCATTTAGATAAGTGACAAGCTGCTGTGCTTTATGTAAAAATCAAAAGTCTTCCAAATCTGGCTACAATGAATACAGCTATGCTTTCACTAAAAAAAATCCATACTGCTTTATTCAGAGATATTTTTCAGCGGAGATAATATTCTGCAACTGAAAACTCACTCTCCCCCTCTCTCATTTTTTTAATGGTCAGTTTGTCCAGGATAACTTCCCTTAATTGGTTTTGATGGGAGAACATACAGACCTCAAATGGATACACATTAGAAGCAACCTACATGCCTAGCCAGCTCATTAATTCTATATTGGGTTTTAAACTTTGTCTGTGTGTATCCTGACGTTTGTACATTTGTGTACATGTGTTTGTACATGTATGTGTACCCTAATGTTTGCACATGCTGATGTTTGTACATTTTTATGCTGGTCGTTGACCGTAATAAATCTTGTATGTATGTATTAATTCTATACAGGGAAGTGATGATTCTTATTATAAATGATTATATATTTCTGTATACCAGATAGGCATCCCAAATGCATGGATACATAAAAAGAAAAAAAGAAAGAAAAGAGGTGTGTGGTAACTGTTTGAATTTTGCTTTCTTTAAAAATTTGGTTTGGTTATTATGCTACTTAAAAAATCCAACCACACAAAAATGCACTTCTTCCATTCTTATTACCCCCTTGCAATCTGATTTTGAATCTATCTGAAAGGTGGTCCTTCAACCTTAATGACAATTTTTCCCACTCTGGCCACTGAAACAGTAACATGGCATGGTAACAAAGCTCCCTCTTGACTTGGTACAATGGCCCTAGATCTGAGTTCAAATTCCATTTCATGGTTTGTGTTTGGATAAAACAAACATCAGTGGGATTTCAAAAGAAGTGCATAAAGTTTTGATAAGGCTAATGAAATCCTTCAGTCCCTACGCATTATGGGACAAAATAGTTTGGTCCTGGGATGCAGCTGTGAAACAAGATGGTTCAACCCCACTCCATTCAGTCCAGCTCTTGCTGAAGCAGAAAATCTCTTTATAGATAGCCTCAGATCAGATGACAGGTGAAAGAAGGCTATTCTGTACTAAAAGAAAAAAAAAAAAGTATGCTTATTTTTCAAGCACAAGGTTCACATGAGAAGTGATGTCATGTTATTTTGCCAGGTTTTTTTAAAAAAAAATTTTAATTGAGGGGCTTTGGGAGTGTGTATGTGACGTTGCAGAATAGGTTGATCAAAAAATGGTTCAAAACTTATTTCAGATGTAGGGGGTGCTGGCGCTTCGAATATGATTTACTTCTGAAATTTTTGGGGAAAAACTCAAAATTAATTTGTTAAAATTCCAAAATTTCAGAAAGGCTTTGTTAATGGCTGCATCCAAACTGAAGGAAAACTGCATCCAAAGCGGGTTAAAGCAGCCGCTTTGGACGCGGCTTTCCTTCCCCCGTTCAGATCCGGAGGGAATGCATGGGCTTGGAAGCAGACCTGTTCAGAAGCAGAGGGAAGACCTGGGCTTTCAAACGGGGCTGTTCAGAAGTGGAGGGAAAGCCTGGACTTTCAAACCCGGTTTGAAAGCCCAGGTCTTCCCTCTGCTTCTGAACGGGAATGGTTTGAAAGCTCCATGCCACGCCCAGCAATGCACTATGGGATGCACACACTCACCTAGGAGAGGAGTGCATGCTCCTCTCACCAGCAAGAGGAGTGCACGCATCGCAAAATACCGGCCCCCACCCGCCCCGGGCAGCTCGCCGAGGCTGCAGCTCCAGCCGACGAAGAGGACGCACCTGGCAGTGGGCCAGGAAAGGAAAACCCTTTCCGAAAATGGTGATTTTCTTCTGAAAAATAGTGGCGGTGGCTTTGAATTTGGTAATTCACTTCCGGGTTACTTACAGCAGTTCATAAACAGTTCAAAAGTTATTTAGAATTGAATTTAAAATGAATAAGACAGCGATATGAAAAACCTAACCAGGCCTATTGCAGAAGTTTGGGGTGGAATGCAGCATTTGGGCAGCACTTTCCCCACCTCTATTCCAGCAAAAGGATTTGGAGTGGATTCAATCAATAGAGCCACAGCCCTGAGCTTGCAAGACATGACCACAACTTTTTATAACAGGGAGATTCAGGACCTCTTCACATGGGGCTAAAATTGACATCAAGCACTGGTTTAGCCCTTGTCACCCATGGAACCCACAGGCTCCCATCAGATGACACTGGCGTGACTTCGTGGATGAAGGAGGGCGGAGCCAGATCATGCCGCTGCCAGGGCAACATGGGAGGGCTCCTATGTTTCTATTAGAATCCACGAGGGAAAGCCACATGCTCCACATACACTCCACGCATCCCTCCATCTAATTGCCCTCGGCCGGAGCCAGACGATGCAGTGCATGAGACTCTGGGTCCACCCCCACCCCCACCCATCGATGAAGCAGAATATCTCTGGTGGCCATGTGACAAGGTTGCTAGAGGATTTTCCTTCATAGAGTCAACATCAGCCAAAGTTGACTCAACACAACCTTTTTCTGAATAACTACTGATTTGCCTGTATCAGCTAATGTAGTAAAAATCTGGAATGTCGCAAACCCAGCAATGGGTATGCTAACCAAGGAATTCCAGCTTAATCACTCCACTCTCACTTTCCATTCAGTCAGGCCTGATCCAAGTTATATCCTTTGGGGAATGAGCTCCCATGGCCAATAACTCAGATGTGAATTGTGCAATTTTATCTTTGAGAACTCCATTGCGGATTCTAGAAGCATAGAGTTCTGGAGGAATCCCAAGATCTACAAAGTTCTGCTATAGACCTCTCATAACAAAACACAGAAAGCACCATGACTGAAATAATTCGTGATCAGGGGTATTATGTAACAAAATTGGAAAAAGTTTCTGTTTCTGGTTGGAAAGTGTTATTTCCTGTATAGTTATGCAGTACTAACTTTGAAAGTAGTTTTTACATTCCAGAAACTTCATTTTTGTGGCTGTTACAAACTTTGTTGAATTGGTTGAGACTCAATGAGATATTCATTGAAAAACTATAGCAAAATGTGCTGTAGGATGTCCCGCAAAAATAAAAGTTGTTGCAGTGTAATAAACTTTTTCCAATTTTTTTGATAGAACCAATTAGGAAATGGCATTTATAACTTGGGAACAAAAATTGTGTTACATAGTGTTAATGGTTCAACAAAAAAGCAGAAAGGCTAGCTGTAGAAACTTCATTATAAGCCGTTTAAAAATTATTCATAATAAATAAATTATACAAATTATGCACAACCAACAGTAACAGAAATCATAGAATAAATCAGTTAAACAATTAATTATATATTTTATACATTTATTTTTTATGTGCACCCACTACCCATGGGACATGTATTCATTCTTAATGTATGTTGATTTAGGTTTATTCCCTTTTCTTTGATAAATACATATTCTAAGAAGTCACCCCATATTGTCTCAAAATCATTTAATTTTGTTAATCCCCTTTTTATTTCACAAATCAGTTTACCAACGCCTCAGAAGGGAAATTCACTCTTGAAAGAGTTATCGGGAAAAGGTATCTCAACTGAAGCTTTATCCCCAATTCCTTTCCCCACAACAACCCACTTACTGTATCACAGGGACAGAAAGTGAGGTGAAATCTTCTGAACAGGAGCACAGGCAGCAAAACAAACATCACATGAGTGTTCACACTTCCTTATGCTATCCAAAGTATGCTATCTTGGGGACTGCCGGTATTCCTTTTATCCCTCAGCAAATTTGCCTTGATCCCCCCCCCCCTTTGCTGGATTGCTCAACTCTTTATTCATGGATGGAGGAATTGAGATGCACAATTCCAGTTTAAGGGGGAATAGAATACTCACTATTCTTTACAAAGTAAAATGGACCATTGGTGAGAAGGGCTAGCTGGTGAAAAAGACACCTACCTCATCCTTAAAGTCTATGTGCTTCTAGCATGCTGATAAGAACTCTTTGATATTGATATCCATAGGACTGATTGAATGGGGAAGCTTTGGGAACATTCCTATATATCAATCAATCAATCAATCAATGATTTAGTACAGTCTATGACCAGCACATAGAATGGGGCACAAATGCCCAAGGAAGGGGGATCACAGTTCCCAAATAGGTCAAATATAAAAGCAGATTAAAAACATGTTATAAAAAGAAAACAGATTAAAAAAACAATTTAAATTACAGTTTAACGATCAGTTATGTGTCTAAAAGAGGGGGGTGGCTAATAGGAGATATCAAGCTACTGGGAGGCTCCGGAGAGGGATGAGAAGGGAACTTTTACAGCATTTCAGTTATAAAAAGTTACTCTAGCTGTATTCCCGGCAAGAAATTGCCTTGTGGGGTCAGTCATTGACCATTTAATATTAATTGCTGCTGCACAGAACTTGGCAACACTGTGAGTTATCACAGAACAGGAGTCTGAAAGCAGCAGGGAGGTCTAATATCTTTCGGTGTGCCTCGGGTGTTTTAAAAAACCATGGAGGGATAAGGTTAGTTCTAATGTCTCTGTAGAATACACATTGGAGGAGCACATGCTCAGTTGTTTCAATATACCCAGGCTCACAAGGGTATAATCTCTCCTGAGCAGGGGTCTTCCAGTACCTCCCCTCCAGTACTGCCGATGAAAGGGCATGGCATCTTGCCAGAGTGAATGGTGTTCGGTGTTTAGGCACCTCCAGGTTTCCTAAGTAAGCCATGGAGTGATGGTTTATCTATTATCTTTCTCAATGTTGAAGGCTGGAGAGCAGGCTAAATCTGATTTCCGCTCTATATCCAGGATCCGTCACATTCCCATATATTTTAGGAAGAAAGTTCAGAAAATACTGAGGCATATCCAAGCCTCATGGATGAAATCTCTAAGGTTTCTACCTCTATGACTTTGGTTTCTTCCCACCATGGGCTTCCTATCTCCTCAAGGGTAGATTTATTAGCTTGACAAGATGGTGGGGAAGATGGTTGGTGGTGAGATCATTATACATCAGATCTGGGCAAGGCTTAGAATAGAGAGCCTGGGAATTCTTCATGGGAAAGTTCTTCTTCAAAACATGTAACTACTTGGGATAAAATGAAGCATGGCACTTTGAAACAGCAGTGTACTTAAGCTCACGGCTTTCGTAAAAAGGTCTTGCCAAGAGATCCAGTGATACTGAGAGCCGCTACCACCCATTTACACCCTGCTTGTAATACAAATAGTACTTACTTATAGTTAACAGATGATAGAGCTAATTGTAGTCACACTTTCCACATACACCAAATGAAGATGGGCAGTTCAATATAAGTACAGATGGTTTCAATGAGATTCAACTTAATAAATTATGCATTTTTAAACTCTATCCCCAAAGACTGAAAGGCAGCCAAACCTTAGCCACATTCTAGACATGTTGCTGAAACAAACAGTATTCATGTGAACATGCAACTAAAATCTGCTTGCACTAGGAAAAGCAATAAACAATATGAATAACAGTGCTGCTTGTGTAGCTTGGATCTTGAATGTTTGCTTTCAGATGGAGGATATAAACTTTCATTAATATTAAATGGTCGGACCAAAACTCAGAATGAGGGCAGTGTGGTGAAACTTGTTTTGTATAGAAACATGAGTATCTATAGTAATCTACATAGCAAACCAGCTTCTTAAGTAACAGTTTCCAAAAGGTTATCCATATTAGGCCATTGCTGTAAAAACAAGACCATCCTAGGCTATCTTTTTAAAAAGTAAACAATGTGCCTTCGGATTATCTAACATATGAAAACCGCATGAATATAGCATCTAACTAATGTTTTATAGCATGGGTTTTCATCAGCAGAGGTTCATTCACCTACCCTTCGTCCAGTATGATTAATGCCCACTTCTGTCCTACAGTCTAAACAGGGAAAAATATAAGCTCTGTGCAAAATTACAAATGGATGTAATTCTGACATTGGAAAATGCAATATTGAAAAACCAGAGGAACATTATTTCCATTTTTCCAAATAGTCTGTAACAGATTTTAAAGTAGTTGTGTATGTGCGTGTGTGTGTGCATTTGAATTCCAAAGGAAAATTAGAATGAGTTACAATTCACTCACAAGTTGTCCTTGGCAGATGATTCAGTCTAGATTAACAGTCAACTGTGAAATTAAGAGACCAGACAAAAAGGCTGGGTTTGCAAAAGGATGACTTTATTTAGCCTATTTAACTTAATTTTGAGCTGAAAGGAGCAGATGGAGTACCCTGATGTGGCTCCAACTGAGGCCAAATGCTTACTTCAAAACAACTCTCATAGCATTCTGTTGGGCAGAGCACCTGAACCCCAAGGGCAATCACAATATTTGGTTTTCCCTAACTAGCAATTTACTGGAAAGCAAACCTCAGGTAATCCCACCCAAGCTGCATGACTTCCAAATGAAACTTGCCTGAAGACTATACTTCTTTCCAAACCCCCAAAGTCATCTAACCTGTGGTGGCTTCACCAGAGCCATATACTATAGCAAAATGGGTGCCAAGGTAAACACCAAACTTTTAAATCCCCTACTCCCACTATCTGCCAAATGACAAATTGTTTATAGATAGCATCTTAGTGAATGTCAACATTCCCCAGATTCAGAGTAGAGTAGGCAAAAAAAATCAGGAAAAAGGGAGGTACAATGATTCTTACCTGGTCCTGACACGACCAGATAAAATTCACACTATATTGAGGGCAGAAAGGTAAGTAGTGTTTAGAAGTCAAAGAGGCACTGGGAATGTGGCACAGCTGGCTAAGTGTCAGCTGCATAAGATCTCTCTGACCATTAGATCATGAGTTCGAGGCCTGCCCGGGTCGAGGTGGGTGCTTGACCTTTAAGTGTAGCCTGCTGTCAACCTTTGCAGCCCGAAAGACAGTTGCATCTGTCAAGTAGGTGATAAAGGTACCACATTAAGTGGGGAGGCAAATTTTGACTGAATTATGAGGCCATTAAAGAACTCCAGGAATGCTGAGGAATGTGGAAAGAACAACAAGGGACACTGGGAACACTGAGAGATTAGGAGTGCGGCAGCTCCCCCTGGTGGCCAGAGTTTGCCTCTGTTCATCTATATCTGTGTATGTGGAAACGGCAGGGATTGTCTGCTAAGTATGTGTACTCAGGTATGTGTACCTGAGTCCCCTTCGGGGTGAGAAGAGCGGAATATAAATAAAGTAAATAAATGTGAGAGGACAGTAAAGTCTAAAGTCGCATTTAAGTGCTTGGTACCTATTGCAAAGCTTCTTGCTGCTCTCTATCCATGAAGGCCAGCCGGGTAATGTGTATCTATCCCACAACATTTATCACAGTTTCTGGATGTCCATTATCATTAATTGGCTCACCCAGGTGCAGGCTGTTTGATGAATGGGCAACAGTGCAATGAATGCTTCATACCTACCTACATGGGAATAAACCCCAGTGAACTCATGGGATATGTTTCTGAAAGGACATGCAAGGAATATTAAAGCCTGGTATCAAATATAAACTCACCATTGTATCTATCACCATTGTATCTATCAATTTCCATCCTACCTTTTTTCCAGTGATGGAATTCAGGTTGGCATACAAATTACTGAAATCACTCAAGAGTTTTGAAATGCAATAATTAGTAATAAATGATTATACATTTTAAAGTGTTATTGCCATTTTAAGTTCATTAAGAGACAGCCTGTAAACACATGGCATATATGGTTGTAACAAGGCAATAATTTCTGTGAAAGATTTAGTGACTCATTTTTTAAAAGTCATTTTATCATATTTCCTTTGAGAAATGTACAATTTTTTTAAAAAAAATTATGCAAAAAGCAAATAAAGCTCCACTAGTAGGAATTCATTTATTTAAGGCATACATTGAAGTGTCTTGCAGATTGTGCTAGATTGCAACTCCCATAAATTCTCACCAGTATACACAATGGTGATGCATGCTGGGAATTGGAATCACACAACTTCATGAGGGTCCCATGATTCCCAATCCAGAATAAACTTAAGGTTAGTTATTAAAAACCTAACATCTCCAATAGAAAATATGGTCTTAATCTATTTACTTCATCCCATCTAACCAATTGTTGGATGGTAAGTCAAAATTTATGTACTTCTCATAGATACAATTAGTCTAATCTAATGACTCTGTTTTAGGCATATTTATTATTTATTATTTATTTTATTTATTATTTCAAACTTCTATACCGCCACTCCCCGAAGGCTCACTGAAAACCAAGATGGCTTGTTGAAAAGATTTCTAGACTCTTCTGGGGGAAGACTAGAACTCAGAAAAGTTATTTTTTGGATTATAGTTCTCAGAATTGCCCAGACATGACCAATGACCAATTAATTGTACTACTTTGACTCATGAGTCACAGTGTAGTGAGGACAAAGTTACAGTGATGATGATATCATATTATAAATGTTTCATGTGAAGAAGAGAAACTCACTAGGAGAAACTTGTGCCCCAGCACCTTTGTAAGTCTGATCTGGCCACAATGGTCCACGCTCTTGTTATATCCCAAATAGACTACTGCAATGCACTCTACATTGGGCTACCCTTGAAGACTGTTCAGAAACTTCAATTAGTGCAACGGGCAGCAGCCAGCTTACTTACTGGAGCATCATACAGGGAGCATACCACTCCTCTGTTGTGTCAGCTCCACTGGCTGCCTGTCCAATTCCAAACACAATTTGGTTCTGGACCAGCTTACTTGTCTGAATGTATCTCCCCCTATATCCCACCTTGAAATTTATGATCTTCCGGGGAGGCCCTGCTCTCGATCCCACTTTTGTCACAAGTATGCTTGGTGGGATGAGGGATAGGACCTTCTCGGTGGTGGCCCCTTGCCTGTGGAACTCGTTCTCCAGCAAAATTAGGTCAACTTCATCTCTCCTTTCCTTTAGGAAAAAACTAAATATGTGGATATGGGACTAGGCATTTGGTTAGATTAGACAGTAGGATAACAGGCGATCAGTAAAAGGATGACAAGATATAGAAATGGACTGTGGATTAGCTTAATTGGTGATATTAGAACTCAGATTATTTGCACTTTTAAATGGTTTTTAAATTGTTGAATGTTGTTATTTATCATGTAACTGTGTTTTTTATTGATTGTACTGTGGGGCATCGAATTGCTTCCGATGTAATCTGCCCTGAGTCCCCCTTCAGGGGTAGAGAAGGGCGGGGTACAAATCTTCTAGATAGATAAATAAATAAGTAAGCATATTCAGGGCTAGCTGAGTTTGCCATGCAATAAAATACAATAAAATATAAAATCCATAAAAGAGCAATACTGTTTCTGGATAATCAAAAACCATAGTATACTTCATGTGAGCTTTCGAACCTTTGCTGAATTATTCCCCAGGCAAAAATTGCAATAAAACTCAAAATCCACAAAACAAAACAAAAAACCAATAGGAGAACAGTTGGTGTTGACTAGGTCTTTAGCACAATTTATATGCTGCTGATTTGCTGAAATGTGCCGATGAAGTTAAATCTACTTTGTAGCCCAGGGATTTCTCAATTCTCCTTTTGCGGGGCTGATTTATGCTACATCTGAGGCATAGCTTGCCACTCCCTTGTGGCTGAACCTCACATCCAAACTGGGTAATCATATGGGATGAATGAATCATGTGGATGTTCCCACATCAGCACTCCCTCCTGGGAAGCTGCCAGCTTTTGCTCAGCAATGCATCCACTAATCCATTTTGGGGATAAAGATATTCACTATCCATGTATACAACAGATGGGCTCACACACAGTGTATCATGCTCCAAAATACTTATACGAAGGCAAAAAAGATGTATCTATTCAGCTTATATTTTTGTGGCACACAATGTTTCAAGGCGCTTTTAAAAAGTACCAGAGATAAGCTGACTCTGCTATTTTAAGGAAGTTTGTTATTCTGAGCTTCATCCTAAGACCAATAAACCATCCCTGTCAGTTTCTATTTTTAAGCTAACATTTTAAAAAGCCCAGGGTGTTCACACAGAACTTGATCAGTCATCCAGTATAGAAATACAGATTAATCAGCAAAGTTTTTTAAAAAAAAAAAGAACGATATAAAGCCATTTAACAATGTAACAACATTGCATTATATTCCTCTGCCTTTATTTATTGATTCATATGATTCTCTTTCACTGAGTCCACACTGCAATTTGCGGTCATAACATTTGTGATGTTGAAATAAACATATACAGCCTATGAAGGATGACAATGTAATAATGAAAACTTTGGTACAGTCTGTGTTAAAAAGAAAACCACACATTTACCTATTTTGTTAAAAAAATACATAAATATTTTAATAATCGTTATAGCCACAAACATGAAGAAAATGTGTCAAATCCACAAATTCTTGCAATTGTTTTAGTTTTTTAAAAAAATCCAACTGGAAGAAGAGAAAATGTTGCAGAATGCCTCAAGAAGACTGATATGTGATTGCAGATCCTCTCCTAACAAAGATATTATTATCATTATTATTTGCAGACGATGCTGCCCTTTTCGCCTATACATAAGCAACTCTGCAGCACCTAACATCCTGCTTTGCAACAGCTGCAGAGCTGTTTGGGCTGGAAGTCAGCCTGAAGAAAATGGAAGTTCTCTACAAGCCCGCACCACAGGAAAAACACCATCATCCCCACGTCAGCATAGGCAAATCTGTGCTTAAGTCCATCCAGCAGTTCACCTACCTGGGAAGCATAATCTCTTCAGATGCCAAGATTGATAAAGAGATAGATCACAGATTAGCAAGGGCATATAATGCATTTGGAAGGCTTCACAAAAGAGTCTGGAGTAATAAACACCTGAGGCAAAGCACCAAAATCAGTGTTTACAGAGCTATCATACTGTCTGTTCTCCTATATGGGTCTGAAACATGGGTCACCTATCGCCAACACCTACGACTCCTCGAACGATTTCATCAGCGCTGTCTTCTCACAATCCTAAATGTACACTGGACTGACTATGTGACGAATGTTGCTGTCCTTGAGCAAGCAGGGATCACCAGCATTGAGGCCATGCTGGGCAGGGCACATCTCTAGGATAGAGTACCACTGCCTTCCAAAGATACTACTCTATGGTGAACTCACCACGGGTCTGCGCAAGAGAGGCACCTCAAAAAAGAGATATAAGGACTCCCTGAAACAACATCTCAGGCTCGGTCAGATTGATCACCAACAATGGTCCACCCTGGCCTCACATCGGGAGGTGTGGAGATGCACTATCCACAATGCTGTGGCCTCTTTCAAGAAGACACCCCGGAGGGGTCTTTAAGAGGAACGACAATGCAGAAAGAACCGCAACTTGGAAACAACATCATCCAAGGAGACTTTCTGCTGTGCTTTGTGCAACTGAACTTGCCTATCTCAGATTGGCCTTTTTAGTCATCAACACGCTTGTAAAAAGTGTGGAATGAGTCCTTCCTAAGAATCTTTGTTTGCAAAGTAATGCCAGAGAGATTACTACTACTACTACTACTACTACTACTATTATTATTAATGCCCCACTGCAGGAGACTCAAAGTGACATAAAAGTATCAGCATTCCATACAAATATGAAAACATTAAAACAGGATTAAATAAAAACAGCATTAAAAATTCCCAGTTAAAAACCGTTGAAACATATTCAAAGTTAAAAATCACATCTCACCTAATGTTACAATCAGAATCATGTAGGGCATGTGGTTCCATTTAGCAGAATTTTTTTTGAAAAGAGAAAACATGTTATAATTACTTTTGCAATGAATCAGGGTGGGAGGCCTTTATACTCAGACATACAAATTAAAATATAAATAATAAATAAGAGGGTGGCAACTTATCTAGAAGCCACAATGAGCTTTTCACTGTCCTTCCAGATGTTGCTTAGATGTTTATTTGACTTCACTTTGGCTATGTGTTTTTATTACTAAAAATGTTACATCCAGGTCTGGAAAAGACAACAGAGCAGAAGGTTCGATGGTGGAACAGAAGGAAAACCTGGGAAGACACTGCTGAATGGCACTAATATATTTAAATGCTTTTTTTTTTTTTACAGAAATGGCCAGAGAAAAGGGTCCAGGAAATACAATGTGATAAAAAGGAATCATTGTGACTTTTTAGGTTCTCTTACTCCACCCCTCAACGTATTAATGACCCAAAGTCTATATAATTATTCTCAGTGTGGTGAAAGTATTTTTTAGCCTTTTTGCTAATACAGTGTTCTCTCACTTATTGCTGGGGTTAGGTTCCAGGACCTCCCGCAATAAGTGAAAAACCACCATGTAGGGATGCTCTATTTATTTTAATATTTATACATTATTTTAGTAGTTATACACAATTTTAAGTCTTTATAAACTTAAAATAAAGTGAGGGTAGGAAGGAAAGGCCCTTCAGGGCTGAAGGGAGGGAGGACTGAGGAGGCAAAGCGCCATAGAGAGCGGCGGTGGCAAAACCCCACAAAACAGCGAAAATACCATGATATTTATTTTAAATTAATATTTTTTGAAATCTGTGAAACAGTGAGTTTGCAATAAGCGAACCGTGAAGTAGTGAGGGAACACTGTACTAGTAATGTGCTTCTTCACAAGAGCTGCATTCAGACCAGACAAAATATTTTTTTCTTCAGAAAACATTGTAAAATTGTCAAATCCATGTATATATAATGTAATAATAACTATCTATCAGATGACTTTAAAGAGAGAATAATTCAAATTCATAGAGAATTAGACCATCATACAATTTTCAGTCCAACAGTGAACACTGAAGTACATCTATGGAGATTAGAGGTCTTATCTAATTCGGAAATACTCCATTTCTGAGACTGTTTGGGAACGATTTTGAATGGGTCCCATCACATGACAGTTGTCCCATCCTGTCAGTATTCCATTGGAATCCATCTGCAAATCAAAGAAATAATGCTGTGTATTTCTGTATGCTAGAAGTCACTAAGCAATATTTATTTATTTATTATTTGGACTTATATACCGCCACTCCCCAAGGGCTCGGGGCGGTTTACACACAAGAACAACAGCAATAACCCTTTAAAACCATATTAAATTACATTAGCACAATTTGAATGCTTGCTGATTCAGATGGGTTTTGCATGCCCTGTGGAAGGTTGATAAATCCCACAAGGCCCGGGCTTCTAAGGGTAGAGAATTCCATAAAGATGGCGCTATGATCGTAAAAGCACACAACAAACACAAGGTTCTAATCAATAAATTGTATATTAGAAGATAATGTATATTTATAAATTGCTAATCAATATGCAAAATCATATGAATACACTCAATAACATTAATAATATTCGCTGCTATGAATCCTACCAGTAACAGTCTAGATTCAATAGTCCATTTCTACTGTGAATATTGTCTTAAATGTCCATCAATGTAAATTTATAAAGTTCTATAAGTAGATGGTGTTAACTTCATACCGCTCCTCTTGGTTAGGAAACCTTAGTCATTCAAATATAAATTTGTAATCCACACGATGTAGGTACTATACATGCACCGTTCCTCCTACTGTGTGAGTCCTATTAATCCAATGGGTAATTTATAATCCATACGTAGGTAAGTGTAACTGGAGTTGACTATGGCTGACGAGGATGCCAATGTGCGGGACCCTTCACACATTTCGACCAGCTAAGGTCTTTATCAAGGCCAATCGACTAGTCAATTCTCAGTGAATAGCGTTACATATGGCGGAGTGTATCAACGTAATGAATCCTCTATTACATAGTGACTGAGGTATACCTCTATGTGGTTACAGCGGCGGATGCATTCAATTTGATCATAAAACCCCTACACCTAGTTGCCGTCAGACGGAAGCTCTTGAAACTGGGAATATCTAACAAGTCTTGGTCTTCTGAACACAGCGATCTCTGGGGTTGGTAGGGGGGTAAGGCGATGCCGCAAGTACACTGGCCCTGGACCATATAAGGCCTTGAAGGTAAGCACCATCACTTTGAAGATAATCCAGTGCTCAATTGGTAGCCAGTGCAGATGCTGCAGAATTGGAGTTATATGGCATCTCGCTGGCTCCCCAGCGAGAAGTCAGGCTGCAGCACTCTGCACGACTTTGAGCTTCCGGATCACTGACAAAGGCAGACCGATGTAGAGGGCGTTACAGTAGTCAAGTTTTGAGATGACCGTGGTCTGGATCACCATAGCCAAGTCATTCCGAGACAGATAAGGAGCTAGTTGTCTAGCCTGACACAGGTGGAAAAATGCAGTTCTGCTCACAGCGGAGATTTGAACCTCCATTGTCAGCAGAGGATCTAAAAAGATTCCTAGACCCTTTACCAATGATGACGGGCGTAATGCCTCACCATCCAGGGTAGGCAACTGGATATTCCCATTGCCTGGCCGGCCAAGCCATAGGACTTCCGTCTTTGTCAGTTCACCCTCAACCTGCTGGCACACAACCATCCAGTAACGGCCTCAAGGCACTGATGGAAATTTTCAGGTACAGAGTCCGGTCGGCCCTCCATTCTCAGTACGAGCTGAGTGTCATCATCGTACTGGTTGAACTTAAGCCCAAAGCTTCGCACCAGCTGAGCAAGTGGTCGCATATAGATGTTAAATAGTAGAGGTGAGTGAATAACTCCCTGGGAAACCGCACATACCAAGGGGGATCTCCCAGAGACCAGCTCTCCCCTCACCACTCGTCTCCAATTGTGGAGAAAAGAGGACAACCAATTAAGAGCTGTCCCCCTAACTCCAGCCATGATGAGGTGGTGGGTCAAAAGATCGTAATCGACTGTGTCAAACGCTGCCATGAGATCCAATAACATGAGCAGCGCCCATCCATCCACCCTGGTCAAGCTGGCAGCAAAGCTGGTCTGTGATGGAGACCAGCACAGTCTCTGCTCCGTGCCCCATACGGAAGCCGGACTGGAAGGGATCTAGTCCGGCTGTGTCATTTAGGAATTTCTGCAACTGCTCCACTGCTACCCTCTCAATCACCTTACCCAGAAACGGAAGTTTTGAAACCTGTTGATAATTGGCGGGAACCGAACGATCTAAGTCCGATTTCTTCAGCAGTGGAGAAACCATAGCCTCTTTTAAACCCTCTGGAAAAACTCCTTGCTCAAGGGAGCTGTTCACTATGCTCAACAGAGGGCCACGTAGACCCTTCCATGCAGGATTTCACCAGCCAGGAGGGGCACGGGTCAAGGGAGCAGGTGGTTGGTCTAGTTGCAGCTACAATCCTATCGACAGCCTCTGCGTCCAGTGGTGTGAACCGATCGAGGGTGGGCCCAGCAAGTGGCCATTAGGCATGGTTTAGAATCCTAAAATCGCGATTCTAAAATCAAATGGGGGGGGGGGATTTTTTTTGATTAGTATATTAAAGACTTACAAAAAATTTTGCAAAAAGTTCTAAAATGTAACGTAAGTATTAACGAAATTCTAAATTGGTTCTAAAGTCTGAAAAGCAGGGAAACAGTTAAAATCAAGGGGGGAACATTCCCCTTCACCTCTGCAGTGCAATTAAGTGGAGCTGTACATGTATAACATAAATATAAGAGGTAGTAGCTACTTGCTCTCAGGACAATTGTGAAAGTGAAGTACGATCCCCCCCTTATTATTTCCCCTTTCCCTCCTTTCTTCCTTCACTACCCTCTTCTTTCATTCCTTCCTTTGCTCTTTGGTTCCCCATCCCTTCTTTTCTCTTTCCTTCCTTCCCTCCCCCCTTCTCTACTTCTCCCTTTGTCTCCTTCCTTCCTTTGTTCACGTTTTATTTCCCTAATAGCAATTAAACAGAAAGATATATGTATAATATATAGACTTTCTGCTGTGCTTTCTGCAACCGAACTTGCCTATCTCAGATTGGCCTCTTTAGTCATCAGCGCGCTTGTAAAAAGCGTGGGATGAGTCCTTCCTGAATCTTCGTTCGTGAAGTAATGCCGAGAGAGAGATATGTATTAATGCAGTGGTTCCTCATGTTGTGGTGACCCCCATCCATATTTTCGTTGCTACTTCATAATTTTGTTACTCTTATGAATTCTAATGCAAATATCTAATATGCAGGGTGTATTTTCATTGTTACAAATTGACCAAAGTTAAAGCATAGGGATTAATCACAAAAACAATATGTTTGAGGGAGGATGGACAACGGATGATGGGATTTGCAGTACCTTCGACGAATTCAGCTCTGACTTCCACAGCTGAGACCCCATGAATGACAGACCTGGACCAAACTTGGCACACAGAACCCCCATGACCCACAGAAAATACTGGAGGGGTTTGGGAGGAATTGACAGTGATTTAGGGAGATAACTCTGAACCCAAACAATCCTGGATCAGGACCAAACTTGGCATGAATACTCAATATGCCCAAATGTGAATGCAGATGGAGTTTGGAGAAAATAGACCTTGACATTTGGAAATTGTAGTTGCTGGGATTTATAGTTCACCTTCAATCAAAGAGCATTCTGAACTCCACCAATGACAGAATTGGGCCAAACTGGGATCCGGGGGAGGGCAGGGGGAAGAGGAGGGCGAAGGAGGAGGCAATCACCTGATTGCCTCCTCCTTCGCCCTCTTCCCCCGCACGCTCGCGGCGCCTCGCTCACCCCCCGCGCCTCTCTAGCCCTGATGCATGGATCGAGGCTAGAGAGAGGCAGAAGAGCGGAGGGGGGCCTTTCTCCTCCTCTCTCGCCAATGACAGGCCGGCGAGAGAGGAGGAGAAAGGCCCCGCGCCCTCTCTGCCTCTCTTTAGCCCGATGCATGGATCGGGGCTGAGAGAGGCAGAGCAGCAGGGGGCCTTTCTCCTCCTCTCTCGCCAATGACAGGCCGGCGAGAGAGGAGGAAAGGCCCCGCGCCCTCTCTGCCTCTCTTTAGCCCGATGCATGGATCGGGGCTGGAGAGAGGCAGAGAGAGCGCTGGGGGCCTTTCTCCTCCTCTCTCGCCAATGACAGGCCGGCGAGAGAGGGAGAATGGCCCCCGCGCCCTCTCTGCCTCTCTTTAGCCCCGATGCATGGATCGGGGCTGGAGAGAGCAGAGGCGCGAGGGCCTTTCTCCTCCTCTCTCGCCAATGACAGGCCGGCGAGAGAGGGAGGGGAAAGGCCCCCGCGCCCCTCTCTGCCTCTCTTTAGCCCCGATGCATGGATCGGGGCTGGAGAGAGGCAGAGAGGCGTGCGGGGGGCCTTTCTCCTCCTCTCTCGCCAGCCTGCCATTGGCGAGAGAGGAGGAGGCCCTCACTCACCCCCCTCGCCTATCTCTAGCCCCGATCCTGAGGGAGCGAGGACCCAAGTTTGCCCAGGCTGAGAGGAAAAGGAAGAGGCCTGAGGCTGTGAGGAATGGTGGGAGTTGAAGTCCAAAACACATACCTGGAGGGCTGAAGCTGGCCCCTGCGATGGGGCATGGCAGAGCAACGGGGAAGAGAAGGAGGGGGGGGGGAAGCCTGGAGGACTACACTTTCCAGAATGCATTGCCTACCTAGCAGCAGCGTCACTTCCAGTTCCCCATAGAAATGCGGGAAAAAGAAGAAGCTGAATGAAGGCGGGAAGGAAATGAGGGGGAGAAGACAGGGAGAAGTGAGTAGTACCATAATTAATTAATTAATACTTAAGAATTTCTAATGATCATAACGCAAATTGTTGGCCTCAAGGACCGTAAAAGAAAGTCTACTTCCTGGTTCGCGGCAGCGATCCGTAAAACCTCAAAAGTCCCATTACATACGAATCTCTTACGAATCCTTTTAATTTCCGTTTCATTTTTCTCATGTCTAGTGGCCATGGGGTCTCAAGTTCCCTCAATCATGGCTAGGAGTTCCCAGCGGAGAACTGAGATCTTGTCTACAAAATAGCTCTGAAAAACCTCAGCAGTAAGGGCCTGATCATCATGGGATGGTAGAGACAATTGTCAAAGATCGAATTATCTTAAACAATTGATAAATTGATACTGTTAGCAGGCTTCTCACAAGCATCTGACATCAGTTTGAAGAAAAAATAGTCTAGGTAGACCTTTGATCCAATCTGTCATACCTTCTTTTATGTTCTGAACAGAATATGGAACCTGAATTCTCTCTTAGATTTTTGCTAGTTCAGAAATTGATTCTATACATTGGGTGACATCCCATTTCTCCATTTACAAGGTTGTAAGCTGGATCTACAATTTCATAAACCCCAAAATTAACTTCAAGCCAGGCAGCATTCCAAACAAAATGTTTTCAAGATAATGCAGATTGGGAACTGTAGTGTTCTCCCTGTCCCAAGACACAATCGACTCTGGGAGAATCCTTCAGCTGCCCATCTCAACATCTCCTGTGAGGTGCTGTCTGATTTAAGAGGTAATTTTGTGTTGTGTTTGGGGGAAGGAGGGGTCACCAATAGAAATAGCTACATGGATTGACTTACATCACATTTTCCAATGAACAATTCCAAACTATGCTATTATACCATCATAGTAATATATTACTCCCACTTTTGCCTCAGGCGTATTGTGCAATGTTGCTGTTCTCCACATATTGTTGTGTTGCAGAGTTATTGAGAATGTGTTCGTTCACACTGTTTAACTTCTTCTTCACAACCTCTTTTTCATCTTGATTTTGTTTGTTTATCTGTTTTTGTTTGCTGTTACATCATCATAACATGATAGCATGCCTGACTGGCATACTGTTGTGCAGTCATAATGCTGCTAGGATTTGTTTGGTTTTTTAAAATAAAGACAAGTCAATCACAAAGCAAGAGTTGGTTATGACATTCTTAAAGCTGATTTTAAAAAGTGAAAATGATGCTCTTTAACATCTATGTTTGATCGATCACTCAGCTGGTACTGAGTTTCAGACTGGAGTATTATCAGTATGCTGATGACACCCAGCTCCTTCTGTGTTTGGAGACTGGGGCATTTTCGGTACCCGATAATTTTACTCTATGCCTTGAAGCTGTGACTGGATGGCTGCGTGCTAGCAGGCTGAGGGTGAATCCGGCAAAGACGGAGATCCTGTGCCCTGGCCACCCTGTGGGAGTGGAGCGACTGTTGCCTACCCTTGACTGTAAGCCTCTTGTTCCTTCTGCACCGTGAAAAGCCTAGGAGTCACTTTGGATCCCTTGCTGACGATGGAGACCCAAATCTTCGCTGTCAGCAAACAGGCGTTTTTTCATCTTCGCCAGGCTAGGCGGCTGGCGCCCTATCTTTCCGGGGAGGCCTTAGTCACAGTGATCCATGTCACAGTCTGTAGCAATAAAAGATATGTGATTATTTCTTTCTGGTGCCATTTTCCTTATCAAAATGGCATCTTGCCCATTGCAGCTTCCCACTATTGCATAAACAAAAGTAGAGGTGATTTTAACTGAATAAATTACATGATGTTTTGGCTTAAGTTAATCAATCCCTGCTGTTCCAAATTGAGAGTTGCCCCCAGCGTCTGAGTTGCTCTGCATCAAAAAGATAATGAGAAAGCCACCTATGCTATATTCAGAGTAACTCTAAATCAAGCACAGTGATGGATCTCGGTGTTATCTGAGCATAGCTAAGAAAACAGATCCAGCTTGGCTTGTCATATATGCCTCACAATGAAGCTAGTGTACGTATTTCGTTTCCTCCTTTTTCTTTTCCAGCTTCAATTAAAATCCAAGCTGGAAAAGAAGTCTAGTTTTTCCTATATCCATGCCTTTAGTCCTGTCTGTGAATCACCTGTTGGTTTTCCTACCCCTATTTTTCAAGCCTACTATCACTACTACTATGAGCTTTTTGGCTACTCTTAAAATAAGATTAGATACTGAGCCATCTAAGGCAGTGTTTCCCAACCTTTTTTGAGCACACTTTTTACATTTACAAAATCCTGGGGCACACCAACTAAAATGACACAAAATGACACTCTAACACAGTAATACATATAGTTAATATGTTTTAAATGTATTTATATACTCAGTGTGAAACCTGGGCCTGTTTCGATGAACACAACATAGATATCCTGGCAGGAATGGCAGAAAGACACACATGAACGTCTTGCTCAACAGCTGTCAGTCTCTCTCTGTGTTTGGAAAAAATGTGTCCATATAGCTTCAAAGCAGTCCACTAGTACTGTTCTTATGCATCAATACACCTCATGAAACAATAATGAGGCTTCCACCTTCAATATATATGCTCCTGTATCATTCCAGGTGGGCATTAGACGAGTCCCTCGTGTATAACTGGTGAACAGGAGTGTTGTTACACAGTCCCTAGAATGGCTATCATGTCCAGCCAATGCCAAATGTAGTAACAGTTGATACACATAAACACAAAAATTGCCGAAGGAGGCGGCGGCCCAGCCCCTTCTTCTTCTCCGCCCGGCCCTTCCTCCTCCCCCCACAAGCAGCAGCAGCAGCAGGAGTTCGGCAGGAGGGGGAAGAAAGGGGGAAGAGAGGTTTTTCCGTGGCACACTAGGTGATCGCTCACGGCACACTAGTGTGCCGCGGCACAGTGGTTGGGAAACACTGATCTAAGGTATTACTTCTGAGTTATGAAGCCATACACTTCTTTTCACTATAAACTGCCCCACTAATAATAGAATATTTATCTATTTTTATGTATTTACTGCATTTCTATACGGCTTTTCTCACCTCTAGGGGAACTCAAAGCGGTGTACAGCATAATTGGCAAAAATTCAATGTCTCACATACAAATAAAAACAATGAAAGTTTGTGATGAGGACCAGAGTCACCAACGCTGCCCAACACAATCACTAAGGAATTGGTGGAAAAGCCTCAGAGAGCAGTTTAGTTAATCCAGGTAAGTAGTCCTCACACATCAACAGATGTTACAGGTGTCAGGCAGCAAGGAGGCAACGCAGTGGGGGCCATGGGGGCTCCCTTCACAGAGGTTGCTGGTGCTGGGTGGATCCCTGCTCTGATGTAGCTGTTGCCAGGTGTCAAGGAGGCTTGGGCCCTTAAAGGGACCAGGGAGTGGGGGTATGGGGCCTCCCTTCACAGATGTTGCTGGTGCTTGGCAGCTCCCTGCTCCGATTTAGCTGCTGCAGGGCGGTGAGGAGGCTTGGGCCCTTAAAGGGGCCAGGAAGTGGGGGCCATGGAGGCTCCCTTCACAGACGTTGCTGGTGCTTGGCGGCTCTGTGGTCTGATGTAGCTGCTGCCAGGCATTGAGGAGGCTTGGGCCCTTAATAGGGCCAAGGAGTGGGGGCCATGGGGGCTCCCTTCACAGATGTTGATGGTGCTGGGTGGCTCTGTGCTCCGATGTAGCTGCTACCGGGGAGTGAGGAGGCTTGGTGTTGAAAGGAACCCCAGGTGGCGCAATGGGTTAAACCCTTGTGCTGGCAGGACTGCTGACTGACAGGTCAGTGGTTCAAATTCAGGGAGAGTGGATTGAGCTCCTTATGCGAGGACATGAAAGAAGCCTCCCACAAGGATGGTAAAACATCAAACATCTGGCTGTCCTGGGCAAGGGCCTTGCAGACGGCCATTTCTCTCACACCAGAAGCGACTTGCAGTTTCTCAAGTCACTCCTAACACACACAAAAAGGCATTGGATGAAACCACAAGAGTTAACTCATTAAATACTCTGATATGTAGAAATGCACAATCAAAGCACTCCCAGCATACGGCCATCCAGCCTCTGTTTAAAAACATCCAAAGAAGGAGACTCTGCTACACTCAGGGGCAGTGAGCACCACTGTTGAATAGTACTTATAGGCATGTGCGATCCATAAAAAATGGTTCTAAACTGTGTTCAAAAGTAGGGGGCACTGGCACTTCATTTCTAAAATTCCTTCCAGATTTAAGGGGTAAAAAATGTGGAACTCCAACAAAACTTTCAAATATTTGTAAATACTTCATTAATTGCAAACGCAATAGCGCAATAGGGAAAACATCAGTGGAAGTGGGAAATTAAGGGGCTTCTCTCTCCCTCATTTTTGAGCTATCCTGATGAAATTTGCTACAGTGATGGAACACATTTATCTCTTTTACCACACCAAATTTCAGAATGTTTGACTTATCAATGGATTTTGGGTGAATTTCTAAAGATATTTTAAAACATTTTTTAAAATAATAAAGAAAATATGTTTCTGATTTGAAAGTGTTATTTTCTGTTTCATTGTGTTGTCATTACATTGAAAGTAATTGTTCTACTCCACAAACTTTGTTTGTGTGGCACAAATTGTGTTAAATTGGTAGAGACTCAACAAAGCAAAAAGTGCTGCTACATATAGAACAATGTCCTTTGCACACACACACAAAGTTTTTGTAGTGTAATAAATGTTTCCTATGTTTTTATGAAAGAACTAATTAGGAAATGACATTTATAACCCACGAACAGAAATCATAGTACAGATGCTATCAAGGGACAGCTAGACTGATCTCCTTTTCCAGACAGAAAGGCACCATCTATTCTCCCCTGACATCCATTTGCTTCCCCTATTAAGCTGGAGGGCACCCTCAAAACACATCCATATAGGTCATTACTTTTTTTTACAGCTCAGCATTGGCTTTGATCAAATCTATTATGCCCCCAAAAGTGACAACTGCAATACCCTTTTGTGATGAAGTCATATTTATTTGTTACAGGTATTAAATGTGTTTGATGTTTATATATATATGTATGTACTGTATATTGTAAGGGTAGAACTTAGCTAACCTTAAAGGGTTAACAGGAATATTAGCGGACAGAACCTCCAGGGAGTTTCTGTTACTGTGGAAACAGGAGGCGGAGCTTGTGGGTGGCTCTGGAATCTTGGGATTCCAAATTATGTCAGTTGGTGGTTAACTGAAAAGTGGAAGGGTATGTGGAGAAGTTAGGGAGTCTGTTTTTAACCAGCTGTCAGCGAGTGTTAAAAAGACTCTGGTTCTACTCTGGGAGAGTAGCTGTGTTTAACTGCTAGGGAAGCAGGTTGATTTAAAGAACCAGCAGAGTGTAGAAAACTGCCGAGTTATTGTTTGTAGTAGAGCAATGAGATAGTAGCAGACTGTATCTCCATAGTTAGATATTGTAACCATAAGAAAGTGCATCTGTGTAGATATTGTAACCACCCAAGCTCTTGAACTCTGGAAACCTCTACGCTTAAGCCTCTGTTTGAATAAACTTTATAGTTCTCTGATTAAAACATCTCTTCTAGTGATTCTTTCTCCCACAAGCCTTGAAAACAACCCTCTCCTAGTGGGTAGCCAAGCACAGTAAATTATATGGTGGCAGCAAGAGAAAAATTAAAAGAGTCCTTACATATTGTGGTGGCATTGGTAGGACATTCTGCCCTGTCACAGCCCTGAGTTCGACTCCTCACATTCTCTCCACACTTAAAACACAGATTCGAATTCAGTTCCTCACAAAGTTGAGCCTTCACAAATTGATGGCAGCGGTCAGGATAGTCGACCCTGTCACAGTTTTAGAATTGAATCTCCACACCTTTAATATCTGTCAATATGACACACAATTAACCACATAACTTCAATTTATCTCAGATTTATACTATTACTTAATTTTAATTTTAAGCGCAGATTCAATCATTTTATTTTATCTTTACCCACTCTAAACTGCTGACTGGCTGCCCCCACAGTGCCTTAATCATGGCAATTGGGTCAAAGTAAAAGTATTGGGTTTTTTAAAGCCATTTTAAAGCATTGCTCTTGCCTTTGCAAAAGTTGCTTAATGCTTGCTTACTTTAGACCTCTTTGCAGACTCAATCATTTGCATATTCAATCATCTTAAAATAAGATTAGATGCTGAGCCACCTGAGGTATTACTTCTGAGTTATGAAGCCATAAACAGTTCTTTACCTCTGTCCTGATATATTACATTTAGGGTTGCCACTTTTTGATATAAGAAATAAGGGATATTTACCTTAAAATTTGGGATTTTTCACAAAAATAAGGGACACTTCATAAAAACATGAAAATCAAATGTTACGTGTAAATTGTTTTATTAACAGAATAAGATAATGATTGAAATTCATAAAAGAAACTGACTTACACCCTCTCAACAGTACATAGTATGTTTCTGCATGTTTTGTCATACCTAATGCATTGTACTGTATGTACTACATACACTACTACTACTACTAGCTTTATAATAGCAGTACAATGCATTAGGTATGACAAAACATGCAGAAAAAACATGCAGAGGCCCAGTTTCAATTTTGGAGAAGTTCGCAGGGACTGCATTACAGTAGAGGATGGGATCAAATATAACAGCAAATTTTACAATAAAGCACTTACTGTTGGCCTTGGAAGAGAGCACATTTTGATTGTCGTCCTGCTCTCAGCTCAACCTTGTAGTGTCTCTGCTGCTCTCGCCTCTCTCGTGTGTGCACGCTCCATGGTGGCCTGCCCTCATTGGTTGACCTGAGCGGAGCCCGCCATAGGGCAAGGGGCAGGACAGGAAGGAGGTGGGTGCTGGCCGGGCAGCTGCTGCTGGGGCTGCTCTGCTGCTTGCCGTGCCTGCAAGTGAGTGTGAGGCGAGTGAGCGCAAGCACCGCAGAGAAGCTGCTGGCAGTGCGGTGGCACTCACTGCTAGCCCGGCCTCACCTCCTGCTGCCACCTGTCCTGTCCTGTCAATACAGGACAAGAGCTGAAAATATGGAATTCAGAGCAATAATACAGGACGTCATGTATAATACAGCACAGGTGGCAACTTAGTTGCTAAATAAAGGGACAACCATAACATTGGCATTCTTTGCCCTCTGCTGTGAATGCTGAGACATCAATTCAACGATGCAGTAAATTCTGAGATGTGTGAAAATGACCACGGATATAAAAGAAGCAGTGTCAAGTTCTCCTCCACTCCATGATACCAAGGTCACTTGTACTTGCTCCAGAAGGTCAAGCATCTCAATGTCACAGCTGAGCTGAGCTCACCATCTTAAAGGCTGCAAAGAGCAACTCTGAAACTATTTTTCCTACTACCTTATCGCTATTTTTTCAGAACCTTCTTCACCATAAGAAACAAAATTGCCAAGTAATTTTTAAATCCATTCTTAGTTTATATCCCAACAGAAAAAGAACTGTTCTGCTCTTCGTCAGACTGCAGAAGTGATGCAGTGTATATATGTGAGATAGCGAGAGTTGGGGGGAGAGGAGAAGCTTATCAATTTCTAAGTTGCTTTTTGCAGTCTTTGTCTATACATTTCTTCAAGCTTGCACAAGATGTTACACATCCAACCCCATATAATTTGTCTAAGGAGCATGCCTGAGGGTTCCAATGTCCAGCTGTTAATACTCTTTCCCTCTACAAAAATATAAAATAAAAATAAATCAGATAAATTTGGATGCAAGGAGGATCTGGATACATGTCTTCAGCAGAAGAATCATAAATATCTGTATCAGAAATCAAACTGGGTAGATTACTCTGGTATTCTCAGTATGTGGATAAATAATGCATGTGGTATGTTCCAAAGTTTAAGCAATAATTTGTTATTCAAGCTCTGTTCACTTTTAACATTCTGTCCCTCATATTCCCCATATTTCTTTTGTTGCATATTTTAGCTCGTGAACTATAATATAAGCAGGGAGCTGTTTCTATTTTGCTTTCAAAAAAGGGTCTGGTACATTTTTTTACACCATGAATTATATATTTTTGACTTACAAAAATTCAGAGATTGACTGTACACAGGACTGGCTTTACTATTAGGCAGAGCAGGTCTTGGAAAAGTTATTTTTGCAGCACAACTCCCTGCATAGTCTTGCTTGGTTGCTTTTTCCTGATGCATCACAGATGGTGGTTTGGGAGTGCTCTGATTAAATGAGTAGTCAGAGAGACAGTTGGTTCTTTTAGCAGACTTTTAAGTGCTGCATGTGCTGCTTTGTTCACAAAATATTATACACACTTGTTAGCATTTTCCGCCATGGTTTGCATGGACACCAAATAGGCATAAGTACAAAATGTGAAAAGGTATAGCTGTGTACATCTGTTGCCCCCAAATTCAATAGTGACTTGGCCACAGTAGTCCACGTTCTGGTTACATCCTGTATAGACTACTGCAACACTCTCTACGTGGGGTTGCCTTTGAAGACTGTTCAGAAGCTTTAAATGGTTCAACAGGCGGCAGCCAGGCTGCTAACAGGAGCGGCGCTCAGGGAGCACACAACTCCTTTGTTGCACCAGCTCCACTGGCTGCCAGTTTTCTACCGAGCACAACTCAAAGTGCTGGCTTTAGCCTGTAAAGCCCTAAATGGTTCTGGCCCTGTCTATCTGTCCGAAAGTATCTCTCTTTATGAACCATCCAGGAATTTAAGATCTTCTGGAGAAGCCCTGCTCTCGGTCCCGCCTTCTGTCTCTCGTGGGGATGAGAGACAGGGCCTTCTCTGTGGTGGCCCCTCGGCTATGGAAAGCCCTCCCCAGGGACATTAGATCGGCACCCACCCTCTTAACATTTTGTAAAAAAGTCAAAACTTGCTTTTGTAAGCAGGCTTTTTCTTTCTTTTCTTTTTTTGGAAATTTTTTAATTAAGTTTTAAACAGTATATAGAAAAAATGTAATACCAAGGAAAGAGGGGGAACAATAATCACATATAGAAAAGTACGAAAACTTCAAAAAGAAGTAAAAAGAGAGAGAAAAAGAAAAAGATGAAGAGAGAGAGAGAGAGAGAGAGAGAGGAGAGAGAGAGATAAAGGTTGTGACTTCTATTCCAAACTTGTGTCTTCTATTGATTAGTATCTCTTGTTATTCAATTTCCCAAGGTTTGTTACATTATCTTCTACTATTATCCTTTTTGTAGACAGTTAAGTGGTCCCAGTTTGTTCTTTTTATTGGTCTACCTTCATTTATCTTTAATAAGATGGTTAGTTTATCCATATCTCTTATTTCCTTGAGCTTATTTAAGCAATCTTATATATCGGGCTTTTATAAGCAGGCTTTTTCAAATGCAGTGTAACTGATAATTTTTTGACCTTGGAACAGCTGGACAATTGCAATCAGATAATGATTCTGGAAATAAGATACGGCGGATTTATGTTTTATTGATTTTGTAGTTAATTGAATTTTTATGAATGTTATACGCTTTTAATCTGTTTTTATATCACTGTGGCATTAAATTGTGCCATTTTGTAAACCACCTTGAGTCGCCCTCGGGCTGAGAAGGGCAATATAGAAATGTAGCAAATAAATAAATAAATAAATAAATAGTGCAAGGATGGGAATCATGTTGACCTCCCAATTTGTTGAACTGCAACTCCCAGCTTTCCTGGCCAATGTTTATGGTTTCTGAAAGTGGCCACCCAACAGCAACCAGAGGGCCTCTGGACTCCCATCACTGCAGTAGATGTTTTTATCGCCAGTTTTGAAATAAGAAGCAGCTGAAATTGTCTGGTTTTTCAATGCAAGGGATAGGGAAGGTTCTGTCTTTGCTTCAGCAGCAAATGCCAAGGATCAACTCTGTACAGTTGTGTCCCCCAAGTGGCTCCCATGTAAAATTGAATTATTTATCCAGGTTTGTGATTGTTTTACAAGTCACTTGGGTTCAAGAAACTGTATAGTAAATTGCAACAAGCTAGGGTTTGTTTACACTGATCATAAAATGCAATATGAAGCTAGCTTCAAATTAGCTATACAATGTGTAGCATCAAAGTGCACTGCGGCATGAGCTAAAGGAGATTAAAGTATATCAAGTAAAGTTGAGTCCCTGAATGTGCACCTCATTAAGCTCCTGAATGTACTGCAGCATGGCTGTAATACAGCCCACATCACGCAGGAATATTATCTGCAGAATGTGAAATGCATTGTGGTCATACAATGTGCTCATGCGCATTGCAAAACTCGGAACATGGTGGGTTAGAGACTGACAAAAACAGGCCACAGACATGGCTAGGCATCAGATAATAATAATAATAATCTTTATTTATACCCTGCCACCATCTCCTCAATGGGGACTCGGGGCAGCTAGCCAAATGATCCCCGGAAAGGGTGTTAACTGTTACTATCTGATTCTTTTTTCCACCTCATATGTTTCCTGAGTGCATGTGCACATCTTGCTTAGAAACTGGGAAAGAAAATACCTTACGTTCTCCATGGCAGTGATACTGTGGATTCTGGAATCAGTTTGAGCCTATCTTCTGTGCTCAATGTAATCACCATCCTGACCTCAAACCTATTTCAGAAATCACAGTCTAATAATCTGTATGGTAATACTGGATTCTTTCAAACAGGTCCCAAACTGATCTAAGTGGTTGCTATAAACAACCCCCTAGATATTTGATGGGCCTGGTTAGATTCGTTGGAATGGTTCTGAATTCAGAATAAATCCGTATTAAAATCACATTAGAAGCAGTTTTGAAGTGATATAAGCAACCCGGAAGTGAAGTTGCCAATTCGAAGAAACGGTGTCAGGCCCAGCCAGAGCAGTTCAATAAACAGCTTGGCTTTGGGCTGCCATAGCGACAAGGAGCCAGCAGAGGGGGATGGGCCTGAGTCTGAGAGGAGGGAGGGAGTTTACCAGAAGGGTTTTTCTCTCAGCGTTTTGGCGGGAAAGCTCAGATTCCTCTTTGCTCTGCCTGGAGTAAGGCTGAATAAAGCTCAATTCCTCTTGTTAACTACTTGAGTGAGTGTGCCATTATTTACAGGCCTACCAGGCCTGACATAAAGAGGAATCTGCACAACATTGGGTTTATCCCAGTCTCAGTGCTGGTGAGAACCCAACCCGACTATGGAGAAGGTCTTTGCTTCCAAGGCGGGAGGCACGACCTCCCTCTCAGAGGAGAGGGTTTTGGCCATGAAGAAGCAAGTGGCAACGGAGGCCTGAGAAGCCAGTGGCCTCTGCCGGGAGAATAGAGACGGCATTCCCGTGCCCTCAGGATGGAAACCATTGGTGCCTGGTTGGAAACTGAGGAAGATCGGAGCCTGAGCCATGCAGATTGGCGGACCCACAGGAAGGTGGATGGGGCCGAGGAATGGCGGCAAGCTCTTGGAAATCTCCTGAGGCAATTTCCTGACCGGGCACAGTGGTTGCAGTCTGAGGATCTGGACACTGGCTCGTCCCCCGAGGAGGAAGGCTTTGAGGCTGAACCTGCCACAGGTTACGTGATGGGAATCCCCTATGTGATTGAAAAGGGTCCCCTCCCATGGGTGGCAAATTGTGCCCAGCTATACGAGCTCCAGGGCAAGGAAGATGGAGGGGAAGAGCCCTTCATTCCCCTTATTCCCTGTGAGGAACCCGCAGCTTGTGTGGAGTCAGCAGCCCTGAGGAGGAGTAAAGTTCTACCCCTTTCCCGGGCCTTCACGTAAGCTCAAGCGCCGGCGGGCAGCAGGAGGGAAGGAAAGCAGCGAGTGCAGCCTTCAGAGATGCTGAAGGGCAGTTTGCCTGACCCCATCCCGTGTGGCGACCTGAGCTTGGAGGATGAAGGAGATCGGTGGTACCCCTCGAGTGACGATGAGGTAGAGCATGAGGATGCCGTGCGTGGGAGCCCCTTTGGAGAAGCCCCAGCCACCTATGGCTGCGACGTGTGTGAGCACGGGGAGCATCCGTGGGTGGTGATGTTCGCGGCCCACCTGGAGCATGGCCCCGGTGTGAGAGAGGTTGCCCGGCTCCCGGGGGGCGGCTGCAGAGATGGTCCAGCGACGCGCCGTCGGGAACGGCTCGAAGCAGATTCCGAGAGGAGGGCGGCCTTACTCGATTACATGCTTGAAAGGGCCACGCAAGTGGTTTGGGAAGAAACCCTGAAAGAGCCCAGCCGAGGAAAGGTGCCCAGCGGAGGAGGAGGAGGAAGAGAAAACCCCGCTTTAAACCTGGGAGGCTGGGAGAGACCGAGCCGATCATCTCAACGAGAGTATGAGTGCGCCCGTCTCAATAGCAGGGGAGAAGCGAAGAGGAGTGGCTGCCAGCCAGCAGAGATGGCTATCGCAGAGCCAGCGCTTGGGGAGAGGCGAAGATGGCCCCTGGAACAGCGGAGACAGAAGTTGGAGTAGAGAGAGAAAGCTCCTCCAACTGTGCTGACCTAAAGCCAAACCCAGTGGTGGAAAAGTTGGAGGGCAAGGAGCCTCTTTTCCTTTGTGCCGATGCAACTTTCCCTGGCTGGGAGCCAGCCAGGAGAAGCTGCCTGCTTCCTGAGATTGCGGCCGCCTGGCAACCGGCTCGGCCAGTGGAAGAGGGAAAAGGTTTTGTGCAAACCCCAGCAGAGGAATCCACTGTCCTGCGTGTAGCAACGGGAGGAAACTTCAGACTTCCGCGGAGCTGCGAAATGAAGCCTCAGTCGCTCCATGCGAAACTGCTGGAGTGAAACAAAACATCCAGGCGAAGAGGAGGGTGTGCAAATTCCCCTCAGTGCAAAAGAGCAGAGAAGAAAGTTCGGCTGGGCTACCCCAAATGGGAACTTTGATCGTGTGGGGAGCAATCCTTGTAGATTGGATGTCTGGCGAGGTGGGAAGAGAATCTGGGTCTGCAGAAGCGACGCCTCAGCCAGAAGCAGTAACTGAAACAGAGGAGGCAGGCCCGAGGGATGACCTGCAGTGCGCAGAGAGCCCGGGGGGCTGCATGTTATGGCGGAGGCTGCAGAGGAGTCTACAGCGCTGCAAGGGAGCGCAGGCAGACCATGCCAGGTGGTATCTTAACTAAGTCGCTGCCCGAGCCCAAGGAGGAAATCTGGCAGTCAATCCTGGAGGGGAGAGAGGCCCCTCAGAGGCCCAAGTTCCAAGAGAAACCAGGAGCCTGGAGAGCGTGAAGTGGAGGCTGCTGACGGTTCCTGGAAAGAAGATGCCCCATGGAGCGCCACACTGGTTTGGGCAATAGTTCTTTCCGAGTGGAACCAGCCCCGGGCGGGGGCTGGGAATGTGCGGCCCCCAGCTAAGTGCGGTTGCTCAGGAGGAGAACGACGCAGCGGAGGTCGCGGAGCCCAGCAGCAAACCACCCAGGCAGATCATGACGATGGCGGAGGCTGAGAGAGAGGCGCCGCCATGGATAGAGAGTCGCGCAGGAAGAAATCCTCTTGGAGTCCAATTGGGGTGGCCGTGAGAATTTTCAGGGGGATGCAGCCAAGCCCTTTTCAGAAAAGGGTTCAGGTGAGCTGTGTGCTGCGAAACCCATGCAGTTGGGAACCGCAGTGGCGGTTGCAGTTTCTTGGCTTGGAGCCCTATGGGAGTGGGAGGCCGAGGAGAAACAACTGCGGGTTGGAGAGTATCCTGCGGTTTCCGGAAGGAAAGAACTGGATGAATGCATCTCATTTCAGGCGGAGGAGAGTTCCCAGGACTGGACAGTAGTGTCCAAACTTCAGGCAGTGATTTCCAAAGCTGAGCTACAAGAGACTCTGACAGCTGAAATGCTCAAAGTTGCCTCTACGAATAATATCATTGGAACGTTAGTACGTGTCCCCCGCTGGGAATTGTAGTCTTGAATGGCTGTGGGGATTTTGCCTGGGAGGGCGCACTGTGTTAAGCATAGAGAAGCGGTTAAGTGGGTTGTTCCTTGGGAAGGCCTCACATGTGGTAGGAGTAACATGAAGGGAACTCAGTGTTAGAAACGGGACGGATAGTGTGGGAAACCGAATTTAAGAGATGAAATGCTTTCTTCAAAATGTGTAGTATAATTATCCATTTAAAAGAGTTAAGGATGGCTAATATGCTTTGCTATGATGTTATGGATGCAGCAAGTTATGACCTGCTTAGTCAATTACTTTTTATGGTGTGATATATCGTTAGAAATGTTTAGTGCATATGTTTCGCTTATTTCCTGATGGGGTTTGCGAATGTATTAAAATTACCAATCCGTGGGGAGGTTGGGTTTACATTGTTAAGAGGCTAAGAGTTACCGAAGTATAGAATTTAGTGTAGGTTGTTTCCTAGAATTGCCATTTTATAATTTAAAAGTATAACATGCCATTGCATTACCTATTTGTATAAGTTGCCTGTAGGATTGTGTGGGTCTCCTCTTTCTCTTCTCTCCCTTTCGTTCTTCTCTCCCTGTGGGGCAGGTGTTCGGGGGGGGGGGGGGCGTAATGTCAGGCCCAGCCAGAGCAGTTCAATAAACAGCTTGGCTTTGGGCTGCCATAGCGACAAGGAGCCAGCAGAGGGGGATGGGCCTGAGTCTGAGAGGAGGGAGGGAGTTTACCAGAAGGGTTTTTCTCTCAGCGTTTTGGCGGGAAAGCTCAGATTCCTCTTTGCTCTGCCTGGAGTAAGGCTGAATAAAGCTCAATTCCTCTTGTTAACTACTTGAGTGAGTGTGCCATTATTTACAGGCCTACCAGGCCTGACAAACGAATGCCATTTTTGGAAAAACATCGGCGTCAAACTGGTGTTGGGCTTCCAAACAAAAAAAAACAGACTCACGACCAGCTCCCTTTCTGACAGCTGGTTCCATTCTCAGATGTGGAGGATCGGGACCTGGGAGAGCCGAAGGAGGAAGATGAGGCTGCCGAGGAGAAGTGGAAGGTGACGGGGAGCTGTCGGAGGAACCATGCCACCGGGCTGAGGTGCTTCTCCTCCTCCTTCTCCAATGCCTTCAGCCTCTTCTGCCCCAAGCGCTATGGCTGGAGCATCAGGAGGCTCGGGAGCCTCTCTGGCTCCTCTCTCCAGGGAAGCCCAGCCCCGTGGGGATCTACAACGCCTTCATGTGAGTCATGCTCTCAGGGGCCCTGGCATAGAACCCCAAATCCCACTTGGAAGGGATTGGAAGGGATTGCTTCCCAGGGGCCGAGAACTGGAGGGAATCCCTTCCAAGTCCCTTCCAGCAGCCAACTGGGCAGGAAAGCTGAAATACTAAGAAAAACTCAACAAAACTCTTGCTATTATTCTTCCTGATGGAAACCCATTCTAAAAGTAGACATTTATTTATTATTTATTTATTTATTAACTTCGATTTAGTATACCGCTCACTCCGGAGCTCAGAGCGGTTTACAGAAGAAGCATAAACACCGTGAGTAATAAAACAGATTAAACAGTTAAAACACATTAAACATCAAAGCAGTTAAAACATATTAAAAACACTAGCCCTCAGCAAAGGCTGGGGGGACGAGATAAGAATCTGGGGGGGATAGGCGGCATGGCACACAGTGTGGTTGAGTTAATGGCCAAACGCCTTCCTAAAGAGCCAAGTTTTCAAGGCCTTGCGGAAGGGCAGAAGAGCGCGGATGGCGCGGATCTCCTCCGGGAGGCCGTTCCAGAGACTTGGGGCAGCTACAGAGAATGCCCTCCGCCGTGTAGTGGCCAGTCTGCAGGTTCCAAGGGAAGGCACCTCAAGGAGGTTAAGCTCCTCAGAGCGCAGTGATCTCGCGGGCACATAAGGGGTAAGTCGCTCCCTCAGGTACACTGGCCCCAAACCATAGATGGCCTTAAAGGTGAGAACTAACACCTTGAAGAGGACCCGGAATTCAATCGGAAGTCAGTGCAGCTCGCGCAGGAGTGGGGACAGAACATATTTTTTTCATCCCTTAGTGCAGTAGTGGCTGCCTAGACTTGGGGGAAAAAAACCCAAGGTTTGATAATTTCACTGATAGCATACACTAAATCGATATACCATGGAATTATAAATTATGAAATAATGGCGACTTGGGCTTTGATGAATACAGCATATCCATGATATTGTAACTGCCATAGTCCAACAATGGAAGAAGTTACGATCTGTCACATTTCTTTCTACTTTATAGCTATGAAGTGCATAGAAACCTTGTTTAGATCATAGACTGGTGAGTCTCAAAGAATGATATTCTGTTTTATGATCCAGCCATGAGCACAATGAAGCAGTTATAGATTGCCATAGGCAGGTACATTTAACAGAATCAAATTATAAAAGTTAAATAGTAGATTATTCTATTTCAGACAGCAGATGGGAGTTTTCATATTTGAATGCTCTCACATGAAAACCATCTCCCTGCACATAGTAAAACAGCATGTTAGGAAGGAGGTTTGGCTGGATCTTTTCCCTGGCATGCCAATTTCTTGCTTGTAAGATGGTTTTCTTTCAGAAATATAAGTGAGGACATAAACATATCATGCCCCAACTGTAAGAAGTAATCCACTGGAATCCCAATGGACTTCAAGGATGCCATTATCATCACCATTTTCAGAAAGGGAGATATAACAGACTGTGGAAAGCATCAAGGTATCTCCCTTTTGACCTCTGCTGGGAACATTTTTGCAAACCACCTTCTACCTATTGCAGAAGACATCCTCACCGGCATTCATCGGCCTTGCAAAGGCCTTCAACACTGTGAATCAAAATGTTATTTGGACCATCTTCCTGAAAATCAGATGTCCTCATAAATTTATGAATATTCTCAGGAAGAATTCCCAGACCCTAAACCAAATTGGTTCCAATATAATCAAATTAAGGCAATATTTTAAAGGATAAGAACACAGGATGGGAAGAGGGAAAATTCTAACTCAAGTAGATAAAAAAAGGCTAAGTAGACTATATAAATTTATATTAATAAATAGACACGATAAAAAAACCAATAAAAGAATATATTAAAAAATGGCAAGATAACATGGGCTATAGTATACCGTTAGAGAAATGGGAAAGGTTGTGGAAACACAACCTGAAATTTACCTATGCCTACTCCCTAAGGGAAAATCAAATGAAAATAATGTACAGATGGTACATTACTCCTGCCCAACTATCCAAAATATACAAAAACGGAAACGATGCATGCTGGAAATGCCAGAGTAATAGGGGGACCTTCTACCACCAATGGTGGTCATGTGAAACAACTAAGAAATACTGGAAAAAACTCCAAAAATTATAGAAGAAATTATGCAGATCAAGCTAGATCTAAAACCTGAATTTTTTCTCCTAAGCATTATAGAACCAAAAGCTATGAACAGAGACTCGGAGAAACTTCTTTGCTATATATTAACGGCAGCCCGAACAAAATACTGGGAAAAAGAAAGAAGTTCCAGAGGAGAAAGAAATAATCTATAAGCTGCTGGAAATAGCAGAAATGGATAAACTGACTCATTTACTAAGACAAGGATCCCCTAGCCAGTTCCTAGAAACATGGAAAATGTTTTTGGTATATGTTAAAAATAAGGAAAACATTGACTTAAAAGGATACTGGATATAGGAAAAAACTCTGTATAGCTTCGCTCTAAAAAAATATAGGTACCTTCTATGCCAATTGGTGAAGTCAACCCGTATGTATTTTAGTTAGTTATGTAATGTTTAATGTTACCCCACTGGTCCAACCTTCCCTCCCCTCCCCCTGCCCACTATTCCCTCTCCCACCCCTTTACCATGTACGTGACTTGTGGAGAGTCCACAAGCCCTTGTTTTGTCTATGTGTATGCTTGTATATGTGTTGTTTTAATCAATAAAAACCTATTTTTAAAAATTATGAATATTCTGCGGCTCATCAATATGAAATGATGGCAACATTCTTGGGCCACAAAGAAAATCTGAACACAGTATTTCCCAAAATATCAATATATTGTGCGATAACTGCAACACTGTATCAGGCAAAGTAAACATGTAATCACAAGTCGGGTGCCCGACCCCCACAGCTGAGTTAGTATGAGTACAAGTATTGTTCAAATGAACTCTAGGCAAAACAGCAAGTGAGGTAAATAGTCAAAACAACGCCGCTGTAGGGTGATGTGTTCCAACCCCGATGGGTATTTGTATTCCTACCCCGATGGGTGTTTGTAATCCAATAGGGAAAGGTGAGGATATTGGAAGCAAACACGCCGTAAACCAAAATCATAGGCTGAATAGCTTCTCCTGTACGGAAAAATGAAGGTATAGGCGTCGTCTGCGAAGTCTTCTGGCCGACGAGGACACAAATGTACAAGGGTCCCACTTTGGGCCCCTTCTACACTGCCTTATATCCAAGGATCTGATCCCATATTATCTTTTTATCCCAGATTATTTAGCAGAGGAGACTCATAATCCAGTTCAAATCAGATATTCTGGATTCAGATCCTGGGATATAAGAACTAGGCCTGGTTAGGTTTTTCGTATCTCAATCAAATTTGTATCAAATTTGATTCTAAATTACTTTTGAAGCATTTCTGAAGCGCTTTAAGCAACCCGGAAGTGAATTACCAAATTTGAAGCCACCGGCCGCCATTTGTGGAAAGGAATCACCATTTTCGGAAAGGGATTTCCCTTCCCTCGCCTTCCCTTCTGAATAATAATAATAACAATAATAATAAAGAAATTATGTTCCTAGTTTGAAAGTGTTATTTATGTTTAATTATGTAGTCCTTACTTTGAAAGTAGTTTTTAAACTCCTGAATTTGTGCCAAAACCTATGTTAAATTGGTGGAGAGACAAGATACTATTTATTTATTTAAAACTTTTATATCCCGACCTTCTCATATTCAAAGAGGGACTCAGACCAGCCTTACAGCAAGAATTCAATGCAATTGGTATAAATTAAAACATCATACAACAATACAAAGTTAAAATACATATAGAAAATAGTAAATACATATAGATAAAATACATTAAAATCACATCGCCAGATAAAATCAAATTCAACTCAACCTGTATATGTGGTCATGAGCTTTGTCTAAAAATCAGCCTCGGGTCTTATTCTGAGAATGCTTCCTTCCAAAGCCAGGATTTCACTAGCCTCCTAAAAGACAGGAGGGAGGGGCAGATCAGATTTCGCTCGGGAGGGAGTTCCATAGTCGAGGGGCCACCACAGAGGAGGTCCTGTCCCTTGTTCCCACCAGACGCGCTTGTGAAGGAGGCAGGACCGAGATCAGGGCCCCCCTGGAAGATCTTTGCATCCTTGATGGTTCATAGGGGAGAACATGTTTGGACGGGTAGACTGGGCCGGAACCGTATAGGGATTTATAGGTTAAGACCGGCACTTTGAATTCTGCTCGGCTTATTGGCAGCCAGTGGAGCTGGTGTAGCAAGGGTGTTGTGCGCCCCCTGTATCCCGCTCCCGACAATAGCCTGGCTGCCAAATGTTGGACTAATTGCAGTTTCCGGGCAGTCTTCAGAGGCAACCCCACATAGGGAGCATTGCAGTAGTCTATTTGGGATGTAACCAGAGCGTGGACCACTGTGGCCAAGTCCAACGTCCCAAGGTACAGGTGCAGCTGGCGCATGAGCCTTAGCTACAAATCGATGGAGCGGCTCCCTTATGAAACCAGGTTGCAACGCCTTGGTCTTTTCAGCCCTGTTTTCTTTGTCACAAAACACCGTCGACTAAGACCTGGGGCTCCAGACTCATGGATACCAAGTGCGATGAGTCCAGGATCACTCCCAAGCTGTGAACCTCAGCATGGCTCTTCTTATGCCTTCACCTGGGGGACTCAGTGTAGGATCACTCCCCATCCAGCACAGGCTGTAACCCTATGCCCTGTTTGGCCTTACGACTGACCAGGAGTACCTCTGTCTTGTCTGAATTTAATTTCAATTTGTTCGCCCTCATCCAGTCCATTACAGAGACCAAGCACCGGTTCAGGACTTGAACAGCCTCCTTAGTAGTGGGTGGGAAGGAGTGACAGAGTTGGACATTATCTGCGTACAGATGACACTGCATCCCGAAACGCCGGATGATCTCCACCAACATCTTCATATATATGTTAAATAATATAGGGGACAGTACTGAGCCCTGTGGGACTCTACAGTACAATGGCCGTGGGGCTGAGCACGAGTCCCCTAGCAACACCTTCTGGGAACGACCCTCGAGGAAAGACTGGAGCCACTGCAAAGGCCCATTCCTGCGAGGCGTCTCAGAAGGATACCATGGTCAATGGTATCGAAGGTCGATGAGAAGTCCAGCAGAACCAACAGAGACACACTCCCCCTGTCGAGCTCCTGGCGTAGATCATCCACTAAGGTGACCAAGGCTGTCTCAGTACCATGTCTTGGCCTAAAACCAGACTGCACTGGATTCAGATAATCAGTGTCTACCAAGAATTCCTGGAGTTGCGAGGCCACCACACATTCCAGGACTTTTCCCAAGTAGGGGAGATTGGAAACTGGCCGATAGTTGATGAATTGAGTGGGATTCAGTGATGGTTTTTTCAACAGCAGTTTTATAACAGCTTGTTTTAAGCTGGCTGGAATGCTACCTTCCCGAAGGGAGGCATTAACCACCACCTTTACCCAAAACATGCTATAGCACTATGTCCTTCGCACACGAAGAAAGTTTTTGCAGTTCAATTAACTTTCCCCATGTTTTTTTTATGATAGAACCAATTAGGGAATGATGTTTATAACTCAGGCACAAAATCATAGTGTAGAGTCTTAACCAATATACTGGGACTCTGGCTAGCTATGGAGGGGCAAATCTCTCTCTCCCCTTTCTTATACTGAAAACTGCATTCTGGAATTTTTTTTGTCATTTAGGGCAATGGCTGGGGTTAACATTCTCCTGATTGCTCAGTCTTTGTGCAGCCTTTCGGGGCATCATGCCACCAGTGGAGGCCAAAGTTCTTTATGGTGCCTGGTAGCCGGATTTTTTAATGTTTTTTCAACCTTTTTTTGCAATGGCCATTCTCCTGGCACTTTTTTTACATTTACAAAATAGCCCAGTGTTTTTCAACCTTTTTTTGGGCACACCACCAACCAAAATGACACAAAAGTATACTCTAACAAAGTAATACATATAGTTAACATGTTTTTAAATGTATTTATACACTCAGTGTGAAACCTGGGCCTGTTTCGATGAACAAAACATATGACTTCCTCTCACATATTTATACATGGCTATCATGTCTCCTCTCAGCCTTCTCTTCTTCAGGCTAAATATGCCCAGTTCTTCAAGCTGCTCCTCATAGAACTTGTTTTCCAGACCTTTGTGAAATTTCACCCTGAGTGAAACTTGCTTCCAGTTAACTATGGATGTCATGAAGCTGTTATAAACAGTTCCTTTGGGGGGAGGCAACTCTCGAAAAATCCAGTAAAATAGTAAAAAAATAAAGTTCCAAGCGAGAGGCTCAATTTGCTTCTTGGACACCTGTGAGGGGGCTGCTAGGAGGAGGGAGAGTGCCAATTTCCCACGCCACACCTGATGATCGCTCACGGCACACTAGTGTGCCACAGCACACTGGTTGGGAAACACTGCCTTAGCCCACTGAGGCAGAAAACTGATCTCTGCTTCTATTTTTTACCCCTGAAATACCAAAGTATGAGATAGAACATGTTTAGAAGAGATCCACCAAAAATGTACTCTTTGTCAACTATACTGCCTTCTGTCAAAAGGAATGGCTATCTCATACCTTTATTATCAGGGGCAACATGCATTTTAATATCATTTATTGGTGGGGAACACAACACATACACATCTGTTGCTGTCAGATGACGAAGTCCTGCTTGTAGATTTCCCTGCAGCAGCAGGGTAGCCACCATGGGAAAATGATATGTGACAAATTGGCCTTTGGGCACAAATCCAGCAGGCCTCCTTACATTCTCGTGCCCCGAGATGACTTCCCTGATTTAAAAAAAAATAGCATATTTCTGTCTTTGAAACAACTACAGACTATGTTGCATGATGCAGGCAAACTGTCCGGATAATCATCCACATTGAATGATGCTGAATATATCCTCCTCCCAGTCTGCCTCTTCCCCACAATTACTCCATCCCCTGTTATTGGCAGGTAAAACCCATCAATATATCACAATACCACTATGTCCCTATCACCTACCTTGGTGCAATGGGTCTGTTTTACTTCCGTGGCAGCCTGCCAACCGTAATGTGACAGCAGGGACAGAACTCTCCTCCTCTCCCCCCTCACTATTCCCAAGCTGTTTTAATAATAACTAGCTTGGGGACCCGGCCCTGCCCGGGTTATTTGAGAAAGGCATTGTGTGCCAAGGGTGGTCCTTATGAGACGTTTACGTGGCTTGCAGTGGTCTCAGGAAGTTAGTGAAGGTACTTCAAGTCCCATCATCCATGGTCCATCCTCCTTCAAACGGCACCAGGATGTAGAATAGGTCATGAGGGCTCTGTGTGTCAGGTTTGGTCTTGATCAGTCATTGGATTAGGTTTGCAGCAGTTTTGGGAAGTGAGTGAAGGTACTTCAAGTCCCATCATGCATGGTCTGCCTTCCTCCAAGCTGCACCAGGATGTAAAGTGGGTCATGGAGGCTCTGTGTGCCTAGTTTGTTCTTTTTTGGTAATTGGATGAGGGTCGCAGTGGTCTCAGAAAGTGAGTGAAGGTACTTCAGGTCCTATCATCCGTGGTCCGTCCCACTCAAAACTGCAGCAGGATGTAGAGTGGGTCATGGGTACTCTGTGTGCCAAGTTTGGGCCTGGTCTGTGATTTGTAGGGGCTTCAATGTTCTGTGGGAAATGAATCAGGTGAATGTACTGCAAATCCCATCATTTGTGGCCAATCCTGCCCTACACTGCACCAGGTTGTAAAGTGGGCCAGTGGTCCTGATCCTTCTATGGTGTGGGCCACAGTGCTCTAAGCAAGTGAGTAAAGGAATGCAAGTCCCGTCATCTATGGTCCATCCTCCCTCAAACTGCGCCAGGCTGTAGAGTGGGTCTTGAGGGTTCTGTGTGTCAAGTTTGGTCTTGTTCCCTCATTGTTTGGGGTCGCAAAGGGGTCGCAAAGTGTTTTGGTCTGAAACTCCCACCATGCCTGACTGCCTCAGGCCTTTTCCTTATCCCCCTCTACCACTTTAGGACATCGGAATGTTCATGTTGGCGACTGCCTCGGGCCTTTTCCTTATCCTCCTCTGCCAGTTTAGAGGGTTGGAATGTTCGCGCTGGCTGGCCAATAGAGGCGTTATGCATATACTGGTTGCCTCACTGGCAATCAATCATGTTGTCAGAATGTAGAGGTCGGGAGCCAATCAGAATGCTGGCACATATTCCTCCGCAAACACTGACTTTTATTATATCTATAGATAGATAGATAGATAGATAGATAGATAGATAGATGATAATGATAGTAATAGTATTACCCACCTCTCCCTGCACCTTGATGCAACACAATTAAAACAAGAGATACAACACTAGTAAAAGACATACAAAAAGATACACAGAGTGAAAATACAAGTTTAAATCCACTGATGAAATGCATATTAAAATTCACAACGTGAAACTGACTTGGTGGGCCTGCCAGAAGATATGGAGCTTCAATTGTATCTTAAATTCTGACTGTTGATCTAGCTGTCAAATCTCTTCCGGCAGCTTCTTTCTATTAGTTTTATATTTTACAGTTCTATTTTGGATTATTATTATTTTGCCAAGCTGAGTCCGGTGGGATTTCGGTTCCATGTGGTTTGTTTTTTCCAGACAGAGCTGATGCTTTCCCAAATTTCTGATCTAAGGATCCTATAGTGCAGTGGTTCTCAACCTTCCTAATGACATGACCCCTTAATACAGTTCCTCATGTTGTGGTGACCCCCTATCATAAAATTATTTTTGTTGCTACTTCACAACTGTAATTTTGCTACTGTTATGAAGTGTAATGTAAATATCTGATATGCAGGATGTATTTTCATTCAAATTTGGCACAAATTTATGTATTTATTCATTTATTTTAAATTTTTGTACCCCGACCTTCTCACCTCTATAGAGAGACTCAGACCGGCTTACAGCAAAAATTCAATGCTATACAAATTAAAACCTGTTACAACATTATTAAAAACTTAAAACACCAAATTACATACATACAAATTACATACTGTACATACATACATACATACATACATACATACAAATACCCGATACACCCCAATTTGAATAATGGTGGGATTGGGGAAGAGTTGTAGTTACTGGGATTTGAAGTTCATCCGCAATCAAAGAGCATTCTGAACTCCACCAATGATGAAATCAAACCAAACTTGGCACACAGAACTCCCATGACTAATAGAAAATACTGGAAGGGTTTGGCGGGCATTGACCTTGAGTTTTGGAGTTGTAGTTCACCTACATCCCGAGAGCACTGTGGCCTCAAAGCAATGATGGATCTGGACCAAACTTGGCATGAAAATCAACATGCCCAAATGTGAACTCTGGTAGAGTTTGGGGAAAATAGATCTTGACATTTGGAAGTTGTAGTTGCTGGGATTTATAGTTCACCTACAATCGAAGAGCATTCTGAACTCCACCAATGATGAAATCAAACCAAACTTGGCACACAGAACTCCCATGGCTAATAGAAAGTATTGGAAGGGTTTGGCGGGCATTGACCTTGAGTTTTGGAGTTGTAGTTCACCTACATCCCGAGAGCACTGTGGCCTCAAAGCAATGATGGATCTGGACCAAACTTGGCATGAAAATCAACATGCCCAAATGTGAACTCTGGTAGAGTTTGGGGAAAATAGACCTTGACATTTGGAAGTTGTAGTTTCTGGGATTTGTAGTTCACCTACAATCAATATCATACTGTCTATTCTCCTATATGGGTCTGAAACATGGGTGACCTATCGCCAACACCTACGACTCCTCGAACGCTTTCATCAGCGCTATCTTCGCACAATCCTAAATATACACTGGACCAACTATGTGACGAATGTTGCTGTCCTTGAGCAAGCAGGGATCACCAGCATTGAGGCCATGCTATTGAGAACACAGTTGCGCTGGGCAGGGCCCGTCTCTAGGATGGAGGACCACCGCCTCCCAAAGATACTACTCTATGGCATCCAGCCTTTGCAACTTCATCAGTGAAGCCATTTGTTATATCATCATGATGCCTTTAAACAGCGACGTGCCCAGATGAAGTGTCTTTAAGACACGAAAACGGATAAAGAAAAACCCTTTGGCGCCCAAGCCCTCCGTTTGGCATCAGGTCCTGCCCCCACGCAGTCCCTGAGTGTCCCATTGCTCATTTAGAGTCTTATTTTCGCTTACCCAAAGTCGCTGCGACATCCTTACGACATTTTGCGGCTTCTCCGGTGCTTTCCGGCAGGCTCGCCAGGCTAACGCGGAAGTAATCTCATCCCGCTCGCTGCGGCCGCGGCTTGAATTCCCCCGCCTGCCGCTTCCACCCTCGAGTACGCGGAGTGGATCATTGCGTCCTTTGACCTTCCCTGGCATCCATTCTTCAAGTTTTTCCCTCAAAGCCTTTCCATCCTTCCCTCACTGTGTCCAGATTGCCTTTTGAAGAGCCCACGCGGCTGCATATGGGCCAGGTTTGAATTGACTCATTTATCCACAAGATTTCCTTTTGCATTGTCCTCTCATGCTTCTGGCATAAATGCTTCTTTTCCACTTTACTTCCCAGTTTTATATGGCATATACATGCATGTATCTATTGTCATTGACCACTGTATCATGCTGTATTACATGTGTTTGAATTTATAGCACTGCCATATATGGCACATATACTTGCATTTGTATATTGATATTTATGATGTTGCCATGATATGTTGCATATGCTTGAATGCTTGAATTTATAATACTGCCATATATGTCACATATACTTGCATGTAGATATTGATACCAATGATATGTTCCACTTGCTTGTATGTTTAGTATGTTCACACATGTTATAGATATTGTCAGTCAGTAATTGATTCTGGTGTTCTTTGCTATGATGCAATTCATATGTTCAAATGTGTAGACCTATATTGTATCACTTTGCTGCTTAGCCATTCCCATTATATATGCTATTTTTGATACCACAGTCATTGTTTCATTGTCCTCATTATTACTGCGAACCTGCATATTCACTGTGGTTCTCCTTGTTGCTACCTTGTCTTTGTAAGCTCCCCCTTGTTTTTGTAGTTGTGTCTCAAAGAGAAACGACAACGCAGAAAGAACCGCAACTTGGAAACAACATTACCCAAGGAGACTTTCTGCTGTGCTTTCTGCAACCGGACTTGCCTATCTCAGATTGGCCTTTTTAGTCATCAACGCGCTTGTAAAAAGCGTGGGATGAGTCCTTCCTGAATCGTCGTTCGCGAAGTAATGCCGAGAGAGACCATCAAAGAGCATTCTGAACCCCACCAAACAGGGCCGTAGCCAGGATTTTGGTTTGGGGGGGGGGGGGGCTGAGACTGGGTGGAAGAGGGTTTATCCTAGCAAACCTTTTGTATTGTTATCCCAATAACCCCATGAAGGTGGGATATAATGAGCATGGTGATCAGATCATGATATGAATAAACATAACAGTTTAAATAATGTACCAGTAAGGCCTTCTCGGACCATCCTGAGAATTTCCGGGGGGCTGAAGCCCCTTAGCCCCCCCTGGCTACATGCCTGCCCATGACCAACAGAAACTGCCGTTTTCTGATGGTCTTTGGCAACCCCTCTGGCACCCCTTTGCGACCCCTCCAGGGGTCCCGACCCTCATGTTGAGAAATACTGCTATAGTGGAGGTGGGAGCCAAACTAGCTTCATCCAACAGAAGAGATGCACCAGCAGAGACGCCCAGATGTCTCCACCGCCTGTGGATGGATCTCATTCCTTTGAGAACGGAGTCCCGAGGCTGGAGGGAAGCCGTCGAGGAACTCACCGCCCTCCTCCCTCCCTCCCCGGGCTTGTGAGCCTCGCCTTCTTCCTCCCGATCGCTTGGATTACAACCTGACGCCTCTGGCAGAGGAGAAGGAGGAGAAAGAGAGAGAGCCCGAGGCTGAGAAAAAGGAGCGGCTCCGGCGAGGAGGAGGAAGAGAAGGACCAGCCTATTTCGGGCCCCCGTGGGACCGCCCCGGCACTGGAAGCCGCACAAGGGCCGGCACACGCGGAGGAAATGGGTCGCGCGTGGGGAGGAGAGCCGGCCAGAGGGCGGCGGTGCGCCTCGTCGGGGAGGTGAGAGGCTTGGCTTCAGAGAAGGAAGACGGGGGAAAAGTTGTGCCCAAGCACTCTCCCAAGGAGTCGCTGCTGCGCCTGCCTGCCTGCCTGCCTTTCCCTCCCGGTCCAAGGAAGAGAAGCACCGGAGGCTCCCCGAGAGAGAGAAGAGAGAGGTAAGATCCGATGTTTGGGCTTTTTCTTCCGTTGCTGCCTCTTTCTTTTGAGTCTCGGGTGGCGTAGGGAAAGAATCAACCCCTCCGATCCAATCGTCATAGGACCAGGAAGGACAGCTCTGACTTGTTCCAGCTTGGATGTTCTTCTTTCGCCCTGATCTCAAGCCAAGAGAGCGCTCCCAACTTGAAATGCTGATCCTGCCCGAGCCCTTCCCTGGACGCCTCCTGTCTAGATCTCTCAGCTTTCCTGCATCCCTTCTGCAACCAAAACAAACAGGAGCAGCCAGAGGATGGGCTTCTTCTATAGATATGGAGAGTCAGCTGTACCTAAAGCCATGGCTTGTTGGATCCTTGGGAGAGTTGGATGAGGATGGGCTTCTATAGATCTGGAGGGTCAGCTCTACCCAAAGCCATGGTTTGTTGGATCCTTGGGAGAGTTGGATGAGGATAGGCTTCTATGGATATGAAGCAGGGGTGCTCACACTTTTCCAGCATGCGAGCTACTTATCAAACAACCAAGTCAAAATGATCTACCTATCCACTACTCAAGAGAGCCATACAAGCAAAATATTTGGAAATTTATTTCAGTGAGAGCCATGTAATATATTTTAGGACTCAATTCAACTAAATGTGAGTATAATAAGCCCTTGAATTAATTCATAATAATAATGATGATGATAATATTCATTCAGCCTCTGCTACTACTACTAATAACAATAGTAGTAGTAACAACAACAATTTATTTATTTATTCATTTGTCACGTTTCTATACCGCCCCTCACAGCCCGAAGGCGACTCGGGACGGTTTACACAGGCAGTCTCTGCCCTCAATACAACACAGCAACAAGTCAACCCCCCCCCCAAGAAAAAACACATATAACAATTTAACAATTAAAAACATACACATTGCAGCCTCAGTGTCATGTTAAAATCAGTTTCCATCGCATCGTCGTCATTCCATATATTCAATTAAGCCTTATATTTCATCAACAAATGCCTGCTCAAATAGCCAGGTCTTGACTTTCTTGCGAAGCCTCAGGAGGGAGGGGGGCGATCTGATGTCTTTAGGGAGGTTCCTAGAGTAGAAAGAGTAGAGTAGGTTCCTAGAGTAGAAAGAGACCTCCAAGAGCCATCCGGTCCAACCTCCTTCTGCCATAAGGAAAAAACACAATCAAAACATTCCTCACAGATGACCATTCAGCCTCTGATAATAATAATAATAACAACAACAATGGGTTCCTAGAATATAGAGAGACCTCCAAGGGCCACCTGCGGGGCAAGACTGAGCCTTCCTCCCGCCCTGCCTGCGATCTATCAGGACACCATACGCGATTTACCAGTAGATCACAATCCACCTAATGAGCATCCCTGATATGGAGAGTCAGCTCTGCCCAAAGTCATGGCTTGTTAAATCCTTGGGAGAGTTGGATGAGGATGGGCTTCTTCTATGGATATGGAGGGTCAGCTCTACTCAAAGCCATGGCTTGTTGAATCCTTGGGAGAGTTGGATGAGGATGGGCTTCTTCTATAGATATGGAGAGTCAGCTGTACCCAAAGCCATGGCTTGTTGAATCTTTGGGAGAGTTGGAGGAGCGTCTTCTATGGATATGGAGGGTCAGCTCTACTCAAAGCCATGGCTTGTTGAATCCTTGGGAGAGTTGGATGAGGATGGGCTTCTATAGATATGGAGGGCCAGCTCTACCCAAAGCCATGGCTTGTTGGATCCTTGGGAGAGTTGGATGAGGATAGGCTTCTATGGATATGAAGCAGGGGTGCTCACACTTTTCCAGCATGCGAGCTACTTATCAAACAACCAAGTCAAAATGATCTACCTATCCACTACTCAAGAGAGCCATAAGAGCAAAATATTTGGAAATTTATTTCAGTGAGAGCCATGTAATATATTGTAGGACTCAATTCAACTAAATGTGAGTATAATAAGCCCTTGAATTAATTCATAATAATAATGATGATAATATTATTCATTCAGCCTCTGCTACTACTACTAATAACAATAGTAGTAGTAACAACAACAATAGGTTCCTAGAGTAGAAAGAGACCTCCAAGGGCCATCCGGTCCAACCTCCTTCTGCCATAAGGAAAAAACACAATCAAAACATTCCTCACAGATGACCATTCAGCCTCTGATAATAATAATAACAACAACAATGGGTTCCTAGAATATAAAGAGACCTCCAAGGGCCACCTGCGGGGCAAGACTGAGCCTTCCTCCCGCCCTGCCTGCGATCTACCAGGACACCCTACGCCAGTGGTTCTCAACCTTCCTAATGCCACGACCCCTTACTACAGTTCCTCATGTTGTGGTGACCCCCAACCATAAAATTATTTTCATTGCTATTTCATATCTGTAATTTTGCTACAGTTATGAATCATAATGTAAATATCTGATATGCCGGATGTATTTTCATTCACTGGACTAAATTTGCCACAAACACCCAATATGCCCAAATTTGAATACTGGTGGAGTTGGTGGTGGGGATTGATTTTGTCATTTGGGAGTTGTAGTTGCTGGGATTTATAGTTCACCAACAATCAAAGAGCATTCTGTACTTCACCAATGATGAAATTGTACCAATATTGGCACACAAAACTCCCATGACCAACAGAAAATACTGAGAAGGGTTTGGTGCACATTGACTTTTGAGTTTGGGAGTTGCAGTTGTGGGATTTATAGTTCACCTACAATCAAAGAGCATTCTGAACTCTACCAACAATAGAATTGGGCCAAACTTCCCACACAGAACCCCCATAACCAATGGAAAATACTGTGTTTTCTAGTGGTGTTTGGCGACCCCTCTGACACTCCTTCATGACCCCCCCAGGGGTCCCGACCCCCAGGTTGAGAAACACTGCCCTATGCGATCTACCAGTAGATCACGATCCACCTAATGAGCATCCCTGATATGGAGAGTCAGCTCTGCCCAAAGTCATGGCTTGCTGAATCCTTGGGAGAGTTGGATGAGGATGGGCTTCTATGGAGATGGAGCAGGGGTGCTCACACTTTTCCAGCATGCGAGCTACTTATCAAACAACCAAGTCAAAATGATCTACCTATCCACTACTCAAGAGAGCCATAAAAGCAAAATATTTGGAAATTTATTTCAGTGAGAGCCATGTAATATATTTTAAGACTCAATTCAACTAAATGTGAGTATAATAAGCCCTTGAATTAATTCATAATAATAATGATGATAATAATATTCATTCAGCCTCTGCTACTACTACTAATAACAATAGTAGTGGTAACAACAACAATAGGTTCCTAGAGTAGAAAGAGACCTCCAAGGGCCATCCGGTCCAACCTTGTAAACCGTTCTGAGCTCCGGAGTGAGCGGTATACTAAATCGAAGTTAATAAATAAAATAATAAATAAATAACTAAATAACCTCCTTCTGCCATAAGGAAAAAACACAATCAAAACATTCCTCACAGATGACCATTCAGCCTCTGATAATATTAATAATAACAACAACAATGGGTTCCTAGAATAGAAAGAGACCTCCAAGGGCCACCTGCGGGGCAAGACTGAGCCTTCCTCCCGCCCTGCCTGCGATCTACCAGGACACCCTACGCGATCTACCAGTAGATCACGATCCTCCTAATGAGCATCCCTGATATGGAGAGTCAGCTCTGCCCAAAGTCATGGCTTGTTGAATCCTTGGGAGAGTTGGATGGGGATGGGCTTCTTCTATGGATATGGAGGGTCAGCTCTACTCAAGAAAGCCATAAAAGCAAAATATTTGGAATTTTTTTTCAGTGAGAGCCATATAATATATTTTAAGACTCAATTCATCTAAATGTGTGTATAATAAGCCCTTGAATTAATTCATAATAATAATGATGATAATAATATTCATTCAGCCTCTGCTACTACTACTAATAACAATAGTACTAGTAACAACAACAATAGGTTCCTAGAGTAGAAAAAGACCTCCAAGGGTCATCCGGTCCAACCTCCTTCTGCCATAAGGAAAAAACACAATCAAAACATTCCTCACAGATGACCATTCAGCCTCTGATAATAATAATAATAACCAGTCCCAATTCCCTTCACTACTACCCCCCCCCCATCTCCTCCTTCTCTTATCTGGTCTTGGACCAGAAAGAAAACCAATAAAATATATAATAATAATAATAATAACAACAACAATGGGTTCCTAGAATATAAAGAGACCTCCAAGGGCCACCTGGGCGGCGTTGGGAGCCTGCAGGGCGAGACTGAGCCTTCCTCCCGTCCTGCCTGCGATCTACCAGGACACCCTACGCGATCTACCAGTAGATCATGATCCACTTAATGAGCATTCCTGATATGGAGAGTCAGCTCTGCCCAAAGCCATGGCTTGTTAAATCCTTGGGAGAGTTGGGTGAGGATGGGCTATGGATATGGAGGGTCAGCTCTACTCAAAGCCATGGCTTGTTGAATGCTTGGGAGAGTTGGATGAGGATGGGCTTCTTCTATGGATATGGAGGGTCAGCTCTACTCAAAGCCATGACTTGTTGAATCCTTGGGAGAGTTGAATGAGGATGGGCTTCTTCTATGGATATGGAGGGTCAGCTCTACTCAAAGCCATGGCTTGTTAAATCCTTGGGAGAGTTGGATGAGGATAGGCTTCTATGGATATGGAGCAGGGGTGCTCACACTTTTTCAGCATGCAAGCTACTTATCAAACAACCAAGTCAAAATGATCTACTTATCCACTACTCAAGAGAGCCATAAAAGCAAAATATTTGGATTTTTTTTCAGTGAGAGCCATATAATATATTTTAAGACTGAATTCAACTAAATGTGAGTATAATAAGCCCCTGGATTTATTCATAATAATGATGATGATAATATTCATTCAGCCTCTGCTCCTACTACTACTAACAATAGTAGTAGTAACAACAACAACAACAGGTTCCTAGAGTAGAAAGAGACCTCCAAGGGCCATCCGGTCCAACCTCCTTCTGCCATAAGGAAAAAACACAATCAAAACATTCCTCACAGATGACCATTCAGCCTCTGATAATAATAATAACAATAATGGGTTCCTAGAATAGAAAGAGACCTCCAAGGGCTATCCAGTCCAACCTCCTTTTGCATCTGGGTAACGTCAGGAGCCTGCGGGGTGAGACTGAACCTTCCTCCCACCCTTCCTGCGATCTACCAGGACCCCCTACACGATCTACCAGTAGATCACGATCTACCTAATGAGCATCCCTGATATGGAGAGTCAGCTCTGCCCAAAGTCATGGCTTGTTGAATCCTTGGGAGAGTTGGATGAGGATGGGCTTCTATAGATATGGAGGGATAGCTCTACCCAGAGCCATGGCTTGTTGAATCCTTGGGAGAGTTGGATGGGGATGGGCTTCTATGGATATTTATTTATTTATTTATTTATTTATTGTTTGTTTGTTCTTGTATTCCGCTCCTCCCAGCAGGCTCGGGGCGGATAACAGTGCGAATATACGGGCAACATGTCACGACATGTCGACATGCGGCCCTACAATAAAACATAAAAACATATAAACATATGAGGGTCAGCTCTACCCAAAGCCATGGCTTGTTGAATCCTTGGGAGAGTTGGATGAGGATGGGCTTCTATGGGTATGGAGGGTCAGCTCACCCAAAGCCATGGCTTGTTGAATCCTTTGGAGAGTCGGCTTTTTCCAGCCTTAGGTGGCTGAATCCAAACATGGCCATATGGAGGATCAATTGTCCCAAAATCAATGCTTTGTGGGACCCCCCAAGCCCAGCCCTCCCTGAACCCATTGGACCCAACTTTTTCAATCTTCTACTGAATATGAGCACTTCAGTCTGCAAGAAGTGATCACCATTGCCCTTGTAGACAAGGCTTTCTCGTTGTTTCCTTAGGAGCTTCTGACAGGTGGATTAAAAAATATATATATTGAAGTTTTCATTAAAATAAAAAATAAAAATACAAGCAAAACAAACATACACACCATTCTACACTTCTATCATACTACATTCAAAGAGTAAAAATAGAGAAAAGTAAGAGAGAGGAAAAAAAGAGAAAATATATAATTAAAAAAATTAAAAATAATAAATTGACTTCCGCTCTTCCTTCTTAAGCTATTACTTATATTTTTGTTACCATACTTATTATCTTCTTCTCTCTATTACTCATAAAAACAAAAATAACAAAAAGAAAAATAAGAAGAAATATTTTTATCTCTTCCCTTTTCTTTTTCTTATCATTATATTATATATAATATATCAATTTTCATTTTTCACGTAGTCCTCAAAAACTTTCCAGTCTTTTCCTTTCTCCCCTTTTCCATTGTTTTGTCTTAACCAAAAAAAGTCAATTCATTCATATCTTTAATTTCCATTATTTTGTCCAGCCGTTGTGTCTTCAAAGGTATCTTTTCTTGTTTCCAAAATTTGGCAAAAATGATTCTAACCAGGTGGATGTTGAGACAGGTGGATGTTGAGAAGAATTAACACTTGCATGAATCAGAAGTGGTTTTTTTTATTAGTTCAGTAGCAATCCCTGTTCCAGAGTCATGAGTTAGTGATCTGTCTTAGAGATTATCTTCTTTCTCTGTCCTGTCCTTTCACTTTAGGCCACCTTCGGTGTTCCCTAAGCCTTGATTTCAGTATCTTAATATTTAATATTTCTTATTTTACTGACACCAAAACACAGTATTACATAGATAATATATATTCTGGATTTCGTATCACAAATTCACAAGTCAAACACTTCCCAAGCGTTTAGGGCTGTGTGATGTATTTTTGAATGATGTGCGCAGATCCAAGCAAGGTGGTCTTTTGCAGTTGACAGATTGTGGTTTTGTCAATATTTATTGTTTCCAATAAGGAGCCCTCGATGGCACAGTTGGTTAAACCCCTGTGCCAGCAGGACTGAAGACCCCGACAGGTTGCAGGTTTGAATCCGGGGAGAGCGTGGATGAGCTTCCTCTGTCAGCTCCACCTCCTCATGCAGGGACATGAGAGAAGTCTCCCACAAGGATGATAAAACATTGCCCATTGCCCAGGCTTCTCCTGGGTAACGTCCTTGCAGACGGCCAGTTCTCTCACACCAGAAGCGACTTGCAGTTTCTCAAGTCCCTCCTGACACACACAAAAAGTTTTCAATAATAATAACAATAATAATAATAACCCTGCTTTGTCTCTCATTTAGGAGACTCTAAGCCTTGATTTGGATATATTATTATTATTATTTATATCCCTTTTTATTTCTCTCACGGAAGACTCAATGCTGCTTAACATAAAAACATCAGCATACAATTTCAAATATACAAATATTTAAACAAGGTTAAACATAATTAGTATTAAACACAATCCATACATCCGACTTAATAAAGAGATGGTCTCTTTTCTCCTGTCCTGTCCTGTCCTTTTACTTTGGCTGGGCTTTGACATTCCCTAAACCTTGATTTGGTTATTTATTAATATTATTATTACTATTACTATTATTATTCCCCTGGTTTATCTCTCCCACAGAAGACTATTACATTTATTTATGCCCTTTCACTCTGGCTGGGCTTCAGTTTTCTCTAAGCCTTGATTTGGGTATGTAATATTTAATAATCCTTGATTTGGATTTTATTATTATTATTATTACTTACACACCACTTGATTTTGGTTATTTAATATTTAATATTCATTATAATTATATTTATTATATTTATTTATGCCCTGCTTTATCTCTCCCACAGGAGCCTCAAAGCCACTTAATAAAAAAAACATCAGAATGCAATTTAAAATATACAAATATTAAAACAACATTAGTATTAAACACAATTCAGATCAAATCCATAAATCAGTAGCTTTTATTAGTTCAATAAAAACCATGTTCAAGAAACACGATTCACTTACCAGCATTAATATAGAGATGGTCTCCTTTCTCCTGTCCTGTCTTTTCACTTTGGCTGGGATTCAGAGTTCCCTAAGCCTCGGGTTTGGTTTTATTTATTTGCATGTACATAATCACTCAGCACACATGTACATTAGGTCCAAGTGTCTGGGATTTGTCTCTGAATATTAGGCTATTCTAAGGGCCTAGAATATTAGAAGTATTTTTGTAGAATATGCGCAGTTCCAGGAAGTGCTGTCTTCTGCAGCATGTGGACTGATGTTCTGTTTAAATTATGGCTTTTCAAGGTTTCTTGGAATGCCTCCAAGAGCACCAACCATTATTGGTACCACTGTTGTTCTCTTTTGCCATAGCAGGAGATGCATTCAGACAGGTAGTCTGTGCCAGAGCCATTTAGGGCTTTAAAGGTCAACACCAGCACTTTGAATTGTGCCTGGAAGCTAATCGGCAACCAGTGCAGCTGACATGTAACAGAGGAGTGGTTCGCTCCCTGTACGCCGCTCCTGTTAGCAACCTGGTTGCTGACCGTTGGACTAATTGAAGCTTCCGAGAAGTTTTCAAAGGCAGTCCCACGTAGGAAGCGTTCCAGTAGTAAGTATTAGGCATGAGAAAAAAGTTATGAAAATTAAATGATTCGGAAGAAATTCGTAAGAAATGCTACTTTTGAGTATTTCCGCATCTGGAACGCCAACCAGGAAGTGGACTTTCTTTATAGAACTTCGGGGGCCAGTATTTTCTTAAGTTTCGTTTTTAGGTCGTAAGGGGGCACCCTCCTTCTCTCTCACCACCCTCCCGCCTCCCTTGCCAATAAGTATTATGGCAAGGCAAGCCCTAAACTCGCTCCTTCTTTCGGCTGGAAGCCTGGAAAAATGTAAACAGAGAGGTTTACTCAGAAGTAAATCTGCAAAGGAAGTAAACAGAGAGGTTTACTCATGAGTAAATCCGCAAAGGAGGGCACTTTGGATGAAGTGCCCTCCTTTGTGGATTTACTTCTGAGTAAACCTCTCTGTTTACATTTTTTCAGGCTTCCCTGCCCCTCCTGCCTGCCAGGATCTAAAGCATCAAAGAGTATTGGGGTAGTTGCACACAACATGTATAAGTAATCCAACTGGTCATATACCTACACTCCATGCACATGCAATAATACAGCAGTAATAACAATGGGTATAAGAAGAGGTAAAATTCAAACCAGTATTCTGACTGTGGTCCCTCCTCAAGCGGTGCAAACGGCTCTTCTCTATGAGCCCGGGAGGCAGCCTTTCCCAGGAAAAGCCAAAAGCCCCGGCACAGCGTTTGCTTGCTGCAGAATCCCGGGCTCATAGAGAAGAGCCCGTTTGCACTGCTTGAGGAGGGACCAGTCAGAATACTTCGGTTTGAATTTTACCTCTTTTTATACCCATTGTTATTACTGCTGTATTATTGCATGTGCATGGAATGTAGGTATATGACCAGTTGGATTACTTATAATATTTAGGCACTTACTCTATAAGTTAGCATTCATTCTATTATACATTAGGTTGGTTTCTCACAGGATCTAAAGCGTGCCAAGCCTTGATGCGCTTTAGATCCTGGCAGGGGAGGAGGAGTGGACGGGCCCTCCCTGCCCCTTCTGCCTGCCAGGATCTAAAGCCTTGAAGAGGCTTCATGAGGGGCCAACTTCAGCCCTCCAGGTGTTTTGGACTTCAACTCCCACCATTCCTCACAGCCTCAGGCCTCTTCCTTTTCCTCTCAGCCTGGGCAAACTTGGGCCCTCGCTCCCGCAGGATCGGGGTGAGAGAGAGGCAGCGAGGAGCGAGGGGGGGCTCCTCCTCTTTTTTGCTGCTTCCAAGAATAGAATACCCTCCTCCCTCCCTCCTTCCCTCCCTCCTTCCTATTTGGAGAGTCCCATCTAGAATTCAGTGTGATTTATTCGAGTTTTGGCCTACAACTCCCAGAAATCCCAGCCGATTTACCAGCTGTTAGGATTTCTGGGAGTTGTAGGCCAAAACCATCTGGAATGCGCATGCGCTGGCATACGAACTACTAATGAATTTCGTTAGTAATTACGTTACATTTTAGAAAGTTTTGGAAATTTTTTTGTAAGTCTTTCTATTACTAATAAAAAAATCCCCCCCCCCCCATTAGATTTTCGATTCCCTATTTTTGGGTTCTAAACCATGCCTAGTAAGTATCTATATGGAAATATATGTACATAGAAACTTAATTGGAAGAAAAGAGAGTTGCCATTTGTGGAGTCTCATTTGGAAGTAATTATTCCTGACCTAAGCAGCAGAGTGATCAAACATATTAAAGATCCTCAAGCTAGAACCTTAAAGACACCTTTGTTAGGACAGTGTTAAGTCTCCTTTAGTTGAACTTGGTGGGAGGTATATCTGAGGAAATATTCTTAGGGTTTAGACTAGAAATTTGGAGGTGCTAAGGGTTTTAGAGCAATTCTCATGCAAGACTGAGCGTGAAATATAATGCCTCCGTCAATAATATTATGAAGTGATCGATTGACAGTGTAATATGTCCAATAATATGGTACATCCCTGGGTTTAATTTGGGGGGAGGTATGTCAGAAATGTATTAATAACCTTTGTCAGACTGCATGTAACATGACTTTGCTTAGTGTCCATTTTGTCAATTTTGTCCAACTTTGGGCATTGTGTCATCAACTGAGGAACTATTTTGAAACTTTCCCTTGTTCCATTTCCTATGGAGCACAGATGTTCATCAGCGAAGGCACTCTTCAGCTCATTTCTAATGCACATTTGTGGCTCATAGGATACAATTGGATCTCAGGAGTAATCATTAAATAATAGTTAAGGATGTAGGGATAGTAAAGTGTGGGTGAAATCTTTTACTAGAAGAGTAGCTGATTCCTATAGAACTGAGCTTGGAAATGTTACTATTTTTAAAGGCTACAACTCCCAGAGCTTCCCAAACATTGATCATACCACCCAGAAGCTTGGGGAAAATACAGTCTTAAAATGTCACTTTTCCAGCTTCAATGGAATTGGTCGACATCTCAAGAAGCCCCTAAGTTGGATTGTTTCTTTAATATTTGAGATTGTTCAGGCCTGCATCCTTGATCACCTTTTTCTTTTGAAGAGCAGTAACAAATAATTTCATGAATGGTAGAATCATGAGGCGTAAAAGGAGGTTTGAAACTCCAGAGGCAATTTCTCATGATTTATATTCTGACTTCATAAATGGGACTCGAAAAAAGTGGTAACTCTAGTAAGCTAAGTACCAATGGGGAGGAACTATAAAAACTATCCAGTCAACAAGTAATAAATTCAAAAAGTATATAATCAAATGACATTTTCAATAATCAACAAATGTTTATAATGTACCCGTTATCGGGTTTGTATACGCATCAATATTTCAATACAACAATACATTCACTTATATGCATTTCAATAACATAAATTCAACACGCCCATCAAAACGTCCCAAAATCTGAGTCCCAAAGTCCATACCAAGATTTGAAAAAAAATTTCAAGACAATCTTGGGTATATAATAAATACAGTTCAAGGGGGACTCAGTGCGGTCGATGATTGCGTTAATACCCGCGCTGTAATCGTTTAGCTGACAACAGCTTTTTCATTTCGACGCCTCACCCCAAGCCATACAGATCTGTCCCCGGTCTCTGAAAAAGCTGTTGTCATCTAAATGATTTCAGCGCGGGTATTAACGCAATCGTCGACCGCACTGAGTCCCCCTTGAACTGTGTTTATTACATACCCAAGATTGCCTTGAAATTTTTTTTTTGAATCTTGGTATGGACTTTAGGACTCAGATTTTGGAACGTTTTGATGGGCGTGTTGAATTTATGTTATTGAAATGCATATAAGTGAATGTATTGTTGTATTGAAATATTGATGCGTATACAAACCCGATAACGGGTACATTATAAACATTTGTTGATTATTGAAAATGTCATTTGATTATATACTTTTTGAATTTATTACTTGTTGACTGGATAGTCTTCATAAATGGGACTGTCAGGTTTCTCTGTGGAAAACTACTAAAAAGCATTTGATGACCGATCTCCAAAAATATTGAATGCATACTGAATGTATATTGAATAATATTTATGTAGAAAAGAACTTAAGAGAGGGAGGATTTGAATCCCAACAGAAAAGGCTGTGGAAAAAGGAAAAATGCCAAACAACCTTTCACTTTAGAATTCAGTTTGTAATGACAGAATGCTTTGGCTTACTGTTTCATAGTTTCCTTTCTCTCACATTCTTTCCGTAAATATGACAGGCATTTAGCCAGGAACCCTCTTTGATGGGCCTCCTTACCTGAAAGAAATCAGGAAGTTCAAAATGTGGACAATTTACTTGTCTGAAGTACAGCTTCCAGAATGGCCACTGGGAATTTTGGGAGTTGTCAGCCAAAATGCATTTGCCCAGAATAGTTCAAAAGACCTAGCAGGAGCATCTTTTCATTTCCATCTGTACTTTCTATGATCATAGGAAGGTGCTGTCTATATGAGGATCTCTTATGTGTCAAACAGAAGGGGGGAAAAAAGCCAAACTGGCCAAACTCTACACCATCCCTCTTCATCATAGGTCTCTGGCTGGCCTGACCTACTGGCTCCCAGGAGAGCCATCTCCATGGTGACTTGCCCAGCTCCCCCGGCAGCAGACTGTAAATTCCTGCAGCCAGAGCCGAGCGGCAGAGTCTGGGAGAGGGCGGTGGGAGGGAGGGGAGAAGGAGGAGTAGGAGGCAACTAGGAGGAAAGAAAGTAAAGAAGGAAGAGAGGGAGGGAGGAAGAGGGGAGAGAAAGGGCATTGCTTGGGTGGATAAGGTCCTCAGCACGAGACCACACCAACCCAGGCTCGCTTCTGCGCTCTTGGACCAAACCGGGGCGGCCTGCTTGGCCAAAGGGAGCCACAGGAGGGAAGGATCAAGGCCAGGGTCTGGCTCTCCTGCCTTCGGGAGCAGCCAAACAAAAGCCGCACAAACCCCAACCAGAATCCTCCCTTGGTCTGCGGGAGCGCACGCCAAGCGGACATCTCTCTCTCTCTCTCTCTCTCTCTCTCTCTCTCTGTCTGTCTGTCTGTCTCTCTCGTACTCTCTCTCTCGTGCGCGCCTTTAGAGCGGGTTTGCACCTGCTGCGCTCTCCCCAAGCCTCTTGAGGAAACCTTCAGAGCACAGCGGAGTTTTCCAGCCGGTGGGAATGGGTACCTTGCAGGTGGCGGGATGGTGCCTACTCGCCTTTCTCTTCTGCTCTGGAGGCACCATGGCAAAAGCCAGCCAAGTGTGGGTCTGAGTGGGGTGTGTTTGTGTGTGTGGGGGGCGGGGGCGGTAGAGGTTGGCTTAAAGGGGGCGTAATTCCAAAGCGTGGCCTAGGGTGCAAAAAGGTGTTAATCCGGGCCTGAGAAGTAGATATCTGGACTATTATGAAAGAGAGGTACCTACCTATTCCTTCCCCCCTTTTTATTCCCCTTTCTCTCCTTTCTTCCTTCTCTATCACTTTCTTTTATTCCGTCTTTCACTCTTTGGTTTCATCCTTCCTTATCTCTTTCCTTCCTCCCCCACCCTTCTCTACTTTTTCATCTCCTTTCTTCCCTCCCTGTTTCCTTCCTTCTTTCACTTTTTATTTCCAAACACCTACTCTAGATCTAGAATGAGATCTTGCTTGTTGCCTCCTTGCCTTGGAAAAATAGTGTGTGTGGCATGTAGGTCTAGAAAGCCTGTGCACCTGCTTGCATCCAAGTACCTCCTCTAGAATAAAAATGAAAACTTGCCTCTTTGCCTTGGAATGAGAGAGCATGTGTGTGTGGCGTGCAGGCCCAGAAAGTGCTCATGCCTGCCTGCAGGCAAGCACCTCAGATAAGAAGCGTCCTTAAAGTGCACGCCTGCGTGTAGTTGAGTGCTTCTCCTCTAGAGTACAACAGCTTCAATGCCTAAAATGACAGGAAGGGGAGCCTTGGAAGCCCCACCCTCATAATGGGCCAATAGAAAACTGATATTTTGGCATGCCAGGGCAAAAACCGATATCTGCCCTCCCAATTTTGGGAGGGTACCAAACATGAATCAGGGCCCCCACCAAAAGCCAGGACACAAATTGGTCAAGGTTTACCCTAAAAACACAACCCTAGTCCCTACACCAGGGGTGATCGATGAGCAGCCAGACAGCAGTGAATATGTAAATATTATAAGAATATGGAACAAATATAATACCAAATTTGGTATATGATGTGGTGTGTGTTGTTGCTGTGTGTGAGGGGCGGGGTATCATATTAGTGGGAAAGCACTGTTTATAAACAAAGCTGTAGCCTGGAAAGCCAGCAATGTGTAGGGACTTGAGTATTGCATTATCACTATGAAGAGCAAGGTTCAAATTGCTTTTTAGTCATAGAAACCCAGTGGGTGACCTTGGGTGAGTTACATATTCTCAGCCTGAGAAAACCCCATGATAAGTTTGTTTTCAGATTGCTATAGTATAAGTCTGAAGAACATGAAGGTCGACAACAACTAGTATAGCCTAAGGTAAGCCATATGAGCTGGTCAATGCTCTTTTTCTAATCTAGAGTGACTTGAATCTCAGGTGTGGTCCCTTTTTCCTAAAAGGCTATTATTGACTGTTTCTTGTGAGATGGTAGCTTAATAGTGCCTAAAGGCATTACCATATGGTTTTGTTGCTCAGTAGCAGTCTGTATTCCTCATCCGGATCCTTCAAAGTGGGTAAAAAAATAGTTTTGTGGTACATTGCCAGCCCAACCTAGAAAGGTAATGGAAATTGCAATCAACCTTGTGAATGCAAGACCAACAAATTACAGAGAGGAAGCACTTTGAAATGAGCTATGGAATAGTTTATGCATTTTTTTTAAAAAAAAACCTACTTTCGAAGCATTATTATTAATCTACAGATTTGACCAGGCTGCTAAATCCCCAATGTATAATTAATATTATTGAATAAAGAATGAATCAAGTAAAGCAGTGTGTATTGTTTCTCTCTGTTTTTGTTTAACATTTTAAGTTTTGTGATGGTAAATTCTTATAAATGTTTCATCGGTTAATACTTCAAAAATGTTTATATGTTCAGGATCCATTAATCACAGCAATGGTAATGGATTTTATTTCATGCAAAAAAGGGCATTAGAGTGAATAAGAGTTCTGTATAGACCTGGAACTCACATACTACTGGGTAAACTTAAAATAGTTCTAATAAATATGATGTTTTGGTATATGTCTGATGTGCCCCACCCTTTAGATTTTTCTGGGTTTTTTTTATGAATGAACATATTCATATTGTTTTGCATTTAAAGAATAGCTCGTGCTTTAGGCTTCTTCTGTGAAATTCATGCTGTGAAATAAATGCACAACAGAGTTTTAAAATATTAATAGTAGTTTAAATACCTGAAAATAATTGATTTCCAGGGAAGCAGTGCTCGGTAGGCTTGTTTGATCCAAAAAAAGGGGTTCAAAACTTGTTTTGGATGTAGGGGGTGGTTCGGATCTAAAGTCAATTTCGATTTTCACAGAAAAAAAAGTTCAAAACTTTTCAAAACTTCCGAGACTTCTGAATCCTTTGTTAATGGTTTCAAAGTGTTTTTTTTCCTGTTTCACTGGGTGGTCTTTACTTTGAAAGTAGTTGTTTTCTTCCAGGAAAAAAGGGGGGGGGGAGCAAAGGGAAGAAATCCATCCAAACTGGGTTAAACAGCGGCTCTCACTCAGGATTGACGTGGGAAAGGAAATTGAAGGAAATCCATCCAAACTGGGTTAAACAGCAGCTCTCACCCAGAACCGACGCAGGAGGGAAAGGAAACGAAGAGAATCCATCCACGCTGGTTTGAAAAGCTGAATAATTTCCGACTCACTTACTGATTCATAAGAGAAGTGGCGGAAAATGCTTTAAAATGGCAAGGATACTTCTGGGTTCCCAAATTGCTTCGAAATCGCTTCAAAAAGGAATTTGATCCGAATTTATTCCAAATTACAAGATTCCGAGCCTAGTGCTTGGTAAAGCAAAGCTATACAAGTTTACTGAAAAGTAAAAAATGTTTGAGTTCAATATAATATACAGTCAGCTGTCTGTATCCACAGATTCTTTATCCACATATTCAACCATCCGCAGCTTGGTGACGATGATGATTTTTAAAAAAAAAAACTATATGAAGAGCTTTTTGACAGTGGAATATGCTGCCTCAGAGTGTAGTGGAGTCTTATTTGTAGGATTCTAGGCAGAGGCTGGATGGTCACCTGCATGGCATGGGGTTAAGATGGATAGTCTTTGGCTCCTTCTACACTGCCATATAATCCAGATTATCAAAGCAGATAATCCATTTTATCTGCTTTGAACTGGATTAAATGAGTTTACACTGCTGTATAATCCAGTTCAAAGCAGATAATCTGAATTCTATTTGGCAGTGTAGAACTAGTCGTTGCGGTCTCGTCCAACTATATGATTCTATATCTTGATTTCGCCATTTTACTAAGATTGTATAAACTATTACTTGAATATCCACAGATTTTGATATCAACTGAGAGTCCAGGGACATGGTGGAACATGAAGTGAGGTGTGTTTTGAGGGCTGTGAATCATAGAAAGGCTACTGAACCTGATGGCATTTTTGGTTGGGTGCTTAAAGTGTGCTGACCAATTGGCTGTTTTTTTGTTTTGTTTTTAACATCAATCAGACCAGGGATCTTGTAATAGATTAATACTCTTGTAATAAGAAGGAATAGATCAGAAATGCGGCCTTTGGCTGTGAATGGAGATTGAGTGGAGGGGGTGGCCAGTTTTAAGTTCCTGTCTGAATGCATCTCTCCCTATGAACCATCCGGAGAGGCCCTGCTCTCGGTCCTGCCTTCTTCGCAGGCACTACTGGCAGGGATGAGAGACAGGGCCTTTTCAGTGCTGGCTCCTCAGCTTTGGAACACCCTCCCTAGTGACATCAGATCATCCCCTCCCTCTTGACATTTCATATGAAAGTGAAGACTTGGCTGTTCGAGCAGGCATTTGCAAATGAAATATAACTAATTAGATCTATGGAATGATGACGATGTGACAGAAAGTGATTTTAACGAGACGCTGAAAATTGTATTTTTATGTTTTTAATTGTTAATTGTTGTCGCTTATATGATTATTGTTTTAATTGTTTTAATTGTGTTTTATCTGGAGGATAGCAATTGCCATGTAAACCACCTCAAGTCGCCTTCGGGCTGAGAGGGACGGTATAAAAATGCAGTAAATAAATAAATAATAAATAAATACTGTTAAGCAGAACCTGACTTCAGCATTGGGTAAGAGATCCCAGAAGAAATTGTATTATCCGAGACTTTTAAGGAACCAACAATTGAATGAAAAACTTCTGGTGACTTTCTACGTCTGTCCTATAGAAAATGTCCTAATCTACTGCATCTGTGCATGGTTTGGTAACTGTACAGTGGCAGATAGGAAAGTGCTGTAGAGAGTTACCAGTACTGCCCAGAGAATTATTGGTTGTCCTCTCCCTTCTTTGGAAGAACTTTATAATTCCCTGTGCTTTAAGAAAGCTCAGAACATCCTTGAGGATCCATCTGGATAGACTTTAAAAAAATTATTACTATCTGGTTGTACAGTTTTTCCTCATTTTTCACAGGTGTTCCATTCCAAGACCACCCGCAATAAGTGAAAATCTGTGAAATAGGGATGCTATATATGTGGATCAGGTCCTTCTATGTGAGCCAGAAGTTGGCCATGCACATGGCCCGGGGGTCCGTGTCACATGGTAAAGTCAATAAGGCACTCAGTGTTGAAGTGCATCTTGTCTGCGCATTCATGGCAGGCCTCGAGCCACTCGTGCCGCACCAGCCCCGTGACCAGGTTCTTGGTTGAGCCACAAGTGTGGGCCCAGGCTGAAACGCTGCTTCATCCACCCATGGGAGATCAGCACCACCAGAGGCGCATCCTGCCAGGGCTACATGGGAAGGACGCTTCCTGCCGGGCACTGCAAGCCCTGCCCCACCATGTGCCTGGCTCCCCCTCCCCTCCTCCTCTTCCTCTTCCCCCCTCCTTCCCTGTTTGTGCATGCCTTCTTCCTCCTTTTCCTCCTTGTTAAAACCTCCTTGCTAATACAGGAAAAGGAAACGGCTGTCAGGAAAGGAAGGAAGGAAGAAAGGAAGGGAAGCAAGCCCTCCTCAGTGAAGGAAAGGCTGAGAGAGAAACCATGAAACAGTGAGTCCACAGTAAGCGAACCGCGAATTGGCAAGGGAACACTGTACTTACTTACTTAGGCGATCCCTCGTAGCTTGAGGATGATAGTCCTCCAACTGAAGTGTCTTGGCAGTGGGTCTGTAGGTGGCTGTGGAGCCCAGTTCTTGATCCACATGTTCTCCTGCAGTAAGGACATTGGTTTCCAAGTGGAAGGTGGTCTTGGTCAGGGTTGCCTTGACGTGCCTTCCTCTTAGCATGTTTCTCCCTTTTGCCCTCCATTCGTGCCTCTTTGAATTCTGCAGCACTGCTGGTCACAGTTGATCTCCAGCTAGAGCACTCAAGGGCCAGGGCTTCCTAGTTCTCAGTGTCTATGCCACAGTTTCTTAGGTTGGCTTTAAGTCCATCTTTAAATTTCTTTTCCTGTCCACCAACATTACATTTCCCATTCTTGAGTTCAGAGTATAGTAACTGCTTTTGGAGACAGTGATCAGGCATTCAGACAACATGGCCAGTCCAGCGGAGTTGATGGCATAGGAGCATCACTTCAATGCTGGTGGTCTTTACTTCTTCCAGCATGCTGACATTTGTCTACCTGCCTTGATTTGCAATAATTTTTTTTGGAGGCAACACTGATGGAATCATTCCAGGAGTTGAGTGCGACACCTGTAGATAGTCCAAGTTTTGCAGGTTTATAACAGTATTGGGAGGACAATAGCTTTATAACCAAGCACCTTGGTCTCCCTATGGATGTCCCAGTCCTCAAACACTCTCTGTTTCATTCAGAAAAAGGTTGCACTCACAGAGTATCTGGTTGACCGTATAGGATGATACAAACAAGGACAAATAGGCTGAGGGATAGCTTTTATCCTAGAGCTATGATTATATTGAACTATATGGTTTCACACTGATGTAGCATTAGGTGTTGTGCAATCAGTGATTAGAATGTAGAAGGATGTTTTGCTTTGCAATTCATCATATATAATGTGATTGGGGTGGCAATTAATTTCATTGTACGATGTACAATGACAATAAAGTTACTCTATTCTAAACCTCAGTATATATCAAGGGCACATTGTACATATAAGAAATTCTGTATAGAATGGTTGCCAACAAAATAATATCTAACCCCCTGCCCTCTATATACTAGGTCTGTTTTATCATGGAAAAATGGCTTTGAAAGTCGATTCAGATGTAAGGGGCGCTGGTGCTTCGTATCTGAAGTACTTCCAAAGTTTTTGGAGGTTTTTAAAAAATTGATTCAGTTATATTTCCGAAATTCGGAATAGCTTCGAAAAGTGTGTCCGCAATTGCGCAATGTGTGGAAACCTGCAGAAAGGACAGTCCAAACTTAAGGGGATTCACTTTTTAAAGGCTAATGTCCCTGTCCTTCACTTGCTGGATGCTCTTGATTGGCTGGTGGAAATCTGGTGATTTCAAGGAAACCTATCATGTCTAATAAATTCCACATGTCCTTGATGGAACTTCTTAATACAGTTTACGCATATAGCGTTGCGGTCTGTCGTATTACAAGTGTGACATCTATCATGTCTAATAAATTCCACATCATATCCTTGATGGCACTTCTTAATACAATTTACGCATATAGCGTTGCAGTCTGTCGTATTACAAGTGTGTATTAAGAAGTGCCATCAAGGACATGATGTGGAATTTATTAGATTAGGCCTACTATATACCTCTCAGAAGTGCTGTTTTCACTAAGTTGCACTCATAGATAACTTTGCATCAAGGTGTACTCTAAAACATGACCACAACATTCACTTCATTAGAATTGGGTTCCTCTGTAGGAAGTGCAAAAATTAGGCTTCAGTATTGAACTTTATTTTTTCCACCTGCATTTTGATCAGTTTTGACTGATTTCATATATGCCTTTAGGAAAAGACTGATTCAACAAGAAGAAGGAAATACACCCTGAAGGATTTTCTAGGCAGTAAGAATGCAGGAAGGGGGATCATCATTGTTTACCTTTGTCTGCATCCTTCCAGTTCTTTATTATGAGGTGTGTGTCCATTAGAATTACCTCACCTGGAAAGTCCCTGCCTGGGGACACTGCCACTTAGACAAACAAAAGACTGTTTCAAAGCAATGCAGCTCTTTAGATCTGCCAGGTAGGTACAATGCCAGTTGGCCTCATTGTCTTGTGGTCTGATCTTCTGCTAAGCAGACAAAATACAGAAGCAGTAGGTGTTGCTAAGTAGAAACATATAAATACTGCAAATGTGTTGCTCATTTGCTTCCTTTATTTTCGTGGCATTGTTTGGGCTGTGGACGAGCCACATAAAAGAAACAAGAAAAGAAACCAGGATTAGAATAGAGATGCCCACAAGGCATTGAAAACAATAGAAAACAATAGAAGTGACTCCATTTAGGACATGTGATGGAACATTTAACTTGGCAGTTTCAACTATGTAAATAGTGATCCATATTTGATAAACCTAATTGTGGTGCACTCATGTCATCCTTGTCTGGATTTCTCATACTATCTAAATTTAACAGAGGCAGTGCTTAGAACAGTTCTGAAAAATATTATTTCTGTTCCTGCTCTTCTCCTCCTTTCTTGTTTATTTTCTATCTTTTGTCACATTCAGGGGTGTTGAAACACAATTATTTCTATGCTCCTAATGTCTTAGCACTCCCCAACCAGGTGTCTTCTGTGTGGTTTGGATTACAATTGCCATCTACTCCATTCAGGATTGTGCCATTTGTAGTTCAAGCAATCTAAAAGATATTAAGTCTGGGGTAGGCTGAATTCCATAAACTCTTTAGGAAAAGAATAACAACCCCTTTCATTTTAGGTTGTTCAGATATAATAAATAATAATAATAATAAATGTAGTGATGTCGACAGACTTTACCTGCCCAGAAAATCAGGAGGCAGAGGGCTTCTGCAAGTGAAACTAAGGGTAGAAAAAGTGAAACATGCACTGGCAGGTTATGTGAAAGCCAGTCAAGAACCAACATTGAAGGAAATCAATAGTAGTAAACTGCTTGAAGTGCAAAAGAGTGAATACCATAAAAACACGATCCAGAGTGGAAGAGAAAACTGGCAAAAGAAGGCTCTCCATGGACAGTTCCTGGGAAAAATTGAGAGCCAAATTGACAAAGAAAAAACATGGCTGTGGCTCACAAATGGAACTTTGAAAAAAAGAGACAAAGGGCCTGATTCTGGCAGCCCAAGAACAAGCCATTAGAACAAATGCCACCAAAGCCAGAATTGAAAAGTCGACAACAGATCCCACATGTAGACTCTGTAAGGAAGCAGATGAAACAATAGATCCCATCCTCAGCTGCTGCAAGAAGATTGTGCAAAGGCACAACACCGTTGCTCAGATGATTAATTGGACCTTGTGCCACAAACCATCTGCCTGCAACGAAGAACTGGTGGGATTACAAGCCGGAAAAAGTTACAGAAAATGAACATGTCAAACTCCTCTGGGATTTCCAAATTTAGACAGACAGAGTTCTGGAGCACAATACTCTTGACCTCACAATCATGTTAAAAAGCAAAGTATGGATTGTCGATGTTGCAATCCCAGACAACAGCAAGATTGAAGAGAAACAACTGGAAAAGCTGACACGATATGAGGATTTAAAGATGGAATTGCAAAGACTCTGGCACAAGCCAGTAAAGGTGGTCCCAGTGGTGATTGGCACACTGGGTGCAGTGCCTAAAGACCTTGGCCTGCACTTAAACATAATCGGCGCTGACAAAATTACCGCTGTAGAAGGCCACCTTACTGGTATCTGCACACATTATTCACCGATACATCACACAGTCCTAGATACTTGGGAAGTGTCCGACGTGTGATCCAATACAACAGCCAGCAGAGTGATCTTATCTGCTGCAGACTCATCTTATTGTGTTTCTAAGAATAATAATAATAATAGAGTACTATTTCTTATCCACCTCTCCTCATGGCTTGAGGTGAGTTAAGAAACATTGCTGAAACACACATTCATTTAAATACATTCTTTGAAATACACATATTAAAATATATTTCCACAAAATTCATATTAAAATACACAAAGATTAAATATAAGATGCAAGTTTAAAATCTGTCATTAAAACTGTCTGGGTAAGCCTGCCGGAAGATATGGGTCTTCACTTGTGTCTTAAATTGTGGCAGCTGATCTAGCTGTCAGAGCCCTTCTGGCAGGTCAATCCAGGGTCTTGGGGTGGCCAATGAAAAGGGCCTATGAGTGATGGTTTCCAGTTGGGTTCTGGCAGGCATGAGCAGATGCTCCCCAGAAGACCTAAGTGGTAGCCCAATGTAAAGCAAATTGCAGAAGGCCAACCTTGAGGTTACCAATGCATGCACTACTATTTCCAGGTCCACCAAATTTAGGAAGGGGAGCAGCTAGCAGATCAGCCAAAGTTGATAGTAAGCACTCCTGATCATCACATCTACCTGGGCTGACATTTGGAGAGACAGATCCATGAGCACTCCCAGGCTGTGAACACAGTCTTTCAGGGGGAGAGTAACCCCATCCAGAACTGGTTGACACATCTCCACCCCCATATTAAGACCTTTGATTGCAGGCACCTCTTTTTTTTATAGTCTGGATTCAGTTTCAGTTCGTTTTTTCCTTATTCAGTCCATTACCTCCTCCAGGCATTCATTCAGAGAAGACAAGCTATCCTTAGCTGAAACTGTTTTTGAGAAATATATTTGGGTGTCATCAGCTAACTCTGCATGCCTGTGAATGATCTCTCTCCAACACCTTCATGAAAATATTAAAGAACATTGAGGATAGAATGGCACCTTGTGGGATACCACATAACAGCTCCTTTTTTGAGGGGTAATTATCCTAAAGCACCACCATCTGGAATCTGTCCAAGAGGTACAACCTGAACCACTGCAACACAGTGCCTTTGAGTCCCAGTCCCTCCAGGTGTTCCAGAAGGCTACAGTGTTTAATGGTATCGAAGACCACTAGATGCACCAACAAGGACACATTTTCCTTGTCCGTGTTGAGATGGAGATCATCCACTAAGGCGATCATAAATGTCTCAATTCCATATCCTGCTCTGAAGTCAGGTTGAAATGGATCAAGGAAATGTGCGTCATCCAAGACTGCCTGAAGTTAGCTATAGTTGGAAAAATTCTTTAGACATTCCTCTCTTTCTTAATCTAATTTCTATGTTTCAGTGTGCATGGAATTTAGCTATTCTCACTTGGCAATTTAAATGAAGCGAAATACACCTCTGAACATGTGTTCTAACATAAGATATGCCTTTACTTTGGGAAGACAGTTTTTTTTGAAATGTGGATATCATGTATATAATATTAATATTAATAATAATAATAATAATCTTTATTTGTACCCCGCCTCCATCGCCCCAATGGGGACTTGGGGCGACTCACATGAAGCCAAGCCCAAACAACAAATTACAATTAAAAAATCAAAAACATCAGCAATAGCACAATACAAATACATATTGTACATACATATAAATAAAAAAACAATATACAACTAAATGAAAAAATCACAAGGACAGGACGTGCGGCAGGCTCACATATAAAATGTTAAAAACTCAGAGTGAGATAAGCAGACTAGCATCCTTTACTGAGAAGGGGAGGGGGGATAGACTCCAAGAATGCAAGCATTGAGGAGAGCAATGCTAGAAATTAAATAATTACTCTCCAAAGGCACAGCGGAAAAGCCAGGTTTTCAGGTGATTCTTAAAGGTCTCCAAAGTGGTGGCTTTCCTAATCTCTCTGGGCAAGGAATTCCAGAGTCAGGGGGCCACAGAGGAGAAGGCCCTTTCCCTTGTGCTCACCAAACGGGTCTGTGAGACTGGCAGGGGCGACAAGAGGGCCTCCCCCGAGGAGCAGAGGGTTCGAGCTGGTTCATAGAGGGAGATCCAGTCACGAAGGTAGGCAGGTCCCGAACCATTTAGGGCTTTATAAATGATCACCTGTACCTTGAATTGGGACCGGAAAATAAATGGCAGCCAGTGCAATTCTTTAAACAGGGGTGTTGACTGCTCCCTGTAACTTGTCCCAGTTATTAATCTGGCTGCTGATCGCTGGACAAGTTGAAGTTTCTGGGCCATCTTAAAGGGTAGCCCCACGTAGAGTGCATTGCAGTAATCCAGTCTAGAGGTAACCAAGGCGTGGACCACCATGTCAGACTTATGAGGTATGGTCGCAGTTGGTGCACGAGTTTTAACTGTGCGAAGGCCCTTCCGGTCACCGCCGACACCTGAGCATCAAGTGTCAGCACTGAATCCAGGAGGACCCCCAAACTGTGGACCTGTTACTTCAGGGGGAGTGTAACCACGTCCAGTACAGGTTGTCACCCAATACCCCAGTCAGATGAACAATTGACCTGGAGGACATCTGTCTTATCAGGATTGATCCTCAGCTTGTTCCTCCTCATCCAGACAATCACAGTGGCCAGGCACTGGTCCAGTATCTGAGGGGCTTCCTTGGAATCTAGTGAAAATGAGTAGTGGAGTTGGGTGTCATCTGTGTAGAGGTGGCAACGTACTCCAAAACTCTGGATGACCTCACCCAGCGATTTCATGTAGATATTAAGTAGCATGGGGGACAGAATAGATCCTTGCGGGACCCCACAGGTCAATGACCAAGGGTCCGAGCAGGAATCCCCCAGCTTCATCGACTGGGAATTTCAGTATGAGTGAAAAGGTAAAAAGGTAGAAAAGTAATTCAGGCTTGTAAATAAATTTATTTCTGCTTGGGGGTTATCTAGGTAACTTCAGCTTCACTGTACATTTCACAGTAGGTCAAATCTATTGTTATTCTTGAGATGTGTCAGCAAACTGTTTCCCACCTACCCACCTCTATTTTTCATGATCTTATCAGCACTCTTGGCTTCTGTTCATATTCCTCTGATCCTTTTCTATGAAGAGGAATTCTCATATTCTCTCCTAGCCAATTTTGTTTTTTGCTGTCATTTGAGTAGCAACTGTACTCAGCATGGTTGCATTTGATGTTGGAAAGATAGGTATGCCAAACATCTTGGCAGGGACAGCATCCAGAGACTTCAATCTCTCCTATAATGTTCCAGATTGTTTGCACCTACATAAAGACAGATGTGGTTGAATAACAGGTGTCCCAAAGTTTGGAAATCCCTCATTATTTGGGAAGTTTGGAGGATTTAGACTAACAGAGCTCAAGTTTCTTTCATGCTTGACTTGTCTTTAATCAGGATGTCTGCATCAATTTTGGAATAAAGACAAATGCCATTTTAATTTAGTCTTTGTTTCAGTTGCTACAGCTTGATGGGTAATCTGATGCAAAATTAGTCATGCCTTCAAATCAAGGAGAGGAATAATCTTTAGTCTGTAAATGATGGGCTTGCAAATGTGCTATTAGCCATTCAGTGGCTGGGTGGGGGTTTTTTTAAAAAAAGGTTATTTCCACTCCAGACAGTCTGATTTTTGTGACAAAGTGAAACAAGCACTTTCTTCTTTCTTTTTCTAATTGTTGATATCATGTGATGCGAATTGGTATGTCCTAACTCAAACTTCACATCACTCACACTTGATATTGCTATAAACAATCAATAGATTAAAAAGCTCTCCCTCCCCCTCCCTCTCTCCCTCCCCCCTCTCTCTTGTTAAGGATTAGGTTTATATTAAGGTTAAAAACTAGGCCTGGTTGATCAAGAAAAAAATGGTTCAAACCCCGTTTCGGATGTAGGGGGCACAGGCGCTTCGAATCTGATTGACTTCTGCATTTTTCTTAGAAAATTTAGTAATTGATTTTGAAATATTCCGAAACTCGGAATGGCTTCGTTAATGGCGGACATGCATGTTTAACCCAGTTTAGAAGCAGAAACCTTCCCTCCGCATCAGAACTGTCATGAGCCAGAAGGCATGGGCCCCAAGCTTTGTTAAAACACCCAGATTGGAGCGCATGCCTTCCAGAGGGAAGGCATGGGCTCCAAGCTGGGTTAAAACTCCCAGTTTGGAGTTTGGAGCCATTGCCTTCCCTCCGGAGGGATAGCATGGGCTCCAGGATGGGTTAAAACTCCCAGATTGGAGCCATTGACTTCCCTCCGGAAGGCATGCGCTCCAAGCTGGGTTATATCACCCAGATTGTTGCCATTGCCTTCCCTCTGGAAGGCATGGGCTCCAAGCTGGGTTAAAATACCCAGTTTGGAGCCATTGCCTTCCCTCTGGAAGGCAACGGCTCCAATCTGGTTGTTTTAACCCAGCTTGGAGCCCATGCCTTCCGGAGCGGATGGCAGTGACAGCCACACATGGAAAGGAAGGCCAGGGAAGGGAAATCCACCGATTCCTTTCCGAAAATGGTGGTGGCGGCTTTGAAATTTCAAATTCATCTCCAGGTTGCTTACATTGCTTCAAAACCGCTTCAAAGGTGAGTTAAAAATGAATTCATTCCGAATTTAATAGCATTCCGAAAAACCTAACCAGGCCTATAAAAAACCACATCTTCATGTTTCATTTGTAGTTTTTCACTTGTTATTCTGACCTTTCAGACTTATGCTCTTCTCCCTGGAACTTGATAAACTACAGCTCAAGAAAGTGTAATATTCAGATTTGATCAGAAAGTTTTTAGTAGTATAGATTAAAATCCATTTGAAGCATATAAATCTGTATACTGCATATTTTGCCTCTCAACCAAGGGTCATTTAAAGCATTTGGTCATAGTTCTTTCTTGTCTTTTCTTCTTTTATCATAATGGCAGGCTCTTTTTGGTTGTCACACATATCATCTTCAAAAAACCCTCATCACCACCAGTTAATTGGTTAAGAAAAGCCTGTTCATTGCCTCTAGCAAGGGTAGCAAACCTCTTTCAAACCCAAGAATCACATTCAATTGTGGAAACATTCTTGGGAGACACATTCCAATCATGAATAAAAGGGAACAAAAGTACCAACATGCTTTAGCTTAAACAGCTTTCTGACATTTGATATTCCAGAGTGGGGGACATCTTATATGAAGGCTGGGAAAGTCTTAAATGATGGTGTTATGAAAGAGGGGACTTTTGATCTGTGGGGACACCAGAAAAATATATAGGGATCCCAGAATGGGAGATTTCCTTGTCCCATAGAATACTCCTTGTCTTACAGACATCCTTGAGTACACATAATCAGGTAATTGTTCAATGTTTGTTAAGCTACAAACCAATTGCATGGATACAAATACTTCTGCATTTTGTGAACATTTAACTATATATTTTTAAAATTGTTGTATACCACTAAACTATTTTTTTAAATTATTATTATTGGTATTTATACCCCGTCTCTTCTCTACCCCAAAAGGGGGACTCAGGACATCTTACATAGGCAGTAATTTGATGCCGTTACATACAATTAAAGCAATGACAATAAACATAACCATTAAACATTAAAATGCATAAAATACATAAACATTAGTTAAAACAGTATAAAATCTTAATTATCAATAAAACCGTATCCTTGTATAAATCATCCTTAACCAGTGTAGTGTAGTGGTTTGAACATTGGATTTGAATTCTAATGCAACCATGAGAACCCACTTGGCAAGTCACACATTATAACCTAAGACTGAGGCAAAGACAAGTTCTCTAAAAAAAAACCCCAAAGAAAACCCTGTGATCACAGCCAGGATTTTATAGGGGGCTGAGTTTGGTTCGGGGGGCCTAAGGGACTAGCAAACCTTTTGTATTGTTATCCCAATAACCCCAATGAGCATGGTGACAATGATATGAATAAACATAACAGTTTAAAGAATGTACCCGGACCAGAAAACCCTTTGTCCCCCCTGGCTACATGCCTGCCTGTGATAGATCCAACTTAGGGTCACCATAAGTCAGAAATCACCTCAAAGCACACAACAAGAAATATAATACTAACAGATGGGTACTGTATCCTAGAAGGGATTCAGGACTCCCCTGCTGAGCATATTGCATGCACGTTTTTTAAGGGTGTGTTTTTTCTCAGAGACTCTTAAGCCATCTACACTGCCATATAGTGTAGTGTGGGAATTGCATTAGCCTGGTGCATCCATATAACACACACAGTGTAATGAGATTGAACCCGGGGCAAGCTACTTAATACATCTTGACCCTGTTTTTTAACTGGAAATTGTATAAAAGGGGCACCATTTAAATAAACAATTGTATAGAATAGGATGAGCACTCACATATTTTAGCATCTACAGCAGGGGTGCTCACACTTTTTCAGCATGGGAGCTACTGATTAAAAAACCAAGTCCCAAAGATCACCTACCCAGAAATGTAAAACGTATAACTATTTTCTTATTTATTTATTTATATTTATTATTCATTTTTATGTACCGCTCCTTCTAGCAGGCTCGGGGCAGTTTACATAAAACGAAGTTATAAAACATCAACATTTCAATTTAATAACAACAATATAAAACGGAGCATAAAAATACATCCAACCACCCCATTTCTCCCACACTGCCATATTACCACACATATTATCAGCCAGAAATTAAGAAGAGAGGCTTTTGAACTGCAAGGCCATTTAATACTCAGCAAGGTAAACAAAGGGGCATGCAAAAATACATCCAACCATCCCATTTCTCCCACATTTCCATATTCCCCAACATATATTTCTCAAGGAACAAAGCAAGCAGAGAGGCTTTGGAGCTAAAAGGCCATTTTTAAACATTAAAAATAAACAAAGAGACATGCCACAGAACAATCAAGCACCCACCCCAAAGTAAAAAGACCGACCTTTGAGATGCGGTAAGAAATGACCCCAAAGCGTCCTTCTTCTTCTCCTCCTTCGTTGCTCCTATTTCCACGCCGCCAGCATGCGTGCCGCCTCCAAGAGCTCACGAGAAGTCCGAGAGGCAGAATGGGTGCTTCTGTGCATGCGCGGGCCAGCCATGCATCGTCATCCAGGCCCGCCCCTTTGGTCTCCTATGACTCTGAGTGGCTGGAGAAGGACGGAGGGAGGAGGAGGAATCCAAAAGAGGGGGCCCATTCTGCCTCTTGGACTCTGGAGCTTTTGGAGGTGGTGCGCGAGCAGGGAGCGGGAAGGAGCAATGACGGAGGACTTCTTTGCAGCATGCAGGGGCGCATGAAGAGGACCAACAGCAAAAAACCTGGTCAGGGGCCTGAAGATCACCAGGATGAGGCCCGAAGATCACCCTGGTGATCCCGATCACCATTCTGAGCACCCCTGATCTACAGGATATGTGTGTGTGTGTCCTAGAACCAAACCCCACCAGTTACCAAGGAGGCTTTGTATCCTCCCCTCAGCCATTACACATGCTCTCCCTCTTTTGTCCAAAGGTTTATATTCTATTGAGGCATGGCACAATAAGAAAAGATAATTGGGAAGAAGAAAAATAAGACAAATAGTATTTCAGCAAAGCTGATAGACAGATCTTACTTCCAAATGGTTTCCCTTCTGCTGTAGTCTGTTTGATTGGTTCACTTTGTATCAGTAATATAGAATTACTTATTATGTACTTGACGATCTGATGTCATGGTTTGCTGTTTATCCTTACTAATAGAAAGTAGCAATGTGGTTGCTACTAGAAGAGTAAAACCTACCCTATTGCTCAGCTTACTGGTTGGTTTGTGTGAACTTGACTGTACCAGTGAAATTCTTTGTTTATCAGTATACAGTATTTAAGATCACACACAATCACTGAAGGTGGAGCTTGATATCATACAAACTAGCCTCATATGATTTCTGCCTGGTTTCGAATCTTCCGTTTCTGGGTAAGGTGATTGAGAGGGCAGTAGCGGAGCAACTGCAGCAGTTCCTACAGGACACAGCCGGACTAGATCCCTTCCAGTCCAGCTTCCGTATTGGGCATGGGATGGAGACTGTGCTGGTCTCCAACACAGATCAGTGCTGCTCGTGTTATTGGACATCACGGCAGCATTTGACATGGTCAACCACAATCTTTTGACCCACTGCCTAACCATAGCTGGAGTTAGGGGGACAGCCCTCAAATGGCCATCCTCCTTTCTTCAAAATCGAGGTCAGCGATCGAGAGGGGAGAGTTGGTCTCTGAGAGGGGAAAATCGAGAGGGGAGAGTTGGTCTCTGAGAGGGCCCCTCATATATGTGGGGTCCCTCAGGGGGCTATTCTTTCCCCTTTGTTGTTTAACATCTATATGCGACCACTTGCCCAGTTGGTGTGAAGCTTTGGGCTTGAGTGCTATCAATACGCTGATGACACTCAGCTCATTCTGAGGATGGAAGGCTGGCCGGACTCTGTACCCGATAATTTCCATCAATGCCTAGAGGCCGTTACTGGATGGTTGCGTGCCCGCAGGTTGAGGGTGAATCCAGAAAAGATGGAGATCCTTTGGCTGGGTTGTCCGGACGGAGGAGAGATTCGGTTACCTACCCTGGACGGCGAGGCACTATGCCCGATCCCTTTCCTGGTTTGTCCTTGAATCAATAGGTGTAGTTTGGGGTTCTTTGCCCCGAGTCTGGGATCCTCTTGGACCCTCTGCTGACAATGGAGGCTCAGGTCTCTGCTGTGAGCAGAGTTGCATTCTTCCATCTGCGACAGGCTAGGTGACTGGCTTCCTATCTGTCCAGAGATGACCTGGCTACGGTGATCCAGGCTACGGGCATCTCAAGATTAGACTACTGTAATGCCCTCTACATTGGCCTGCCTCTGTCGGTGATCCGGAAACTTACGCTGGTGCAAAACGCTGCTGCTCGGCTTCTTGCTGGGGTGCCAGCAAGGTGTCACAATACTCCAACTTTGCAGCAGTTGCACTGCTGCCGATTGAGCACCAGATTACCTTCAAAGTGCTGGTTCTTACCTTTAAGGTCTTATATGGTCTAGGGCTAGCATATTTGAGGGACCGCCTCACCCCCTACCAACCCCAGAGATCACTCTGTTTGGAAAATCAGAATTTGCTTGAAGTTCCCAACTTTAAGCCTTTCCATATGATGGCTACTAGGCGCAGAGCCTTCACGGTTGTGGCACCTTGCCTTTTGAATGCTCTGCCAGCTGAAACGCGAGCTCTTTGTGACCTATTCTCTTTTTGGAGAGCTTGTACAACGTATCTATTCTGGTTGGCATTTGAATCCTGTTGATTGGAAATTGTTTTTGGTTTTATGATGTAATGTACTGCTTGTGTTGTATTGTAAACAGCCTTCGGGGAGTGGCAGAATAAAAGTTGGAATAATAAAAAATAAAAAAATAAAACATCAGTATAGTATAATAATTTCCCCAGATATTTGAAGCTTTTTGTTTCCATTTGTATTAACTCTGTATTCAATATCCAATGGAAAAAAGGTATCCTTTATTACTGCTAGTTAGTTATGTGGAACAGCTGCTCCAGGGCAATGCTTCTTCTCAGAAGTTCCAGCTGCAGCTCCGAGGGAAAAAGAAACCCCTGGGATCGTAGCTCCCAGAACCACTCAACTTTCCTGTCCAACTTCAAATCAGTCTCATTTTAATGGTGAACACAAAGATTGTAAATCTCACTACTTCCTTCAGTGCCAACCATTCCATTAGGCAGAGACTCAAGCAAGACATAATTACAAAATTGCTGAAGAATCTCCTCTCTCTCTCTCTCTCTCTCCTCTCTCTCTCCCTCTCCCTCTGTGTGTGTGTGTGTGTGTGTGTGTGTGAGAGAGAGAGAGAGAGAGAGAGAGAGAGAGAGAGATGCCTACCTGGTACCTTTTTAAAGGTATCCTTCTGAATTTGGGTTCAGTGGAGGACAGTGGCCCCTTGCCAGTGTTGAAATACATTTCAGCTGCTGATCTGATTGGCTTTTGTACATTGAATGTTGTATTTCATCTGGGTAGCAGTTCAGTGTACACTGGGGTACTATTGAATTTAATTAATTTAAATGTAATCTATCCTGAACAGAGATTTATTTCTGAATTGCTGCTTAGAATATACTTTTTGTTGTTTTTGTTTTCATAGTAGATGTGGTTAAATTTTCCAGCTTGGACTTTCATGAGTGTTCTGTGCATCTTTGTGGAATAGTATGCTTGCTTTGGGTACTAATAAAACATTCACTTAGAAAGCTATACCTATAGAAGATTAGTAGATTTTTGAGATGGCGTCTATATACAAGCATCTCTTCTGGCCCCATTCCGATAGTTATTTCATGTTAGACTTGTCAGATCTCAAGGTCTGGTCCTGAGTCTACAGTTTGCATGAATTATTTTCTGACAGGAGACAAAGATATAAATTCTCCAGGTTTGGTTGGCTCCCTCCAGGCAAGTGGTAAATGGTGTGTTCGCACGCACGTAAGACAGTAGTAACTTACTACAATTTCCAAAACTTAATTCATGTGTTGCTGCAACTAGCAGGGGATCTATCCAATTACTTAGTTATTTTCCTCCCTTCCTCACAGTTGCTGTGATGCTAAGATTCACCTTCCATTCTGTCTGCCCTCAGATTCTGGTTAGTATCTAAGAAAAACAAGAAAAGAAAAGGTTACCACTGTCTATAAGACAATAGAGGAGGAAGAAGGAGAAAAGCAAAAGAACCTGTAAGTTTTGAACAGTAATGCATATAAGGGAATCAAAGGGAATATGAAAACACAAGTACACAGGTATATGTAGGTATGGTTAGCATAGTAATATTGCCAAATAGAAACAAAAATATGCAATAAAGCATGAATAAGCAATTAAAGACCAATGGGAGAACAGTGATTTCTCCACATGATTCCTCTCAGAACAGAGATATTTCAGTCTCATTGCTCATTCTGGGCATCTGATACCTTGTCTTGGAAAATCCGGATTATATGTCTCCCTAATTTGCACCGAAACGGCAACCATACAACTTTTCCTCTCCTCTACGCATGTGCATAGCCAATTGCACATTGAGTTTTCACCCTTCGTTTGCTCTGGTTTTTCCAGCACAATGCGGAGCCTGGGCTCCTATCTGGCCCTAGTTCTTCTTCAAGAGCTCCGTCCTCACCTCCCGGGGTTTGTTACAGTGACTTTACATTTTGAATTTGAGCTTATAGAACTTTGACTTGTATCACTGTTCTCCCATTGGTCTTTAATTGCTTATTCATGCTTTATTGCATATTTTTGTTTCTCTTTGGCAATATTACAATGCTAACCGTACTCCGTGTTATAACCTATGCATATGTTTAAACACATTCTAGAGCAGGGCTGCCCAGGAAGTCAATCGCGATCAACCAGTCAATGCCGGGACTGAAGGAGGTCGATCCCAGCCGGATGGGGCGCTTCTCAGAGGGGGCAGAGCCAGGCCGCACCAAACCCCTCCCCCTCCCCGGCTTCGGCACTCCCAGCAGCTTCTCCAGGCTTGAGGATGGCAGTGCCAAGCCAGCCTTGTGCTAGCTATGTCACCACTGGCTTGGCATTGCCATCCTCAAGCCTGGAGAAGCTGCTGGGAGCTCCAAAACCAGAGGGGAGGGGGCGGGGCTTGGCACTGACTGGCTCCGCCCCCTCTGACTTCCACTCTACCCGCAGCTTCTCCAGGCTTGGGGATTGCAATGCCAAGCCAGTGGTGGTATAGCTAGCACAAGGCTGGCTTGGCACTGCCATCCTCAAGCCTGGAGAAGCTGCTGGTAGAGCGGAAGCTAGAGGGGGGCAGAGCCAGGGCGTGCCAAACCCTGCCCCTGCCCCGCCCCAGCCCCGCTCCTGCCCCGCCCCACTCCAGCCTTGAGGAGGTAGGTAGATCTTTCTGACTTGGTTTTATTATAAGTAGCTCGCATGCTGAAAAAGTGTGGGCACTCCTGTTCTAGAGCATTGGTGGATTGTATTTTTGATGCATGTATGCATGCTTGTTGATTCATATTGCATCTCACTATCATTGCATATGCTTTATCTATGCTCATATATATGTTCAGCTCTATGACATTTCTATCGTGATTATGTCCATTTCAGTGTATTGTCGTATATCTCTGATTTATTGATATATTGTTTACATGATATGAGTATATAGTGAATATCTGTTACATTACCTACCTATACCTGTGTTTGTATTCCTTGTACTTGTGTTCTCATATTCCCTTTGATGCAATATACGCATTACTGTTCAAAACTTATAGGTTCTTTTGTTTTTTTCCTTCTTCTTCCTCTATTGTCTTATAGACAGTGATAACCTTTTTCCAGACCCTTTTCTTGTTTTTCTTAGCTCTCAGTAAGCAGGCCTCCCAGTGTCTTGTCATTCTGGTTAGAATCTAACCAGGCTAGATTACATGTCCCCTTTCCTGTCTAATTAAGTAAGGTATAATCCATTATTTTCACATTGATTTGAGAACACCCCACTTAGATAAGATTTGTGTTTTAATTGGCAAACAAGAAAATTTGTTTTTTTCCTCTCTGTTCATTTTTGTGTGTGCATATATGTGTTTATATGACAAGCTGAGAAGAGCTGTGGTTAGTGTTTAAAGCATAATGCTTTGTAACATCATCAGAGGCCATCCCTAGCTGTCAAGCATTGGCTTAGAGACATCACATTCAGGAACATTACTGAACTGGCACCCCAGTTTCACGGAACTAAGAAAATATTTGTCAAGAATGTGTGGACTAAATCTGATGTTATGTGGGATGACATCTCTTTATGTAATGAAGGCTACTTCTCCCTGCCTGCTCTTCAGATCTGCTCTGTGGGTTCAAATCTACTCTGTAGCTAATTTAAATCCTATGAAGGGGCCTAGGCTATGGAAAATTCAGCGTATCAGTGGAGGTCATTCCTCTGCTAGAAAAGCATAATTGAATGCTACCATGGACTAATATTAAGACAACTTGGGGGGTTGGGTGTGGGGTTTTTCTGTGTGCACGGCTATTCAGTATTTTCTGTTATAAATTTAGTTACCTAAAATCTCATGAATTGAGATAAAACATTTTTACTGCTCCTGCAGATCTTTATCCTCAAGATGTTTCAATTATTGTAGCCTTTTAATGACTCTTTAGAAGGGTCTGTAAAACAAATGCATGGAAGTCCCCCAATTTTTTTCTCTTGGCTTTTCTTCGCGAATGAAGATTCTTTGGAAGGACTCATTACATGCTTTCTACAAGTGCATTGGTGACTAAAAAGACCAATCTTGAGATAGGCAAATCTGGTTGCAGAAAGCACAGCCGAAGGTCTCCTTGGGTGATGTTGTTTCCAGGTTGCGGTTCTTTCTACGTTGTCTTTTCTCTTCGAGACCCGTTCGGTGTGACTTCTCGAAAGAGGCCGCAGCATTGTGGATAGTGTGTCTCCATGCCTCCCGATGTGAGGCCAGGGTGGACCATTGTTGGTGATCAATCTGGCTGATAAGGGAGTCCTTATATCTCTTTTTTGGGGCACCTCTCTTGCGCTGACCCGTGGCAAGTTTGCCATAGAGTAGTATCTTTGGGAGGTGGTGGTCCTCCACCCTAGAGACGTGCCCTGCCCAGCGCAACTGTGTTCTCAATAGCGTGGCCTCAATGCTGGTGATCCCTGCTTGCTCAAGGAAAGCAACATTCATCACATAGTCAGTCCAGTGTTTGTTTAGCATTGTGCAAAGACAGTGCTGATGAAAGCGTTTGAGGAGTCATAGGTGTTGGCGATAGGTGACCCATGTTTCAGACCCATAGAGGAGAATAGACAGTACAATAGCTCTGTACACACTGATTTTGGTGCTTTGCCTCAGGTGCTTGTTGCTCCAGACTCTTTTGTGAAGCCTTCCAAATGCACTATATGCTTTTGTTAATCTATGATCTATCTCTTTATCAATTTTGGCATCTGAAGAGATGATGTTTCCTAGGTAGGTGAACTACTGAATGGACTTAGCTGACGTGGGGATGATGGTGTTCTTCTTGTGGTGCGGGCTGGTAGAGAACTTCCATTTTCTTCAGGCTGACTTCCAGCCCAAACAGCTCTGCAGCTGTTGCAAAGCAGGATGTTAGGTGCTGCAGGGCTGCTTCTGTGTGGGTGACAAGGGCAACATCGTCAGCAAAAAGCAGCTCACGGACTAGATAGTTTAGACTTAGAGTCTTAGTGCAAGCCCTCAGACGGCTTAAGTTGAACAAGCTGCCATCATTACGATAGCGTATATATAAGCCGTCTTCTTCTTCGAGGTCTGCCGTAGCCCTTAGGAGCATCATCCTGAAGAAGATTGTAGATAGGGTTGGTGCAAGAACACAGCCTTGTTTCACTCCATTAGTTATTAGAAAGGGCTCTGAGAGAGCATCGCCGTATCTGACTGGACCGTGCTGGCCCTCATGTAGCAGGATAATCATTTTGAGGAATTTGGGGGGACATCCTAGACATTCCAGGATCTGCCACAGACCTTTTCTGCTCACAAAGGCTTTGGTGAGGTCAACAAATGTTACATAGAGTCCTTTGTTCTGCTCTCTACATTTCCCTTGCAGTTGTCTAAGGGCAAAAACCATATCTGTGGTGCTCCTATTAGCTCTGAAGCCGCATTGGCTTTCAGGGAGAAGTTCTTCTGCAATAGCAGGAACTAATCTGTTCAGGAGTATACTTGCAAGGTTTTTCCAGCAATGGAGAGCAGAGTTATACCTCGATAGTTTGAGCAATCAGATTTTGTTCCTTTTTTCTTATGCAGGGTGATGATAGCTGCATCTCGGAGATCTGGTGTTTGGAATATGATACTATAAATAGGCGATATATATTATATCTAATTTAGATTATATCTGTAATTTGTGACATGCCGTTAATAATACTGTAAGTGCAATAAGTGTGTGTGTGTGTATATATATCTCTCATGTCAGGAGCGAACCAGTTGTATTGCATTAAAAACAAACAAACAAACAAAATACAAAGTTTGCAGACTTTGTATTCTATTAAATGTCCTTTGACCAGTAGCTATCCACTTGGAGTGCCTCTGTGTTGCTATAAGAAGGTCCTCCATTGAAAAACGTCCACCTGACTTCCGGTTTGGGGAGGAGAGCTGGTGGACGCCTTACGAGCGAGCTCCGTGGAGCAACTGTCAGTGAGCGAGTTTGGGGGGAAAAAACGGCAAACCCGGCGCCCACTCGAAGCAAGGAGTGGTGCCCGAGCACCGGGGGCGAGCCACAGTGCTTTGGTTGAAAGCAGGTGCCCTCAAACCAACCCGGAGAGGGCCCCGCCGACGCCTCGCTGCGCGGTGCCGCGAAACCGCCCAGACAGAGGAGCTACAGCCCGCAAGGGCGAAACTCCACAACACCACACCTCCCCCAGCTTCCTCAAGATAGCGGAGGAAAAAGGGAAAGGAAAGATAACCCCCAAGGAAAATTGGGGAGTCTCACCAAGAGGCAAACATCTTTAATATCAGTGCCATAGAGGATAACTAATTGCGGTACAAGAAAGCGAAGCCTTGAAAGGGGGCAGTACCGCTTTAAGAAGGGAAGAGACAACCTTATCCGTGGAGAAGCGGCCCCAGGTGAAACGAACGGAGGAAGAAAGAGTGCAGACCAGGACGAGGACGAGGAGAAGTAGTGGTCCGAGCGGCCCGAGAAGAAGGGGTGAGCGACGGCTGGTGGAGGCAAGAGTGCGAGAAACGCGAGAAGAGCGGAGGTGAGGAGCGGGACGAGGAGCCAAGGAGACCGTGAGTGACAGTTCGATCGGAGGCGTGGAGGCAAAGAGGCAAAGAGGGAGAGCTTAACGTGGAGGTGCTTAACGTGGAGTAAGAGAAGAGAAGAGAAGAGAAGAAATAACTAAAGGCTTCGAAACAAGCCCTCATCTGAAGCATAACACGGTGGCACAGATTGCGCCACGGTGTAGGAAAAGAACGGAGACGGAGACGAAGTGATACAACGGCCTATATCAGAAATACTCCAAGCACACCGTGAGGCCCGCAAAGGAAGGAAAAAAGAGGGAAAGAGGAGAACGACTATACTTTAAGCTCCACTTCAAGCCTGCCAATACTTACCCGGCTAATCTAGATAGCCTTTATACTAACAAACATACTGAACCCAACATTTTATAAAGAGTCCCAATAGAGGATTCATTAGCAACCAACAGAGGATATATTAATAATCTTTAAGTTTAAATAACAAACTGAAACAGTCTTTCTTCTTGGGAAACAAATATAAAAAATTTAAAATTGTAATAACTCAAAACTCAAAAAATATGACTTCCAGGAGGAAACCGAACAGAGAATTGCAAAGCCTGATAGGCCAGCCAGGCCAATTGGGGCAAATTGGCAGAAGAGAATCCTTTCAAGAAGATACACAAGTAAAAGACCAACTGAAAGAGCTGATTTATGAAGTTAAAAGACTAAATGAAGCAGCAGCCAAAGGAGCGGAGGAAAGAAGGCAGATAAATGATGGAATTCACGATTTGAGGAAAGACATGTCTACCATCAGAAATGAAGTAATTGCCCTATACGATAAAGTCGATATCCTACAAAGGAAGGAGGAGGACACAAGAAAAGTGTTATATGTTGAACAAAAAAGAATAAACGAACTGGACAGAATCCAAGGAGACCTGGATAAAAAAAATATCCAACTGGAACTCTTCCAGAAAGAGTTCCAACTTCGCCTGAGAGGGGTGCCGGAGCAGGAGAACGAATCTTTCGAGGGTACGATGAAAACCAGCATAGAAATAGTGGCAAAAATTCTTCAGAAACAAGAAACATACATTGAAGAAAAAATTGACAAGGCGTTCAGAATTCATACTGCCTTTTCCAAAAGAAATAAATCAGAACGTGATATACTGTTACAATTTAACTCTACCAAAATCAAAGAAGAAGTATTAAAAGGACAAAAGACAACTCCCGCTATGTATAAAGGGAAAAAAATTATCATTTTGAAAGAAATACCCAACACGATCCTGGAAAATAGGAAGAATTATTATTTTCTTACGGATTTATTAAAATCTAAGGATATAAGATTTCGTTGGGAAAAATAGAAGGAATCCAATTCTCGTGGAGGAATGAGAGATATTGGATCAATTCCAGAGAGAAAGCGGAGGCATTTTACAAAAAATGGGAGCATATATTAACCAAAAAGGACAATCACTCGACAAAGAAAAAGGAAGGAGGAGAGCATAACTCCAGAGAAATAAGGAGAACTCAAAAGAGAGAGGATCAAAAAACCCCCGTTCAGAACCAAGATAGAGAAGACCGGCTGGCGGTGCAAGATCATCAACCTAACCATCAAAATAAAGAAGAGGAAGTAGAAGACGAAGAGGAGGAAGAAGAGGATGGAGATCATGATGAAGAGACCGACCAGAAAGAGGGACTCAGTGAGGACGCGGAGGAAGAAGAGGAAATCTAAGACAGAATTATGGAGGTAAAATGCTTTTCTCTTAACATAAATGGTTTAAACATACCGGAGAAAAGAAAAAATACATTTGCCTTCCTGAAGAAACAAAAAGCAGCCATCATTGCAGTCCAAGAGACTCATATAAAAACCAGCAGAGCGGACCTTTTGGAAAATAAACATCTGGGAGTCCTCTTTACCTCTTCTGTAGAAAAAAAGCAAAAGGGGGTGGCGTTATATATTAAGTCTGATTTAAAGCCTAATTTTGAATTCAAAGATGATGAGGGGAGATTCGTTGCATCTTCCATAAATCTTAAGGGGAAAAAGATTTTGGTAGTTTGTATTTACGCCCCAAACGGGCCAAAAGCGGCATTTTTCGAAGGTTTAAATAAGAAAATGGCACAAGTGGAATGTGACAGTAACATTATTATGGGGGATTTTAATGGTGTTGTCAACAAAAATTTAGATAAAAATTATAATAATGTTAAAAATCAAAGTGTTTTGCATACCCTACCAAAAACCTTTTTTGAATTAGTTGAAAGTTATAATTTAATAGATACGTGGAGATTTCACAAAAATAATACCAAAGATTTTACTTTCTTTTCGGGAAGAAGGAAAACATGGTCGAGAATCGACATGTTATGGATCTCCAAAGATTTAATTTCAAGTAGCGTAAATGCAAAAATTCAAACAAGACTAATCTCAGACCATGCCCCGATTGAAGCCACAATAAAAATAGGGAAAAGACAACCTAGCTGGAGACTCGCGGATTGGCTACTCCGTTCGGAAGAACAGATAGAAAAAAATAAAAAATTAGTTAAAGAGTTCTTTGAGTTAAATGATTTGCCAGACACTGAAATTATGAATCTGTGGGACACTAGTAAAGCAGTGATGCGAGGGCACTTTATAGCCCAAGCAAGCTACTTGAAAAAACAAAAAAATAAGGAACTCACAGCACTGCAAAAAGAATTAGACTGGACAGAAAAAGAACTGAAAAAAAACCCTAAGGATAAAAAACTCGAAATGAAGAACCAATTAGTTAAGAAACAACTGAACTTATTAACAACTGAACACAATGAAATTTTTTTTTAAATCTTTTTTATTTGCATTTTTGAGTCATATAACATAAAAACATTCAAAAACCTCAGAAATCAGATAGTAAGAGGACGGGGAGTGCGGGGGGAATAGCATTAGAGGGGGATGGGGTAGAAGCAAAGGAAAATAAAAAGGAGTTAAGAAAGCGAGAAAGAAAGGGAGAAGAAAAAAAAAAAAAAAAAAAAAAAAAGACCACCAGAACACCAGGAGTGTAGCTTGGGAGGTGGGTTAATAAAAAAGAGGGAATAGTTAGTCCATGATCTCTCTTCCATATAGATGTTGGCTTCCAGTTCTGGAGTAGGGTGTAGTTTATCCTTGGTAAGATCCCTTCCGCTTTGAGTCCGGCTTTTTGCCATGTCCTCTCCTTCCGACCTAAGGTCTTAGTCCTCAGGTCTCATTCTTATTTAACTCATTCTACTTCTCGCTTTTCATTTCCAGTGCCTTCAAGTAATTCTTTACTCGGTCCCAGTTTATCTTGTTCTTATTGCTGGAATCACTTATCAAGTTTTTAAGGTTATCTAAGTCCATTGCCTCTCTTACTTTTATTAGCCACTCCTCTATACTCGGTATTTCCTTCAATTTCCATTTTTTTGCTAGTTCGATTCTAGCCACCGCTGTGACGTAAAAGAAAATTTTATCCTCATTATCCTTTATGTCATTGTTCATTAAATTAAGTAAATATTGTTCTGGTTTTAATTCCACTTTGTAGTCCAACATTTTCGTCACGTGGTGGTGAACCGCCATCCAGAAATTCTTAACTTTTTTACAGGACCACCAGCAGTGCAAAAAAGTTCCCTTGTGTTCGCCACATTTCCAACACTTGTTCTTTAGATTTTTGTAGAACTTTGCCAGCTTCACTGGAGTTAAGTACCAATGAAAGAAGATTTTAAACCAGTTTTCCGTGATACTGGTGGGTCCTGCATATTTAGTTTTTTTCCTCCACAAAATTTCCCATTCCTGTAAGAGGATGGAGTGCCCCAGCTCTTGTGCCCATTTCACCATTGTTTCTTTTATTGTCTCTTCCTCCGTATCCCATTGGAGCAGCTTATTGTATAACATGGAGATTTGTTTCTTTTCTCCTTTCATTACTCTCTCCCAAACCTTTTCCTGGCTGGAGAAGTCTTTCTTGACATCCAACTTATAGTACTCCTTAATTTGGGCATAATGAAACCATGAAATGGCTACGCCTTGATCTCTTAACTCTTGTAAGGTCTTCAGCCTCCAGGAATTGTTGTATTTTTGTAATAGAACTTTGTAGGTTGGCCATTTCGCGGCGGGGTTCTCTTTCACCTGTTGAGCCTCTGTCGGAGAGATCCAAAGGGGGGTCTTCGAATAAAATAAGTCTTTGTACTTGTTCCAGATCTTCAGGAGGGCGGCTCTAATGAAATGACTCGTAAATTTCTTTTCCACCTTGGCTTTGTTGTACCAAAGGTACGCATGCCAGCCCCTCCTCAGTTCATGGCCTTCCAATATCAGTAATTTCTTTTTCTCTAATTTTGCCCAATCTGTGATCCAACTCAACGCCGCTGACTCGTAATATAATTGGAAGTTGGGGAGTGATAAGCCCCCTCTTTCCCTCTTATCCGTCAATACCTTATACTTTATTCTGGCCTTCTTTCCTGCCCATACGAACTTCAAGATGTCTTTCTTCCACGTTATGAAGCTGCGATTCGTTCTTATTATCGGAATTGTTTGGAAAAGAAACATCATGCTTGGTAGAATGCTCATCTTAATGACAGCTATTCTGCCCAGGATACTGAGCTTCAGGTACTTCCACTTTTCCAATTTCTTCCTCAGGTGTTTCCAATTCTCCTCATAGTTATTCTTTAAGAGTTGATTATTGTTAGCCGTCAATTGGATACCCAGATATTTTACTTTCCTAGCCAGGGAGTATCCTGAGATCTCCTGGAGTCGCTCTCTTCTTTCTTGTTTAATATTTTTAGTTAGAATTTTGGTTTTTTCCCTGTTTATCTTCAATCCCGCTACCTCTCCGAAGTCTTGAATCCTCTTCGTCCATAGGTGTATTGTTTCCAAAGGGTTTTCGATGGTACACACGATATCGTCGGCGAATGCCTTGACTTTGTATTCCTCCCCCTGAAGTTTAAGACCCTTTAGCTCGCGGTCCGATCTTATTGTTTCCAAAAGCGGCTCCAACAGTAGGACAAAAAGCAGGGGAGAGAGGGGGCACCCTTGTCTTGTACCCCTCCTGATGTTTATACTTCCTGCATTTTGCCCATTGATTAAAAGGTTTGCCGATTGGGTCGTATAGATTGATTTAATCGCATTGGAAAAGAAATATCCCATGTCCCGTTCTTTTATTATCTCCAACAGCCAGTCCCAGTTAGCATTATCAAATGCCTTCTCGGCATCCAAAAACAGTAAGGCTGTCTCTTTCTGCCTATTGCTTTCATAGTATTCGATGGTGTTGATCACCGTTCTTACATTGTCTCTCAGCAATCTATCCGGCAGAAAGCCTGTTTGATCTTCATGTACAATCTCCTTCAACACTGTTTTTAGCCTGTTTGATATTACTGCAGCGAATATTTTGTAGTCGCAGTTCAGGAGGGAAATGGGTCTATAATTTTTCACATTTGTTGGGTCTGAGCCCTCTTTGTGTATAAATGTAATATTTGCCTCCTTCCATGTGTCAGGGATTTTCGCTTCCGACAACGCCTTGTTCATTATTTCTTTCAAATAAGGTAGCATCTCCTCTTGAAATACCTTGTAGTAAGTCGCTGTCAGCCCATCTGGGCCCGGGGTCTTATTCTTTGGCATCCTCCGGATTGCTTCTTTGATCTCCTCTTCGCTCACCGGCTCGTTCAGGATTTCCCTTTGATCTTCCTTTATCCTTTCCAATTTCAATTTATCTAGGTAAGCTGATATCTTTTCCCGCTCGATCTCCTCCTTTTTATACAACTCCTCGTAGAAGATTTTAAATTGTTCTGCTATCTCTTCTTGTGTATAGAGGTGCACGTTATCCTTCGTCAGCTGCGAGATACATTGCTTCTGTCTTTTCTGCCCTAATTTTCTTGCCAGAAGTTTCCCCGGTTTATTAAGATATAGGGAGTAGTTCAATTTAAGCCTTTTTACATTCTTCGCAATTTGTTCCTGTTGGAGGGCATTGAGCTCATTTCTAATCCCGTCAATCTTTATTTTAAGATTTTTATCTCCCGGTTTAATCTTCAATTGTCTCTCCTTCTCGGCTAGTTCTTCTAGTAATGCCTTCTCCTTTTCGGTTCTTTTTTTGTTCTTGCGAGCTCCCTGCTGAATAAAATGCCCTCTCATGACGGCTTTGCTAGCGTCCCATAGCGTCTCTTTTTTAATGTGTTCCGTATTATTTAATTCGAAATATTCTTTTAATAGTTTTTTATTGTGTTCTATATCTTCCTCTGATCTGATTAGATATTCATTGAGACGCCACCTCCATTCTCTCTTAGTCTTATTCAACACCATCGTCATGGGGCAGTGGTCCGTGATTAACCTCGGCAAGATTTTGATTTTATCGATTTTAGTTAGCAGCGTTTTTGAGGCCCAGACCATGTCGATCCGGGACCAAACTTGGTGGCGGGGCGAGAAATAGGTGTAGTCCCTTTCAGAGGGGTTTCTTATTCTCCATATATCTTCTAGGGCATTATCCTTCTTTAAATTTAAAAAATTCATTGGAAGTCTACCCCCTTTTGGGTCTTGACCTTTGCCTGCTTTTCTGGATTTATCCAGTTTCGTATCCAGTACCCCATTGAAATCACCCATTATTAGGAGTCCCTCATAGCTATGCTCTTGCAATTTGTTTCTCAGCTGTTGAATGAATTTCGTCTTGGGGCCTGTTGGGGCATAAATATTACATACCATGATTTCCTGTTGACTTACATTAATTTTAATCCCCACCATTCTCCCATCGTTGTCTCTAAAGGCGAAACTTGGTTTTAGAGATTCCTTCGCGTAAATGACCACTCCTCGCTTTTTCTCCTGGGCGGCTGAGTGGAATTCCTTCCCCAATTCCTTCCTACTTAGGTGTGAGACATGTTTCTGTGCTATATGTGTCTCTTGTAGAGCCACCAAATCATAATTTCCCTTCTTTAAATAGTTAAAAATCATATTTCTTTTATTAGGGGAATTTATCCCATTTACATTATTTAAATATATCGTCACATCCATCATTAACAGTGTCTACTGCGTCCATTTCTTCCTGGGTTTCCTCTTCGGGTTGACCACCCTTTTCTTCAACCTCCTCGGATGAATTCGGTCTTTGCCTTTTCTTAATCTGTTTTTGATACTCATCAGTACTCTTGGATTCTTTGGACGGGCCTGGTTGTTCCTCTTCTTTCTTTTTTCCTCCTCTCTGGCTATTCTTCCTTTTTTCTTCCTCTTTATTTGCTTGAAAAGATAACTTAAGTTCCTTATAGAACTCCTTAGCTTTTTCCTCCGTCCCGATCCAATGCTTACTGTCTTTGAAGACCAGGGAGATGCCCTCGGTCTTCTCCCACCTAAACTTCACCTGGTGTTTCTTTAATTCATCCGTTAAAAAATAATATTTTTTCCTTCTACTCAAAGATAACGGAGTAAATTCCTTAAGGATTATCACTTTTTTTCCCTTATAGGTTACCGGGGCTTTGTGCTTATTCTGAAGAATTTCATCCCTTAGGGACCTTCTTGAAAAAGACACCACCACATCCCTTGGTAACTTATTTCTTTTCGCGTAGTTGGTATTTATTCTTTGTAGTTTATCGATGGAGTGGAGTATTTCCTCCGATGTGGTCTTTAGCATTTCTGCTATTATCCCTGCCATTGCATTCTTTAATTCTTGAAGTTCCATCTCTTCAATCCCCCTAAATCTAAGTTGAAACTCTGTCTCTTTTATTGCCAGTTGTTCTTGCTGTCTCTCGAGTTTTTTATTCATCTCCTCAATTTTATTGATTTTTTCTTCATTCTTCTTCTGTGATTTTATTATAGCCACATTGTCCTTCTTGATTTCTTTCATCTCATTTTGCATTCCCTTCATTTCTTTTCTCAATCCTGCAAGTTCTTCTTTAAGTTCTTCTTTGAATTCCTTTTTCATGATGCCCAACTCCTCTTTAAACATTTCTTTCATTTTTTCCTGCATCCTCTCACTATTTCCTTGTAGCTGCTCGTGAAATTCCTCTTTCATCTTATGTATTTCAGCAATCAGATCTTTGCTGGCTGCTTCTCCTGGTAATGAGTTCCTCCTGGGGGTTGACATGGCTGGGATTTTATTTACTTTTTTTGAGATCACAAATTTCTCCATCAACTTAAGTTCCTCCCTTTGACAGTTCCTTAAAATAATCCTTAGAATAATTGGGTTGCCAAATTTAAGGGTTTCTTAATTAAAGGAGCGGTTGTTTCCCCCGGTTTGTTCTGTAGCTGTTTCTATAGCTGGAGTGTATGGGTAGGGCTAAGGGAATACCAGGGTTGGCCGGGGATCGGCTCTCACCCGACCGCTCCCTTTTTCCCTCTCCCTCGTCCTCAATTCGGAGAGGCTCTGCAGCCTTCCCTCCAGATGACCCCCGGTTTTACCTCTTGGGGCGTCTGTACGCGTTGCCTTGGCAGCAGGTTGTTTTGCCGGGGACTCCCCCCTCTCTGACGCGGTCACTGGCAACGTCACGCCGTCACGTCGTCGCGCCGTCACGCCGTTGCGCGCTCTGCGCTCTCTCCTACGTCCTTCACGTCCTCTGCGCGTCTCTCGGAGCCCCTTTCCGCCACACCACCTCAGCTGCTCTTCTTAAAGGTACCGTACCTGGGGGACCCCTTTGTCTTCTCCCTCTTCGGTCTTTACTTTTTACCTTCCTTCCTTCCTTTCTTCTTAAAGAAGAACAAGTAAAACAAGCTGAGCCCGAGTTAGTCTCAATAGTTGGTTATCTCTCTTCCCATCTTCTCTGTTTATTAGAAATATAGTCAACATTTTGGAATATCTGGACAAAAACATTGGGAAAAGAACGGCTTTAATGTTTCTAGATGCAGAAAAAGCCTTTGATCAGATAGGATGGGATGTAATCGAAATGGTAATAAGAGAATTAGACCTAGGTTATTATTTTTCAGCTGCAATCAATGGTATTTATAGAGCACAAAACGCCACAATAATAGTAAATGGCCAGAAATCGGGGAACTTTGAAATCCAGAGAGGGACAAGGCAGGGGTGCCCACTTTCCCCTTGATATTTAATTTAGTACTGGAACTTCTTTTAAGAAGAATAGTAAATAATACAGAGTTGAAGGGATTGAAATTAGGCAAATTCGATTACAAAACATATGCATTCGCAGATGATTTAGTTTGTATTATAGAGAACCCTGCGGAAAATATAGAGAGATGGATTTTAGAAATAGAAAAATTTGGCGATATCTCGGGCTTTAAGTTAAATTAAAAAAAATCGAAAATATTGATAAAAAAATATTCCAGCTGAAGAGAGAGAAGAAATTAAAAAAAAATCGGGTATGGAAATCGTAAAAAAAATTAAATACTTAGGTATTACCATCTCTACAAACAATTGTCAACTTATAAAAAACAATTACGAAAGGGTATGGAAGGAGATCAAAAACGATCTGCATAAATGGAAAAACTTAAGCCTATCGATTTTGGGAAGAATATCCGCGATTAAAATGAAAATTTTTCCCAAAATAAACTTTCTGTTTCAGATGCTCCCTATTTTGAAAAGTAATTTTATTTTAAAGAAGTGGCAATCAGAATTGGCAAAATATATTTGGCAAGGGCGAAAAGCCAGAATCAAACAAAAATACCTTATTGAGAGAATTAGTAATGGCGGCTTTGGGGTGCCCTGCTTAAGTACTTATTACGAGGCGAATTGCCTAGAGGCGCTGAGAGAATGGATTAATTTGAAAACAAATGTCAACTAAATTTGGAAGGCGCCGAGAACAAATTCGGGTGGCATGCCTATATAATTTATGATAAAGCCCCAAAAGATAATAATTTTAATAACCACATAATAAGAGCCGCCCTATTTAGGGTTTGGAATAAATATAAAAACGATGGTACAAAAGATCCCCAAATGGGCTTCCCCATTGGAAGCATTCCACTTAATTAAAATAGAGGATAGGGAGTGGCCGACCTATAAAGACATCCTGAAAAAGGAGAAATCCACTCTGGTAATTAAGAAACAAGAGGAACTGACAGATTACAAATTAAGCTGGTTTCAATATAATCAACTGAAGAAAAGGTTTTTGATAGACAAGCAGGTTGGCTGGGAGTGGATACCCCCCAAGGTGGAAAAAAATTGGATATATTCGGAAAAAAAAACAGTAAGTCTACTGTATAATTTTATTTTAGAACAAGACTTTCAAGAAAAACCCATTAAAGAATACATGCAAAAATGGGAAGCAAATGTGGGGCATCCCATTCCAGCGGAAGAATGGGATTCACTGTGGAAAAAGAAATTAAAATTAACATACGCATATAGTTTAAAAGAGAATATATACAAAACTATATATAGGTGGTATATCACCCCCAGCCAGCTAGCAAAGATAAATAAAAACAATCAGGATGCATGTTGGAAGTGCAAGACAAAAAAGCCCGGAGTTCTTTCTGTTAAACATTATTGGACCAGGAAAAAATAAAAATTTGGAAAAACTTTTGATTTATCTCATAACAGCGGCAAGAATTACATTAGCAAAATGCTGGAAACTCCCTGAAATCCCAACCGAGGAGGACTGGTTATTAAAAGTCTTCGAGATCGCAGAAATGGACAAATTAACATCGGCAATTCGTGGCGATCCCCCAAAAGCTTTTGAACTTACCTGGCAACCCTTTACAAGGTTCATTAAGGAAACGAAGAAGATTAATTTGAAAGGCTTTAAGTTATAGGAATAATCCAGGCATCAAGACCTATAAATGCATGCCTCAAGTGTGAGACGCGAAGTCACGCTTTATGTTTCTCTTACTCTGTATGTGTCATGGAATCCGTGGTATGGATGTTAATGTTACCCTGTAGTCATATCCCACTGCCCCCTTTCCCCCCCCCTACCCCACCCAATTTGTCTGCCCACCCGCTGCGGGTCATATTGCCCACAGCGAGCTGGTTTTACTTGTGATATGTTGAATTTTCTTAATAAAGCTTTTTAAAATTAAAAAAAAAAAGAAGGTCCTCCATTGTGCATGTGGCAGGGCTCAGGTTGCATTGCAGTAGGTGGTCTGTGGTTTGCTCTTCTCCACACTCGCATGTCATGGATTCTGCTTTGTAGCCCCATTTCTTAAGGTTGGCATCTCGTGGTGCCAGAGTGCAGCCTGTTCAGTGGCTTCCAAGTAACTGAGTTTTCTGTCTGCCAAGGAGGGAGTCTCTCATTTGGTATTAGCCATTGATTGAGGTTCTGGGTTTGAGCCTGCCATTTTTGGTTGCTGAGGTGTTCCAGCGAGTGTCTCTGTAGATCTTAGAAAACTAGCGGCCAGAAGTGACTTGCAGCATGTAAAAATATAATTCATGCTTCTGACAAAAATAGAGCCTAACATTAATAAATTGCTGAATAAAGGATGTAGGGAAAATATAGATACAGTGGGACCTCTACTTAGGAATGTCCCAAGATATGTACATTTTAACCTATGAACAATTCCTTGGCCTGGAGTGATGCTTTGGCATCTGAATGTTGTTTTGACCAACAAACAGTGCAAAACAGCAGCATGCTTGCCCCAGTTGCCCCTTTGCGATAAATGGAGTGCTTGAACAAGCATTAAACTCCTTGCACAAAATGGAGCACTCCCACCTGCAGCAAATGGAGTGCACACGAGTGCCAAAAAGAGTGCTCGCACTAAAGGAAGCACTTCCGCCAAAAGCACCTCAAGGAGTTCTCTTGCAAGAATATAGGGCTTCCAGGGAGCAGTCTCTTTCCCTTGTGGCTCAGAACTGCTCTCTGCGTGCCTTTGCCTGCTTGCAACATGCTTTTCTCTGCTTTTTTATTCCTGGTATGTTTGGCTTCAATAAGAGAGAGAGAGAGAGAGAGAGAGAGAGAGAGCAAGAGATCGAGAAATAGAGGGAAGGAGGGAAGCTTGAATTAGTATTGAACATACTGTACAGTATGAAGAAAATGATGTTGGTTTACCTTGCTATTATACTGACCAACACACATTTTGTTGCCTCAAATATGGTTCCTTGCCAGAACTTTGTGCTGCAACTATGTTAAATTTGACCTTTCTTTGTTTACTGTTGCATGTGAATGTGCCATTATACATTATTTGTTATTTATACGTAATTAAATTACATGTTCTTATTTAAAAACAGCATTTCAGTAAGAAAATTTGCTTTGAGATAAGAATATTTTGACTTAAGAACATGGTCACAGAATGAATTAAATTCTTAAGTCAATGTATCACTGTATAAAAAAGAATGCAAAGTTGCGACTGCATCTTTCTCTTTGGCAAATTTCTAATAGGCTGTTAAGTATTATTTTTCAGAGAAGAGGGCAATAGGCCTAATACGTTTGGGAACTTCTTATCCAGATTATCTTGACTGACAACAACAAAAACAACATTTTGACAAGATGTGGACCTGTGATTCTTACTGTCAATCACTAAAAAATTATGAATGATTCTAATACCAGTACAACTTCAAAAGGTTGTGTGATGCATTTCATACTTTTTAATTGGCCAAATAAAGGTATCACTGATTTGTGAATTTTGAATCTTACTGTATTTTGCTGTAAGGTCAACACATCTATTTCTCGATATATTTCCTACAGAAGGAGGCTAGAATGGTTTCCTCTCTACTGACTTCCTGCCAAAGAAAACAGCACCTTAAAACACAGAAACCTCATTGTGTTTCTTCTGCTGCTGCAAGGACTGAAATAGCCGCCTCCTGGAAGACAAGTGACCTCACTATTGAAAGTTGATTATCAAGAGTCTGGAACATATGACTGCTTGAAAAACTGTCCTATAATATCAGCTCATGTAGTGAAAGCAAGCATCCACATTCCTTCTGTGAGGAATAGTCAACTTTCATTGATGATGTTAACTCCAGATTGCACCCAAAATGACCACCTTTAGGATTTGGTGATTTAGGGAAAGATGTCTTTGATGACAAACCACTCTCAAAAATAATGTGATCTTCTTGACCGATAACACTCAAAATTCTGAATAATTATTAATGGAACATTTTAAAGTATCATTTGTACCCTTCCCAACATTCTGAGCTTATTTGTGTATTATTTTCGTATTTCTGCTTCTATTTGTATTTGTTCTTGAAATTGAACAAATAGCTTGCCGTCGCATCTGGTCTGTATATACTCAGGAAGGGCGAGGACATGGACTCTCTCTACCGGGGGATTGTTGCTTGCCTTCCTTTAGAGGCTTGGGGCTCCCAACGACCAAGCTGGACACTATAGATAACTCAAACAGGTTTTATTGCTTAAAAATATGAGTTATCATCACTCAGGCACTTTACTTTGTTCCCCAAAGGGATAAAAGAAATATACTTTACAGTCTCTTAGTTACTTGGGTCCTGGAAGCTTCAGCCAGATGGCTCTTCAAGTCCTCTCTGTCTTTATGGTCTCGAGGTAAGGACACTCGAGACCCTAGCCATCTGGCCTATACTGAAGGTATGTGACCTTCCTCTGGGTGCCAGCCGACTAGTGTAAAGGTGCCTGGGTCTCCTCAACCTACCCAACCATCCAATATGTTGGGCTTTCTGTATGAGATCCAGGGAAAGTCTTTGTCTTGTGTTGAGAGATAGCTTGACCAAGGCTGACCTTGACAAACCTTCAGATATGTCCTCTTCTGGAAAGATCCAGGAAAACTCTGAAAGAAAATGGCTAGATTTCCAAGTCCCTGGGAAAGGGGGTGGAACAAACTCAATTGGGCTCTATTAACAATGATTGACAGGTATTAGGGACCAATAAATGCAACCAAACCTTTGCAAGCAGTGCAAAACTAAACAGGATTGCAGAAACACAATATAACAGTGCAAAACCTTATAAACTCAATGTTTCCCATGCAAGTGGTGCTTGCTGCGCTGTCACAAAAATGTATATTTGGAAACAGTCAAATACATTTCATTCACACAGGCTTATAACATTAAAGCTTGATTGCTTTTGGAAGTTTTTTTCTGGATAGTTGTGGCTATGTTATTTTGATTGATGGGTGGCGGCTAGGGGCGGTTGACCACGTGAAGTGTCACAGATTTTTCCCCATTCTGCAGAATCATTTTTCCCCAATCTGCTGAATCATGAAATTAGGGGGGTGGTGATCATTTCTAAAGTTTTTCTGAAATTGGACAGGATCTGTATTGTAATGATAATTGGGTTAATCACTTTTTGTTACTTTTAGTTAAATAATTAATTGTACCAATGGAAAATTTCAGGGGTGCCTTTCTCCATCATTGTTAGAACTATTGGCATAAAACTGGCTACAATTATAGAACACATTTACCACTGTTAGCCCATCAAGTTTCAGAAGGTTTCACTCATCCACTGATTTGGGGGGAATTTAAAAAAAAACCGCAAGAGTTATCTCCTTGAATTTTCTATACAATAACACAAGAAAATAGGAAATAATTTCCCCAAGTTTCAGAAATATTCATACATCTGCTAATTTTGGGAAATTTTTCAAAGTTTTGAAAAAAAAACATTTTTAAAGCCACAACAATCATTTCATTGAATGTCTCTCATATTAATTAATCGAACTTCAATTTAGGGATTTCTTCCCAGCCCAGGACTGATTTACTTACTTGTATTGAAGTATCAGTTAGTCCTCCTATTTACAGACTTAACCATTTATTGGAATTCTGGCTCCTGCTAGGAGGGAAAAATCTCTCTTCTATCCTAATTACAGATATCTGATGCTGAGCAGAATTCTGAGAAATGTAGTTTAAGGCAGGGCATTTTGAATTCTGAGGGACCGTCTCACCCCATACTGCCCTTCGAGATCACTACGGTCCGAGGATGCCAACCTCCTAGAGATACCTTCGGCGAAGCTCGCAAGATTGACATCTACCCGCCGGAGGGCATTCTCTGTCATAGCTCCTATGCTGTGGAACACCCTCCCGGCCGGAACTCGGGCCATGAAGGACTTGCTCCCATTTAGATGGGCCTGCAAAACTCATCTGTTTAAGCAGGCCTTCGGCGAGTAGGCCCCGCTCATTCTTGAATTGTGTATTATTTTACTGTGTTATTGCTGTTTTTAAATTGTTTTTATTGCCTGTATTTTATTGTGCCTTTGGTTCCTGTAAGCCGCCGCGAGCCTCAGGGAGTCGGCGGCATAGAAGCCCGAATAATAAATAAATAAATAAAATTCTCTGCCATAGGGCTCCTTGCCTTCCCAAACTACATTTCCCAGAATTCTGTGCTTTCTCAGTCTCTTTCCCAGCTCACTTAACTTTTCTCTTCTTGTGGCTAGATGTCATTAATTTAAAGAGAAATGGCAACCTTTTTGGTTTCACTTTGTTTGCTGAAAATGAAACTGACTTTGATATGCTTCAGAGCATTAAGGAATTCACATGCAAAATATTTGGTGAGTTTTGCATTGTAAGTTTTTGCGTGGGTGCCCCCCCCCCTGTTTCTTAATATCTGTTTGTGTATACAAAATTTACAAATTACATACAACTTACTAAATAAAAATGAAGTTTTGCACACCCCTAATAGGCAGTGGCAACAGCAGCTGAAAGGTTGTGAATGCAGTGGCCATGAAATGTGTAAGACTTTGGAAATACTTTTGTGTGTAGCCAGCAGATTTTTTCCCTTCTTTTGCAACCACTGTATGGTCCAAGAGAAACTGCAACTGTACCTCAACAACAGGTATAACAAATTAAAAACTATGGTGTAGTAGCATGTACAGAAACTCAAATTGTGCCATATTAACAGATTTTCCCTTGAAATGGCATTTGTTTGCCTCTTTTATGCATTTGCATATGTGCAAGTAGTACCAACTGTATAACTTGATTTTCTTTTCGTTTTCATGCTTGCATCTAAACATCCTTTAGCACATTCTTTTTTTCAAGAGACATGTTTTCTATTATAAAATTCCACTTACATATTGGGATATTCCCTTGAATTGTGAATGTGTTTATTCCCTTCTTTGTTGAAAAGAATGACTGTGGTTTCTTGGAAATTGTATTAAGTACAGCTTTAATGTTTATTTCTGGCCAAAGACTTCATTGTTTGTGAGCTTTCTATGATCAAGGCTACAAGTGAAACCAAACAATGCATCTATTTGAGTGTAAGAGATATGAGGTTGGGTCATATTGATTACAGGAGAAGATACAATGAGCCTATCAGCAAATGTGAACTCTTCGGGCAGCTTAGGAGGTAAATATGTCTCAAGGACATAATTTCTTTCAGTTTTTCCTTTCAGCGGTTCAAGACTGGATTTTATATAAAGAGTCTGGAATGGAAAAAAAGTTACATGGGAATGGGTTAGCCATGCTTGGCAACATACTTTCTTTTGGTTGAGTTATTTCTGTATGCAAGTGATCTAAATTCTTCTTCTATGATCTCAGCAAATGTCCAGCAATAGTTGGAAAAATCCTTATGGTTTCAATGGTTTATAGCATGCTACCACTAAGATGCTATAACAAGATGAGGGGGGATTTTGCTTCTGGACATCCTGGCTCTAGAATAAAAGCAGAGCAGATAATAGACTGTTTTATTGCCTAGTCATTATCTTCCTCCACCAGGAATGTTTTCTTGGATTGGGTCTTTTCGTATGTAGCCAAAGTGAAAGGCTATTGGAGTAGTGTGCTAATTCTTTTCAGACGAGCTTATAAACTCAAAGAATCATGGAGTGAGGGATGGGCTGGTTTCCAGGCTGATTTATCACAATGAGCGGCTAACATAAATCAGAATTTCCATTATTTCCATTTGGTCAATAAAAGAAATAAAAATATAGTCATAAATAGTTCTGTAGATGAAGGGTATGCCCATTATGAAAGCATGGGTCTCTCCTGCATAGTAAATCATGATACATGAAAAAAAATTAAATAGAGAATAAGATTGATTTAAAAAGTAGATTAATACACAGTTCAAAATACATTGGAACATTACCAACAAGAGCCCAGTCATTGTTGCTGACACTAAAGTCCTAGATTACTGTCAATGCAGTATTAAAACCTTTGTTGGACTTGTTTTCTCCTGGTCTGTCTCGTTGCTGGGATTGAGGTGCTTCAGAAATCCAGTCTTTGTGCATTAAGAAACTATAGTTCACCCATATACCTTGCAAACTGAGGGAAAAAAAAAAAAATAAGAGTTCAATGTGTCTGTGGATTTGGATTTTGGCTAATCAATAAAATTGTTGTTGTTGTTGTTGTTGAAATCTAATTTGAATCAGAGCACCTCAGAATCATGGATCTGCCAAGCTCCCCTTCTCACAGACACACAGATTCTTTCCCTTTCTCAAATTTCCCCAAATCAGAGTTAGTATTGCAGAGAACTATTTCTGATTTGCTTTTCCCCCACCCTTTCAGTTCTATTTTTAAAAGATTTTCAGATTTCATATTTAATGTTTTTTGCTCCCATTCCCTTTTTGATTTAATTATTTTTTGTACATACTAGAGCTGCACAGTGTCACAGGACAGAAAATAACTTGTAGAGACTGAATATTGGGCATTTTTTCCTGCCTACTTACTCCGAGGGAGGGTTTTTAACTCCCTACAGAGCAGCGTTCTGTTTACATTGGATTAATCTACACTGCCAGATAATACAGTGTATTTGATGCATTTGATCCACCCCAGGCCTGGAAAAACCTATGACCACCGCACCACAAAAGTGTCAGGAATATAAGCAAACAGTTTATTGTAAAACATATAAAAAAACACATAAAAAGCAGAAATAAGAAATATATATATATATATATATATATAGATAATTCCAAAAAAAGGTTTTCCAACAGGTGATAAGCAATCAATACTCCAAATGTCTCATAAAGTTCCAGAGGTGACAAAGCCCAAGAACAGCCTGAAATCACAGGTACAGCAAAAGTCCACAAGTTGGGTTTTTTTGGGGTCATGTCAGGAGTGACTTGAGAAACTGCAAGTCACTTCTGGTGTGAGAGAATTGGCCATCTGCAAGGACATTGCCCAGGGGACGCCCGGATATTTTTGATGTGTTACCATCCTTGTGGAAGGCTTCTCTCATGTTCCCACATGAGGAGCTGGAGCTCTCCCCGGATTCGAACCTACGACCTGTCGGTCTTCAGTCTTGCCGGCACAGGGATTTGACCCACAGCATCGCTGGGGGCTCCTAGTCCACAAGTAAGAAGGTATAACTAGTAAAAACCTGAACAGGAGTACATGAGCAGGAACTTCTGGCTCCTCAGATTGGCCTTGAGGCCCTCCACTTTCCAAGCCAGTTTTCTCACAAAGAGAACCATCATTTCCCAGACCGCAATTTCCCAGACTTGAAGGCCCATCACTTTGTGCCACAGGAAAGCCCACCATCCTCTCTAAATCATCAATTAAACCATCAGTTTCTGGCTGATCTACAACAGCATTAGTCTGGGACTTCCAAATGATGCATCCAGGCTAATGCAACGTAATGTAGAATTAACCATTAAATATGCATCTTTACAGGTATGTAGCTGTGGAGACTGTGGGAACGGAAATTTGGAATGGTCATCCATAATCCTAGGTGTCTGTCTCCACAACCATCCTGTGCTCCCTGCCCCATCTCCACAAGGTGCCCCCTGGATTTTGCTCCTAAAAGATAGACACGGCCTCCCTATTTCTGGAGACTTCCCTTTAGCTCCATTGCACTTAGTGATGATGGGATGGATCTACCACCAATGAGTTGGGGGTTTGCCCCAATATGTGGTCTCAAAATGCCAGTTCATGCTACATTTTGGCTTGTGTGGAACCAGACATCAACAGTGGAATATATTATTTATCTATAAATACCTCCATGGGACTTATCTCTTGGTCGGTGTGTATAGGATTGTAGCCTGAGAGACTCTAAAAGAGAATTAAAATGCATGTATTTATTTATAACATCATACTTTCTTTCCAATGATATTTTCTTAACTAATGGTACTCCACCTATCTTCTGACTAATGAGTAAACAACACATTTCAAATTCCTAGCCCCATTTCCATCCCACCTTTATGCTAAAGACAATCCTGTGAAGTTGGTTAGGCTGAGAAGCTACAGTTTACTCAAACACATTAGTGTGATGGGAAATTTGAGATTTGTTCTAATTGGTAAATGTGCATTGGGCAGGAGAACTGTGGTCTTTTCAATCTCACACAGAGGCTAAAATGTCAAAACGGTTGACATATTTTTTGTGCTGCACAAATGTGTTGACTCTTTTATTTTTTGGCAAAGGATGAAGACATTTTTAAATATTCTTTCCATCCCCTCACTATATTTGGCAGAGATGCAGACGTGACTCCCAGTACACGTTACTAGGAATAAGAAATGGCTAGAGCAGGAAATCATGTGAAATGCCAGTGAGCAACTGCCTCTCAGACTAGATATTTTGAGCTCAGGTACTTCTTCATCATTAATGATGTGTCTTCAAGTCATTTCCAACTTTATGACTACCCTAAAGAAAAACTATCATGCAGTTTTCTTGTTAGAATTCATATAGAGATTATTGAATTTTGCCTTTTGAGGTCACCCAGTGGATTTCCATGGTCAAAAACCAATTTGAATCCTTATGTCCCAGAGCCTTAGGTCCATATTCAAAGCATTATGGCACCATGGTGCTCACCTTTTGATGTTTTTATGTTGTTTATCTTCCAAGTCATTTCCGACTTATGTCAACCCTAAGGTGGCCCTATCATGGGGTTTTCTTGGTAAGATTTATCCAGGAGGTATTGCTTTTACTTCCCTTTGAGGCTGAGAGTGACTTAACCATGAACATTTCACAAGTCCCCATTGGTGAACAGGGATTTCCTGTTGCTTCCAGAACCATAATCCAGAACCATAATCTGCAATTGAAACCACTGCACCACACAGACTCACAGATTATTTTTTTTAACAATGTAGTACTATTTCTCTTCATGTAATTTAGGAATTGCTGATACGGAGCTTAGAACTTTTCTTGCTATAGGTCCCAACTACTTCTGGTAATTCTGAAGAAGCAACAAGAGGGGAAGTATTTGGTTCCACCCACCATATGTTTTCCATATGTGTGGTGAATATGCTGTTTCCAATGCATTTTCTTAAAAAAGAAAGTTCTAAGTGCAAGAGGACATGTTCTCTTTCCTTTTGCTACTTTTCATTTCATTTCATTTCACTTTATTTCTTGATTAGTCGCTCTCCACCAAAGGTGCTCCGAGCGACTTACAAATTAAAATAGCATTGCACAATATAAAAACATTTAAAACCAAGCAGGGACTATTGACAGTTAGATCTGATTACAAATTGAATGTGCAACCAAAAAGCCAGGTCTTGAGCGCGTGTGCGAAGGATTGCAGCTCCGACAATGGTGGCAATGAGTTCCACAGAACTTTTAGACTTTAGGAAAATTTCCTGAAAGCATGTAGGGTTTTTTTAGTACATGATTTAAATTAGTGAATCAGTGGAACTCAACATTGGTCTGCAGTACCAAGTTAAATTATTGACATCACATTTTTATGGTCAAGGAGGTGGAAACTGACTGGTAAACATCTGGTTTTGTTAGTGGTTGGGAAGTTCATGTGCAGAGCAGCATCAAGGACCAGGAATTTTTGGGGGGGAAATTAGGGTAAAGAAGAAAAGCAATACAAGGGACAATAGTTGATGTTCCCAAGCTGTCAACAGAAGTCATATGCATTTTCAGATGAATCTGTGTTTGATTTGTCCAACTGGCTTTTTAAAAAAATGGGGCGTAGTCACTTTATTTCTTATATAACTTTTGGGACAACAAAACCATATTTTCTTATTTTTGTCCTGTGCAAACATTTTTATTGCGTTGCTTACTGTAGTACTTTCTGAATCCTATTATGTAAGCCTCTAACTTTTACAAACTGGTTTCGTACAATCCTTTCCCCCCCTAATCTGTAAGTCTGTATTCTTACTCCAGATCCACAGATTTTTAATACTGCAGTTCTACCGACCCTTTCTAGGGCAAAATGGTAGGGAGAACTTAGGTGATTTATATAGGAGAGAGAAGGTAATAAATATAGGAATTCTTCATGTTGTCAGGTACCTTTGTATGGATAGATGGAAATACATTCTCCTTATTGTATCCTCAAAGGTTTCCCCTGTGCTTTGAAATGCAGACATACTTGTTCTGCAAAGATTATTATATTTTTCATCTTTACCTCTAGGATAAGAATCTTGAAGTACCTGATGTTTTCCTTTTATCTTATTTAATCATTTGGCTTCTGGGTAGGATCAATGCCAGAAGCAAGATAAAAGATGATTGGTGTCTGATCTTTTTGAGAACATATATTCTCTTTTGTTTGAACCCCTCTTGCTTCAGAAATGAGAGTTTGAGGCTCACTCTCCTTCCATGTTTGTGTTTCACCTCCAGTTCAGCAAAGGTTTGAAACAGAGTTGTTTGCTTCATAATTTCTCCATAGCTGTGGGTTGTTTTGCCAAAGAGAGAGAGAGAGCCACTTGCCATAATTATTTTGTAGCTTTAGGGCACAGGAAAGACATGTTTCTTTCACTACACCCTTGCCAGTTTGTGATGACAGATCTACCTGATGAAATAAGGCTGAAGTTTCATGGATCTGAGTTTTTGTTGCATGAAGTAGAACAGAAATGGAATCTGGCCGCATAGGGGTGACATTTTTAAGCAAGTTTCATGCTTCACTCACTGATCCCACTCTTTATTACTGTGCTAAAGTGTAGGGAATTGAAGAGTTGAGATGCAGTAGGATTTACCTGCATTCCAAAAACAGTATCGATAGTACAATCTGATGTACAAAGCAAAATAGTTTTGCTTTAAGGTGGCAGTTTAGATCGTTATTATAATTAGAAGCTCTAGGCCTCCTCTTGCCTCTTAATTAATGTGTAATTGCCTTCTTTAAGATGTAGTTCTGCTTTCAGTGAATGCCTGAGGAGATCATTTATAACAATTACCAACCCACCACTACCGTTCTGTTGAATTGCAGGGTTGGGTCACTAGTAGTGTTACTCAAGTGTCTGTAGATCTATTCTTCTCGCCTTTAAACGCTCAGGATCTGTATTATGCAACCAAAAGGAAACTGAAAAGAGAAACTATTTTACTCCACAATATCAATGCAGCTAAATACGAGGGCGGGCCAATAAGTCCATGACCTTTTGAATGAAACACAGGATTTTGGATAAAAAAATCATTTTATTTTTCAACGTAGTCTACTTTGAGCTCTATACGCTTTGTCCAACATTTCTCCATTTTTTTATCCCTTCCCAAAAAAAAAAAAGATTTGTCAAGGCCATCAAAATAGGGATTTGTTTGTGAGATGATTTCATTGTTGGAGTCAAATCTCTTCCCGCCGAGCCATTTCTTAAGGTTTGGAAACAAGAAATAGTCAATCGGGGCTAAATCCAGAGAATAGTGTAGATGAGGGAGCAAATTTGTATCCCAATTCATGGATTGTTGCCATGGCAACTGCACATGTGTCCTGGTGCAAAAAAACTTTGCCAAATGCGGTCATTTTTTCCCCAAATCCTCATTAAATCAACACAATAAGTTGGCATAATATTCACCATTGATTGTTTTACCCTTTTGAAGGTAGGCAATGTGGATTATACCACGTGCATCCTAAAAAAAGGTCTCCATAACTTTATTGGCTGACAAACCCACCTTGGCCTTCTTTGGCACACCGATTCATCCCAAGAAACCCACTGTTTTGACTGCTGTTTTGTCTCTGGTGTGTTGTGGTGGATCCACGTTTTGTCCACAGTTAAAAAATGGTGCAAAACTAGTCCATATTGCGGTTGAACAATGCCAAACACTCTTGCGAAATTGTCACACGATTGCGTTTGTGGTCGATTGTAAGCAAACGCGGCACCCATCTTGCGGAAAGCTTTCTCATACCCAAGTGATCATTTAAAATTGAAACCAATGAGCCATGTGAGATACCTATGGCTTCCACAATCTCTCGCACTTTCAATCTCCGATCGGCCAACACCATATTGTGAATTTTGTCAATTGTTTTGGTTGTAGAGATCTCAACTGGGCATCCAGAATGTTCGGCATCTTCCCTGCATGTACAGCCACAACAAAATTCAGTAAACCACTTTTTTACCATTGAAATTGATAGTGCTGAGTCTCCATAGTATTTATCAAGCTTAGCCTTGGTTTGAGTGATGCTTTCCCCCCGCAAAATATAATGCTAAATGAGCACACAAAATTCACTTTTTTCCATTTTCTCCTCAAATCACTTGGTAGTCTGCTATCAATGGCTGTCAAACAAAAACTAAATGATGCAGCTTGTTCAAATTTTGACAGGAGTCAACTAACAGATGCCTGTTGACAGCAGTGTTGCCCTTTCAGTTAAGAGGTGGGAAATTCCAAAAGTCATGGACTTATTGACCCGCCCTTGTATCTTATAGGGAAATATTTGTTTTAAATTAAGGGATGTCAACCAAATCGTAAGCATATTTACTGTGAAGTAAACCTAACTAATGCTGGACTGGATGCATGAATGCATATTCCTCACATGTTCCAGATGTTACCAGAGTGGATTTTTTTCCAGGATCTAACACAATGAAATACTCTGTAACCAAATTGGTAAGCTTTGAATTGCTTCTGTGTTGTACAGACTCTATTTCCTCTGAAATGTCTTTAAGTGGATACACATTTGGAATACAACGAGAAAGGATAAGAAAAAAATGCTTCAATAATGAAGCAGTCATGCATTTCAGACTCTAAATCCCCCACTATCTAATATTCACAGAAATTTTAAAAAATGGAAATATATTTCAATATTTCTAAAGGGGAAGGACCCCCCTCTCCCTCACTGCTAATAATTTGTATAACTGATGTATCTGCCTTAGACCATTTGGAATACAAAATAAAATAAAACCTAAGAAAAGGAGTCTGTTCTAATCTAATTAAATAGTACTTAAACATTCTTCACCGTGGTCACTGTGAAATCCACATCTGTGGTATTTCCTGCGTCCACGCAGCTGATTCGGATCCTTATTGAAAAGCTTTTGCCAAATCAGGGACTCCAGCCCCACCCATCCACTTCAATAATAAAGCCAGGCAGCGGGGCTTGAGGCCTTAGTTCCTTTTGTCCGCAAAAGCAGCAATAACTCGGTGTTCTCGACTCTTCTAAAAACAACTATTGGTTTGACTCAAGTACTCCAATTTGACTACTCTAACAGACTGCAATTCCAACTTGTGTTCTGGGACCTTTGCTTATCCTACTCAGCCCAGTATGGCATTTTCTTCAACTTTGAAATGTATGGCCTATGGGGGGAAGTTGCTCCAAGGTGCCACGTCCTCTGAGGCGCAGCCTTCTTTGCCCTTGGCAATGAGCAGTAACTTGCCTTCTTTTTCTTCTGTTCCCCTCGCTCAGAAAGGGGGAGGGAAGAAGACTTTTAAACAGCCAACCACCCCTTTGCAGAACCAGGAAGTGGCAGAGCTTGGCCAGAGAAATGCCACTGCAGCGAGATGCTACTGCAGCAAAATGCCACTGCGGCTTGATGCCAGTACTTCTGTTTTAGGCTGCAGCCTAGCCTCTCAGCTGTTTCTGTCTTTTGATGATAGCCTGCTCACACTGCCCATGCTTTCCCTGCCCCATTTACCCCAGCAGGCAGTGGACGCTACAGCGATCCCTACGTATATCAACAACAGGGGTACAAGCCTAGAAGGCCTAGTAGTAATCAACACACAAAACATATATAATGAACATTTATCTCTAATGAGAATCTTTTATACTCTGTTATAATAGTCATATAATAACAACAACTATATAATTCAGTGAGGGAGCAACAACAGATATCCCTGGGTTATCAAAAGTCCATAGACAATATCACAGCTGGTTACTCACGTTAAACAGTAATGTCCCACATAGTTCAGATACGGTCTATATGTAGTACAGTCATGTGGTTCCCCAAAGTAGTCGGATCTAGGTAAAGTGTTCTCAATAGAAGTCCAAATCAATCCGGGGGGGGACTGACTCCTCATAAAGTTCGCAATATAGTGGGTTCTTACCTAGCGTTCCTTCCATTGATGTATATTGGGATATCCAAGAGCATCGAACTCACTCAATAGAAGCCCGTTTCCGCCTACAGGTGCGAGTAAATGGATCCAGCCCATTTCGTAAACACTTCATCAGGGCAGCTTCAAACATTATACTCAAAGGCTTCACCGTACATATTTCTAAAATATAATACAATAATATACCATCATAGTAATACCACGAAAAAGTAAAAGTAGTTTGAGGGTAGGAGTATAAAGAAGCAATACACTTACCATTTCACAATATATCATGATCACAAATAGTATCGACCGTAGATATGGTAATGAATTGCAGGCTTTTCACCATGAAATAGTCTTTAAAATAAACTTCGACACTGCTACAAATAGTCCCAAACTTCAGATCTATCTAAACTACAAATCTACTCCCCATCTATCCTGATAACTAGATTTCTATTCACCAGCTATTCCAGCTAGCCACCTAATTACTTTCAGGCCTCTTCTTTCTAACACTCACTAACCCTGACCCTTCTCTTCTTCCCAAACTCAATTTGCTACTTTCTTCTTCAACACCCAGTCTCAATCTGCTGTCAGATGTCAAAACCCTCTTGAGAGCATTTTCTTTCTTTTTCCAAGTTAGGCTCCACCCCCTTCTCTACCAGCCAATCCTACTTCCCTCATTTCCCTCCAGGCCTCACTTAGTCATGCCCCCTATTGGAAATTAGAACGTAAGATGGATGCCTCCATTGCATTCCATCTAAAATGGCTGCCGAGGTTTTGGACCTAGCTTTTCAGGCTTCTCCCAGTCTCGCAGGTAGGGGTTCACTACAACCAGCAACCAAACACTTACTTCGTGTAACTGTCAATTTGTAGGATGTGCAGTACCTGGCAATGAAACCTTGATAGATTTTCCAAATCATTTTAATTGTTTTAGCAGCTAGAAATTGTGGAAAGTGGCCATTAGAAATAAGAAGAGCTGCAATGTGGTATATATTTTCGTTGGGGCTTCAACATCCTTCTATCTCATTATTTTCTTTTTCTTTGAAGAACTCTTCCAGCAGTGACAGGTGTACAGAATGTTCTAAAAGCCAGCTTTGATTTCCTTCTATGAATAAGCTGTACTGAATTTTGTTACAAATACTTCAAGAGAGCAAATACAAGTGACTTTGTTTATCTAGTTGTATGTTCATTATTAAACATGCCAGGAATCCTATCCTGCCAAGTAACTCAACCATGTATATCATCTATCCATTTATCTTCTTTGGTGTTGTGAGTGGGAAAAAATCACTATGGTTATTAAGATTACTAGCTATATTGGGTGAATTCTGTGTATCTACAAGGCAGCTATGGCATTGATGAAGTCATTGTGTGTGTGTGAATGATTTCTTTATTAATATAAACTTGGGGGGAGTTAGCAGCCAACATTTTTCTTAACAGCAGACACCTGAAATAAATTTGGCCTTGCTATTAGATACAACTGATTTTAGTGTCAAGAATGGGGAGCTAATGGCCATCTTGCATATTTTGTATGCAAGATGAAGATATAATACTCTCTACTATTGATTGCTTTAAATGCCAAAAAAGCCCAAAATAGTGAGTTTCCTTCTCTTAGGCTGACCCTATTATTGACAGACTCCTAGACTTTCAAAAGCTCAAAAGAAAAAAAAACAAACCCAAAACCCTTCAACCCTGAGTAAACCAGGCGTTCTACCATTCAGCACAAACTCACAACAAAGTGACAAGAATGATCATATAATTTAATATTCCAGCCTCTTTCATGGCAGTAAAAGATGAACTATCTATTAGTATATCCTGCCATCCCTTTATTATTGGCAGAAAAGAAGTACAGGCAGTCCCCTAAGTTACAAACATCTGACTTACAAATGACTCATAATTACAAACAGGGGTGAGACGACAGGAAGTAAGAGAAATCTACCCCTCCGACAGAAATCTACCTCTTGAAAGAGTTATCATGAGGAAAAGGTGCCCCAACTGAAGCTTTGTCTCCCGTCTTTGTTTCCACAACATGCCAATTTTTTCAAAATCCAATTATTTCCAGGACAGAAAGTGAGGGGAAATCTTCTGAATAGGGGCACAGACAGCAAAAAAACCCAAAACAAAACAAAACTACAGGGATGTTAACCCTTCTGTATGCTATCCAAAGTCTGCCTATCTACCTTTCTACCTTTCTACCTTTCTACCTATCTACCTATCTACCTATTTACCTACCTACCTATCTATCTATCTATCTATCTATCTATCTATCTATCTATCTATCTATCTGGAGTTACACTTAAAAATGTACCTGTTCTGACTTCCATACAAATTCAACTTAAGAACAAACCTACAGTACTTATCATTTGGGGATTGCCTGTACATAAAATCCTTGCCTAGATATGCTGAAGAGGTGAAAAATAGTTGTAAGGGCCTTCCCGTTTAGAATATTTTGAGGACAGGAAGCAATTCCAGGAATATTGTCTGCAGTAGCAGAAGGCTTCCATGTTGTGTATCCATTTAAAGGAGATATATAAGGTGCTGGATCTATTTGGGGAATAGTTTTCAGCACCTTGGATAGTGCCAATGAGACTCAGATTAAAATTTAAATAGCTGCTCCACTTGGACATAGTTTATTTATTTTGCCTCATGTGTTACCCGCTTTTTCAAGAGAAAATGTGTTATTTCTCTATAGAGAAGGACTGGAGCCTATAGCAAACAGGAAGGTATATGAACCAAATTAAGTTAGGGTTTCACGTGAAGTAGTCGGTTCCTCTCTGCATTCTGCTAGTTACAGTTTAATTTAGTATTGTGACTCTTACTCTCTGTCATGGATACAGTAAGTGAGATTCTTATAGGCTTCATATACAAGAAAGAGCCAATAATCCTTAAAATAAGATAAATAACTGGATTGAGTTCAGAAAATCTGTCATGTTTTCTGAATTGCCCTAGATCACATTTCGGAACTTTTGCTATTATCTTAAGAAACTAGCCCCAGGCAAGTTATTATACCTCATTTCTCCATCACCACTATGGGTAATAATTATTATATTTAAAATATTATGGAGATATGAGCTGTGTATCCCTTATCTAAAATGCTTGAGAACAGGAATGTCTTTGATTTTTTAACAATTTTCCCCAGATCTATATCTGTGTATTCACACATAATTATTAGACATCTTAAAAATGGAATCCATTACCAAATTCCAGATTAAAGTTGATCAATTTATGCAATATTCTAAAATAGTATATGAACATCATTATCATTGTTGCTATTGTTGTGTCATAACTACACATACATTAAAGGACTATTATAAACATTATAGTTATTGTTGTTGTTAGTAGCTATAAGTAGTTGGGATATAAATGTTCACTTTTGAAAATGCAAAAATATGGGACGCCTTGTCCTATATCATCCCACCAGATCACTGCGCTCCGAAGAGCTAAACCTCCTGGTCATCCCAAATGTGAGGACCTACCATCTGTCCGCAACCCGCCGCTGGGCTTTCTCTGTTGCAGCCCCTACCATGTGGAACGCACTGCCCGCCGGCATCCGTGCCACCCAGGGCCTCCTCCGATTCAGGAGAGCAGTTAAGACATTGCTGTTCCAACAAGCCGTCGGAGTTAGCTAAACTTTAGCTCACACCGCCTAGCTGTCAGCCCACTGTGACTCCATTTGTTGCTTCAACTGTTCTAATTGTAATTCCATCTTAATGGTATTACTGTGAGTTATTATGAGTTATCTGACAATTGTATTTTACGAACTGTTGTAAGTCGCCCCGAGCCGTTGGGGGGGACAGAATAATGCGAAATAATAATTAATAAATAAAATATATCATTTTTTTGCCAAAAAGGATAAGTAAATTACATTTTGTTGAATGGAGTTCTGAAAAATCAAAAACATCTGATGGGCTCTTTGCATCTTTCTCATCAGTCAATTATTCCATTTTGCTTCCTATATGTGTATATGATTTACTATGAGAAAAGATCACTAACTGTGTGCAGAGATATTTTGTTAAAATTGTAGAAATGTCAACAAAGGTGGAAAAAGCATTCAACGCCTCATTTTCATGTTTGGTGGCAAAAACCTCATGAGGATAAACAAACTCACAATAGGCAGTTTTGATTTGAACAAAGGCTTTCTTTACATCTCCAGTAAGTGACAGAATAGTATTATTATAACTTCCTTAATTGCTTTTAATTATTTGTAAACCTATGCACAGTGAATGAGGGTTCATAGTATAACAACAGAGACGGGAGTCAAATCAACTATGTGGATACTAGGCAAAGTGAATGAGTTTACTATATGGTCATAAAAATAAAACATAGTCATTTGGCACCTTTCTTTATTAGTGTTGGCTTTTCCATGACAGTAGTGCTAAATCATACTGGTAAGTGCCTGCATTTCCTTTGTATGGTTTGAGTATGGCCAGAAGGTATGTATCATTGGCTATATGGGAGAACGGAGAGCTTTCCCCCCCATTGTTGTATGCATATATTTGATTGCTGATGATTCTCAAACAATTCATAAGGTGCTACCAGGTTGCCTCAAGCAAGAACATGTATGGAAAGGAAGCAAGAATGTATCTGCATTCTATTAAGTTCTTAGTATTTATGAAAGGTCAGTGAGAAAACAAATAAGTTACATCCATTTGTTTGTTTGTGACCCAAGATGACTCACAAAATGGCTAAAACAAGATAAATTAACAACTTGATAATTAATGAAATTAAAGCACAAGCAAACAAGTTATTTTAAAACAGATTTTTTAAAAATGCAAATTTATTTTAAAGACATAAACATAAACTTTTAAATATGTATAACACATACGGAATACTCTTAAATTGATTTTAATATGGTTTTATTGTTAACTGTATTGTTTTATTGTAAACCACTCCAAGCCTTTGGGGAGTGGCAATATATAAATTTGAATAAATAAATAAATAAATTAAAGCTTATTTCAACCAGTTAATAAGTGTTTGTAGGAAAAAGGGCTGATATTGAAAAGCTGACAGGGAAAAGAGAGCAAAGACGCTTACCCCTAAAGCAGTGGTTCCCAACCTTTTTTTTTTACCAGGGACTACTTAACCAAGGTCTACTTTGACCAGGGACCACTCTCCAACTTTAGTACCAAAAGGATTGCAAATCAATTTTTGGTCAACTTTAGATTCGGTTTGGGGTGCTGTTTCAGAAAATTGCATTGGCTAGACCACATCAGCTCTAATTTCTGATACAGAACATATGCCATGGTCAGTGACAGGGAAGGAGTGGCAGGCAGCATGAAAGAAGTGGAAACAAAACATAAATAAAGAGGAAGGAGGATTGCGGCCCACAGGTTAAGAACTACTACTCTAAAGGAAGGGAAATTCCATAGCCTTGGAGTAGCCACTGCGAAGGCTTTTTCCAATGTTCCATAAAAGAGAAAATCCTATTTCAAGTCACCTAAGGACTTTATCGCACAAGGCAGGCAAACTGGTATTATAGCTGTACAGACACGCCAGGGTAAAATATGGGAGGGTGTGCATTTTAGGGACTGTCTAGATGCACCATAAGAAATACTTCCATTGCAAGGAGAAGGCTACCACTAGACCTTCTCTCCTCGAGTCTATAAAACGTTGGATCAAAACTAGAATATTTAGGAGACGATCTGACTGAATTTACAACACATGGCTGACTTTTTTCTGCAAGCCAGAAATGCATCTTTATCTTTTGTATTTATTTGGTTTCTAAAATGTAATGCTAGTGTTGCTGATAGGTTTAGAGTCCTCTGAATGTATTATTACATTCCATTAGAGAAACACAGAGAAGTTGCAAGGAATGCAATCATTTCATTATCTTATTTTGAAAACATATGGGAAACATGAGAGAAATTGAAGGATATAACATTAAATAGCCTTGCCTCCACCCCATATCTTCTAGCTAACTGAATTTCCAGTTTTCCAGAAGTCAGATTTCAGGCTACAGGTTTACCTAGAATTAAATCCAGTTGACTTTGTAAAATTTTATATTTACACTTAAGTAGAACAGCCCTAAAGTTTTGGGGTTTTTTTGGGGGGAGGGTTAAGGGTTCAACCCTCTCCCCAAAATGTTTCAGATTAAAACCTGGCCTTTCTGGCTACAGGCCTGAAGTAGAATGACATTACACTAGGATCATGTTTGGTTAGATGTGGGGAACATGAGACCCTCTGAGGCTGAATCCAGCCTTTCTTATTGGTTCCCCAGCTGTTTATGCACTATTTGCCATTACACCATGCATTGGTGATTCTCAGTGCTTGTGTGTTTTTTCTCCCATTACAAAAACTTGACATGATTCTTCTAAAAATTAGTTAAGTTTTTTAAAAGTGCTGAACAATGCTATTTATTTCAAGTCCTACTGATACTTAATTTCTTTTGGACTTTGTATTCCACTGGGTATTTGCATTGGAGTTATATATCTCAGATTTTCTTCAAGATTCCTTCTACTGCGGAGTATCCATTCTTTAGCTCCAGCTGAGTTACTCAGCTCCACTGGTCTACTTCAATCGTTGAGCATATGTATTTTGCTTAATGGAGGGTTTGAATCTTGACTTATATCATTAGTGTTGTATTTATGTGTGAAAACTACCAACATTTAGTAATTGTGTATTTCTATATGTTATTTGGTGCTATGTACTTTATGATGTTATGCTTCTGCAACTGTGGGTTATAAATAATACACCTTTATATAGATAATATCTATAGTCTAGTTGTTTGCCCTCTGGGTTCTTTATTTGGAAAGGAGGTCCCATTCTTTATTTTTGATTTTGCCCACCCCAGACTTTATCTGAAACTAAATTTAGTCCTCAGCCCCTTAGTTTTTGCAAGTAGTAGGAAATAAGGAGTGAAGTAGTTTGAGAACAAACCAGTGTTAGAACTGATCTCGGAATGGCTGGACAACGCAACTAGACAATGATTTGGTAATGAATTGCGGAGGATTTATGGTTTTATTATGTTTTATATGTATTGAAATTTTTAACTATGTTTAATTGTTTTATCTGTTTTTAAATTGTTGGGCATCGAATTGTGCCGCTTTGTAAACCGCCATGAGTCGCACTTGGGCTGAGAATGTAGTACTCTTTGGATGGAAGAGGGGGTGTTAGAAAGAAAACCTCAACTGTTGTGGTGTCTTATTAATCAAAAGATAGATGGTAAGAAGGCTGCATTCCAACAGTTAAGTTCTGTGGGCCCCTTTTCTTCAAAAGGATGACAAATGGGACATTTTCAGAGGAAGGTTAAAAAAATAACCTGTTTATCACATCTCAAGCAGGATATATATCATTCCCAGCCCTGACCTGCTGCCAAGGAAGTCCAGCCAAGCTTTGCTATTGGCTTGCTGGATGGCTGATCAAATTGCTGTCTGTCGTTAAATAACTCCTTAAGATGGGATACACCTTGAACTCAACAGACAAGTTCCTGCCTTACTGTTGTAGCCTCACCTAGAGATTAAAGGTCTGCTGAATGGAATTTGTTTTCATGGTACCACCTGTCCCTTTGGCTTTGTTTAAAAATCTGTCAGCACTTCCCAGGGTTTCCTTACTTTGAAGGGCAATGATAGTCAGATAGAGGGTTTTAGCCGAGAGTTGACCTTTCTGAAAACTAAAACAAAACACAACATCCGCCTCCAGGGAAGGCAGTGAAACTTTCTGTTGGCTCAAGCACATTTACAAAACTCTTTTTTCTGTTGTTTTCTTTCCAATCAGTTTGTCTTTGGTTTTCATCTACTCCTGCTAATCTCACCATTATCATTGTTTTCACTCTCCATGCTGTATTGATTCAAAGAAGGGTGTCTTGGGTCAGCTTCAGAGTGTGTTTAGGGTATGGGACATGGGAGAGGATGTTGACTTGATTGATGGATGGGTAGATTCTTGGTTTTAAGAAAGTGACTCAATAAAGAACTGTTTGAGATTTATAAAATTATTCATAAAATGAAGAAAATAGATAGAGGGAAAGTTTCTTGCTCCCCAAAACACCTAAACCAAGTCATCAATTAAAGGAGATTAGCAGGAGAGTCAAGGCAGACTTAGAAAATATTACTTCACTGTCTCTCATGTTGTGGCCACTATCTTGCTGGGTGTAAAGAGTCATTCAACAAAGTGATGGAGGAGGAAGTTATCAAAACTTTTGTTTTCAGGAATTATTTTTTTCTGCATATTTTTTTTAGATTTATTTATTGTGTTTGATAATGAGTATATCTTTTTGAGAAAAGCATCCACGGGGATAGAGAGATTCATGTGGAAAGGACCATTATTTAATTTGTCTGCTAAATTGTATCTCCAGTTTGAGAATTGGCTCCTTACCTTTCAAGTGAGGCATTGGCAACATCTAGGCTGGACTATTGCAATGCCTTGTACATTGGCCTCCCTTGGAAAATTCAGATCATCCAGAATGCAGCAGCCAGGCTACTCGCTAAATCACCAATGAAATGCCATATAACTCCTATGCTGCAACATCTCCATTGGCTCCCAATGGAATATCGGGCCCTGTACAAGATGCTGGTCCTAACTTTTAAAGCTTTGTATGGCCAGGGGCCAGCATACCTCAGAGATCGCCTCTCTTCTCTTTACCATCAACAGTCGGCCCGCCCCACTCAACGGAATCTTTTGTATGTATAAGGTCCCAGAGAAGTACGTCTTGATAGTACAAGATGCAGGGCCTTTTCTATTACTTCTCCTGTTCTATGGAACTCTCTGCCCCCTCATCTGAGAGCCATGCACGATCTGCAATCCTTTGTGCGGGCACTTAAGACCTGGCTTTTTGATAGAGCTTTTGTTTTATAATTCTGAATTTAATACTTGTCTGTTTTAATGCTGTATCTTTATGTAAATCGCCCAGAGCCAGGGCCGTAGCCAGGATTTTGGTTCCGGGGGGGGCTGAGTTTGGTTCGGGGCTGAGACTGGGTGGAAGAGGGTCTACCCTAGCAAACCTTTTGTATTGTTATCCCAATAACCCCATTAATGTGGGATATAATGAGTATGGTGATCAGATCATGATATGAATAAACATAACAGTTTAAATAATGTACCAGTAAGGCCTTTTCACGGACCACCCTGAGAATTTCGGGGGGGGGGGGCTGAAGCCCCCTTAGCCCCCCCCCCCCTGGCTACATGCCTGCCCAGAGCATTTGGGATTGAGGGCGATTAACAAATATTAAATTGAATGAATGAATGAATTCACATGTTTGGTTTTCTCTGTGTCTTTTTCTACAAGCAAGGTTTAAACAGTCCCTGAGTCAATAATGTGGACTGATGATGAATAAGACTTTGTAACAATGAAAAGCAGTAACCACTAACCCCTCTGTGTTTTTTGAGGCATTGATCTGAATGCCAGAAAGCCTTTATCAAACAGGTCTGAATTGGAACAAAGTGTATGTTTTCAGAGTGTTGCTCTTACTCTGCTAAATGATGATCTGTTGATAGAATGACACCAAGGTGGCCAAAGTGTTCCCTTCAGATGGTGAGGAATGTCACTTCTCTTTAATCCAAACTGAAAGATAGCATTTATTGGATACATGAAACCCACTATTCAATAAACTCTCCCCATCTACTGCTAGTAATAACTGTCCCTTGAAATTAAAGCCAAAGTGAAAGCAAGCCAAATAACAGTGTGACAGGCATTCAGTATTATGCATTCCTCAAAACTCCATTTGTTGACTTGTTTTCACTATTAGTCTGTGTTGACATTAACTTTTTGTCTGAGCTTCTCAAATTTCGTAGACTGCAGTTTCAAGTACTCATTCTTGGCAAAGAAGGGCAATAATTAGACAAGAATAACACAACAGTATTAAAACAAAAAAAAACAAAAGGACAAATAACATATTGAGCAGATTCTAGAAACACTAACACTATAGTGTACCTGTTTCTGATCCTCTACTGTTGTCTTGTGCAACACAAGACTATTGCTCTATAATCCTGGAAAGATTAGACAGCATTTCAAAAACAAGAATCTTGCATGTAAAAAGGATGTAAAAAGGATGATTATCACTATTGAAAGTAACTTTTTTAAAGCCCCAGGAAACCTATTGGTCATTGTTGGATGTGGGACATATAGGAGATCCAGTTCAAATCCCTGCTTGGCAATGAAACTTGTGTTATTGAGTAAATCTTTATCTCCCATGCCAGAAATGGGTGTGTATGCAAAGCCAAGCCAGTATGCAGCTGTTTTATCTATATATATATATAAATCTTCGTGTTGTCCTTCCACACTGAAAAACAGCAAAACCCCTGCACGCAGACACACCAAAATTGGCCACAAAACCCCAAACGGTACAAGGTGCGACCAACACTGTGAAAATTACACAAAAAACCCAAACAACCACGTTTAAAATGCAAAAAAACCTGGGGGACTACATTTCCCAGCATCCCCACACCAGAGCTTGACTGCACATGCACAGAAATACTGCACATGCACACAAACCCCTTCTCTCCCCCCTGCACTGGCACAAAAAAACCCTCTGCAGTCTCCCTTGCACCCAGCAGCCCTTTGCCCACAGCTGCCAGTGAGGGACTCCAGAGGCCATCCAGACTCACCCCGTCTTTTCTGCCAGGCAAGACAGGCACAGTCCAAGTCCTCCCAGCAGATGGCCATCCATCCTCAATAGTGATATTCTGAAAAAAGGAAGGAAGAGGTATGAAAGGAAGGGGAGAAAGAAAGACAGAAAGGGGGGGAGGAAAGAGAAAAGGAATTAATGAAAGAGGTAGACAAGCAAAAAAGGAGAGAAAGGGGAAGGAAAAGAAAAAGGGGAAGAACGGCAAGAGGTAGATAAGTAAGGAAGGAGAGAATGAAAGAAAAAAAGGAAGGAAGGAAAGGGAGCAAAGGGAGGGGGAAAGAAGAAGAGAAACAAGGAGGGAATGAACGAGAGAGAGAAGGAAAGATGGAAGCAAAAAGTGAAGGAAGGAAGGAAGGAAGGAAGGAAGGAAGGAAGGAGGGAAGGAAGGAAAGAGGTGGAGAAGGAAGAAAGGAAAGAAAGAAGAAAATATAGAAAGGGGGGAAGGAAGGAAAGAGGTACAGAAGGAAGGAAGGAGAGAAGGAACTGGTCCAGTATCCGAGGGGCTTCCTTGAAATCTGGTGGAAAAGAGTAGTGGAGTTGGGTGTCATCTGCATAGAGATGGCATTGTACTCCAAAACTCCGGATGACCTCACCCAGCAGTTTCATGTAGATGTTAAATAGCATGGGGGACAGAATAGAACCTTGAAGGACCCACTGGTCAATGGCCAGGGGTCCGAGCAGGAGTCCCCCAGCTTCACCAACTGGGAGCAACCTTCCAGGAAGGACCAGAGCCAAAGAAGAACCGCGCCCCCGAGTCCCATCCCAGCAAGGCTCCCCAGAAGGCCAATAGCCATTGTTGAAAAAGTTCAGTTTCCAACCTCAGAATGTGTCATGTTTGTTCGCAAACAAGACTTTCCAATTTGTCTACAGCAGGGGTGCTCACACTTTTTCAGCATGCGAGCTACTCTTAAAGCAACCAAGTCCAAAAGATCTACCTGCCCCCGCTGCCGTGCGCTCCCGCCGCCATGCGCTCTTGCCACCGTGTGTGCTCCTGCTGCTGCTTTCCACCCGCGCAGCACTTCTCCCGCCTGCGGGGCATTGCAGGAAGGAGAAAGCACGAGGCGGGGCATCCAGAGGGAGCGCTCCGCCCTGCCTGTCTTGCCGGCAACTGAGGCTGCACAGCTGCTTCTGGACAAGAGGGGGGCAGGGCGCTCCTTCCAGAGGCCTCGCCTCATGCTTCCTTCTTCCTGCAATGCCCCGCAGGCGAAAGAAGCACCGCGAGAGCGGAAGCCAGCAGCAGGAGCGCGCGTGCGCACAGGGTGTGTGTGTGCATGGCAGGAGCGCCCCATCCAGCTTGGTGAGGCCCGAAGATCACCTGGAAGAGGGCCGAAGATCTACTAGTAGCTCCCGAGCTACCTAATGAGCACCCCTGGTCTACAGCACTCCCTCTTTGTGAGTCATAACCAAATCATTAAATTGAAGGCATAATTAGCTCATGCTTCTTCCTTTCTATTTCCTCATAATACCCAAAGCCATATAAGAATCGGGGAACAAACCTGGCAAAGCACATTCATTTACAGCCATGGTGCATTTTTGGTATTCATGTATTACACTCAAGTGGTTTTGCAGAGCTGTTTTAAATGGGATACAAACTGTCATTTACAGGTTTTTTTCTATTTGGCAATTTCCTGTTTTCTTTCATCTCCTTTGTTCTCGATGGGATAAATAATAGATTTCCAGTTACGGTAGCCCGATAACATTTTCCTTGATGTTCTCAAGAGTGATAAGAAAGACATTGCTTGCACTCAAGGGACAGAAACTTAATTAAATAAAAAAGTCATTTCCAGGTCCCAAGGTCTTTTAATTAGTTTGGACATGGTTCCGTTCCATTGAGTTAAGAGCATTATGAAATGTAAAACATGCAAAGCATTTTGCAACTGTCCAACTTATTAAAAAAAACTACTGGGCAATGTCAATCAAATACAAATAGTATTTAAATAATTAAATAAATAAATACAAATATTGATTATTTTTCTGTTGCCCTGAGATGAAGAGTACCTTATTGTTCCCAGTCCACAGGGAGATCTGTGTTCCTGTGGGAACGTTACAGATACTGAAGGTATCAGTTTTTCAAAAACAGCTGTGAATAGTGGCAAGCAGAGATAATTTTGTTTTGGAAGGATTTGGACTCTGTAGCAGTGTTTTGCCATCAAAAGGTCTCTTGTGAGAATGACACAGTTTCACTTACTGAAATACAGAGAACTATTGATTGGTTGGTGTTCTTAGAGCAGTTCTTTAAACTTTCAATATACTCATTAGTTTTATTTTAATTGATCATATTATTATAACTAACAAATGATTACAACATTGAAAAGATAGGAGATATTACCCAATCTGGAAGTGTTCCACATTTCCCATGTATTCTCTGTTTTATGAAACAACACAGATCAGGCCTGGTTGCAACTTGAACAGGGACCACTTGTTAATTCTAGGGGTTGTATGCTATTTTCAGAGAAAGGAGCCAGTAAAAACAACATTAATTATGTGGGCCAGACTGTAAGCATGTGGCCTATGTGGATGGTCACCTGGCTGTCCAGGTGCTGACTGCTGATGGGAATTCCTCTCCTTTGTGATGCTTCTGTCTCTTCAAAATGGATTTTCAAAGCCTTTGAAACAGGACACTTTCAAACAGAACAGACCTTCTTCACAGACTGGCATATTGGCACGATAGATATAGGAATCAATCGCACAGAGATAGAAACCATCACAATAGGAGCCATTGTGCAATGCTGGTCTGCTGCCTGCCTAATGTGAAACAAAGCCTACCAATAACTCTTGACCATGATTCTGAGACTTAGCTCATGCACTGGCTCCAGGTGCTTCTTTGGCAGCCTTATTTTATATGTTTATCAAGCACTTGCAAAACTACTTTTACAAACAACAAAAAAGGAAGGGGGTGTCACAACAGGAGGGTGGAGTTATGCAATCTATACAAAAATGCAACTCTAGAGCCAAGGTTTTGCAATCCCATTGAATGTTTTTAACATGATAATGCTAGTAAGTAACTGCTACTCACATTGTGCAGAATAGTGGTTTTCATGCAGTAATATCCATAAACGATTGAAAGGAAGTCTTCAGTATCAATGTACAAGCACAGATCGGGGATAAAAGTAAATGTGATTGTTTCTTTTGTCCAGATACAGTATAATCCCCATATCCATGGGAGCTATGTTCTTGGACTTTATGTAGACACATTGCTTGTGTTGTTAGATCTCACAGCAGTCTTAGACACGGTAGATAATGCACTACTGACCCACCGTTTAGCTGTGACAGGCCTCCTTTCTCCAAGATTGGGGACAACGTGTGGAGGGGGGAGGGGTGGTTTTTGGAAGACTCCCTTTAAGTTGCAGGGTCCCCCAGGGTACCGTCCTTTCCCCTTTATTGTTTAATATCTATGTGCGTCCACTGGCCCAGCTGGTTCGCGACTTTGGTCTGGAGTGCCATCAGTACGCTGATGACACTCAACTGGTGCTAAGAATGGATGGCAGGCCGGATACCGTACCCGATTGTTTCCATCAATGCCTAGAAGCCGTGACTGGATGGCTGCGTGCCAGCCGGTTGAAGGTGAATCTGTCAAAGACAGAGATCCTATGGCTGGGTCGCCCTGGGTTGAAATCTCCATGGTATGCAGGACCGCATTTTTCCATCTACGACAGGCTAGGCGGCTGGCTCCCTACCTGCCCAGGAGCGACCTGGCTACAGTGATCCAGGCAACAGTCATCTCGAGACTGAACTACTGTAACGCTCTCTACATTGGCCTTCCTTTGTCATCAATCCAGAAACTCAAGCTAGTGCAGAATGCTGCTGCTCGACTGCTGGTGGGAGCACCTGCATGAGAGCACATTACACTTATGCTGTAGCAACTCCACTGGCTACCAATAGAGTACCGGATTGTTTTCAAGGTGTTGGTGTTGACCTTTAAGGCCTTGTATGGTCTAGGGCCGGTGTACCTGATGGGCTGCCTTACCCCATATGTTCCCCCAAGATCACTACGCTCAGAAGAGCAAAATCTCTTAGTAGTTCCATCTATTCATTCCTGCCGCCTGTCTACAACCAGATCAAGAGTCTTTTCCGTAGCGGCCCTGTCGCTAGGGAATTCAATGCCAGATGAAGTCCGTGCCATTAAGGCACTGGCCCTGTTTCGGAGAGCCTGTAAAACAACCCTTTTCAGGCAGGCCTTTAATCTAAATGGCTCCTGAGAAAGTTGCCCAAATCCTTGAGTCCTATGTAGATTGTTGTTTTTATGCTCTGTTTTATATTGTTGCTGATATTAAATTGAAATGTTGCTGTTTTACTAATTGATTTTATGTAAACCGCCCCGGGCCTGCTGGAAAGAGCGGTATATGAAAATGAACAACAACAATAATAATATCAATAATACTATAAGGTTGTATTGGATGACCTATTAATACCTAGAAAGGCCATATTCTGTCAGAAGTGGAAAAATGAAACTATTGAAAGAAGACTAGTGATTACAGTACAGGAGTTATATTTTTCTTTATTTTCATTTGCTACCCATCAGTTCCAGAGATCCTGTCCTCCAGTTCTAATACATTTCATCCTACGTTGTGGAGAATCTTACCACGCCAGGTTCAGTAGTGTATATTTCTGCACTGCCCTCATTTTTTCTTGCCAAACACAAATCTTTTATTGGAAACTGCTCTTAATGATTGTTATTACTTTTCTGTACCTTTTTACCCGTCTGCAGTCAGCTTTTTTAGTTGTAGCAAGGAGAATTAGATTAGAATGTTAAAGGTGAAAAATATAAAGATTGTCAGAACAAAATCCAAATTGTTCCTACAAGCCTCATCATACAGGCTAATTTTCCCATTGTATGTCGGTTCCTCTCCCCTTTTGCGATGGAGTCCATTCGACAACATACATCCTCTTCCAGTGGGACTCTGAGGCAAAAGGGCAGAGGAAGCAGCATAACCCACTGCACTGGCAACATGGAAGGCTTCCTGTGTTGTATTTGCAACTGGGACCGGGGGGAGGGGGGCAAGGGTAAGTCAGGTGATGTGGGGTTCTGCACACCCTCTGCTTATCACATTAACATTGGTTTGATTTATATTCCCAAACAGCCCAAAACGTAATTTGAATGTTACCATTACTACTTATTATACTCTATTAATAACTCCAGATTTTACCACTGGTTCAGCCTGTACAAAGTTGACCATGACAACTTGTCTACCTGAAAAGGCTGACAACTTGTCTACCTGTCTACCTGACAAGGCTCACATTTCCAAAACTTAGGCAAGCCTTCACAGCCCTTCATTTTCAAAGTATGCCCACAGCAGTGATTGATAGTACATACATGGGCACTCCTCTGGCTCTTTGTTTATGTGTTTGCGGAGCCCTGGAAATTGAGGATTTGCCTCACTATTTATTTTCCTACCCTCTGTATTATGAGCCAAGAACTAAAATCCGGGGGCCTATTCTTTATCTCCTTCAAATCAATACAGTGTCAGAAAAGATTTTTTCATCTCTTAGCTGACACTAACCCTGTGGTTACTCACAAGATGTCTCTTTTTGCCCGGGCAGCACAGAAAATCCAAGCAAGACTAATTTCTGATATTGCAGTCGACTGTGCTGGGTATGCTTTTAACTAGTAGTGGTTGTTTATATCCAAGGTCTTCTCTACTTAATTTTTTAATAATGCTGTATTTATTTGGTTTTACCTGGTTTTAATTATGCAGGTGCTAGTCCATGAAGTATGTAGTATTTTGAGGGTGTATCTCACCATTGATATATGTAGCATTTTAATGATTTATATAGGATTTTAATGGTGTATTTTATTTTGCATTTAATATTCTGGTTTTCATATATTTATTTGTTTGCCTTATATGTGAAATATCTATAATCTAAGCATTGAATAAACCAGGAACTCGCAAAATGTAATAAACTGAACATTGAGTCTTTGAGAATACTTTTAATCAGTGGAAATATAAATGTAACATGAACACAAGGCATTTAATCACATTTAAAATATATGTAGCAACATGGCCAACTACTTGAAATGAAGCTTTCAGAGAGTGATAGTTCTAATATAGTTTTATCACTAGTCCAAAACATGAGGGAATGACATGTTGTATTGTGAAGGAGATTGTCCCAGATCCAAGATAAGCTGCTCCATATGAAGTGTTGGAATATATTCTAGAATGCATTTAGATTGTTTGGCCAAATGAGGCACAACAGGGACTAACAACATCATCACAAAAGCCAGAATTGCCATGCAATGTGGCGATTCTGGCGGTGCTCATCGGGGGGATTCGGGAACCACCGCCCCACACCCCGCAATGCCCGACTAACCTAAGTCCTCATTCCATGGCAAGGAGCATCAACTGCTTGGCTTCCCCCATTGTTTCTGACACATCATGGGAAACCTCTTGTATTGCTGTGGTGGCAACTAGCTCCACTTCACCGTCTCTATAAGCATGGAGCCCCAACAGAAGTAGCTGTGCATCATGGAATGGGAGCTATATTGCTCCAAGCTTAAAGTGAAAACAAAGTGCCGAATTCACTCTTATCTGATAAGGTCTTTATATTAAGACACAGACATAAGATTTCGGTTGTGTCATAAATATATTCATGTGAGGTAATTACCTTAGAACAGTGTTTTCCAACCTTTTTTGAGCTGCGGCACACTTTTAACATTAAAAAAATCCGGGGGCACACCACCAACCAAAATGACACTCTAACACAGTAAGGAACAGCTGGGGGATTGTGGCCTGCTGAGAGCAGTTGCTGGGAGTGCCGAAGCTGAGGGAGGGGGAGGAGCCAGGCCCTGCCATGCCCCTCCCCCGGCTTCAGTTCTCCCACAGCTTCGCCAGCCTTGAGGGGGCAGTGCCAGGCCAGCATTGTGCTGGCTCTGCCACTGCTGGCTTGGCACTGCCCCCTCATGGCTGGCAAAGCTGTGTGAGCACTGAAGCCGGGGGGGGGGGGCACCATGCCCTGCCCCCTCCCCTGGCTTCAGCTCTCCCACAGAGGAGGAGCATGAGCAGTGGATGGGCTTCAGTGGGCAGGGCTCCTCCTCTGCGCAGTTTCAGCGAGCGCGGGGCGAGAGTCATGGTGGGAGTCATGGCGGATTGGAGGCTGGCTGGGGAAACGGCCGAAGGAGGCGGCACCCCGGCCCCTTCTTTTTCTTCGCCACCACCCGGCCCCGTCCTCCTCCTCCCCCAAGCAGCAGGAGTTCGGCAGGAGGAGGGGGGAAGGAAGGAAGGCAGAGAGCTTTTCTCGCGGCACACCTGATGATCGCTCACAGCACACTAGTGTGCCACGGCACACTGGTTGAGAAACTACAGTAGTATTTTATTATTTATATGTATATGTATATTTATTTCCCACTATCCTGAAGTCTGTTCGATGGGGAGTGGTATACAGTTGTAAATGTAGGAGCTGTTTTTTGGCAAGATTTTCTCAGGGGATGAATTGTTGTAGAAAGGGTTTCCTGAAGGTGGAACTTGTGTAAACCACTGCAGTAGTGGTTTGGAGACTTTCAAACACTTGTCATACTTGCATTTCACGAATGTGTTGGATGCTAATTTATAAGACCTGTCAAAATCTGAGAGCTTTGGGATAAACAGTTTTCCATTTGACATAACATGGCTTATTCATGAATAAAATATAGCTCCCTCCAAGTCCAATTAGTTTGTTTTTGTCCACAATTTCAAATGGGTATTTGGAAATCAAAATGCATGTCTGGCTTTTAGGGAATAAATAAGCTCTTGATAAATGGTATTCTATAGGTTACCCCTTTATATACAATGTTTAGCTTGGATAATACTGAAGTCTTTGATGTCTTTAATTTGCTGTTTGCCTCATTCAAAAGTTTTGCTTGGATAGGAGCAAGAGCGATGTATTCTGCTGTGTTGCTATATTTTATGATGGTTCAGTCCTGTAGTATTTATACTAGTAAATACTCAGCTCATTTGCTTGGGAAGGGAGCTTTAAAAATTAAATGCAGCATTTGGGATCTATATATCAGTCTGTGGTTGTTATTTTTGTGCGCTTCTATGTAAGATCAAGATTTAAAGTTTAAATTAGATGGGTTTTTTTTAAAAACTCTCTCCCTCCCTTCTCCCTTTACTAGATGAATGTGCATGTCTGTGTATACCCATTTGTATAGTTAAAGAGGGCCGGTAAGTGACTGGAGGTTATACATGTATAACAATGCAACTCATACTTTATGAGCATGAAGGCTATGCTATTGTTCGTGGGTGGGACTGAAATAGGGTTGTGGGGGGTTCAGAGTGGTTGCTTACTACAATTTAAAACTGGCTAAAATGTTATAGCTGTGAAATGAAAATAACCATAAGATTGACCACAATATATGAAATTTGGATTATTGTCCATTCCAGACTTAATGGCTACCACTATTGAATGGGATTACTGTGCCCACCCATAGGGTGAACCACTTTCAAATGTCATTATGCTCCATACTACAGCCATCATCATTGGTAAAGAGCCTGGGAGTCCTTTTAGACCCTTTGCTGGCGATTGAGGCCCAGGTCTCCACTGCCAGCAAAACCGCTTTCTTTCATTTGCGGCAGGCTAGACGGCTGGCCCTGTATCTGTCAAGCGACGACCTAGCTATGGTGATCCAGGGCACGGTCATCTCGAGATTGGATTAGTGTAATACTCTTTACATTGGCCTGCCTCCGTCTGTAGTCCGGGAGCTCAAGTTGGTACAGAATGCGGCCGCCTGACTTCTCTTGGGAGCCCCGGCGAAATGTCATATAACACCAGTCTTGCAGCAGCTGCATTGGTTGCCAATTGAGCACCGGATTACTTTCAAAGTGATGATGCTTACCTTCAAGGCCTTATATGGTCAAGGGCCTGTGTATCTGAGGGACCATCTTATCCCCTACCAACCCCAAAGATCGCTCCATTCTGAGGACCAAGACCTACTAGAAGTCCGTAGTTTTAGGACCTTCCATTTCACAGCAACCAGACACAGGGCTTTTGTGGTTGTGGCGCCAACATTCTGGAACGCTTTGCCACCAGAATTTCACACCCTGCGGGATCTAGAGACTTTTCGCAGGGCGTGCAAGACACACCTGTTTCGGCAGGCATTGATATTCTGTTAGTGTGGTTTTAAATTTGGATTTATTGTGTCTGTTTCTGTTCTTTGTGAGCCGCTCCAAGCCCCTGGGGAGTGGCGGCATACAAGTATGAACAATAAATAATTTGTTATTCGATCTTGTGTGCCACCACTCCCCGAGGGTTCGGAGCAGCTCACAATACAGTATAGAAACACAGAATGGAAACACCATAAAAACAACTTAACATTAATTAGTACCAGATTAAAATTTAAAGTTCGAATGCCAACCATAACAGATGAGTCTTACAAGCCCTGCGAACGGCCGATAAGGTCGCGCAGGGCACCAACTTCAGTTGGCAAGGTATTCCAGAGAGATGGCACCACAATAGAGAAAGCTCCTTGCCTTGTCGATGTTAGGAGAACGGCTTTAAAGCTAGGCACTCCCAGTAGGTTTAGATCTTCTGAACGGAGTGGTCTCTGGGGTTGGTAGGGGGTGAGACGGTCCTTCAGATACACCAGCCCTAGACCATACAAGGCCTTGAAGGTTAGTACCAAAGGTTAGACCACTTTGAAAGTGATCCAGTGCTCGATAGGCAGCCAATGAAGCTGCTGCAGAATAGGAGTAATATGACATCTCACTGGAGCCCCAGTGAGAAGTTGGGCAGCAGTGTTTTGGATACATAACATTATGAAGACATAACTTTCTGAAAATGTTCTGAAGGATCTACACACAGTAGTCAGTCATATATTCTGAATATTGACAACAATAGCGATTGTGCAGATGTTTTAAAAACTCAGAGAAAGATAGAAGAAGTGGGAATCATGCAGCTAGACGCTGTTGAAGTGCACATCTCAGCAGACCTAGCCAGCATAGTTAAAGGTGAGGAAAGTTGGCAATTGCAATTCAACATTAAAAGGGTCACATGATTCCCTCCATGTATAAAAATATGGCAAAACAATATGCCATCACATCTTTATAGTGGGATATACATGCCCATCCTTGCTCTAGAATCCTTTAGTATGAAACAGTGCAAAATGGCATTTTCATTTTGAATTCCAGGTTCCGTTCTCCACCCCCAATTCTGTTTTTGGGGCCCCTGAAATTCAAAGTGAAAACATAATGAAAACAGAATGGATTTCTGCCATTTCTCACACCCCTGTGTATGATTCCACTAGAAAATTCATGGTTTCATCCCATGGTCTCCTGGGATTTTAAATTAAGGAATAGTTATTGTCACTTGCAAAACTAAGGCCATATAATGAGAAAACATGAAATCTTTGAGATGCTGGGGAAAATTGAAGGAAAAAGGAAGAGTGACAGACCAAGGGCAAGATGGATGGATGTTATCCTTGAAGTTGCTTGACCCTGAAGGAGCTGGGGATGGTGACGGTGGACAGGGAGCTCTGGCATTGGCTGGTCCATGAGGTCACGAAGAGTCGGAAACAACTGAACTAATAAACAACAGCAAGAAGTCCCTAGTGTACTTCTTCCTAATCAAATGTAACATGAGTAGAGCTGGGTATTCATTGTTTTCATGCAGCAGTTTTGAAACAATATACATAATGGAACAAATCACTCTTTGACTTTGGCAACAATATTTAGATATTTTTAAAACTTGCATCACATAAATATGTGAACAAGTTTTGCTTTCTTTTTCTAATACTGACGGTGAGAAGGAGAATATGGCCTTTTTTCACTTGTACAGAATTCCTGAAGATATTGCATTTGGGCACATGCATAGTAAAATGAGTATACATTTTATTTCATTTGCTATCTCTTACTCCTATTTCACCCTAGTGTTTTTATCATTTTATCATGTCCACTTGGCCTCCCCACCCTATTCCTTGTGTGTGAATTTCTTGTATTTTATTTATTGTTGAAATTGTTTTTTTTCTATTATTATTATTATTATTTCTGATGTATTTTGTTTTGTATTTTGTATTTCACTGTGTTGTATTGTATTTTAGAAGGGCTTGGCCTCATGTTAGCCGCCCCGAGTCCCCATTGGGAAAATGGTGACGGGGTATAAATAAAGATTATTATTATTTTGAATTGAATTCACCTGACTTTAATCCCTCTCTGTAATTTGTTATCTGTTGTGCACAAAAATGTACAGCTTCTCTTTAATTTGAATAGGATCATGTAATGATGTTTTACTGATGTTTTATGCTATGTTTTTAATCTGTGTCGTTGTTTTTTACGCTGTTGTTTGGTGTTGTAAGCCGCCCCGAGCCCGCCGGGAGTGGCGGCATAGAAGCCGAATAAATAATAATAAAAATAAATAAAAAATAAATATAAGTTTTTAAAATGTCTGAATGCTGTTGGCTATGACAAAGAAGGATTTCTTCCATTATATATCATTTCTAGAATAGCTTTTTATGCATAGCACTGTTTTGCCCCAAGAGGGCTGTTTGTCGCTTATGGTTTGGACCTACCCTCCTTTTTTGTGTTTAATAGCCTTGTCTAGTTTTATTTACTTTTCTGATGTTGAGATACTAAAATGTATGTTTAGTTTTCACTTAGCATTCCAGTTTTAGTGATCGTTGCTGGAATTGCTTACTGTCTTACACTTCTTCCGCATGCGCTGAACAAATTCTCATAACATTGCTGCAATTCAGTCTAAACACAGATAAGGACAGATGTCGAACTGGCAACTTGAGTTTGCTTCATTTCTGGATTTAGTTATTCAGGAAGCAATACAGGGTGTGTGCGGGGAGGCATAAAAGCAATCCTAATACTGATAAAATTTGTACAGCACTTCCCATTCAGATTACTTCAATATATGCTGTGCTCTGCCCTGAGTCCCCTTCGGGGTGAGAAGGGTGGAATATACATGTTTTAAATAAATAGATAAATAAATAAATACTGGAAATAAATAAATACCATTTTCCTTTATTTTCCTGTTATTCTCCTCACCCATGTCACCATCATGGAAACAACCCTTGTTTATGAAATGGAAAGTGGGAAGGGGGAATAACCAGTGAAAATGGGGGAAATGGTTTTATTCCTTCAACTCCCCTACCCATAAAATGCCCTATTCTTCTCTGTCCATTTTGGCCTCCACCTGGATAATAGAAGAGTATCTTAGTTTAATTAATGTAATTAGTTATTGCTTTTTAAAGGGCTGTCAAAAATAATTGTTTTACATTCATATTATAAATGATTGCTAATTATCCTTTTAATTTTTGCATTAGCCAAAGTTTTAACTTTTCTCCTGGAAAGGAAAGCAGTATGATTTTTTGTAGATCTAAAAATATTAGAAAGAAAGGTGTGGAATACATAGATTTACATAATGAAGATGGTACTGTCTCATAAGGAGTTTGTCTGAAATCTCATGAGACTCATAAGGAGTCTCATAAGGAGTTCGTCTGAAAAGCAAGATTGTATTGGAAAAGTGAGGTGACACCACAGATTGCATTAAATTAGCAGAAAAATGTATGATGCCTTGTGCAGTGAGTTCCTGACTCCTGAATTTATAGAGCCCTTAGAAGTCCTGATATTCAAATGAATCAGAATCAGAATTTTTATTGATTAGCCGAAAGCCATATCAAATACACACAGAACACAGACACATCGCAATAGTTCTAAAAACAATCTAAGAAAATTTCTAAACCATTACATCATTTAAAGATATTCAAATGACGAATGTCCCAATTCATAAGATACATGGTTCCCTCACTACTTCACGGTTCACTTATTGCAGACTTGCTGTTTTGCGGATTTCAAAAAATATTAAGTTAAAATATATATCATGGTATTTTTGCTGTGTTGTGGGCCGGAGAGATAGCACAGCGGTAGCAACAGCTGTGCTGGCAATCTGAAGATTACTGGTTCGAATCCCGGCCTGGTTTGAACAACCAGCTGTGAGCCCTGTCCACTGTTTACCCAACAGTTCGAAAACAGCTCAGCTGTGATTAGATAAAACTGGGAACCGTCAAGCGGGAAAGGAATTTTTCAAAGAAGGACTTACAAAGCCTAAATACGTAAGATCGGCTGTCCGAAGGTGGAATGAGGAAAAAACAGAGGCTCTCCGTCATGAGGATGAAGCAACAGCACCACCTTGTGACGTAATGACGCAATCACACCCTGTGACACACCCTGTGATGCAGCCTGAAGAAAAATCCTTGTAAAATTGTACAGTTATATGTTGTATGTTGTATGTAATTGTATGTGGAACCGGCAGGGACTGTCTGCCGTATGTGTGATGTAATCCGCTCTGAGTCCCCTTCGGGGTGAGAAGAGCGGAATATAAATAAAGTGTATTATTAAAGTGGATTATTATTTTGCCGCCGTTGCTCTCCAAGGTGCTTTCCCTCCTCAGTCCTCCCTCCAGCCTTGAAGGGCCTTTCCGTCCTTCACTTTATTTTAAGTTTATAAAGACTTAAAATATTGTATAACTACTAAAATAATGTAAAAATATTAAAATATATAGAGCGTCCCAACATCACGGTTTTTCACTTATTGCGGGAGGCCCTGAAATGTAACCCCAGCAATAAGCGAGTTAACACTGTAGTTTGAATTTCATCATAATTACAGTATGCACAAACTCTTTCTTGGGAAGAAGACCATTTAAGGGTAATGAAAGGCTAACTGAGGGCCCATCTACACAGCACCTAAGCACAGGATTAAAAAGGGGAGGAGGGTGTATCTGGCTGGCTACATGATGCTAGCGGTAAATTCACTTTGATTAGCTACAAGGGATGAAAAACACAGGGTGTTTTATCCTAATTCTAGATGGAAAATGCACATATTTGCATCACTGTATATCCCTACAGTTGTGAAAAACACATGACCCACCCTCCCTGCCCCCATGGAGATTGCTCCAGTACACATTGGGAGCAATTAGAACTCTCTGGAACTCTTTATTTTAAACTTTATAATATTAAAAAGAGCTTGCATTAACAATTGGGGAAGGGAAAACTCTAGTGGATTTTTTTTAAAAAAAAGGAATCCCTCCATTATGTGCTAAACCTCATATGTGCACATGCAAATCTGTATTTATTGATTTTATTTATTTATTTACTATATTTTTATACCACCCCTCTCATCCTGAAGGCGACTTGGGGCGGTGTATACATGGCAACAAATACCCACAAGATAAAACACATAAAAACAATTAATAAAACAACTATATAAAAGCAATACAATTAGCAATTAAAATTATAAAATACAAATCTTAGTGTCTCATTATTAAAATCGGTTTCCGTTGCATCGTCATATCATTCCGTGGTTTCAAATAATTACACTTCATTTGCAAATGCCTGCTCGAACAGCCAAGTCTTAACTTTCTTTCAAAATGTTAGGAGGGAGGTGGCTGATCTAATGTCCTTAGGAAGGGCATTCCATAGCCGAGGGGCCACTGCTGAGAAGGCCCTGTCTCTCGTCCCCGCCAATCGGGTCAGCAAAGAAGGCGGGACCAAGAGCAGGGCATCTCTGGACAATCTGAAACACCTGGATGGTTCATAGGAGGAGATGCGTTCGGACCGATAAACTGGACCAGAACCTTTTAAGGCTTTAAAGGCTAATGCCAGCACTTTGAATTGTGCCCAGTAGCAAATTGGCAGCCAGTGGAGCTGGCGCTACAGAGGGGTTGTGCGCTCCCCGACTGCCGCTCCTGTTATCAACCTGGCTGCTGTCTGTTGGACCAATCGAAGCTTCCGAACAGTCTTCAGAGGCAGCCCCACATAGAGAGCGATGCAGTATATTAAGATATTTGCAGTTCAGGGCATAATGGACTGATTTTTTTTTAAAAAAACAAACCCTTCCACTGGTTGTCTCCTGTCCACCCTCCATCTTATTCCAATACAAAGGAAGCCTGTGAGGATGGTAAGGCAGAAATCTCGGTACCCACAGGTCTGTGTGGGGACATGTTCTCAGGGTTTCCCCCCCTCCATTTAAAACCCCCATTTTCATGCTATCTGGAAGCATTTCTGCAGTTGTTGATTCCATTCAGTTTTTGTATTCTTTGGTTTATGGGCTGTGAAGCCAATTCTTACTTATGACTATAACATTGCTTTCTTCTGAGTCTTGAAATGCGTGATGTACTCAAGGTCAGCTGGGACTTTTCATGACTGCATGGGCGTTTGAATCCTGATATCAACAGTAGACCAACACTCAAAAAATTAGAACACTATTTTATATTTATATAGTTTTGGAATTAGCTGTAGCTAAATATCATGTATTTCTCTCTGAAAAGAAGTTAAGACACAATGTTTTCCACTCTTTTCCCAATCCCAGGTCTCATTACTGATTTAGTTTTGTTTGGGGCTAGAAATCATCCAAGTGATGTAAAGTCATTTCTGTAGCTCCTAAAAAGAAAGAAACAGCAAATACAAAAGATTTCAGTCTTCATTCCCATAGCACGTAGCCAGGCAGCTCTCAGACATCATAAGCTACCTTTCCTGCAAGTGAGCCTGGGTAACTGAGAGCCAAACATGGTCAAATAATAAAACCACCACAGCAAAGCAATTGGTGATCTCTGTTTTTAAGCGGTGATAAAACATTATTTAATTTCTCTGTGGAAGATAATCATTCCTAAGTGGAAAGTAAGATCATGCGAAACAATTTCTCAATAGGCAGAGTCCAGGTGCACTTTTAAAAGGGATTAATCTCAGTTGAGAATCTATATGTTTGCAAATAGAAACAGCAGTTGTCACGTACTCTTTCTATATATATATACCCTCTTATTCATTGGGTACTATCCAGCAAGAGCTTTGTTGTACATGTATTCCACTGGAATCCATGAGGCTGAAGCGTAAGAGCTTTCTCTGGATTGAATCAATTGACTATAAAAAGGTCAATCCAAGACCTAGTTGGACTAAACATAGCATCTCTGAAAGCATTCCAGTTAGCTGAATACACATCTTTCTGAATAGCATTTCCTAATAATAGGAGCTAATTGAAGAATAGTGGGGTGATGACATGGTAAGAATAAGGATGTTTTGCTCACCCCAGTTCCTTAAGTGAGAAGAATGTTTCTAGGGAAGCTTTACAAAGTTAGTTATTTTGTAAGGGGAGAATGTAGGAAACCTGGGTGTTTCTGCAACATCTGTTTATGAACAGGAAACTAATATCCCTTCCAATAATGTTCTTTCATTGAAGGTGGGGTTTTTTTTTTTTTAGCAAAATGGCCACAACTCTTATAGATGTTCCACACATTTCCATGTGTATGTGAGTTTACTTTGTCTAGTAAGTAATTGCATAGGTTTTTCTCAAGCAAAGACTACAACAGGTGGTTTGCATTGCCTTTCTCAGAAATATTGCCTACAAAAATTGAAAATCCTTGCTAGCCGCACATCCAAAGACTAGCCAGGCTTGACACCACTTACCTTCCAATATCAGAGAGGATCCATATGTTTGCTCTTTTTTGCCAGAAAAAATTGTAGTGAGCTTTTGTCCTATATAAGTTTAGTCAGCCTTCAGGGCAAAGTGTTGTTGCTGATGTGGTCAATTTTGTATGTTGTGATTGAGCCTCCAGCTGCTACTGAAAGTAGTGATTCAGAAGACTCTGATGGCTCAGCATCTGGGGAGAGTATGGAACTGGGTGGGGCTGTTTGTAGCAGGAGTACTGGTGTTTGCAGAAAGAGGCTTACTCATGAGTCAAGTGAGTCAAGTGAAGAAAATCACTTGAAACTCAAGAGAGTCAAGCAAATAATTACAGCACCTACAGACTCTGAGACATTTGAGGGATTTTCTGGGAATGATGGGAGTCAGAGTACAGAGGACATTTCTACTGAAATGGATTGGACTCAAGTAAGAGAAATTCAGAGGGCTTGTGAGGTGCCCACAAGTTCAGACACCTGGGTAGGATTCACTGATGATCAGGATTGGCCCTCAGAGTCCCCAGACAATGCGGGGGATGTTCTAAGTCTTAACCACAGGTGGAAATCTTGGAGGGTCAGTCAAAGGGCAGCAGCTGCTGGGAGAGTAACACCTGAGGATGATGATAGGGCATCGACCTTATCAAGTGGATCTGACTTGTAGTGAGCTTAAAAGGTGGGCATTTTGGGACTAGCCTCTGTGGCTAGCAAGGAGTTGCATTTGGATCCTAGGACTCTTGCATCCTGTCATCTTGCATCTTGAATCCTTGTTTCCAGACTGATTCTGCTGCTTCCTGTGGTGGGGTTTGAACTCTACTGGATTGCTCCCCAGTTGGACTGTGGGTTGTGTCTTCGCTTCTACGTCTACTCTTCTTGACCTGGCTCCTGGATTACGTCTCTCCTACGCCCCTTTGGATACCTTCTTGGACAACCCTTTGATGACTTCAATGCTGATGACCTTGGATTGATTCTGATGATGACGTCTCCTCTGCTGCCCTCAGCATGCCTTTCTCTGTTTGTTTTGCTTTGATTTTGCTGAAGAGGTTTGGCGTTTTGAAGGCTTCCTTTTGTTAGCGTTTTCACTGACCATTAAGTGCTTTTGTTTTGCAAATACTTATCTCCAGAGACGCTGTGAATATTAAAACAAACTATTTACACTTCAATTTGGTTTGGCTCTCTGAACTGGCGTCTGCTGCAACATTGTAATAGTAAATTGTTATAGGAAGGCACTTCCATCTTGCCTCCTGCACTGTGCATATAATATAATATAATTAATATACTATAATATACTATATTGTATATACATATAATATTGATAATATTATAATGTAATACAACATAATACTACTACTAATAATATGACATTATAATTATATATTTTATATTACATGTAATATTACTAACAATATTACAGTATAATGTTATAGTACAATGTAGTATATAATATTGTATTGTGCTATGGCAATAATATAATATATTGTATTTACATTTTACTTGTAAGCTGCTCTGAGTTCCCTTCGGGGTGAGAAGGACAGCATATAAATGTCGTAAATAAATAAATAAATAAAATTGCATTCATCATGACACATTGACTCATGCAATAACACAGCCTGTTGCTGTTTCACCCCATCACAAAATAGAGACCAGACAAATGAAGTATGATATAAAGGACCAGTTTTTTGACCTATTTATTTAATTATTGAAATGCTGCAACCTGCAGAAAAGAATCCACCTGATGGATATAGTCAAGGCTAGGTGTCAACCCTAGGGCTACCTCCACAGACCACCCTTGAGCCAACACCAAACCCCGAGGGTCATCCAAATTGTCATGATTACTCATCCTGGCCATTTAATGGAGAGTTGTTCTGGGGGCACTCTCTCCCAAACCAATAATGTTTCAAGAATGAGAAACCCTATTCTAGCCCTAAGACATAACTTTTATATATAGTCACCTTTTATACAAAGCTCCATCTGTTGGGGGTGCTTTGAATGCGATTTTCCTGCTTCTTGGCAAGTGGATGGACTGGATGGCCCATCCAACTCTGATTCTGCTATGCATTTTCCCAGTGTTGTGCTAACTTTTTAATACCACGAGTAAAAAAACAAAAACATTTTGATTAATATTGTAGCCACTGATGCACCACTGCTTTCATATTTTTTGTGACAACAGGCCAAGTGTTGGGAACAAGCCTCTAAGTTCCTCTCTGTTAATTGGGCACCCACTTGGCACACATTTTACTGAACTTAAAATGGAATCAGGGCATAGGCAGATCCATCACGCACATTCAGCTTTCAAACAACCCTGTCAACTGTTATTCTTCTGTATTTATGAATCAGTTCCAGGGTTCTTTCTTCATTCCTCTTGGCCATGGCTATAGCTGGACACCCGAAGCATCTGCATCTGTCACACCAATACGACAAACATTTCAATCTACTCATTTATTTTATTATTTATTTACATCATTTATATTCCATCTTTCTCACCCCGCAGGGGACATATACAGGCAAACATTCAATGCCATAGACATACAACATACAGTATATAGACAGACACTCAGAGGCAATTTACCATTCCAGCTTCTGGCCACCGAAGGGAGCTGTCGCATTCCTTCATTCTTTTTCATACTTCCTGGAGATTTTATGGCCTTGTAAATCAGTTAAATTGGCCTCCCTTCAAAGTGGTACCTAAATTTCCTACTTGACAGATGCAACTGTCTTTCAGGTTGCAAAGGTCGACAATGAGCTACACAATTTGGTCGAGAGCTCACCCCAACCCAGTAAGGCCTCAAACTCATGACCTTCTGGTCAGTAGAGATCTTATGCAGCTGACTCTCAGACAGCTGCACCACAGTTAACTATGAGAGATAATTTTATCCCTCTACTGAGTGCACAGGCAGAGATTAAATTCTGCTCCAGGCACACCTTCTGCCCACAAAAAGTGCATGACATAACACTGTTTCTCTTTGGTGCAATTTATAAGTTTTGTAGCCATTTCCATTGCTATCTTCTGCTAAAAAAATCATTGAAACATTTGCCATAGATGATGTCTCCAGTTAGAACAGGTCTAAACTAAAAGAAGTACTTCTGTTTATCTACAAGTGTTATGGATGAGTCTCTGAGTAGTAGTAACAACATGGAGTTGGAGGCTAGGCAAGCAAAAAGGGCTACTCGCAAGACTCCATTGAGGAGCAACAGAGAAAAAGGATTTGGCAACTACTTAATGAGTCCACTGATAATTATTCCTTTGAGGGATTCTCTGGGGGTGATGGGTCTGTTAATGATGGTCCTTCTATGGCTGAAGAGGATAGTGACTCAGAGGAGATGGATACTGATATGGATTGTACCAAGGTAGCAGAAGTGAGGAACGTTTGCAATGAACCAACAAGCAGTGATACATTTGTGGGGATGGGACTTGGAGTGAGGACGGGTTATCTACTGTATGGGGAGATGTAAGTCGTGGTAAGAGGAGGGCCGCTTGGCAGGCAAGGCAGAGAGCTGCATGTGAAGCAAAACTCGCAGCTGACCGAAGTAATGTGGGGGAGTTGCCTCATTCCAGTTCTGATGACGATCTGTAAATAAAAGGGGTTGGGGGTGAGGGTTCCTTTGCAGCTGGCAAAGTATATGCGGGTTGCCTGGACGCTGTGGGTCATGTTCCTCTTCGTGATTCCTGTACCTCGATGGACTGCATTTTGGGACTTCGTGACTGCCTCGTTTTGACCTTGGACTGCTTCTGTGGATGTTGACCTCTCCCTGCCCAGACCTAGTTCGTTGTGTGGTTTCCCATGTCTTCTCTCCTGCGCTGACCTGGACCATCACTTTGTCGCTATCACTTGCTGTTTATCCTCATTGCTGCTGTTTGCATTTGCTTCCTGCTTCTCCGGTTATAACACTGACCTGCCCTGATGACAAGTTTGCTCCACCCCTTGGATGATGACAAAGCCAGAAGCGATAGCTGTGCCTTTTTTTCCTGTGTAGTGCTTAGTTTTGGGTTTTGAAAGCGGTTTTTTTTACCAGTTTAAAGCGGTTTTTTCTCCTGCTGACTGTTCGCTCTTTGAGTCATTTTGCCACAACACTGAAGTTTAAGCATCTGTATCTTGACAAAAACTCTCATCCTGATTGAGTAATTCCCCAATTCTATCCCTTTGTGGGAAATCTATAAAAAAATGTGCGTTAAAATAGGTTAGCTCATGGATAAATTGAGGGCAGGTTTGGGGCCAAAAGTATGGATGTTGACATGATTCATAGATAAATTTGAGGTCATTTTGCAAAGAAGGAAAAGTGCTAGTGCAACTTCAAGTGGTCAGCTACCTTTGGCAACTGATGCTGCCATTTTTCCACCCACAGGAAGTAGCACAATAAAAGATGAGGTTAGTTTTCCTTTTATGCTCTCTCAGGGTCCAAATTATGAATCTGAATCTCCTAATCTCATTTCCCCCCTGAAAGCAGAACATGGGGGGGGGGGCAATGAAAAATGAAAACAGAAACATACAGAATGGATTCACACACCCTTAGTAGAATCTTGATCCACTGCAAGATTTTAGAGCCAAATTCAGGAGACAAGATTTGAGCAGATATTGGTATGATCACACTTTGATAGATTCCAGTTCAATGTGCATTTTAAGATGTACACCTCCCCCCCCCCAGTCCTAATATCTGTGATTTGTAAATGACCTATCTGGTCAAGAGCTAAGTAAGCACTTCAAAGAAGTGCGTCAACGAATTAATGACATTGCGGCCCAAACCGATATAGACTCTTTGGGTTCTACTGTTTCCCTGAGATGGTTGAGTGGTTTTAAGAAATCCTTCCAACTAACCACTTACTTACAGCAAGGAAGGTTACACCACCTAAGGAAAATTTTCACTAGAGCCAGGTTTGAGCAATTAGATTCAATGGTGAGATATGGGAGGTTCAAGAAAATTCCCTATGAAGAGCGTATTTGTATTTGTGGTGCCCCTGAGATCGAAGATCTAACTCATCTTCTGCTTTATTGTAAAATCTATCAAATAGAGAGAAAACAACTGCTAGAGATATTTCTCGTGGGAAAAATCATTGGGACCCTCTAGCAAAAGTCTCACTTCTGCTGGCCGGCTCCAACAAGCTGATAACAGATGCTACTGCTCGTTTTCTCTGTAAAGCCATGAAACTAAGATCTGATTACATAGATGCAATTGGAATAAATTGTGTTGGAGATGAGGACCTGTGAATTGTTACCACCTCCCTTAGAATCCCTCCTGCTGGGCAAAACAGGGATTTAATTGATGTAATGGTCTAGAATTCTCCTCAGATTGTTTTTAGAATCATTGCAATGTGTCTGTGTTCTGTTTGTATTTGATATGGTTTCTGGCTAATCAATAAAATTGTTGTTGTTGTTGTTGGTTTGTTGTTGTTGTTGTTGTTGGTGATTTGTAAATGATATGTGTTTCTATATAATGCGGGAAAATAAAAAAAATAGTAAGGGACTATAAAAGCTGACCAAATGTCCAAATACTATATTGGTCCATTTGTAAATTTTGTCTATATGTCATTCTTTCAAATACTGCAAGTGTTAGCTCTTATATCCATTTGATCATACTTGGAAGAAAATTATATTTCCAGAAATTAAGTATAAATCTTTTAGCAGTCAAGAGGACACACAAAAAAACTTAACTTCCATAAATCATTCAAGAGAACATCCATGTCCCTGAAGGAATTTTGCAATACTGAATTTATTCGTGATTTTTTTCCCTATTATGAGACATTTCCAAAACATATGCATTAAGGAAGCATTAACTTTATTACATCCCCAATGATTTCCTGAATTTGAAAGCTCTTTCTTGAACAGATATTCTGAAGACCAATATACCAGAAAGAGTAATTGCTACTACAAGGCATAGTTGGAGATCTATATCGACACTAGCTTCGGTCAGTAAAAGCATAGCAAAATCATAAAGTAGTCAAAATATGGTAATCCAATTATCTATTCCATTCCATTTATGACTAAGTATAAATTGGTGTCATAGTTATTTGATTGTCTTCTGTGAACTACAGGACCAAATCTGGATTGTAACAAATTTCCAGTGGTAGATACTGATATTCTGTTGATATAGTTTAAACTGCTCTTGTAAAATGGAAAAAGGGGTAAATTAATCAACACCAAGTATTTGATCTGAGATCACAATCTCATTATTAACCCATGTCTTTCATAAAAATGGTTCCGTAACCATTTTCAAATCTGTGTTTCCCACGAAGTCCGGTTGCAGAAAGCACAGCACAAAGTCTCCTTGGGTGATGTTGTTTCCAAGTTGCAGTTCTTTCTGCATTGTCATTTCTCTTCGAGACTTGTTCAGCGTGACTTCTCGAAAGAGGCTGCAGCATTGTGGATAGTGTGTCTCCATGCCTCCCGATGTGAGGCCAGGGTGGACCATTGTTGGTGATCAATGTGGCCGAGTCTGAGGTGTTGTTTCAGGGAGTCCTTGTATCCATTTTTTGGTTTGCCTCTCGTGTGCTGAACTGTGGCAAGTTCATCATAGAGTAATATCTTTGGGAGGCGGTGGTCCTCCATCCTAGAGACATGCCCTGCCCAGCACAGCAATGTTCTCAATAGCATGGCCTCAACGCTGGTGATCCCTGCTTGCTCAAGGACAGCAACATTCGTCACATAGTCAGTCCAGTGTATATTTAGGATTGTACAAAGACAGCGCAGATGAAAGCTTTCGAGGAGTCGTAGGTGTTGGCGATAGGTGACCTATGTTTCAGACCCATATAGGAGAATAGTCAGTACGATAGCTCTGTACACACTGATTTTTGTGCTTTGCCTCAGGTGCTTGTTGCTCCAAACTCTTTTGTGAAGCCTTCTGAATGCACTATATACCTTTACAACATTATCTAGTGAACCGAATTAATCCAAAACACATTGGATCATCTATGTTTTTAGATCTTTGCAGAAAGACCTTTGAAGAAGTCAGTTTTTTTCAAGGTCTTAATGGCGAATTCTGTAAATGAGCTTCATTATTTTGTTTGGAGAAGTGTGGAAAATAGAGTTCCTGAAAAGTAACGTATTCAAGTCTTGTCCATCTGAGGGTAATATCTAAACTGTAGAAATAAAGTAGTGTGATGTCATTTAACTGTCATGGCTCAATGCTGTGGAATTGTAGGATTTGTAATTTGGTCACTGTTTTATAGATTGTTAAAAACCTGGTAAAACCACATCTCCTATATTTGACAGCATTGAGCCATGGCACCTAAACTGGTGTCAAACTGTATTAATTCTACAGTGTAAATGCAACCAGAGAAAGGTTTTCAGTGATACTAGTTTGTTCAAACAATTAAAAGTAAAGCCGTAACTCTTTTAAAATTTTATCCATTTAAAACTCAAAATTGACTGCAAATGAGTTGTCCTTAAGTACAGATCGGAATGCCTACTCTTTACTCACTCTCAGAGTATCTGTCTATTCATTCTATAGCAATAGAGGGAGAAGACATTTCAAAATTCTCAATGGCCAGTTGGCTCTTTTGTGACATTGACAAATTAAGCGTTCATCTCCAGAGTTCAGTTTTTGCTCTTAAGATTATACATGTAATTAAAAAATAATGATAATATAAGGATATAAACATCCAACAACAGTCAAACTCATTGTGAATGAAGAGAAACTGTTGACTGACTAGCTGGCCAGCTGCTCTATGTATAAGTGAGGCCTCATGTTCCTCTCTAACTAAATGATATTTCTAAATAAGTAAGTAAACAAAAGGGATGCACACAAAGAGTGAATGTCTCCACTAAGTAAAACTTGCTCAGTGGTGATGGTGGTAGGAAGAAATGTTTATTTTGTAGCCAGATTTACTGAATGCTCTGCTGCTGTAAATGCTGTGTTGCTGTGCTGGTGCTTCATTAGATTAATTGGTGAAAAAATAATGCAAAACCTTGGAGATGCTTGGCCTTTGGATCCATTATTTGGTTTGCCATGTAGGCCAGTGTTACTTTAAATGGGACTAGTGATTAAAGTGTGATATTGGATACCTTAACTGAGCAAAAGCATTTGAACAAATGTTTATGTAGACTAGGGTCCAAAGGCATGTAAGGTTTGTGGCATCATATTTAATGCCATTGTCTGGTGACATCACCCTTGTAACATTGCTAGGCAGGCATGTAGCCAGGGGGGGGCTAAGGGGGCTTCAGCCCCCCCCCCCCCAAATTCTCAGGGTGGTCCGCGAAAAGGCCTTACTGGTACATTATTTTAACTGTTATGTTTATTCATATCATGATCTGATCACCATGCTCATTATATCCCACATTCATGGGGTTATTGGGATAACAATACAAAAGGTTTGCTAGGGTAGACCCTCTTCCACCCAGTCTAACCAAACTCAGCCCCCCCCCGGAAACAAAATCCTGGCTACGGCCCTGTTGCTAGGGGGTCATTCCTAGGGCCCCATCTATTGTTCATTATAATGCAAATTGAACTGCATCATATGGTCATATAATTATATGCGTCTACACACTGACCATATAATGTAATTCAACACAAGCCCATCTAAATTGCCATTATAAATTGTTATATGGGGCCTAAGTGTTAGTTTTTGGGACTGAAATGTTAGGTTCTTGTAAAATCCTGATCTAACAATCCTAATATAATGAATAATCTTGCTCCTCATCCCATTTGTTCTGAGTGATATAGAAGCATTTCCGGATTACGATCATAGCTCCAAGTCTTTGGAATGCTCTGCCGGAAGATGTGTGAGCTTTGAGAGATTTAACAAAGTTCCACAGAGTGTGCAAGACATTTTTATTCCAGCAGGCTTTGGGGGTCCGATTTGGTTAACCAGTTGTAAATAGTTTTTATAGTTTTTGGCTAAAAGTTTAATTTTTTCAGTTGTTTTAACTCTAAAACAACGGAAAAAATTAAACTGTTAGCCAAAAACTATATGTTTTTATACTCTCGGTAAGTTGTCCTGAGCCCTCAGGGAAAGACGGCATACACAACTAACTAACTAACTAACTAACTAAATAAATAAATAAATTCACAGTAAGGAATGGTGAAAAAACCATTGCCTAAAGAGAAATCTCATAAATTATAAGATGCATTATAAAGTTGTAATTAAGTCATTTTTAGCATTAATAGATGTAGATAATATATTGCTGTTCTAGAAATAAATAAATAAAACACACATACACAAAGCATTATTGGGAAGTTTTTTAAAAACATAGAATTGTAGCTGTTTGAATTGTTTAGGTGGGTAAATATGTAGACAATTTAGGGAAGATTGTCTGGATCCAATTTCTATATATAACGTTGGTGTGCATCATCCAGAATAACTGCAGAAGATTAAGATTTTTTTCTTTCTCTTTTGATGTGGACAGTATTCAGAAAGAGTTTCACCCATGGGACTAAGCAGGTGCCTAATTACAGGGCTGTGTCACTAAAACAAACCCAGCAATACCAGGCTGTCTTCTCTCCATCCTCAAATTATCTGCACTAGATCTTCTCTGTGTTTATATCATGACATTGTTTCTGCTCAGATGTGTCATCCTTCATTTTTTCTTTTTCCACCAAAACTACGTGCTTCTCTTTCTAAACTTAGTTGGCAAGATGATGAAATTGTATTTCTCCTTCCAGATACCCACTAGAAGAAGAAAACAGAACAAGAAAACAGAAGAATCGCCCTGTATGAATGCAAAAATAACACCTAGAGATAGGACGGGAATGAGAACTTTCAAAATGCAACATATATTTACCATGCTATCCTTTGGAATGCTGCTTGTGGCTGTCATTGGAACGTCAAAACAAAATGTCCCAAGACTTAAACTCTCCTACAAAGGTAAATAATTTATGGCTGTTATATTCTTCTCATTCAACTTGGGTATGCCTTATTGGACTCAATATGGTCTGAATAGACAAGCAAAAGACAGTGTTGTCGCTAATTTCTCCATGCCATTATTTATGGTTTGTTCTTACTAGCAGATCATTTCTCTAATTAATTTTGAGCAAATAGAATGCATTTGTCTTTTTTAAAAGGATGGACAGGTAAATTTCAAAGGTTTAAGGCTGAAGCAAAGCTTTTCAGTAAACATACCATATATACCCAAGTATAAGCCGACCCAAATATAAGCTGAGGCACCTAATTTTACCACAAAAACACTTGGGAAAATGTATTGACTCGAGTATAAGCCGAGGGTGGTAAATACAGCAGCTACTGGTAAATTTCAAAACAAAATAGATACCAATACAATTACATTAATTGAGACATCACCAGGTTAAATGTTTTTGAATATTTACATAAAACTGTAATTTAAGATAAGACTGTCTGTCAAGATGCAGGGTCTCGGCCCAGCCCCTTAATCACACACAGAGAGACGGTAATCAGTTAACTATTTATTGAATAATAAGAAACAGGTGAAAAGGTAAATTGTCCATAAAAAGTATCAAAAAGTTCAATCCAAAAGCAAAGAGTCTGTAGTAAAATCCAAAGGCAAATTACTTGGCAAAGGCTCCGCAAAACAATGCGGATCAAGGAACAAGGCAAGGTTCAAACAGGGCCCAAGAAACTTCTTGGCATGGCACGAGCCGCGAACTGGCTCCGTGGACCTTCGCTCGCTTCACTTCCTTGTAGAACAGAAGTGGCAGAGCTACTGAGGATCCGTTCCCACGGATCCTATACTTAATCCCCTTGGCGAGGCCCCCAACACTCTAGGCTTCTCCGCCAATCTGTGCTACCGGACCTAGCGCTTCTCTGGTACTCTAGGCTGTGGTGCCAATCCCTCCTGCTGGACTCAATGCTCCATCCCCTATCAAAGCTCCGTCCTTGCCTCCCAGCACCTGGCTCACTATCTTCGTGAGAGCCGAACTCCCTTTCGGCTTCCATGGGCTCATCCTCCACTGTTTCCCTGATCCTCTCCTGTGACCCGTAACCACCCGGGTTCTCATACTGATCAGAATCATCGCTCTCAGGGTCAGCTTGACTTTCCCAGTTCTCGTAACCATCTGGCCATTCGTCATCCCATGCTAAACTTTCTACAGGGGAAGAAGGCCCCATTGCCCCATCATCTCCCTCTTCCATATCCTCATGAGCTGCAACGGGCCCTAATGCAATTGGGACCCCCGGGGCTGCCCCCTGCCCCCCAGGCACGAAAGGGAACTGGGTTGCTACACTGTCCAACTTTGATTAAACCCTTATTCTAATCTTCTTCAATGTAAATGTGCTTAAGTATCCTTCCAATAAAAATAGAGTAAAATAATAAATGTAATAAAAATAATAATAACAGAATAAAATAATGGAAATGTAATAGTAATAATAATAGAGTAAATAATAGTAAGTAAGTAAACTTTATTACGGTCGATGACCAGATCATAATGTAATAAACTAATAGAATAACATAATGTAAATGCAATAATACCAATAATACATAAAGTGAAATAATAAATGTAATAATAACAATAATAAATAGAGAAAAATAATAAATGCAATAAAATAGTAATCGAGTAAAATAATATAAATGTAATAATATAGTAAGATAATAAATGTAATAAAAATAATACTAATAACAGAGTATAATAATAAATAACCTTGACTCGAGTATAAGCTGAGGGGGGCTTTTTCAGCCTAAAAAGGGGGCTGAAACACTAGGCTTATACTCCGAGTATATACAGTATTTGGGTTTTTTTGTTGTGAAAGTGCCTGAGGAAATGTTTGTGAATTGAAATAATTTCCATATGAGTTGAATTAATGTAGTAATACCAGAGATAAAAATGATTAAAAGCTACTATTGTGTGCTCATTTGCTTAATTGGAACCTGTTGCATTAAAATGTTTCAGTATGGATAACATGGCACGACAATGGTTTCTTGTGATTGCCACAAAAATACTAAATTATTGGAATCCTTTTATTTTGCTCTGGATGGAACAGTTCGGTTGAAATGTTTTGAGTCTATTAATTCTCTTTGGTACTGATGTTACCTACATTGTGGGGGTTAAATCATGCTGGTGTTTTAAAGAATGGAACATTTATCTGAAGAATATAGTTTAAAACCCACCCTAGTATTGCACATACATTTTATTTGCTGTGTTTATTTTCTTGCCACCACTTTTCTTTTGATGCTTAAACTGTTATTTCTAAATGGTTGACTGAAATTTTAAATTACTGCAATGCTAGAATTTTCAGGATTGAGGGAAAATATCATTTGGATCATTATACTTTGTAATTTGTCCCCCATTTGCTACTCTGTTTTTATACATAAAAGGTGCTTATTTCTTTCAAAAAAAAGTGATTTAATTCTGTATAAAGCTGAACTGACAATTTAAAAAATTTAGGCCTCGAAATGCTGGGATCAGTGGAAGAAAAAGGAAGGAGGAATTCATGATTTGGAGGGAGAGCAGCTTGTCATAAGTAGATAATATATTATTTCCTTCATGTTTCTGAGTTTTTGACAATAAATAGAGAAATCGGGTTTTAGTGCCAATTGCATTCTCTTGTAATTATCCCATCCATTGAGTCTTTGAGAGTAGGCTCTGCTTGGTGACATCAATAGTTTACATAAGCAGCTGAACTAAGAATAACCTTTGAGAATTGACCCACATCATCTGTGTCACAGTGTAAACACTTATGAACTTGGCTATTTGCTTTTGATAATGGCAGAAGGGTCTCTGTCAGAAAAGTGGAGGGGTGGGAACAAATACTTTGTAATGATGCTGTAAAGTAATTATGCAAGTTCACGGCAAAATCTCAGGATGTGAAAGGGCACAGCTGGTGAATAGAGGATGGGAGAGGGAAAAGAGCAAGAGAGCCAAGCAACTGCTTGGTTGGTGAATGTGGCTTGGTTTTCCTCCAAAGAAAGACATTGAATGGCCATTGCTTTTCCGCAGTCCAGAACTTTTGACAATTATTTTTGACTAACTTTTTGAAGAAGACACGAGGATACAGCCTGGTAGCAAACATGTACAAGACTATGGAAAAATAGCAGGACTGGAAGCATTACTACCCTTTAAGTAATGTGCAGAGTAAAACTTTAAGAATCTCCCAATCTGTACGACCAGGAGTTTATAGCCTGGTGAAGTTATGCTTCTGAGCTCTGGATAATAATAATAATAATATAAAACTTTATTTATATTCCGCCCTTCTCACCCCGAAGGGGACTCAGGGCGGATAACAAGTACACATACATGGCAAACATACAATGCCGTTTTATATAGACAAACACATTAGACAGTAGACAGAACAGAACAAAAGGTTTTTGTGTCGTGCCACAGGGGGTGCTGTCACTCCATCCCCCATCCTCCAAGACAGTCTTTTTCAACAAGTGTGCCTAGGCCAGTGTTTCCCAACCTTTTTTGAGCCGCGGCACACTTTTAACATTAAAAAAATCTGGGGGCACATCACCAACCAAAATGACACAAAATGACACTCGAACACAGTAAAGAGCAGCTGGGGGATGGTGACCTGCTGGGAGCAGCTGCTGGGAGTACCGAAGCCATGGGAAGAGCCAGGCCACACCATGCCCCGCCCCCTCCCCCGGCTTCAGTTCTCCCACAGCTTCGCCAGCCTTGAGGGGGCAGTGCCAAGCCAGCATTGTGCTGGCTCTGCCACCGCTGGTTTGGCACTGCCCCCTCAAGGCTGGCGAAGCTGTGGGAGCGCTGAAGCTGGGGGAGGGGGCAGAGCCAGGCCGCGCCATGCCCCGCCCCCTCCCCCGGCTTCAGCACTCCCACAGCTTCTCCAGCCTTGAGGAGGCAGTGCCAAGCCAGCATTGTGCTGGCTTTGCCACCGCTGGCTTGGCACTGCCTCCTCAAGGCTGGAGAAGCTGTGGGAACGCTGAAGCTGGGGGAGGGGGCAGAGCCAGGCTGCGTCATCCCCCCCCCAGCTTCAGCTCTCTCACAGAGGAGGAGCATGAGCGGTGAATGGGCTTCAGTAGGCGGGGCTCCTCCGCGCAGCTTCAACAAGCAAGGGGCGGGAGTCATGGCGGATTGGAGGCTGGTTGGGGAAACGGCTGAAGGAGGCGGCACCCTTCTTCTTTTTCTTCGCCGCCGCCTGGCCCTTCCTCCTCCTCTCCCAAGCAGCAGGAGTTTGGCAGGAGGAGGGGGGAAGGAAGGGGGCAGAGAGCTTTTCTCGCGGCACACCTAATGATCATTCACGGCACACTAGTGTGCCACGGCACACTGGTTGAGAAACACTGGCCTAGGCACACTCCTGTGCCTTTGCAGAGCTCCAGCTGTGCCTCCAGAAAAGCTTTTTGCCCCCCTTCCTTCCCCCCTCCCTTTGCCACCACTATTATTCTGTCCTCCTCCATGGGAGAAAAAATCTTCTCTTACTACGTTGGTATTAGGCTCTGTCCGCAGACGCCCCCTGCTGCGAGGGAAAAGCGTTACGCAGCATTTCCCCAGCCAGCCAGCCTCCAATCGAGGGAGGGCAGGGAACGGAAGCGGAAGTGAGGAGCGTAGTCCAAGCCAGGCCCACTGGCTTCTTCTTTCGATCCGCAGAAAAGAAGGCAGGCAGGCAACCACGGACTGAGTGAGTGCCTTCTGGTGTGGAAGAGGGAGAGAGCCATTCAAAAAGGGAGCCACCTGGGGGTTCTGTGTGGGAAGTTTGGCCCAGTTTTATCATTGGTGGGTTTCTGAATGCTGATCCAACATTGTTTGAGTCCACAGTGCTCTCTGGATATAGGTGAACTACAACTCCAAAACTCAAGGTCAATGCCCGCCAAACTCTCATAGCATTTTCTCTTGGTTATGGGAGTTCTGTGTGGGAAGTTTGTGTCTTTCTGCCATTCCTGCCAGGATATCTATGTTGTGTTCATCAAAACAGGCCCAGGTTTCACACTGCGTGTATAAATACATTTAAAAACATATTAACTATATGTATTACTGTGTTAGAGTGTCATTTTGTGTCATTTTGGTTGGTGGTGTGCCCCAGGATTTTGTAAATGTAAAAAGTGTGCCGCGGCTCAAAAAAGGTTGGGAAACACTGCTCCAAGAGCTGTCAGGACTTCTGCATTCCAGCAGTTTAGATCTTTCTTTATGGCATTGTAACCCCCTTTTTATAGCGGTACCTAATTTCTCTAATTACAGCTAAAGTTGTTTTCAAACTGCTTAGGTAAACAGTGGGTAGGGCTGACGTTGGCTGCCCACACCAACCCAGGGGTCGAACTTGCAACCTTTCGGTTGATCTTTTAGCTGCTGCTGATTTAACAGCTGTGCTAAAGCTCCAGTGCTCTTGTTTAGCTCTCATTATGATCCTGATGCAAAATTCATTCATGTTTCCTACTTTCTCCTTGCTTGCCTTTTTTTTGCCATATGTTTTAAACTTAACCGATCTTCCTCCATGATGTAGCATTCCTAATCTGGTCAGGTTATAACATCTTTTCTCATGATGGTATTCATTTTGCTCTATGCTATCAGACTCCAGCTTTGAATCAACCTAGGCATAAATGCAGGATTTTTTCTCCTTATATGGGTAGACATTTCCCCTCAGCTGCTAAATCATGTGACCAGCACTATTATAATGGTCGCTTTATGGCATAAATCTCAGAATGTGGACTGGTAAAAATGTCTCCAAATGTTCTGCAGAGAGCAATTGTTTATTCAATGTACCACTAGCCATTAAAGAGAACATTCTGGTAGTATGCATAGTAGGTTATTACAGATATTTGGGATATTCCCAAATGACATTAACAAATGACTAGCCTGGGTCAAAAATGACTTTTATTTCTTGCATGTGAAAATTATAGCTCCGCTGTGTACATACAAAGTGTTTATCCAAAGCTTCTTACAGTTCAAATTACTTTAAGAATGCAGCTGTAAAAAAATATAATGCAATTGCAGAACACAATTCCAAGATGCAGACAATAAATATATGTAGCGCTATTTTAAAAAAATAGATAGCATCTCATAAGGTAGGAGAAAACAAAGTCTTATTGAATGTCTTCCTACTGCTTTTCTCTGTCCCCATTTAAGGCAAGATGAGGCTTGGCAAAGCTTACCAAACTGACAGTGTTTAAGTTTTCCCTGCTTTATTTGTTCTGTTATCCAGATTGGAATTAAGTGGTCATAATAATTTTGCTTTTTGGAATCTTTACAATCCTGTGTTATCTTGTATGCAAAGAAAAAGTTACTGTATATTCCACAAGCATTCTTATGTGCAGTAACAGGTCCTATTTACTACACCTGACACTTGCAAATTATTCTGACCCTGACTCCTTTGTAACGGAGAAGTTGAAGTTATCTCTTGATCAATATTTTTATAGTGCACTTGTTTTCTTCCTTAGACGTGTAGAATGTAAATGGTAGTGTTAGTAGTATGCAATAGACTTGTGCATTTCTGCTGAACCTTGAGACGTTTCTGCCTGTTGGATTCCAGGGGGTTCGTAAATCCGTTTTTGCACCACTCCAAAAAATGGGCAAGTGCCCAAATTGCCATTTTTGTCCGTAGATGGAAAATGTGGCTTGATTTGGCCCATTGGGGGGAATGAGAGGTCTTCATGAGCCCCTCTTCCCATCATTTTTAGGGCTATGGGAATGTTCATGGACACACTTAGAGGGCACATCTACTACTGCTGGCCCACCAAGTTTCATAACGTTTGGGTCATCCCCTAATTTTTAGGATTTTTTTCTTTTTAGAAATATACAGTCCACCATTACACTTTATTTACTAATTAAAAAAACAATAGCAACTTCTCCCAAAGCTTTTGCAATTTGCATTTACTCGTTCTCACAACATACTGGAAGAGGCCAGCAGCCCACCATGCGCAAGCAAGCAGCATGTCCCCTTATGAAAAAAAACACTCCTGTATGATCCAGAAATAATTAGGTATTTGTGGTAAGTTTAGGTAGGTAAGTGGGTAGTTAGGTAGTTTTTCTGAGAATGAGGCTTTGCTGTTTGCTGGAATTTCTATAATTATTAATAAGAATAATCTTTTAAAAGTACTACTTTGATGAACAAGAGGAGGGGGGAGATAAGAGAAGAAGTTAAAGCCTTTAGTAAAGGCTAAAGGGTGACTCAAAACTCAGAACCACTCTAAAAAAAACCCCACATGCACAAATGCCGCACTTTCAAACTCCCAGTCCCACTAAATAAGGAATCCAGAAAATAAAGGAAAATAAAAAAGATTCAATGCTAGCGAAAGGCCTAGTCAAGCCAAAAACTAAAGCTGATATTGAGTGGTGGCAAGGCAATTGGACTGAAGCAGCTCTCTCTAGGGCCAGGATGCAACTGAGCACTGGAGGCAATCGCCCTATTAAATAAACACAGCTTGTGTAAGGCACGTCAGAGCTGTTTCTTCTACTCTGTTTGGCCCAACAGGCATGAATCACAGTGAAACTCTGTACAAGCACACAGCAACCTCTCCGTGCACCACATGATCCCAAATAGAGCAGAAGGATCCATGACCAGAAGCCATGTAGTCCGACTCTGTCAAAAAAACACATGGTGGCGGAACCCTTATAATTACGGGCATCCAAAGAAGCTGAAGAAGCTGAAGGAAAACGACCAAAACGAATCTGTGCACAAGTCGAGTAGGCAACTGGAACCCAATTCATATGTAACCATGCACAAATGTAGACATGAAACACTTTCTTTTCCCCATCTCATATGTTTCAGGCCACATTTCAGATGGTGACCATCACAAGTAATACGTGCATTTGTCAATTTCCTGTGGATTTTAGTAGGAATATTGAGGATCTCATCAGATGCAGAGAGAAGGGAGTACTCTTCCTGCTTCTCTCAGCTGCTGGAATTCAATCTCACAGAGACCATCACATGATGCTGGGCAAATTTTGGCAGGACTGGAGGAACCTCATCAGATGGACAGGAGTAAAGTGTGAGACAGTGGAGGGAACCATCAGGTTCTGTTTCCTCTTGTCAGGGCTGATCCTCTGACTTTCCCCTTCAGATCTATCTTTCCCCACTACCTTCCCATATTCTTTCCTCTGCAGGATAGGAGCCTGATGGAGTCCTACTGGACGGTGCCCAGCATCATGTGATGGGCTCTGTGGAACTCCATTCTCATGAAGAAAAGCAGGAGAAAATTCTCCTCCCTCTGCATCTCATGAGGTCCAAGGAGTTGGTTATTTACCCGACTTCTAATTGAAGAATGTGAGGTGATAATGGGGAAATGAAGGAGGAGTTGACGTGGGAAGACAGACTGACCTCAATGGGAGGAAACACAGCTTGATAGTTCCTTCTACTGTCCTGCACTTTCCCCTTCTGTTCCACACTTTAACTCTGGCTGTCTGATGAGGTCCTAAAACTGACCCCTAGGGTGCCAAGCTTGTTTGGGATGTGGAATTCAGCACTTCAGATAACTCTTGAAAGGAGTGATATAGTTAAGCCATTTTTATACTATGACTCTAATAGTCTTTTTCTTCTGCTTTACCATTTTAATGGTTATCTAATAGGCCTGGTTGAGCCATGGTCCTAAATAGTTTTAAAGTACTTATGAAACAAAAGTTCTGGTGGTAAACATTTCAGAACTCTATCAACATTTCATTATTATTTCATTATTGGCTATTTTTTAACACAGTACCAATTAGGAACTGCCATTTATAATGAAATTTTGAAAGTTCTGTTAAAGTTCTGAAATGTTCACCACCAGAACTTTTGTAAGTACTTTTGAACCATTTAGAACTATGGCTGAACCAGGCCTATTATCTAACTTCAGAATGATGACAGACCTACAGTTTTATTCATTGTGAGGTCTTGTCCTTGTGTTTCTTAAGCTTTTTCTGAATGCACCACTGTATAAGGAATCAAATAAATAAGTACTTCAACAGTTGAAAAGCATTTAGTGTATAATGGGATTTATATGTTGACTTAGCATTCAGGAATTCCTTTGCTAGGCATATTGTAGTTGGAACACAGTTGTATTTAGGCCTAGAGAACTTCAAACTTTATTGTTATCTATTCTATTATAAACTAACAGAACAAAAAAAACCTTTAAAGGGGGCATAAATTGAACAACTCTTCCTCATTTACTACTTCCAGGATTAACTTGATGTCCAAGCAATTATGTAAGCCACAATGGTTTCTACTGGCTTCTGCCCCAAAGTCAAAGCATTTTGTTTCCGTTTCCCCCCCCCTCATTTGGCCAGTTATCACTGAAGCTTCTTTGGCTGGGCCATTTATAGAGGCAGTATGCAATAAAGCAGTCTTTAGCAATTCCTAGATGTAGATTTGGGTAAATTGGATATCAGTCCAGAGAGTGAGAAAAGGACCATTACAAGTAAACAAGTTTGTCCCGAATTTAAACTCTAGAAAGTATGTGTCAGGAGGGTATACTAAGCTAACGTGTCTTCATATCAAGTCTAAGAATAAAAAATCCATGAGGTACTAAATTGACTTGAGGCCTAAATATTTCATGCAGGTGCTTAGGAATTTAGAATGTCAGCATCATTTGTACTTGAAGCTGATGTTGACAAGTTTGATACTGCCTCCAGATATATATGGGATGTTAATACCTAGGAATTTAAGATATTTTTCAGTCCTGCTTAAAATTTCTCTCAGCTGATTGATTTATGCCAGTTTCTTTCCTGAAAAATAATTATCTACTAAGAAAATGATATAACCAATGTACCTATTCCTTAATTTAAAAAACCTAAAATGATTGGCGTGTCTGTTAATAATACATTCATTTGATTGCTCAAGATGTTTTTCTAACAGGATAGGTTAGTTTAGCATATGATTCATTAAACTAGGTTTCCTTGACATGTATCCCTGCAGGTATTTTGGCAAACAGCACTCATAAATTACCATATGTACCAGTGTACTAGATGATTTTTAGGCCTGAAAAATCTTATTAAAAGTTGGGGGTTGTCTAGTACGCCGGATATAAAATTAAAATACGTAAAAATAATTAAAAGAAAATAATAAAATCCAACTACTGCACCTTGGGGGGAGGAGGAGGGCGGAGGAAAGGCACAGGGAGGAGGAGCGGCAGGCCTTATTGCCATGGAGACAGCCTGCTGGACGACTCCTCGCAGCCCCAGGCCGCAGTGCACCCGGGATTCTGGGAGCCGCAGGAATCAGGAAACTACAGCCACACACAGAGAGAAGACTGCCTCACATGAGTGTGCACATGCTCCTTCTGCTCCCTTTCCTCTCTCCCTGGACGCCATAGCAGAGGGTCCGAGAGGAGCAGCAGCCCCTCTAACCCACCACCCCACTCGCCTTGGGCCCAAGGAGGCACTTGTGCATGATGACTTTCTGCATCATCTTCCTGCGGATGGGTTCGCTGAGGCACTCTGGGAGCCGGAAACTATAGCTACGGCTAAGGAAGGGGGGCGGAGGGAGGCACGGCGCAGGGAGGAGGAGCGGCAAGCCACATTGCCAAGGCGCCGCCATCAACTGTGGAGGAGGAGAGCTTTCTTCACTCCAGGCTTGAGGGTCATCTTCAGTCGGAGACCCAAGTTGAGTCAGAGCCAGCACTAGGCTGGCGGTGGCGGGACAGCCCAGCGGTCTCCATAGCAATGCAGCTTGCCGCTTCTCCTTCCCACGTGCTCCCTACCTCCACCCTCCTCCTCCTCCTCAGGCCATGCTGCTTGGGAGGAGGAGGAGGAAAGGGAGGGGGGAGGGAGGAGGAGGGAGGAGGGAGGGCACAGGGAGGAGGAGCGGCAAGCCGCCTTGTCATGAAGACTGCTGGGTCTCATGTGCCGCTGCCGCAGGCCTATATTTCCCTCATCATGAGCCTCTGGAGGAAGACGACCCTCAAGTCTGGAGAGAAGAAAGCTCTCTCAAGCTACTACAAAAAAGATGAGTGGTCTTATATGGCGAGTATATCCTAAACACTCAATTGTAGATGGAAAAGTTGGGGGGGGGGTGTCATCTTATCCCCCCAGTCATCTACTACGCCAGTACATACGGTAAGCTACAGTTAGTGCCACCCAGTGCATTCACTCGTGGTGTCACCTCCATAGACCTCTTCCCAAACCAAACCATACCACAATATTGGAGCTAAAATATTAGAACATTTGGCAAGATCAGCAACAATAAAAAACAAGAGTGCATGCAGACAAATGAAACCACCTGATTTGAAACATAATTGTAATGGGGTAATAGCAACAGCAGTGATCGGAGGATTAGAAGATGAAAAATATAAAGCCTTGTGGGTATATTGATGTAGGGTATGTAAGCTAAAGGTGGTGGTACAAAATGTGTTTGTGGCAGTAGCTAATGACAGGGATTTAAAAATCAAAATGATATATTTCTGGTGAAATGCTGCACAAAAGTTTTAGAGACAATCATTTTGATGCCACACCCTCAGAAAGTGTCACTTAGTGCACTCTCTACCCCCCTGAACTCCTGTAATGACATTACTGAATTTGAATGATGAAAGGCAAAGGCCAAAACATCCAAAGGAGATCAGGTTGGGGAAGGCTGGACTACTCAAAATCTACCCCATATAAAATACACATGAGAGCTAAAACTAAGCAATTTCACCAGATTTATTTGTTTGTTTGATTGATTTAGATCTTTCTTCTGTTATGGGAGTCAAGAAGGCATTCAGCATTTAAAAAGGAAGATACAGTTAATATAGTATTTATACAAATATTTAAAAACAAATTAAATAATCATGTAATTATAAAAATAATTGTATAATAGAAAAATACTGATTGTGATTCAGGTAATACAACCCCAACGGCCGTTTTGCGTTGGCTCCTGATATGGATGCAAATCTTTACATGTAAAAGGATGAAAAGTCCCTAGTGTGAAAGAACATGAAGATTTCTGTGCAGTTGCCAGACGGTATTTGTACTTTTCAAGATTTGTGCAGAAGCATTTTACTCAGAAATACACCTAGATTTTCCATTTGGCATATACACCCCCAATAGCAATAGGATTAGACAGATTCATGGATACCAAGGGAACCAGTAGTTACTGAAATGGACATCCAAGTGCCACCTCTGTGTTGATGGAGGCAGGCAGGATTTCCCCCGGGTACTGGTTGTGGGGGGTCGGGAGCAGGTGAGGGTTTTTCCCTCCTTTCTGCTAGAGATCCCCGTGTACAACTAGTGGGCCACTGTGTGACACAGAATGCTGGACTAGATGGGCTGAGGCCCGATTCAGCATGGCTCTTCTTATGTTCTTATGTAAATACAATAATAATAATAATCTTTATTTATAAACCGCCTCCATCTCCCCAAAGGGGACTCGGGGTGGCTAACATGAGGCCAAGCCCATAAAACAATAAACACAGTTGGACATAAAACAGCAAAAGAAAAAAACAAAATCATACAAAATATATAAAATAACAAATAAGATAAAAAATATATATATATAATAAAAACAGCACAGTGGGCGGGCCAGATGTCTAGAGATAAAAAAAAAATACATTAAATTTATAGTTTCTCATACAGGAAATACATTTTAGGCAACCAAAATCCTGCATGCATTTATTTGCAAAATAATTCTCCAGAAGACTTTGCAAAGCATTAAGAATCTCACTCCTACTCTTGATGGGTGTTTGTGAGTCTCAGGTACTATACGTTTCACACTTTTGTTGTGGTGTGACACATATATCTTCTTTCCATTCCTCTCTCCTGGAAACTGGCCACTGTGACCTGCCTGAGCATGTCATTTTTCCTGCTATAAACAGCTTTTCCTTTCCTCCTGGAACTGGCTGAGGTCATGAGATCTGTCTGCAATCAAAGGGAGGTATCTGATGATTCACATTTCAGTGTGACAGGCAGGGCTTCCTTTTCATGCTGGCCTTGGACCTCTCAATGAAAAGGTAGATGTTATGGTGAACCTCAATACTCATCCCAGTACTCATCTCCAGTGCTTTAAAAGATCGGAAAACGTTGGCACTCAAACAAGAGCTCCACTTGTAACCTTTTTATGTGGACGGTTTCCTTTTTACTAAAAACAGAAAAGCAACAAAATAGATCCCTTAAACCCTTTGACTTTGAACTATGTTACTAATAAGGATGACTTTGCTGTGTTTGGCAATTGCACAAGAAAGATAAGCGGCTTAGGAACAAGGGAACCTGTGGAAACCCACGGTCCGAGGTCTTCTTTGTCATAACAAATGTTTTGGATCGGATATATTTTCATCTATGATGTTTAAGGCTAATTATTTTGCTTGGCTACATGGTGTTTGTGAACCATGCCTGGGCCTTTTTCAGCAATCATATAAAGTCGCAGAAGAACATTTAATCATTCCTGTAAAGATACTTTCGATACTCCTATTTGTGCAGCTGTGTCTTTTGTAAAAAAATATTTGGAAATAACCTACAACATTAAATGCTCAGAAGAAACTATTTTGTACGCTGGCTAAGCTATGTTGTGTGTTGCTCCTGTTACAGAGAATTAAGTGTTATATTTTATAGGGAATCCTCTCCTGAGAGGTCTAAAGTTCATTTTTCTGAAAGTTCATTGGAATCTGTTCTGCACGGCTCTGATCAAAAGAGGTAATTATGATAACCAACTCTGTCACACCTTCCCACCTACTACTAAAGAGGCTGTTTTTGTCCTGAACTGATGCTTGGCTGCTATGTCGGACTGGATGAGGGTAAACAAATTGAAATTGAATCCAGACAAGACAGAGGTCTGTCGAAAGGCCAAACAGGGCATAGGGTTAAAGCCTGTGTTGGACGGGGTCACACTCCCCTGAAGATGCAGGTTCGCAGTCTGGGTGTGATCCTGGACTCATCACTGAGCCTGGAACCCCTGGTTTTGGTGGTGACCAGGGGAGCATTCACACAATTAAAACTTGTGCACCAGCTGCACCCGTATCTTGGGAAATCTGACTTGGCCACGGTAGTCCACGCTCTGGTTACATCTGATTACTGCAATGCTCTCTACATGGGGCTGCCTTTGAAGACTGTTCAGAAGCTTCAATTGGTCCAACGGACAGCAGCCAGGTTGATAACAGGAGCTGCATTCAGGGAGCGTACAACTCCTCTGTTGTGCCAGCTCCACTGGCTGCCAGTTTGCTACCGGGCACAATTCAAAGTGCTGGGTTTTACCTTTAAAAGCCCTAAATGGTTCTGCTCCAACATACCTGTTCGAACACATCTCTCCCTATGAATCATCAAGATGTTTAAGATCATCCAGAGAGACTCTGCTCTCAGTACCACCTGCCTCGCAGGCGCAATTGGCGGGGATGAGAGACAGGGCCTTTTCAGTGGTGGCTCCTCAGCTTTGGAATGCCCTTCCTAGTGATATCAGATCAGTCCCCTTCCTCCTGACATTTCATAAGAAAGTCAAGACTTGGCTGTTTGAGCAGGCATTCACAGACAAACTTTAATTAATTGAGACCAACGGAATATTATGACGATGCAACGGAAACCGATTTTAAGAATGAGACGTTGAGATTTGTATTTTATAATTTTAACTGTTAATTGTATTGTTTTTATATGGTTGTTTTAACTAATATTTTATGATGTGTTTTATTTGTGGGGATCTGTTGCCGTGTGTTCACCCCCTCGAGTCGCCTTCGGGCTGAGAGGGGTAGTATAAAAGAATAGTAAATAAATAAATAATTGTATCCATGGCAGAGATAAAGAAGGCAAATTGTGATCTTCCTGCATGGATAACTTCTCATAGAAGTTGTGAAACACTTGCTCCAATATTAACATGATTGCACTGAAATAGCTCATTGCTTTCCCATTTGTCCTCTATCAGATCTCATTTCTTCTTTAGCCATTTGTGTATATAGGCTGATATATAGTTGGCTCCAGATTTGACAGGCTCTCTTTCCATACTGTCATAAGCATTAAAGACTTTGGCCCTGGACAAATGGATGTTGTTTTGATTTTTCCTATATTTGATTTCTTCTAAACTCTCAATCCCAGATGTGAAATTTTTCTGGATTTTAATAAAGTCTTATCAAAAATGCTCTCACAAGGCTTATTTGAATTTTAGCCAGCATGGCATTCACTGATGTACACCAATTCTGACAATTGAATAGCAACAAGCACTAAGATTTTTTTAAAAACAATAGTTGATTTTATTCTCTCAATATATAGTTTTGACCAATGTTGTGTATGATTGAGTGGCGTTGACTTTTGTCCTCTGCAATATGAATTGCATCTCCAAATGTTAATATTATGGACAGATGTCATGGTTTGAAACAAAGTTGGGGAAAAGAGTGCCAACATTGCTGAGGGAAGTTACTCCTGCCAGCTTCTCATCAGTGACCCCCATCAGGATTATACAAGCATGCCAGGGTGGAATCCTTCCACAGTTGAAAGCTTAAGTTATTTGTGCAAGAAATACTTCCTTGAGCAAATTCTGATTTTATCTGTATAGAATTAAACATGTGAGCACAATAGAATGGATCACTGAATGAATCACAACAGAGCATAGCAAAACACAACTATTTTTATGGACTTAATTATAGTAGTATCATATTTTATATTGTCCTATGTGACTTTCTGCAGCAATCCAAATGTAACATGGAAATTGTCGTGCAATTTTTAAAATTTTGTATGTGTTGCCATATTGTCTATATCAAGCCTTACTATTTACAGATGTTATTGCTGAAGAGAGAGAGAGCAGTAATAATGCTGCCTCGTAATTAGAACAAGGCATTTAATTTATTCAAAAAGGAAATCTCTGAACCATATTTTCCCTATATTGTTATGTGATTGTTCTAAAATCAGTTGCTGAAGTTTCAAATAAAGAGTAATAGATGGGCATCCAACTCTTACCATGATGGTATACTTCCCGAGGTATATACTCAATTATTATATGGCTGATACGTTACCTAGACACTTCAAAACATGTGGGTTAGTTGCTATTTGGATCTGAAATAGCTAGGGAATTAATACAGCAAAGTGTATAACTGAAAGATGGTTAAAAAGCTTAGAGATTAGCCAACTGCAGCTACTGTGCAGATTCACCACCATTCTGAAAGCATGGCTTTCAAAAGCAGTTTGTGATATGGAAGTCTTATATCAGGCCTGTCCAACAGGCGGCCTGGGGGCCGTGCACGGCCCCCTAGCCCCTTGGCTACGGCCCCTTACCCTCCTGCAATAAATATTTTTTAAAAATATTTTTAAAATATTTTTTCAATTAAAAATATTATTTTTATTATTATTTTTTGGTCTTGCCTCTTGGCTTTCTATTGGCCGCCTCCTCTGCTCCTGAGGGAGGGGGCCAATGGGAGGGAGTGATGTCTCTCGGGCCCCGCCCCCTTGGCAGCAAACAGGAAGAGCGACCCGGCCGCATGGCTTTTCCCCTCGGCAGCGCCGCTTCCTCCTCCTCCTCCTCAGGATTGCTGCTGCTCCGTCTGGGAGGCGCTCAGGCCCTCAGCGCCAGGGAAGCAAAAGGGGTTTGGGAGGGAGTGTGTCTGAGAGCGTGAGTGAGTGACAGAGAGAGAGAGAGGAGGGGGACCTGCTCTGGGCACACCTCTGCCCAGCACAAAGGGAAGATCTCCCTGGCTCTCTCTCTCTCTCTCTCTCTCACACACACACACACACACACACACAAGCCCCTTCCTTTCTGGCCCCTTCATTTGCGTTTCATGAACTGTCTCTTTAATGAGAAGGAGAGAACCGGCCAGCCATAGGAGAGGGGAGGAGGAGAAAAGGAGGGAGGGGGGAATTGAATGAGAGGGAGCTCAAGGAAAGGCCTCCCACCCCCATTACCCTCCTTTTCCTCCCCAGAATTATTTACATTCTTTGCAATTACCTAAGTTTACTTTGATGACTTGCACTGAATGGAATCAGCCAGGGGTAAACTGGCAGAATGAAAGCACACAGACCTTTCAACTGCAAGGCCATTCAATGCTGATCAATGTGGCCAGTCATATATTCCAGTTCAAAGCAGATTGTGGGATTTTCTGCCTTGATATTCTGTATATTTATGCCCCTCATGTGTTCCATCCATCCCTCCCTCTCCCCTTATTTAAATAATATAATATGTAATTGTATATTAATGCCCCTCATGTGTTCCATCCATCCCTCCCTCTCCCCTTATTTAAATAATATAATATGTAATTGTATATTTATGCCCCTCATGTGTTCCATCCCTCCCTCCCTCTCCCCTTATTTAAATAATATAATATTTAATTGTATATTTATGCAATGCCGGGGGCGGGGAGGGGGCGGAGCCAGGGAGGGGAGGGGTGGAGCCAGGGCTTGGCCCCCCAGGTGATCAGTGACCGGAATTCCGGCCCAAGGTCCGGTAGAAGTTGGACAGCCCTGTCTTATATGATACTTTCTAGAAGTCTGTTCAAATGAAGCCGTAAATTTTTACCAGGCATGTTGAAGCCACCAGATGTCCCCTACGGTACTAGTCGGGGCACCAAAGGGAGGGAGAGGAATCACCCCACGTCTCTTCTACAATCTCTTTGCATGTGCCTGGGCGATATGCCTCCCACCGCCAAAGGAAAACACACAAAGTATTTTGGGATAAACACTAGCCACAACTCATTTGTTGATAACAGGAACAAGGGTTGGCAGCCATGCATGGTCCTGGATCACGATCAGGCAGCCCACTGCTGTCCGATACTGGAAATACACCCAGGGTGCTGCCAGCACAATACCGGGCCCACGTAACTCAGCAGCCCTGAGACCACCAGATGTTCCTCCCTACTGCTAGGGGGGATACCAAGCCAGATCCAGGTCTCATGCCCCACGCTAACAAGGAGTTGTGATGAATAACACAAAAACAATCACAATAACAAGTTAACCAGGACACACTAACAAAACGAGCCAACCGTAAACCAAGACACAAACCACATGCAGGGTGAGTGGGGTGGATCAACTGATTCAGGCACAATGCCTGACCAGGAGCTTGGGGCAGCTCTAAAAAGGCTGCCCGAGAGGAGGGAGAGGCCAGCACCAGTCTCTCCATAAGCGAGACATGGTAAGCTGGCCATTGGCCAACAGACTTATGGCGGGAAACTTTCCCGCCATCCCAGAGGGCTTCTGGGAAGAAGAAGCCTCCCCGGAGGCAGGAAATGGTGGCAGAGAACGCCCCACGCCGCAACGTCTGTGGCCTGATAAGTCAGGCCATACCTTATTCAGTTAGTTTTGGAAAGAATTGGAACTTTGTTTTTTACAACCGAAAACCAATAACCAAACCGCATACAGTTTGGGTGGGATGGATCAGCTGATGCAGGTACAATGCCTGCCTGGGAGCTTGGGGCAGCCTTAAATCAGCTGCCCATGAGGAGGGAGAAGCCAGATTCGGCCTCACAATTGGCCATCTGGCCGGATGGTGGGAAACTTTCCCACTGTCCCAAGGGGATTCTAGGAAGAAGAAGCCCCCCGAGGCAAGAAATGGCGGTGTGGAATGCCCTGCGCCGCAATCTCCCTGGCCCGGTAAGTCGGGTCATGCCTTTTGCCACTCCAGACAACAGTATGTCACTGAGGAAGAACTGGTTAGTGACATATGTTCTCATGCCACCTGGACTCATGGGAGGGATATGTGTGTGTGCGCGCACACACGCACAGTTGCAACTGGTTCTATCTTGGAACTGGACCAATTTTTTTCATGGGCTATGGTCTGCTCTGAATTATGAGTAGAATTTGGAGAAATTGGTTAATGTGGTTTGGTTAATGTGGTTTAAGGCCATACAAATAATAATAATAATAAACCTTTGCCCCACATTAACCCAGATCAGCTCCATGCTGCCATAGAGTTGATTCAGGGGCTCTTCATACTAAGTCGATGTGCCTAACTCCGACAACTCCTCGGAAGATGACCATAGAGTCACACAGGAGAATCTAGAAATTTCTAATGAGAACACAATCTAGTTCATTTACTGCAGTTCTGTGGCCAGTCACATCCTCTCTGGAGAAATCCTGGTGGTCTAATGAATATAAAATAGCATTCTTTCCAGATCAATTGGGCTCTGCAACCAATGATTGGCAGGTGCAAAGAACCAATCAATGGAACTAAAACTTTGCAAAACTGAGCAGGCTGCAAAAACACAATACAACAGTGCAAAGTTTGGAACTTAAAGTTTTCCATACAAGTGGTGCTTGCTGTGCCATCACAGACTGGCCCCAGAAATTACAAACTAATCCTATGTTTACTCCGAAGTAAGTGATGTTGTTTTCTATGAAACTTATTGTATGCACTAGTGCCATGTCTGTATGTTCCATGAATATGTTGTATTGTATCCCCATTCTTCAGTGCTGTTTAAACACTCCAACTTTGACTACTTGACATGGCTAATAAGCCTCAGATTTAGGTCTACCCTAAGTCTAAAGTTTAGAGCAGGAGTGAGGCAAATGATCTTGGATGGCTGCATCTGGCCAGTGGGCCTTAGTTTGAAGACACCTGCTCTAAGCAATCTAAGAAAGAACATCACATAACATGAGAGTGAATCCAATTGTAAAGCAAAACAAATGTTTTCTAATCTGAATTTACCTCATTCCATTGTGTGAGATATATTACCAAAAAATGAGGAAGGAAGGAAGGAAGGAAGGAAGGAAGGAAGGAAGGAAGGAAGGAAGGGACAAGATGTGGCATTGAGATTTGAGATTTCATAAAGTAGGAGCAGATCATTATTCATTTAAAGTTCAAGATCTGAGAACCATATCTAAGATTGCCAGCTTTGAGTGCACACATAAGTAGTCCTATTTTGGCTACTGTTTAAGGATCAGCCATAACATTAGATAGAGCAAGCCAGTGGTGGAATATGTTGGCGGGGGGAGGGGGAGGAGGAGCATGGTTGATGTGCATTATTGGAAGATAGCTATATATTCCACATGGAGTGCCCTTGACCACCTAGCAGAGATTGTGGTTCAGTATGTGGCTCAGTAATCTGCCCATCACCTCAGTGCTCTAGACAAAATGTGAAAGATGAACTGGATTGCCTGTTGAGATTCAGGCAGCAAAATATTGATGAAAAGAAATTGTCTTGCATACGAACTATTAGGCATGAGAAAAAAGTTATGAAAATTAAAAGAAATCGTAAGTGATTCGTATGTAATGGGACTTTCTAGTTTATACGCATCACGGCAGCTAACCAGGAAGTAGACTTTCTTTTACGGTCCTTAAGGCCAACAATTTGCGTTATGATCATAATTAATTCTTAATTATTGTACTACTCACTTCTCCCTGTCTTCTCCCCCTCATTTCCTTCCCGGCTTCATTAATCTTCTTCTTTTTCCCACATTTCTATGGGGAACTAGAAGTGACACTGCTGCTAGGCATTCTGGAAAGTGTAGTCCTCCACGCTTCTCCCCCCTCCCTTCTCTTCCCCGTTGCTCTGTCTTGCCCCACCGCAGGGGCCAACTTCACACACACACACACACACACGCTTCTCCTCCTTTCTCTCCCTGCACTCTCTCACATGCTTCTCTGCCCCCTCCTCTTTCCTGGTGGCTTCTCCCCCCTCCCTTCTCTTCCCCGTTGCTCTGTCTTGCCCCATCGCATGGGCCAACTTCAGCCCTCCAGGTGTTTTGGACTTCAACTCACACCATTCCTCACAGCCTCAGGCCTCTTCCTTTTCCTCTCAGCCTGGGCAAACTTGGGCCCTCGCTCCCTCAGGATCGGGGTGAGAGAGAGGCAGCGAGGAGCAAGGGGGCTCCTCTTCCTTTTTTGCTGCTTCCAAGAATAGAATACCCCCCTCCCTCCCTCCTTCCCTCCCTCCTTCCTATTTGGAGAGTCCCATCTAGAATTCAGTGTGATTTATTCAAGTTTTGGCCTTCAACTCCCAGAAATCTCAGCCAATTTACCAGCTGTTAGGATTTCTGGGAGTTGTAGGCCAAAACCATCTGGAATGCGCATGCACTGGCATACGAACTACTAACAAATTTCGTTAGTAATTAAGTTACATTTTAGAAATTTTTGGAATTTTTTTTGTAAGTCTTTCTATTACTAATCAAAAAATCCCCCCCATTAGATTTCCGATTTCCTATTTTTGGGTTCTAAACCATGCCTACGAACTATATCTGTAGCAGATATATTTTATAGAATTTCATTCAAGTCTTTCCTTAGTCTTGCTTATCCAAAATAAACGGGCTGGCAGAATGTTGGATAAATGAAAATGTTGGATAATAGGGAGGTTTTTGGGAGTTGGAGTCTATATCTCTGTCCTAGCAGAGATGTGTGTGAATTCTTCTGTTTGGTTTTCCAGACACAAGGAGAGAACTCACTCACCACTGATGGAAAAAAGGGCAACAAAGAAGAAATTGTAATGAAATGTAGATATTACACTTACACAAATCCTTGTAAAAACTGTCAATGCTTGAGGAAAAGGGGGCGGGGGCATTGGATAAAAGTGTCAAAAAACACAGAAGTTCAGATAAGCGAAGGTTGGATAAGCGAGACTCTACTGTATTCTCTTTTGTGCAAAGTAAAAACTCTTAAATGTTTTATCTCATCCTTGTAAAGAAGACACTGTGACCTTTTGATCACTTTGCTCATTAAACCTCACAAGAAACAAAATATATGTACATTCTTTTAAAAAAGAACTGTACTATGGTCATCTCTTCCCCTCACCCTACCTCCTCTTTCTGATGCCTCGTTGTTTAAAATGAATGCCTTGTTTGGTCCAACAAGTTATCTTAACCAGCAAAGATCATGCTGGGTGCATATATTTATATAAGGCACCAATGAGCCGTGTGTATATATTGTTGACTGTAAAGATTTTCTTCATTCTCTCACAGACTTGCTGCTTTCCAACAGCTGTGTCCCATTCCTGGGCTCAGCAGAGGGGATGGATTTTCGGACCCTGCTGCTCGATGAAGAAAGAGGTCGGCTGCTATTCGGTGCTAAAGACCACATTTTTCTGCTCAGCTTGGTTGACTTAAACAAAAATGTAAAAAAGGTCAGTTTATAATTTGTATGTATATCTGAACAATTCAACGGATCCGTTTGTTTTTAACCCGTCTGCCTCCCACTGATTTCAGTGGGTGAAGAGCCTACATAGTATGTCATGCATCATTGGATGGATTTAATAACCTTACCTCCCATAGTTATATGGTTTGCTTTTAATAAACTGAGTTTGTCAGCATGCATGACCTCTTCTAGCAGTACAGCAATATAATATGACAAATATCATTGGAAGTTTGCCCTCCCTCTAGCTAGAATATAAGCAAATGGCAACATCTCTTTCCTTCTTTTCCCATGTGTTATGACAGCTAGTATCAAGGGGAGCCATTTTTCACTCAGCTTTGAGCACATCCTCAATGAACTCATAAGCCTCTGTGCAGGTTTAACTGGTGAACTTCTTTGATCTTTTACAGTAGGCCCTAATGATTTATCATGTTGTTTAAAAACAATGTGTGCACATACATGCATAAGCATGCTAGGGAACATTTGCCCAATGATAAATCATCATGGCTCACCCTTCTCCATTTTTCCCCATAATCTGCCTCTCTCAGTCAGTAATTAAAGCTGCTCAAGGGCCCTAAAGCATGACTTAAGATGAAGTCAAAATGTATTGGTTCAGTTTAATTAACATGGTTAAAAGACCAAATAAACAGTATAGTTGCCAAATTCTGAAAGTCAGATTTTTACAACTACTGCCTTCATCACTTACTCATCAGAATATCAGATGATGCCTTGCAGGTCTGAAGGTGTCATCACCAATTTATCATTGCAGACTGATTTGTTGTTACATGATGTGAACACTTTGTGGCCTGGTATACACATGCAGCAGAATGAATGAAGTGACAAACTTCTAACTGTGCGTATTGTTTGGGGGGTATATTGAATTCTACTAGTATTCAACAGTGAACTGCAGATAGGCTCTCCAGTGTTGAATACTCTCACATATAACAACATCTCCCCCTACAATTTAAAAGATTACAACTCAGCTTCATCACTACGGTGCTAGTCTTTGGTTGTTTCTTTGGTTGTTTGGTTGTTTCTGGGAAAGAGAGCAAGTGGCAAACAACGGGGAATGGAATCATTCATTCATTCATTGATTTTATTATTTCATTAGTCGCCCTTCACCGAAGCGCTCTGGGCAACTTACATAAACAGGTAAAACAAGATAAACTACACAACAAAATAGATTACAGGTTAAATGCTCTACCAAAGAGCCATGCTTTAAGTGATTGGACAAAGGACCGTAGGTCACGCATGGCTCTCATATAAGGTGGCAGTGAATTCCATAGAGCTGGAGAAGAGATTGAGAAAGCCCTATGCCTTGTGGTTTCTAGGTGTACTTCTCTGGGACTCGGTGTAAAGAGAAGGTTTTCTTGGCAGGGTCGCGGTGACCACTGATGGTGAAAAGAAGAAAGGCAATCCCTGAGGTACAATGGCCCCTGACCATATAAGGCATTGAAAGTCAGGGTCAACACTTTACAAGAAACCAGGTATTCAATTGGCAGCCAATGTAGATGCTGTGGAGTTGGAGTTATCTGGCATCTCATAGGAGTTCTCGTAAGTAGTCTGGCGGCCACGTTTCAGACAATACAAATCTTCCGGGTCGCTGACAGAGAAAGGCCAATGTAAAGTGTGTTACAATAGTCCAGCCTGGAGGTGACCTTAGCATGAATTACTGTTGCCAAGGCCTCTCCCGAGAGGTAGGGTGCCAGCTGCCTCGCCTGGTGAAGGTGGAAAAAGGCCTGTTTGCTGACAGCAGTGACCTGAGCCTCCATCGTCAGTATTGAGTCCAAAATAACACCTAGGCTTTTAACGGTGGCAGATGGAGATAACGGTTCACCATCAAAAGATCGCAGTGAACGCACCACTCCTGCCGGGCGACCGGGCCATAGGATCTCGGTCTTTGCTGGATTCACCTTCAGTCTTCTAGCCCGCAAGCATCTCGTCATGGCCTCAAGTCACAGGGTGAAATTATCAGGTACTGAGGTTGCCCCGGGCTCCAGACACAGTAGGAGCTGGGTGTTGTCAGTGTATTGGTAATATTCCAGACCAAAACTCCGAACCAGTCTAGCAAATGGTCGAACATAGATGTTGAATAGTAAAGGGGAAATAATAGTATCCTGAGGTACCCCACAATGGAGAGGGGACTTCTCAGAGGGCCAGGCCAGGATCTCCAGATACAGCAAGACAGTGTGTCAGCAAATCATAGTCAATGGTGTCAAATGCTGCAGTGAGGTCAAGAAGTACTAACAGTGCTGATCCACCTCGGTCAAGCTGGCGACGGAGTTCGTCTGTGATAACAACTAGGACAGTCTCAGTCCCATGGCCAGGGAGAAAGCCGGACTGAAAGGAGTCCAGGCCGGCTGTATCATCCAATAATTGTTGCAGTTGTTCAACTATTTTTGCTCAATCACTTTGCCTAAGAATGAAAGATTTGAGACTGGGCAGTAGTTGGCAGAAGTCATAGAATCTAGGCTCGGCTTCTTCAGTAGAGGGCGAACTATAGAATATATATAGCACTTCAATCATTCAAAGATGTGTCATACATAAATGCTAAGCAAAAACAAAAACAAATATAAAGATAAAACCACCTCCATCTCATGACTATTCTTATTAAGCTATGGTTGAATCTAGGCCAGAGCATCAAATAACATTAATATTGGCAGTTTAAATATATTTATTCTTTACGTGCTATCAAATCTAATTATATTGTCTGAAATATTCACTCTTAAATGATCCAATATGTTTTTTTGTATTCTGGTTTTGTGAAAGAAAAGGAATCTGTGCAAAACTCAACATTTTTGTTATATTAAATATATTTCTTTCAATTATTCCAGCACATTATACCAGAATTGTATTAAAAGATTTATTATGCAATCATCTGGATCTCATACCCTATGGTTTAATCCACTGACAAGTATTCATAGTTGATACTGACAGCTTTCTGTTAGGGACAAGCTCTATTCTTTAAGAACAATGGAGCTTTCACTCCTCTGCCCCCCCCCCCCCCGGTATGATTGTGTAAGTGAAAGAGACTGAGGGCCCTTCTGCATATTTATTTATTATTTATTTAAAACTTTTATACCCCGGGCTTCTCACCTTCAAAGAGGGACTCAGACCGGCAAACAGCAAGTATTCAATGCTAACATTTAAAATCTAAAAGCATCATAAATTTACAATAAAATTTACAATAAAATACAATACAATAAATACATTTAAAAAGCCTTTCGGCAAAGTAAACTTCACCATATATCTAAAAACCCAGAAGAAACGGCTAGGCGCTAGGTCAATAGATTGTGATCGACCATATCAAATGCTGCTATGAGATCCAATAACACGAGCAGCGCTGATCCACCTTGATCGATCTGGCAGCAAAGCTGATCTGTGATGGAAACCAACACAGTCTCCGTCCCATGCCCAATACGGAAGCCGGACTGGAAGGGATCTAGTCTGGCTGTGTCATTTAGGAACTGCTGCAGTTGCTCCGCTGCTGCCCTCTCAATCACCTTGCCCAGGAACGGAAGGTTCGAAACCGCACAGTAACTCGAGGGAACTGAACGATCCAAGTCCAGTTTCTTCAGAAGTGGAGATACCATGGCCTCTTTTAAACCCTCTGGAAAACCTCCTTGCTCAAGGGAGCTATTGTCGCCCTCCAGGACACTTGGAAACATCCCTCGATAAACCAGACGTTCAGCTGAGGTACAACAGGTTTATTTAGAATAACTGATTATAGGAAAGAGGCTAGAAGTCAACTAAGATGCCTTTAAAGTGGCACCAGTAAAGTAGCAGCACTGTTCAATAGTAGCAGCAATTGAATATTGTCCCGTGGCAACCAGGGATCAAGCAGGATACAAAAGGCAGAGTCTTTCTGTAGCAATCAGGAACAAAGCAAGAAGGCAAACGGAGGCCCAAGAGGGCTAGATTCCAAGCAACCAGCAAGCTGGCGGTGAAGTCTTAAGCAGGAAGGCCGCAAGGCCCGTTCAGGAGTCCATGATCAAGGGATGCAATAGTTGGCTCGAGATGATTAACCTTTCCAAGACCAAACGGTTATAGTATTCTAACCCTTTGATCTGTCCGACGTGGTTGCGTCGAGTGTCATGGTTCCCATGATGGGCTGCAGCTGCTGTTTAGCTGACCTCAGCAGCAAAGGTATGTGAGCCAATTAGTGCCCACATCTGTGCAAAGGAGTTTACCCAACTTCTGGTCTCTACTGTCTCTGCTTATCACTGGGAGTAGCAGCCGCGGCCTTGACTATTTGAACCGGCCTGCCTGGTACTGAATTATCTTGGGAAAGGCAGACAGACTTGGAGGATTTCTGAAAGCCAACATGGCTGCAGTGTGGTTCGGGGACAACTAGGGAAACTGAGGCTTGGGGCCTGACAGCTATTGACTATATTCAACAGAGGACCACGTAAACCCTCCCAGCAAGAATTTATCAGCCAGGAGGGGCATGGGTCAAGGGAGCAAGTAGTTGGTCTAGCTGCAGTCATTATCCTGTCGACAGCCTGTGTCCAGCAGGATAAACTGGTCGAGGGTGGGCCCAGCAAGTGGCCATGGAGTCTTAAGTTCACTTACTGTATCAATTGTGGCAGGGAGGTCCCGGCGGAGAAGCAAGATCTTGTCTGCAAAATAGCTCTGAAAAGCCTCAGCTGAGGGCGCCAAATCATTGCTGTTTGGGATGGTAGGGACCGTCGTCAAAGATCGAATATTCTTAAATAATTGTGCTGACAAAAATCAGGTAAACAGTTGAAAAGCATGTATTTAAAAAGGTGTGCTTAAAATCCAATTCCATTGGGAAAATTTGCACCTTTGCATGACTGTATATCCCTGCCGTCATGCAAACCATGTGCTTTCCTTCCTTCCCCCTGTGTGGACTGCTCCAGCACACAGGTGGTTCAAATTTAGCTTCAAGCTGCTATTGTCAGAAAGCAAACTCCCACAAAACCATACTAGCCAGAACAGAAAAGTAATTGGTCAGTTGTCTGAAGTGGCTAGTCTTCATCCTTGCTCAGATGCATCCTCTGAGCAAGACAAAAAAAATCCAAAATACTTTAGAAACCATACTAGGCTCAAAAACTAGGCTGTAAATGAGACAAGCCCTTTATAAGATTGAAGCACTGGCGGTGGCCTGTTCCAACTACTTCAGATAGCAGCATATTTTTCACCACCCCAAAATATTGCCTTCACCATAAGGGTTTTGATATGGTGGCTCAGACAACACCTCGAGAGTGCTTCCAATAACACTTCTGTGGCTCTTTAGACATTTCCTGCACTGTGTTTGTGAGTGGGGTACTCTTTCAGAAAGAAAGACCTTTCATCCATCATATCACACAATGAGCACAGCAGGGCCTGATCAAATTATCGCCTCATGAGCTTTTGAAAAGAAAGAAAGAAAGAAAGAAAGAAAGAAAGAAGAGGAAGAGAAAGCACCACAACCTTTCTTCAACAAGCTATTCTCTTGAGTTGTTACATCTATCTTCTCAAGCTCCTTGTCATTTGCTCCAGTAACGTCAATCCCTTTGCTTAGCCAATTTTGATCCACGCTTACATGTCTTCAGCTGCTGTTTCCAAGTACTGATTAGAGGGGAGAAGGGGAAGAATATGCTCTGAGGCACAATTAATATTTTGTCTATATTATAGAGAATAAAAATATTCTTATGAGAAATATGTGCATCTCTCTCACCCTTCAGAGAAGATACGATGACAAAGGAAGCAAAAGGAACTCTTGCTTACTCCTGTATTTCAGTAGACTCTGTCAAATCCTTTTAGGGACCTCTTCAGACATGCCGCCAGAATCGCTACGGATCATGGCAATTCTGGTGGTACACATCCAGTAACATAGGAACCTGTCACCTCATGCCTCACACCATCCCAGCTTCCCCCCTACCTTATCCCATCATGGGGGGAAGTGTCTGGTGGCCGGCTTGCCCTGCTGAGGGCAATGCAGCCATGGGAAGCCTTCCACATTGTTGCCAGCAGCTTTTTTCAGTGGCAACTCTGATTGCACAGCAGTCTTGCCACAGAGCTACCCCAGAAGTATTTCTAAGGTATGTGATGGGAGCCAAGGGGCTCCATAGCAAAGCTGCTGCAGAACTGGATTTGTTGCCAAAATTTGCCCCGTGTGAAGAGATCCTAGGTATCACCTTGACATCCCTACATTTTTGGCATTTTTATTATCAAATATTCTCTATAAAGATGGCAGACACCAGTACCTATGCATCTCCTCTGTTGGTGAAACTTTTGCAGCCAGTGACATTTCTGCAGATTGATGCACTTAGTTTTGTAAATTATCTCCTTATTTTTTGAGTCCAATATATGAATACTCAACTGAATGTTTGAACTATTTACTGGACCAGACTTTGTCTCCATATACAGGAAAATTTAATAGAAAAGGGATGACAGAACAGATGGCCCTGTGCCAGACTCAGTGTGGAGAACGATGGCTTCAAACTACAAGAAAGGAGATTCCATCTCAACATTAGAAAGAATTTCCTTTCTGTGAGAGCCGTTCAGCAGTGGAACTCTCTGTCCTGGGGTGTGGTGGAGGCTCCTTCTTTGGAGGCTTTTAAACAGAGGCTGGATGGCCATCTGTTGGGCGTGTTTTGAATGCAATTTTCCTGCTTCTTGGCAGAATGGGGTTGGACTGGACGGCCCATGAGGTCTCTTCCAACTCTATGATTCTATGACAAGCAGATGTGCTTGTGCGCAAAGAGGTCCAGTGCATAACAGAGGGATTTTCTTTTTTTAAAAACTTTAGTTGGATCTCTCTCTTCCACCAGTTGTTAATTCAACTTCTGTTTAAGATTATAAAGTGTAAAGGAAAGGATAAAGGAAAATATGGTAAAATGGGCAAAGGATATCGGTCACTCTTAAAACAAAACAAAATACTCAAGATCCATAAAAGCAATAGAAAACTGGTATAAAACGTTTTTTTGATGGTATCTAATAGGCATGCTAAAATTAAAACGGAAATCTAATTGATTCGTTAGAAATTCGTAATTAATGGGACTTTTGTTGTTTTACGGCTCGCTGTCGTGAACCAGGAAGTAGACTTCCTTTTACGGTCCTTCAGGTCAACAATATGCGTTAAGTTCGTTAGAAGTTCTAAAGTATTAATTAATTAATTATTGTAGTACTCACTTCTCCCTGTCTTGTCTTCTCCCACTCATTTCCTTCCCGCCTTCATTAAGCTTCTTCTTTTTCCCGCATTTCTATGGGGAACTGGAAGTGACTCTGCTGCTAGGCAATGCATTCTGGGAACTGTAGTCCTCCAGGCTTCCCCCTCCTTCTCCTTCTCTTCCCTGTTGCTCTGCCTTCATGCATCGAGGCTAGAGAGAGGCGAGAGGGGGTGCGATGGCCTTTTCCAGCTGAAATAAGCCGACCCAACCCTGGGTCGGCTTATATTTCAGCTGAAAGGCGGCGCGCATGCTCTCTGCTTCTCTCTAGCCTGGATCCAGGCTAGAGAGAGGCGGAGAGGCGCGCGGGGCGCCTTTCCAGCTGAAATATAAGCCGACCCAACCCTGGGTCGGCTTATATTTCAGCTGGAAAAGAGGCCCGCACACCCCTCTGCTTCTCTCTAGCCTGGATCCAGGCTAGAGAGAGGCGGAGAGGCGCGCGGGGCGCTCTTCCAGCTGAAATATAAGCCGACCCAGGGTTGGGTCGGCTTATATTTCAGCTGAAAAAGAGGCCCGCACACCCCTCTGCTTCTCTCTAGCCTGGATCCAGGCTAGAGAGAGGCGGAGAGGCGCGCGGGGCGCCTTTCCAGCTGAAATATAAGCCGACCCAGGGTTGGGTCGGCTTATATTTCAGCTGGAAAGGGGCCTCGCGCGCCCCTCGCCTCTCTCTAGCCTTGATCCATGCATCGAGGCTAGAGAGAGGCGAGAGGGGGTGAGCGAGGGCGCCGGCGAGCGCGGGGGGATCCCAGTTTGGCCCAATTCTGTCATTGGTGGAGTTCAGAATGCTCTTTGATTGAAGGTGAACTATAAATCCCAGCAACTACAACTCCCAAATGTCAAGGTCTATTTTCCCCAAACTCCATCTGCATTCACATTTGGGCATATTGAGTATTCATGCCAAGTTTGGTCCTGATCCAGGATTGTTTGGGTTCAGAGTTATCTCCCTAAATCACTGTCAATTCCTCCCAAACCCCTCCAGTATTTTCTGTGGGTCATGGGGGTTCTGTGTGCCAAGTTTAGTCCAGGTCTGTCATTCATGGGGTCTCAGCTGTGGAAGTCAGAGCTGAATTGGTCGAAGGTACTGCAAATCCCATCATCCGTTGTCCATCCTCCCCCAAACATATTGTTTTTGTGATTAATCCCTGTGCTTTAACTTTGGTCAATTTGTAACAATGAAAATACATCCTGCATATTAGATATTTGCATTAGAATTCATAAGAGTAACAAAATTATGAAGTATCAACGAAAATATGGATGGGGGTCACCACAACATGAGGAACCACTGCATTAATACATATCTCTCTCTCGGCATTACTTCACGAACGAAGATTCAGGAAGGACTCATCCCACGCTTTTTACAAGCGCTGATGACTAAAGAGGCCAATCTGAGATAGGCAAGTTTGGTTGCAGAAAGCAGAGCAGAAAGTCTATATATTATACATATATCTTTCTGTTTAATTGCTATTAGGTAAATAAAACGTGAACAAAGGATGGAAGGAGAAAAAGGAAGAAGTTGAGAAGGGGGGAGGGAAGGAAGGAAAGAGAAAAGAAGGGATGGGGAACCAAAGAGCAAAGGAAGGAATGAAAGAGGAGGGAAGAGAAGGTCACAATTGTACTGAGAGCTAGTAGCTAGCTCTTATATTTATGTTATACATCTACAGTTTAAGGGAATGTTCCCCCATTGATTTTTGACTGTTTTTGACTTTAGAACCAATTTAGAATTTCGTAAGTAATTAAGTTACATTTTAGCACTTTTTGCAAATTTTTTTGTAAGTATTTGATATACTAATAAAAAAAATCCCCCCCCCCATTTGATTTTAGAATTGCGATTTTAGGATTCTAAACCAAACCTAGTATCTAACACCTGAGCAGCTAGCAAGAAGATACTATAAAACCAAAATAATAAACGTTGGAAATGTGGGGAAGAAGTGGGGACCTTTTTCCACTCTTGGTGGTCCTGCAAAGAAGTTAAGATTCGCAGAGTTCAAAAATTCTTGCACCCTTTCCAAGCTAGACAGCGAACCTCTGATCATCCTCTGATCAGTTTCTGCCTCTCTTGGTTTTTCTTGGTGAGGGACTTTCAGGGTTAAAAATACAACTTTTGTTTACAGTTTTGCAACAGAGCCAGTCTATTCCTGATAAGCTTCTCTCTGGGGTTTATCACAGGCTAGCACATTTTGAGAACTATAAAAGGTAAGGTGGTATTCACAACTATTTTTTATCTGTAGCGATCTCAGTAGGACCGGGGGGGGGGGGTTGTATTTTTCTGCCCAATCTACTGACATATCGCACTTTTGTGATGCTCCTGTAAAATGTATTGCACCTATTGAATTTGTATCTCAGCTAACTTTCCTTTTAGCCATATTGCTTTTATGTTGTGTATAATTATGTTGTTATTGCTTTTACTGATGTTTTAAATTGTGTTTTTTGTTGTTTTAATTGTCTTTGGGCTCATCCCTTGTAAGCTGCCCCGAGTCCCCAAGGAGAGATGGTTGGTGGGGTATAAAAATAAAGTTATTATTATTATTATTATTATTATTATGTCTTTTGGCAACCTGCCTATATTGAGTACTTCTTCTGACTTTCCGAGCATTGGTTCCAAAAGCCTTTATGCCTGCTCATCTTTATTTGTAATTATATTTTGTAGCTACTTCCCCCATCACAACACACACACACACACACACAGAGAGATTATATATATATATATATATATATATATATATATATACACACACACACACATATATATATATACATACATACATACACACACACACACCTGCTGATTTTTGTGTATATCAAACTCACTTAAAATACTCCCTTGCTTGAAAGGTACTCTCCCCAGTAGCAAATAAGTGTCAAAATTGTGGTGTTTATGCTTTGCTGTGTTTAGACTGACCATGGTTTGCATTGGCTGGCTGCCACCTAGCTCTGCTTCCCAGCTTCCCTTTGTGTGAAGAAACAGCAGGCATTGGGAGCTGAAGGGGCTGAAGTGTGTCCTTTGTGCTCCTCGGAATTTAGAGTAATCCGACAAAAGGCTTTCCATTACAGGTAGACAATAAGAACTAATGCAATCAATTAAAATATTAAATGTTTTTCTCCAAGTGTTATTGGTATAAGAAAGGTTCTTCCTGAGATGGAAGAATTTGTAATGACTGTTGGTTTTACTGATGGGTCTATTCACTGTAATAAAATTGTTGCTGTTGTTGTATAAATAAGGTGACTGGGAAACACTACTCTTTGACATTTAATGGATGCAACTATCTGATGTGAAATTGAGGCCCATGCATAAATTCAGATGTTTATCGCATACTGCAGCCTAGCAGACATTGTACTTTTGCAAATATGGCAAGGGGGAGTGTATGGTTTAGCAAAGGAATATTTAAATCCTAAATATACACTGGACTGGCTATGTGATGAATGTTACTGTCCTGGAGCAAGCAGGGATCACCAGCATTGAGGCCATGCTATTGAGAACACAGCTGTGCTGGGCAGGGCACATCTCCAGGATGGAGGACCACCGCCTCCCAAAGATATTACTCTACAGTGAACTCGCCACGGGTCAGCGCAAGAGAAGTGGCCCAAAGAAGAGATATAAGAACTCCCTGAGACAACATATTAGGCTTGGCCAGATTGATCACCAAAAATGGTCCACCCTGGCCTCACATTGGGAGGCATGGAGATGTACTATGCTGCAGCCTCTTTCAAGAAGACAAGCTGAATGTGTCTTGAAGAGAAATGACAACGCAGAAAGAATCGCAACCTGGAAACAACATCACCCAAGGAGACTTTCTGTTGTGCTTTCTGCAACCAGACTTGCTTATCTCAGATTGGCCTTCTTAGTCATCAATGTGCTTGTAGAAAGCGTGGGATGAGTCCTTCCTGAATCTTTATTTGTGAAGAAAAGCCAAGAGATTTTAATCAATGCATTCAATGGTATAATATAGATATGCTGAGGGGTTTTTTGAACATTTATCAGAAATATGCAATATCTTCAGACATGTCTGTATTAAAGTTGGTCACAGCAAACCACCCGCCTTGTGGTCTGTGTTGTTTCCAGCTTGCCCACAAAATTACTCCCCTAAGTTAATGATAGAACCACAATTACAGTGTACAGTATGGCCCCTTCTCTTCATTGCCATGTGTAAAAAATGTATCTAAGGACATTTATCATATTTGTCTTGAAATATGGTTAGTTGCATATTTTTATGAGAGGCCAGGCTGCTCAGGAGGGTAAGCAAGGATACAAATTATTATCGCTGTGGATTAGCTAGTAAGACCCACCCATGTCTGTCGTAATGAGCACATTATCAAGAAGCTGCAAGCATCTGATCGGCTGCCAGCATTCAGGAACTGTAAATGCTAGGAGCTTCAACCACATCTGGCCAAAGAGATAAATGGATTACATTCTCAGGAAATGTGTTTTTTTACATAAGCTGTTTTGCTCACCCAGTCTGTACACAGAGATTTTAGAGCACATTCATAGATCATGTAGATCAGTGGTTTCCAAACTTTTTTGGCCTACTGCCCCCTTTCCAGAAAATATTTTATTTACCGTCCCACTAGAAATTATTTTTTTTAAAAAAATGTTAGTAGCAATTAAACAGAAAGATATATGTATATATATGCTGTGGTTCTCAACCTTTCTAATGCCGTGACCCCTAAATAAGGTTCATGTTGTGGTGACCCCCTACCATATTTTCGTTGCTATTTCATAAATAATTTTGCTAGTCTTACAAATTCTAATGCAAATATCTAATATGCAGGATGTATTTTCATTGTTACAAATTGAACATAATTAAAGCATAGTGATTAATCACAAAAACAATATGTTTGGGGGAGTATGGACAATGGATGATGGGATTTGCAGTACCTTCAATTGGTCCAGCTCTGACTTTCACAGACCACTTAGACCCCCATAAATTACAGAACTGGACCAAACTTGGCACAGAGAACCCACATGACCAAAAGAAAATACTGTAGGGATTTGGAATGAATTGACTGATTTAGGGGGCATGTAGTTCACCTACATTTGGAGAGCACTATGAACCCAAACAACTATGGATTTTGATGAATCTTGGCACAAAGACTCAATACGCCCAAATTTGAACACTGGTGGAGTTCTGAGAAAATAGCCCTTCTCATTTGGGAGTTGTAGTTACTGGGATTTATTGTTTCCCTACAATCAAAGAGCATTTTGAATTCCACCAACAATGGAATTGAGCCAAACGTGGCACACAGAACCCCCATGACCAACAGAAAATACTGGAGGGGTTTGGAATGAATTGCCTCCATCGGGGAAGGCCACACTTTCTTCTGCGGTGGTAGGGAGGCTCCGCTGGAGGACGCAGAGGTCTTTGCACTGCAGCCGTCGCACTGCACTACATGTGGGGGTCAAAGAGAAGGGGACGGGGGCAAAGAAAAGGGCTGCGCAACCCCTCCTAAATGGCCAATTGTTCACCACCCCCTTAAAGGGGTTCACCGCCCCCCAAATTCCCCTGAGCCTCCCACCGCCCCCTTGGATGGCCTCACCGCCCACCAGGGTGGTACCGCCCATGTTGAGAATCAGTGATGTAGATCATGAACTCTTGCTTTTTAGAAGAGTTTGAAACTTGTGTTTGGGACAGAAAAGTTCATTTAAAAATATTTTTGCATAAACTATCCATATTGAACCATGATATTTAAAGTGGTATAAAAGTACATTCATTATAGTGTAAACATCAAGGTTTGAGAACAAGGAATTGTGCTACCCCTTCCTTTTTTGTGTACATATTTCTTCTTGAAACTTAAATGTCAAATGAAGGAGTGTTTTTTTCAAGGAAACTTTCCCTCTTTCCCTTTAAAAGATTTTTAATGTCTAATTCATCCCACATACCAAGCTGTGTCTCCAAGGAAGGTAGTGAGATTGGGACTGGATGGTGTCCTAGGTTATTGTTTTGATCTCATTGATGGAAGATAATAACTGAGTATGTAAATAGTTTGCCAAGAAGTGTCATAAAATGTACTTATCAGAAAAACTTTGTCTAAATGCATTGCAGATATTTTGGCCAGCAGCAAAGGAGAAGGTGGATCTGTGTAAACTAGCTGGAAAAGATGCCCATGTAAGTATCATGCATTGGTGATGGCTAGATATGGGGAAAAATCTTATGAGTTATTAAGATGAACACAAGTTGTCTAGATATGGTAAGATATCCTGTTGTGAATTCTACAGCCACTGGCACTACATGGAGATTCCCCCTAGTCCTCCCACTGAATGTTTTCTGCACAAAATGAGTACCTCTTCCATTTATAAATAATACACATAGAAATAACATTGATGGTACTGTTTTATTATCTGGGTGGAGGTCAAAAGGAGATGCTAGAGATAGAAGGATAGTCCATTTTACAGGGGTGGAGGGTGGGTTGAAGGAGGAAAGCCATTTCCCCATGTTCTCCTGTTATTCTCCCCGCCCCACCACCACACCTATGTTCCCGTCATGGAAACAACCCTCTTTTATGACATGGGAAGTAGGGAGGAGAAATAGTAAGTGAAAACAGGGTAAATGGTTTTCCTCCTTCGACTCTTCCCTTCCCTGTAAAATGGACTATCCTCTCTCTTTAGCATCCCCTTGTGGCCTCTGCCCAGATAAAGGAACAGTACCAAATTGGCTAATTGATCACAAAGATCCAAAATAAATATCATTTCTTACTTCTAACAACCAAGTGCATGAGGTCAGCAGTTACTGACTGTGCATAATCCATGCTAATTAATATCTATACATTGATATAGATATCAGTGCTTGAATGTGTGCTCAAGGTGGTAACATCATGGTTTTCCTCTTCCTTTTCTTCCTCATTTTTATTTACATTCTATGTTCCTCTTAAAAATCAAGATCCATGTGGGAATGGAGAATTACTTCAAAGAACCATTGGAGGTGCTATATGCTTTTATGTACAGTAGGACCTTGGTACCTCCTAGGGTTTGGTTTGAAGACCCCCTTTGATCACCAAAATCCATGGGTAGCCAAGTCCCATTGTATACAATGAAATTGTAGAATGACATCATTTATATTATATGGCAAAATAAAGGATTTGGTTTTCTTAAATTATTTGGGGGGTGGATGTGAAATCCATGCATACTCCCCCTGAAGGTGCAGGTTCACAGTCTGGCAGTGATCCTGGACTCATAGCTGAGCCTGGAACCTCAGGTCTCGGCGGTGGCCGGGAGAACTTTTGGGAAGTCTGACTTGGCCATGGTGGTCCACGCTCTGGTTACATCTCGAATAGACTACTGCAACACTCTCTACATGGGGTTGCCTCTGAAGACTGTCCGGAAGCTGCAATTAGTCCAACGCTTGGCAGCCAGGCTTTTAACAAGAGCGGGGTACAGGGAGCGCACAATGCCCTTGTTACACCAGCTCCACTGGCTGGCGATTAGCTTCCATGTACAATTCAAAGCGCTGGTTTTAACCTATACATCCATATATGGTTCTGGCCCAGTTTACCTGTTCAAACATTTTCTCCCCTATGAACCATCAAGGATGCTAAGATCTTCTGGAGAGGCCCTGCTCTCAGTCCTGCCACCTTCGCAAGTGCGTTTGGTGGGAATGAGAGACAGGGCCTTCTCTGTGATGGCCCCTCAGCTATGGAACTCTCTCCTGAGTGAGATTAGATCTGCCCCTCCCTCCTGTCCTTTAGGAGGCTGGTAAAATCCTGGCTCTGGAAGGAAGCTTTCCCAGAATAAGGACCAAGATTGTTTCGGGATAAAGTGAATGACTATATTTATGGGATTGAGTTGAACTGATTCAATTTGGCGATTTGGGCCTGAATGTATGTTATCTATTTGTATGTTTTTATATGTATTTTAACTTGTATTGTAGATGATGTTTAAATTTTTATATGTGCATTGAATTTTTGCTGTAAGGCCGGTCTGAGTCCCTCCCCGGAGGTGAGAAGGCCGGGATATACTGTAAAAGTTTTAAATAAATAAATAAATAAATATTATAATAATACCATATCTGTTGATGCAGAGGGCAGAAGGTATGTTCAGCTTGACAGTACTACTTAACTCCAAAAAAATAGTGCCATTTGTTCCCACACCACAAAATTGTGGTAGACCATTCCCCTTCCCTGATGGTAATAAATGAAAGCAATTGCATTCCCAGTTACAGAAGTACATGAATGCCCCCTATGTAAACGAGGGAAGAGATTTTAGGGAAACTGTTATGTAAACATGGTTGACCTCAATCATGATGAGATTACAACATCTAACTTTTTTACTTTATGCTTTCATTTACACTTGCAGCATCAATAGTGCTGTTGCTAGACATCTTGATTGCCATTCTTTTGAATGTTTTATCTGAAACGATAAAGTAAAAAAAACCAGCACCATCCTAGTAGAGGAGATATCTAGTGGTAGAAGAGATATCAGTTGGTGTTCAGTTCCCCCTCAACAATGTGTCTGGAAGTGTATCCTAATATTATATCTTTGAAAGGTATGCACTTAGAAAAATTGATAAAATGCTATGAGAATGTGACTGGATGATAAAGAATCATTGATTTTCAAAAGGAAAAACTTCGATAAGGCAGGGTTTCTACTTATCCTCTTTTGCTATGATTCGTTTGTAATGAATACGTCAACTAAGCTGACTTGAGCAAGAATGAATGTTGATGTTTCAAGGACACCATGGAAGGTGTGGTTGGTGAACTGTAGCAGCAGTTGATAATGTTGTGGAGGAAGAATATTCATTACCAAACGGTGTTTGTTGAATGCCGTAATTCACCGTGAACCCTTTGAAGTCTAAAGGAGGGACAATTTATGTGAATTTACTGTTTTCATTTCTGGCTTTTGAAAAAAAAAGCCAACTGCTGAAAGGAATGTGCTGAGCACAGCTTGATGATCACTACTGTGAGATTTCTGGATTAATATTATACCCAGCCATAGTTCATTTATGACCCCTGATGCTGGTTTATACAGGACTGTGCAAACAACATGTCAGAGATGTGAAAGTAGTAGACTACTGCTTAAATTCCTTTAACTAAGGAGGTAGGGCATTGAATATGTTAATGCAAAATATATGTTCTGGGGCCAGAGTAAAGAAGGGAGCAGAGAAGACAGTTCCATCTTGTCTCCTGCGACATCAAAACTCCTCCCCCTGCAACAATATAATATTATATAATATAATATATTGTATATACATATACTATTGATAATATTATAATGTAATACAATATAATACTACTACTAATATTATATTATTATATATTTTATATTACATGTAATGTTACTAATAATGTTACAGTATAATGTTATAGTACAATGTAATCTGTATACCTTTATAAAGCGGAATGTTTGTATGTATGTGTGCGGAGGGCAGGAGGGCGGGAGGGCGGGAGGGCTGATATATGGCAGCCACTTTCACAGGCCACAGCGACCAGCGCGGGTGATGGACCTGCACCAAACTTGGTACACATAACCCCCCTAACCCCTTTTACGTCCTGGTGCGGTTCGGGGGACATGACCCATGGATTATGGGATTTGTAGTACTTTCCAACACTTTGGTTCCCACAGACCACTGAGGCCACCAAAAAGGACCAATACAGACCACACTTGGCACACACAGCCCCCATGACCCACTCTACATCCTGCTGCAGTTTGGAGGGGGGCAGACCATGGATGATGGGACTTGAAGTACCTCTACTCACTTCCCAAGTCCGCTGCGACCCTTTTCCAATTACTGATCGAGACCAAACTTGGCACACATAACCCCCATGACTACCTTCACATCCTGGTAAGGTTCGGGGGAGGACTGACAATGGATGATGGGATTTGTAGTACTTTCACACTTTCTGTTCCCACAGACCACTGCGGCCCCCAACAAACACCGATAAAGACCACACTTGGCACACAGAGCCCCAGTGACCCACTCTACATTCTACTGAAGTTTTGGGGGCAGAACATGGATGATGGGACTTGCAGTACCTTCCCTTACTTTCCAAGACTGCTACAAACCTAATCCAATGACTGATCAACACCAAACCTAGCACACAAAGCCCTCATGACCCACTCTACATCCTGCTGCAGTTTAGGGGAGGGCAGACCATGGATGATAGGACTTGAAGTACCTCTACTCACTGCCCAAGTCCACTGCGACCCTTATCCAATTTCTGATCGAGACCAAACTTGGCACACATAACCTCCATGACTACCTTCACGTCCTGGTGAGGTTCGGGGGAGGACTGACAATGGATGATGGGATTTGTAGTACTTTCACACCTCTCTGTTCCCACAGACCACTGCGGCCCCCAACAAACACCGATAAAGACCACACTTGGCACACAGAGCCCCAGTGACCCACTCTACATCCTGCTGAAGTTTGGAGGAGGGCAGACCATGGATGATGGGACTTGCAGTACCTTCCCTCACTTTCCAAGACTGCTGCAAACCTTATCCAATGACTGATCAACACCAAACCTGGCCCACAGAGCCTTCATTACCCACTCTACATCCTGGTGCAGTTTTGTGTGAAACGGACCACGGATGATGGGACTTGAAGTACCTTCACTCCCTAAAAACAATACAACCCTCATCCATTCACCAATACAGACCAAATTTAGCACACAGAGCCCCCATGAACCAATCTACATCCTACTGCAATTTGGGGGAGGCTGGACCACAGATGATGGGACTTCCAGTACCTTCAGTACTTTCATGATACCACTGCAACTCCCAATAATGATGGATCAAGACCAAACTTGGCACACAGAGCCCCCATGACCCACTCTACATCCTGCTGCACTTCTCAAATGACCCGGGCATCGCCGGGTCCCCAAGCTAGTATATAATATTAATATTGTGCTATGGTGATAATATAATATACTGTATTTACAGTTTACTTGTAAGCCACTCTGAGTCCCCTTTGGGGTGAGAAGGGCGGCTTATACATGTCGCAAATAAAATAAATAAATAGGTTAATGCAAAATGAGTCTGGAATTGCTGAAGTAGGATCATTCATTCATTCATTTTATTATTTCATTAGTCGCCCTTCACCGAAGTGCTCTGGGCAACTTACATAAACAGGTAAAACAGGATAAACTACATAACAAGTGGTGATTTAAAATAGATTACAGGTTAAATGCTCTACCAAAAAGCCATGTTTTAAGTGATTGGACAAATGACCATAGATCACGCATGGCTCTCATACAAGGTGGCAGCGAATTCCATAGAGCTGGAGCACAGATTGAGAAAGCCCTACGCCTTGTGATTTCTAGGCGTACTTCTCTGGGACCTGGTGTAAAGAGAAGGTTTTCTTGGGAGGGTCGCGGTGACCACTGATGGTGAAAGGGAGAAAGGCGATCCTTGAGGTACGACGGACCCTGACCATATAAGGCCTTGAAAGTCAGGGCCAACACTTTATAAGAAACCCAGTATTCAATTGACAGCCAATGTAGATGCTGTAGAATTGGAGTTATGTGGCATCTCATAGGAGTTCTCGTAAGAAGCGTGGTGGCTGCATTTTCAATAATTCAAATCTTCCGGGTAGCTGACAGAGGAAGGCCAATGTAAAGTGTGTTACAATAGCCCAGCCTGGAAGTGACCATAGCATGCATTACTGTTGCCAAGGCCTCTCCCGAGAGGTAGGGTGCCAGCTGCCTCGCCTGGCGAAGGTGGAAAAAGGCCTGTTCACTGACAGCGGTGACCTGAGCCTCCATCGTCAGGATCATGGATTTTGTTTTGGACTGAAATACCTCAACCAACACCAATCATGTTGACTAGACTCAGGGAGTTGTAGTCCAGAAGTTATGTTTCACAAGCTATAACTGTGGTCCCCTAATCCTCCTTGCCAGAAATGTGCTTTATTTCATTATTTTCCCCACCTTTCCCACCAGTCATTGCCACTCCATATTCTCAGTCATCACTAGACTCACACAATGGGTCAGCACAGACATCATGCCAAAATGAACTATCACAATTTTCAATGCAGTCCCAGGTTTGAGCTTTCAGATATCCAGTAGGCAAAGTGTATTTCTGATGCAAATGTCTACTTTTTTGTCCATTATACTTCATAAAACTTAGAAATCCTGCCCAGTTTACTGGCTGCAGTGCCTTTGGTGTGAAGCATTCCTTTTTTTTAATTCAGATGTTAAGCTAACATGCAATGATTTGTGATTTTTCTGTCTTTCCAATCATGGTCCAGCAATTAAAATGTCAACCCATTATTAAGCACAGTGATAGTGTGGTATAAAATGATATTTTGAAATAATAAATCCCGTAGTCGCAGTTTTAAAAGGCCAGTGAAATTTCTCCATGTTATTATCACTTTTTGGATCCTGTGGACCACATTTTCCTGGTCACTAAAAATATAACAGCATGCTGTGTGAATTTTCCACTGTTGATTATTAACGGGTATTTCTTTCACAATAGACAGAATGTGCCAACTTCATCCGAGTCCTCCAGCCTTACAACAGGACTCATGTTTATGTCTGCGGTACGGGAGCCTTCCACCCAGTCTGTGGCTACATAGAACTTGGAACACACAAAGAGGTAATTTAATCCTTTCCCAAATGGTGCATGACAGGGTATGGCTCTAACTTTCCCTAGCATCCATCATTCCCTGGAAAATGGTCTATGGCTGTATAAAAAATGACCTGACAACCCTTTATACAAACAGCAGAGTAATGTTCAGGTTTTTACCAGTTGTGTTAGAACTCATGTTCTCACACTTTCTGATATGTGCATATCACATGTTGGCAAACCTTTATGTTCAAACAAGGTGATGGATATAGTTCTACTTAGACTTGCTTTTCAGATGATTGATTGTGTAAAGAATACATTTCAGGCCAGATGCCTTACAATACTTTCTCCCGGTAGGCAATCGCAAAATATTAAAAGAATCCCTGCTGAATTATGAATCTTTCTAAATCTCTCTCTGCATCTCATGTATTCCTCAAAGTTATAGACCAGCTTAATCAAAAAAGAATGGTAAATAATATTTCACACTTACTCATACCAATGAATAGTATACAATTCAATACAATCCCTAATTTTGGTAGCAACGGTGCATTGATGATACCAGTAGTATTATTTGGTATCATTACATCACAGTTGCTACAGAAATTAGCAGTTCTATTGTTACTAGGGTGAAATTCTAAATTAAAGCTTTCATAGTATAGGGATGATTTTCTCTCTCTCCGTTCTAGAGTTGAAATGCATGATCAGCACCCCATAAAGACATAATCAAAGAAAATAGAAAACAAAGAAGAGGAAATTGATCTTAATATTCTTAGAAGTGAGCATAGGCTTTCTTTACATAAAAACAATGTTTTGCTAGGGGTTGCCAAGTTCTTTTTATTTAGTTTGGTGACTTCAAAAGACCAGATGAATATCATACTAATTTCTATAATGATCCAACAACACTATCATAAGACTTTAATCTTTTGTTGGGAAAGCAAAAGATCAAGATGTTATTCTCTTCTCAAATGAGTTTTTCATACCTGCTGGTCAGCATTTGAACCTGCCAACTATCTGCAGTCATTTTCTATAAATGCTTGGCTGGAAGTTATATGCCTAGAAACCTGGTTTGAAATCATAGCAGCATGAGATTAAAAAGCTAGACTTTCTCCCCATGATGCCAAATTTCATTAGCATTTCATTCAAGTATGGTCTTCTCGTTTTCTGATATAGTAAACATAAAGATCTAAAGGCATAGGTTTGTGCAGTTGTATCCAACTAGAGTTCAGTCTCCTCTGTCATTCATTTAGATGCAAAAAAACTCTGGGAACCTGCTAACTAAATATAACAAAGGACAAAGCAAGATGGGGACCAACCATAAAGTTATGGTGTTTAAAAAATCAAACAATATAATAATTCCAAATGCGCACGCGTATTAATAAAATATAATACCAAGCTACAGCCCCTATGGGACAAAATCAATCACGCGAGAATCTATAATACATCAAATGAATAGTTTTATATGATCAAATGCAAATAAACAATGTATTATTTCCTTATATAATACATGATTAATTCCTGTATGAATTCCTGTATATATAATTATGTAATACAGTGTTGGAACTCTAGTATATACAGTTAGTTACAATCCAGCAAAGAGGTAGTAGTAAAAAGCATGTAAACAACATAAACAGGTTAATTCACCAATATATGAAAGAGAACATGAAGCATACATCAATTTGCAACATTACAAACAATATGCACATAAATCAAAATACACCTTGAATCAATAGGCTACCAGTAGAAAGCTGGGGTTTGGAGGAATCAAGACATGTATATTACACAGACCAGAGCAATCAATGAAGGAGAGCTCGATCTAAGGTCTAGCGCATGCGCACTTCAATCGGCAAAGGATATGATGTGCGTGTTGTATCGGTTTAAATAGAAAGATAATCCAAAACATGTGAAAGAGGTATAAATTTCAACATGAGAATGAAATAAACATAGTATTATCAAACATACAAGTATGCAAGAGACTGGAGGGCAGCAGCACCTGCCTTTCTCCTCTCGCGAGCTGAGGCGGGCACTTTATCCCCAAGCAGGGAAAGAAGCGGGAATGCGAATACCCCCCTCCTTCTGTCCTTGGGAATAAAGCGGGACAACCCGCGTCCTCCTCTCCTCTGGCAGCGATGCGTGTGTGCATGCACACACGCATCGCTGCCAGAGGAGAGGAGGTCACGAGTCAAGAGTTAACCCACGTCTTCCTCTCCTCTGGCAGGGATGCGTGTGTGCATGCACAAACGGATCCCTGTCAGAGGAAGATGTGGGTTAACTCTTAACCCATGTCTTCCTCTCCTCTGGCAGGGATCCGTGTGTGCATGCGCACACGGATCGCTGCCAGAGAAGAGGAGGTCCTGGGTTAAGAGTTAACCCACATCTTCCTCTCCTCTGACAGGGATCCGTGTCTGCATGCACACACGGATTGCTGCCAGAGAAGAGGTGGTCCCTGGTTAAGAGCTAACCCACGTCTTCCTCTCCTCTGGCAGGGATCCGTGTGTGCATGCGCACACGGATCGCTGCCAGAGAAGAGGAGGTCCCGGGTTAAGAGTTAACCCACATCTTCCTCTCCTCTGACAGGGATCCGTGTGTGCATGCACACACGGATTGCTGCCAGAGGAGAGGTGGTCCCGGGTTAAGAGCTAACCCACGTCTTCCTCTCCTCTGGCAGGGATCCGTGTGTGCATGCGCACACGGATCGCTGCCAGAGAAGAGGAGGTCCCGGGTTAAGAGTTAACCCACATCTTCCTCTCCTCTGGCAGCAATCCGTGTGTGCATGCACACACGGATTGCTGCCAGAGGAGAGGTGGTCCCGGGTTAAGAGCTAACCCACATCTTCCTCTCCTCTGGCAGGGATCCATGTGTGCATGCGCACACGGATCGCTGCCAGAGGAGAGGAGGTAGTGGGTCAAGAGTTAACCCACGTCTTCCTTTCCTCTGGCAGGGGCTGTGTGTATGCGTGCATACACACGGATCGCTGCCAGAGGAGAGGAGGTCGCAGGTCAAGAGTTAACCCACACCTTCCTCTCCTTTGGCACGGGGTGTGTGTATGCATCAATGCCTCCACTTTCCCCTGCCAGCTAAGAAGCAAGGTGGGTTATCTTTAACCCACATTGGTTCTCAGCTGCTGAGGGGGCATGGCAACAATAACAAACTAATAACAAATGTCATTATTTATTATATTTCAATTTTTTCGGAACACTTTCTATTTCGAAACAACAGTGGCAATCCCCCCCCCCCCCACTGAGTTTAGAAACAATTTTTTTATGGATCAACCACCCCTAGTGGCCATGTATGGAATGAAATACTCCCTCAGGTATTGTCCCGAGACATTAGGGCTTTGTATATTATCATCAGCATCTATAATTCAGACGAGATGTATTGGCAAGCAGTGCAATTCCTTCAGAACTGGTGTTATATGATATTGGAAGACTAGGAAGCAGTTTAGCACCTGTATTTTACAACAGCTGTAGTTTCTTACTCATCTTCAGGGATAACCTCACTGTAGTATTATAATTAGAAAACTACCAGTGCGTGGATTACTGTAGTTATACCTGTCCAGAAAACACCATAGTTAGTGGATCACTTGAAGCAAGTCCGAAGCAGTCTAAGCCTCCATAAAGAAATATGGAGACAATGCCCCTGCTCCTTCATGGAAGTGTGACCTCATCCAGGGCAGGTAACTTATGCAATTCCCAGACCCAAGAACCACTAGTTCATCAAGTTTTTGTCTTATGAGGATTCAGCTTCATTTTGCAAGCCTTCATTCAGCCCATTACAGCATCCAGGCACTGGTTCAGCATGTTTCATAAACCCAATTGACTCAGGTGATAAGGAGAAGTAGAGCTAAACCAGACATTCAGTTGCCTGAGATAATAGTTTAATTAATATCTCTTTTATGTACAGGATGTAGCATTCAGATTTGATGCTCAGAATTTGGAGTCTGGTAGACTGAAATGTCCTTTTGATCCTCAGCAGCCTTTTGCATCTGTCATGGCAGGTAAGAGTTCTGTTGTTGCCACAATAAGTGCATTATAGCATAAGCATAGCATAGCATAGCATGAAAAAAATGATATTATAATGTAATACAATATGATAATACTACTACTAATATGTTATTACAATTATATATTTTATATTACATGTAATATTACTAATAATATTACAGTATAATGTTATAGTATCTCTCTCTCGGCATTACTTCGGGAACGAAGATTCAGGAAGGACTCATCCCATGCTTTTTACAAGCGCATTGATGACTAAAAATGACAATCTGAGATAGGCAAGTTCGGTTGCAGAAAGCACAGCAGAAAGTCTCCTTGGATGATGTTGTTTTCACGTTGCGGTTCTTTCTGCATTGTCATTTTTCTTCGAGACCCATTCAGCATGTCTTCTCGAAAGAGGCCGCAGCATTGTGGATAGTGCATCTCCATGCCTCCCGATGTGAGGCTAGGGTGGACCATTGTTGGTGATCAATCTGGCCGAGCCTGAGATGTTGTTTCAGGGAGTCAATGTTATAGTACAATGTAATATATAATATTAATATTGTGGTATGGCAATAATATAATATATTGTATTTACATTTTGCTTGTAAGCCGCTCTGAGTCCCCTTCAGGGTGAGAAGGGTGGCACATAAATGTCATAAATAAATAAACAAACAAACAAAGCCACTGAATTTAAGAACTAGATTTGAATGACATTTGTGAACCTAAAGTTTTTGACACAAATGTCACTAGGTGCTAGCCATACCAATTTCAGATTCACATTCCAATCTGCAATATTTGTAACAATGAGATTCTACATATAAGCTTTTTTTTATAAGGATTGCATCATAGCAGTGTACATACCTGTGAAAAGCCAGAGTGGTATAACAGTTTGCCTGCCAACCCATGAAATAATTTGTTTTACTTGCAGAGTAAAACAAAATGTAGCAGTTTCAGCTTAGCCCAGAAGTAATGTGGTCATTGAGAAAAACTCCATACCATAAAGTCAACTTACTTTATTGTAAGTAAAATAAAATATCCATACAGGAGAGTCACAAATAAAACTCCACACAGGAGAGCCATAAAAGGAAGCCACAAAGGTAACTCAAAAAATAAGCCACAAAGGGTAAGATAAAAAAAGGAAATGAGTATTTAAGGAAAAAACAATTAGACCCCCCACCTTTCCCCAGGAATCTAATTGTTGAGCACCTCTGCTGCAACTCGTTACAACCAAAATTAACATTACTGAGAACACTTAAAGGTACAAATATAATTTTGTAACATAAAACTTTCAACAGACCACACACAAGTAATTCCTTTTTTTATTATTGAATAATAAAACAAGAAACAGCAATTTTGGAAAAAAGTGAGTAGTAGTAAATCACACGTTTTCACACAGGAGGACAGACAACATATGCCTGCAGCTGAGTCAGTTTTTTCAGGGAGGGAATTAAATGAATTAAACCAGATAGAGATAAACAAGGAAGATGTTCTCACATGCCTTACTAAACTAAATGTCAACAAATCACCAGGGCCAGATGGCATCCACCCCAGAGTTCTTAAGGAACTCAAGTGTGAAATTGCTGAAATTCTAGCCAAAATATATAACCTTTCTCTAAGATCAGGCACTGTACCCGAGGACTGGAGGGAGGCAAATGTAACTCCGATCTTCAAGAAAGGATCCAGGGGTGATCCAGGAAATTATAGGCCAGTTAGTCTAACCTCAGTTCCAGGCAAAGTGATGGAAACCATTATCAAAGAAAAAAATTACTAAGCACATAGAAGAACAGGCATTGCTGAAGGAAAATCAACATGGTTTCTGCAAAGGCAAATCATGTCTTACTAACTTGTTAGAATTCTTTGAGGGTGTAAATAAACACATAGATAAAGGGGACCCAGTCGATATTGTTTACCTTGACTTTCAAAAGGCTTTTGACAAAGTCCCTCACCAAAGGCTCCTAAATAAGCTCTTCAGCCATGGAATCAGAGGACAGGTCTTGTCCTGGATTGGAACCTGGCTAAACTGTAGGAAACAAAGGGTGGTAATAAACGGACATTTCTCTGGGTGGAAAGAGGTGAGAAGTGGCGTACCCCAAGGTTCAGTTTTGGGTCCGTTACTTTTTAATTTATTCATTAATGACCTGGATGTAGGAGTAAATTCTGAGGTAGCAAAGTTTGCAGACGACACTAAATTGTTCAGGGTAGTTAAAATGAAACTGATTGTAAAGAGCTCCAGAAAGATCTCTCGAAATTGAGTGAATGGGCAACAAAGTGGCAAATGCATTTTAACCTAAACAAGTGTAAAGTCATGCACATCGGGCAAAGAACCCCAACTACACCTACCAATTGATGGGGTCAAAGCTTTCCGAGACAAACCAGGAAAGGGATCTTGGGGTTTTGGTGGACAGCTCAATGAAGATGTCAACCCAGTGCGCAGCAGCAGTAAAAAAAGCAAATTCTATGCTTGGCATGATCAGGAAGGGAATCGAAAAATAGGTCGTCAAATGTTGTATTGCCTCTCTACAAATCTATGGTAAGGCCACATCTGGAGTACTGTGTACAATTCTGGTCACCGCACCTCAAGAAGGATATAACGGAACTGGAAAAGGTACAAAGAAGGGCAACAAGAATGATCCAAGGGATGGAGCAGCTCCCTTACGAAATCAGGTTGCAACGCCTTGGTCTTTTCAGCCTTGAAAGACGGCGTTTAAGAGGTGACTTGATTGAAGTGTATAAAATCATGCATGGGATAGAAAGGGTGAATAGAGAAAAAATATTTTCTCTGTCACACAACACTAGGACTAGGGGGCACTCCCTAAAGCTCCAAGGTAGGAAAGTTAGGACTAACAAAGGGAAATATTTCTTCACCCAGAGGGTCATTGGGTTATGGAACTCACTTCCAGAGGAGGTTGTGACAGCGGTCAGCCTGGACAGCTTCAAGGCAGGATTAGACAGATTCATGGATACCAAGGGAATCAGTAGCTACTGAAATGGACATCCAAGTGCCACCTCTGTGTTGATGGAGGCAGGCAGGATTTCCCCGGATACTGGTAGTGGGGGGTCGGGAGCAGGTGAGGGTTTTGCCCTCCTTTCTGCTAGAGATCCCCGTGTACAACTAGTGGGCCACTGTGTGACACAGAATGCTGGACTAGATGGGCTGAGGCCCGATTCAGCATGGCTCTTCTTATGTTCTTATGTTCTTATCACCACCACCACCACCACCACCATCATCATATGCAAAAGCTTATCTTGAAGAGGCCTTCATTTAATTTTGGCTCTTTATGACAATTGCCTGCCAACCCATGAAATAATGAGACCACACACAAGTATTTGGGTTTTAAAATATGGGCAACTTTTATTAGCTGTTACCTGTTTAACTTTGACTGGAACTCAATCTATGGATCTTGAACTTGGTGGCAAAGCCAAGGTAGCATCCCTGTCTGGCCTACCCCTTGGCTAGCTAGGGCGAACCACTCGGGTCCCCTGAACATCCAATCGTGCAACCTCCGAAGGAAATATGTCAGAGCGGTTATCTCCATGTATCAAATACCATTACTTGAATTTCCAAGGCCATTATAAATCCCTCTCATCTCTATAAATGGAGCCTCAGGTGAGTGTATTAGTTAATGTCCTTCACTCCTAAAAGGGGGTGCCTTAGGCGTATATCCAATTTTTGCCTTTTCCTAGCAGTTTACCGTGGCTGTCTATTTAACCACATACTTCCCAATTTGCCTTGTAACAGTATAGGGTAGGCAAAAAAAACCCCTTAGAACATAAGAGGGGCAAAAAATTCCTACCCGGCCCCCTAATGGCAACCTTAATATACTGTTTAATGGGCGGGAGTGGTGGGTCGATGCCCGGCTCCAGACTAAAAAAGGGGGCTGGCAATTGCCGAGCTCCACCCCCTTCCAACAGTTTCTGCCAGAAGTTGTCTTCTCCTTTGTGGGAGGAGTCAATTCTCTTTCCTCCCCACTGCACAGGGAGGGAAAGTTTATTACGTGTTGGACTAAAATTCTAGCTTCAAATCTCTGCTGAGCCATGGAAAGCCAATGGGTAAGTATGACTTTGGATAAGTCATACTTTTTTAGTCTAAGGAATGATGAACCTCCTCTGTATAAATTTCACCAAATATATTCTATGATAAGGACTTTGCAAGCTGAAGCTGATGTCCCAATCCTGTGGAATTCACTGCCACCTCACATCAGAGTCATAACGGACATTCGCTTCTTTATGCAAGCACTCGGAGCTTGGCTTTTCAGAAATGCTTTTAGCCTGTAAATTTTAACTGCTGTTGTATTGTTATATTGCTTGTTGTGTTGCAAGTCGCTCAGAGCACTTCGGAGGAGGACTACTAATCTGTATACCTTAATAAAGCGGAATGTTTGTATGTATGTATGTATTAGGCATGGTTTAGAACCCAAAAATAGGCAATTGGAAATCTAATGGGGGGGGATTTTTTTTTGATTAGTAAAAGAAAGACTTACAAAAAATTTTCCAAAAATTTCTAAAATGTAACTTAATTACTAACGAAATTGGTTAGTAGTTCGTATGCCAGCGCAAAATGGTTTGGCCTACAACTCCCAGAAATCCTAACAGCTGGTAAATTGGCTGGAATTTCTGGGAGTTGTAGCATCCCACAAACTTGAATAAATCACACTGAATTCTAGATGGGACTCTCCAAATAGGAAGGAGGGAGGAAGGAAGGAGGGAGGGAGGGGTATTCTATTCTTGGAAGCAGCAAAAAAGGAGGAGGAGCCCCCAGGCTCCTCGCTGCCTCTCTCTCACCCCGATCCTGAGGGAGTGAGGGCCCAAGTTTGCCCAGGCTGAGAGGAAAAGGAAGAGGCCTGAGGCTGTGAGGAATGGTGTGAGTTGAAGACCAAAACACCTGGAGGGCTGAAGTTGGCCCGTGCGATGGGGCAAGACAGAGCAACGGGGAAGAGAAGGGGGGGGGAGAAGCATCTGAGAGAGTGCAGAGAGAGAAAGGAGGAGAAGCGTGTGTGTGTGCGTGTGTGTGAGAGAGAAGTTGGCCCCTGCGGTGGGGCAGGACAGAGCAACGGGGAAGAGAAGGGGGGGAGAAGCATCTGAGAGAGTGCAGAGAGAGAAAGGAGGAGAAGCACGTGTGTGTGTGTGTGTGTGTGTGTGTGTGAAGTTGGCCCGTGCGGTGGGGCAGGACAGAGCAACAGGGAAGAGAAGGGAGGGGGGAGAAGCATCTGAGAGAGTGCAGAGAGAGTAAGGAGGAGAAGCGCGCACGTGTGTGTGTGTGAAGTTGGCCCCTGCGGTGGGGCAGGACAGAGCAACGGTGAAGAGAACGGAGGGGGGGAGAAGCGTGGAGGACTACACTTTCCAGAATGCCTAGCACAGCAGCGTCACTTCCAGTTCCCCAAAGAAATGCTGGAAAAAAGAAGAAGATGAAGAAGGCGGGAAGGAAATGAGGGGAGAAGACAGGGAGAAGTGAGTAGTACAATAATTAAGACCATTGATTGCCACTGATTAGCCAGCATCCCAGAATCCAGGCCTCTACATTCAAACAACAGGATTTCTTCACACTGAGGGGAAAATGCACCAACAACATTCCCTTGCCACTGATTAGCCTGCATCCCAGAATCCAGGCCTCTACATTCAAACAACAGGATTTCTTCCCACTGAGGGGAAAAATGCACCATCAACATTCCCTCCCCACTTGGCTCTGTAAAAACAAATGGATTCCTGTTTTCTCCTCCCCTCAGCTTTTAGAAAATGGCTGCCTGCCATTTGGCCTTTTAAAGTTACCAATTACCAGCAGAGCAGGCCAGAACATTACAGGCCCCAAAAGAGAGTTTAGGACAGGATGGGCCACGAATGATGGGATTTGCAGTACCTTCACCCAATTAACTTCCCAGAAAACACTGTAGCCCTACAAATCACAAACCAGGCCCAACATTTACAGTACGGCTTCATTAACTTGATTTCCCTGACTAGGCCTCAGTTAATGGGACATTGTGTATGGCCTGAATTAACAGTAACCAACCTTGGCACACTGAGCCCCTATGACCCATGATTCATTCTACTGCAGTTTGGAGTAGGGAGGACCATGGATGATGGGACTTGAAGTACCACCACAGGTTATGAGATTTGTAGTACTTTCAAACTCTTCATTCCCCACAGACCAAGGTGGCCCAGAACCATAAGACCAAACTTGGCACACAATACCCCCATGACCCACACTCCATCCTACTGCAGTTTAGAGGAGGATGGACCATGAAGGATGGGATTTCAAGTACCTCCATTCACTTCCCAAGCCCGCTGCGACCCTCATCCAGTGCATAATCACACTTGGCACAAAAAGCCCCCATGACCCAATGGACGTCCTGATGCAGTTTGGAGGGCAAACCACAGATGATGGGACTTGAAGTACCTCCACTAATTTCACCAGACCATTGCCAACCTCATCCAAACACTGATCAAGACCAAACTTGGCACACATGACTCATTCTACATTCTGGTGCAGTATTGAGGAGGATGGACCACAAATGATGGGACTTGAAGTACCTCCACTCACTTCCCAAGACTGCTGCGACCCTCATTCAATGACTAATGAAGACCAAACTTGGCACACAAAGCCCTCATGACCCACTCTACATCCTGGTGCTGTTTGGAGGGGGATGGACCATGGATGACGGGACTTGAAGTACCTTCACTCACCTTCTGAGACTACTGCAAGCCACATACACATCTAATAAGAACCAACCTTGGCACACAATGCCTTCCTCATCCAATGAATGATCAACACCAAACGTGGCACTAAGAGCCCCCACGACCCACTCTACATCCTGGTGCTGTTGGGAGGGGGATGGACCATGGCCAATGGGACTTGCAGTAGCTTCACTAACTTCCTGAGACCACTGCAAGCCACATACACATCTAATAGGAACCAACCTTGGCACACAATGCCTTCCTCAAATAACCCGGGCACCGCCGGGTCCTCCGCTAGTCAAGTAATAAAGATGATAATGATGATGTGAAAGCAGGTAGCAATATTTAAGTGCTTTGTACATTTGAAAGTGGTAATACAAATTTTAATATTAAAATAATGGTGGTGTTAGTGATTTGTGGTGTTAATATGAATTTTAAATGCCATTTTAGTATAGCTACTGTATTTTGATTTTGTTTTTACCACATTGCTACTATTTAACTTTTGTATTGCTCCTTTTGAACTTGCCTATTGTGGAGTGTTAGCCATCTTGAGTCCCCATGGGAAGAAATGCAGGGTATTAACAACAACAACAACAACACGATTATAATGACACAATTTTATGCTTCAGGCCACAGATATGATCTGATAATGTATGATGCAGTTAGATTCCTGTATGCTTTCTGGATAGGAAACTGCCCTAATCTGCTCTGAGTTCTTTTGGAAGAAGAACAGCATATAAATAAAGCAAACCAGGGATGCAAAAGCATTCCAGCTATTTACCCTAAAGGGCTCAAGCTGTTATGAATGTTTCATCTCAATACTCAGAAAGGCTTGAGGTTTTTGCAAATATTCAGTGGAAATATAAACGATAGTTACAACATGACTGTGTTGCCTTCTCCCTCTTGCCTTGCTCCAGGGGCCCCAACTACTCCCCTCCCCCAAAACACATATTGGTTTCAGATTCCATTTTTTCCATTCAATGTATCATTGCACTAGACTAGTGAAAGCATATTGAGCATGACAATGTCACAGAGCTACGTAAGTTATTGGATTTGAGTAGGTGATATCATTATTAAGGGTAACAAACCCAATCCACACTAAGGACAAGCTTCCTTGGAATGCTCACATGGATGTTTTATATTGACTACTTTTCAGTAGGCATGGTTTCGAACCCAAAAATAGGGAATCAAAAATCTAATTGGGGGGGGGGGATTTTTTATTAGTAATAGAAAGACTTACAAAAAAATTCCAAAAATTTTTAAAATGTAACATAATTACTAACGAAATTCGTTAGTAGTTCTAAAGTAGGCAAAGCAGGGAAACAGGACTGATATTGTTTTAAGCACAGGCAAATCAAGGGGCAACATTTCCTTTGGTTTCCTTGCAGGGAGATATAATGCATTAATATATTATTATTAATATTATTAAATACGTCTGGTGCAGGCCTTGCTATTCTGTAGAGTTCTCCTCACTCCAGCTTTTCCCCATTCAGTTTTACCATAGCAGTCTAGGACCTCCGTTTGAACTCTATGGCTTTTCTTGATTCTGAACTTTTCCTTCTCCTCTCCATGCTCTTTTCACTCCTGCTGCCCTTCTCTCAGCAGTTCTTATGTCCTTCTACTCTGTCCTTCTATCTAAACCCCCTTCCTGGGTGTTTAAATGGCTTTTTTCGTCAGTCCTCCAGCCCCTCTAGGAGTCCCGATCTGGATCTCTCTATGGTTTCCGGCTCCTTTTTCACTTCCTGGAGGAGGCCTTTCACTCTAATTAGGCTTCAAGCATGGAAAGGCCCCGATTTGACTGTGAGTTATGTCTGCAAAGCTATTTTGGAGGGGGAAATTTTCCTGTTGGGTGGGCATCCGAAATATTTAATAATCTAATGAAATTTTGGGCCCAGGGGGTGCGAAAAAGAAAGTCCACTTCCGGGATTGGCCTTGCGATCCGTATAAACTTGAAAGTCCCATACATACTAATCCCTTCCGATTTCTTTTCATTTTCATAACTTTTTTCTCATGCCTACTTTTCAGGGATTTGAAGACAGCTAGTTATTAGTTCTCATTTAGGCAGTTGTGCAAGAATTTATTAAACTATATGAGTTTGCCTCCAACAAACGGTTTTTTAGACCAAGTTTATTTTTTTAAAATCCTCTTCTTTTTCTTGTATTCTCTTCTATTTTGATTTAGATGTTTTTAGCAGTGAGTTTGAAAACTCAAATGTATTGAGTTACACCTTTACCTCCATATATTTATTTTGGCATGCGGTTTTGTCTGAATATTTATGTAAGTAGTTACTAAAATGCATTTTGGAAGTGACTTCACAAATATATACATATCACAAGCATATGCATTTTCACTTTTTTTTAATATGCACTTGTCTTTGCATGCATGTTTTGTCTAAAGAACTTCCTTACAAAATTTAGAGAAGTGTGAATACTGAATAACTATGTTACCATTCACAAACACACATACACACACATACACACACAAGTTTCTCTCTTTCCTTGTATATAAACACATTTTATTGATTAGCCCACCCATATATACATGGACTATGTAAGTGAGGCATGCTATACACATATTTAAGTGTGTTGCTTTTGTATACAAATTCTAATGTTAGTGCTTGTGACACTGTTCTGTTAAGTATATTTGCAAAGTACACCGCTTTGAATCCCACCCATCGGAAAAAAGTGGGATAATAATAATTTCTGGAAGAAAGACAGCTTAATGGTGTAACATTAGAAAACATTGACCATTTCCACTCCCTTGGCAGCCATCTCTCCACAAAAGTCAACATTAACCCTGAAACACAACACCACCTGAGCTCTGCAAGTGCAGCATTTTTCCGAATGAAGCAAGGAGTGTTTGAGGACCAGGACATCCATAGGGATTACCAAGGTGCTTGTTTATAAAGCTATTGTCCCCCCAACCCTGCCAGATGCCTGAGAAATGTAGACTATCTACAGACCGCACATGCAACTCCTGGAATGATTCCATCAGCGTTGCCGCCAAAAAATCCTGCAAATCTTTTGGGAAGACAGACGGATAAATGTCAGCATGCTGGAAGAAGGAAAGACCACCAGCAGTGAAACGATGGTCTTCCGCCATCAGCTCCGCTGGACCGGCCATTTTGTCCGAATACTTGATCACCGTCTCCCAAAGCAGCTGCTCTACTCTGAACTCAATAACGGAAAACAGAATGTTGGAGAACAGGAAAAGAGATTTAAAAATGGACTCAAAGCCAACCTTAAAAACTGTGGCACAGACACTGAGAACTGGGAAGGCCTGGCCCTTGAGCGCTCTAGCTGGAGGTCAGCTGTGACCAGCAGTGCTGTAGAATTTGAAGAGGCATGAATGGAAGGCAAAAGAGAGAAACGTGCCAAGAGGAATGTACATCAAGCCAACCCTGACTGGGACTGCCTTCCACCTGGAAAACGATGCCGTCACTGCAGGAGAACATGCAGGTCAAGAATAGGGCTCCACAGTCACCTATGTACCCAGCGCCAGGACACCGAACTTGGAGGACAATCTTACTCGGACAATGTGGAATCGCCTAATTTAATAATAATAAGAAGAAGAAGCATGTGAGAGTGGCTTGTTTGTTGCTAAATTACATTGCTAACACCCAAGCTTAAAACACTGAGTGAAAAATCAATATCTATTTTTTTCCTGTCCTTAAAAGTTACCATGCGGAGTTGGAAACTTGCAGTCACACAATCTCTTCATTTCAGCATTTACAATGGCTATGTTCACCAGTGACTACACTTTTGTTTCACTTGTTCTGTTTATCAAGTTGTAAGCCTGATATAAGATAAGAGAGATGCACTGTGACATTTTTATTTATGGCAGCCAAGAAGGTATATTAAGTTTCTTTGTAGGATCAGTCACAGTGTATTTATAAAAAGAATATGACTCCTGTTCAGCCTTTATGCTGACATAATGAGATTGATGATTCTAATCCTGACCCTGCCGGAGACTAAGACTTCCATTATTAAAAAAAACAATAGGGGTTGCCTTTCTTGGGTACCCTACCTCTTTTAAATGTTCATAAAGCATTCTTTAAAAGATTCCTGGAAAATTCTATCACTTCTTTTCTTTGAGACAAGTGTGATGATTTATTGCACTGTTTAGTAGTTTTCTGAGATCCATTGTCCTCTCACTGAAATGTCAAAAGGGGATAGTATTTCAATGACTGAAGTAGTTGAAGCATAAGATGCTTTAGCACTGTAAACCTCATGAAGCTAGGACTTTGGCTTACACAGTGACCTCTAATATTGTGTGCACCGACATGAGTGAGAATAGACTAGGATTGCGATGTCAAATTTGTGGTTTTTGGGGGGTGCATTTAAAATTTTGAGGCCTACCAACTGTAGCCAGGTACAAAACAGAGGGTTAGTGAGGTAGAACTGGATGTACAGTACATTTGTGGTTCAGAGAGTAGAGCCATGGACCATGTACTGGGAAACTGTATTTATTTATTATTTATTTAATTTATTTCTAACCCGCCCTTCTCTAACCCCCGAAGGGGGACTCAGGGTGGCTAACAAAAAGGCAACAATTCGATGCCGCATACACAGGAGACAAAACAACAACACATCATAAAATACTACAAAACAGATTAAAACAATCAAATATCAATAATTAACCACATGATCCCCGTTCCGCATTCATAGGCTATAGGGTTGGTTGATCAAGAAAAATCGTGGTTCTAAAATAAAATTGGGGGGGATTTTTTTTTATGCTTATCGTAATGACTTACAAAAAAAATTCAAAAAAAATCTTATTTGATATGTTGTTACTTACAAAATTTTGTAATTAGTTCTAAATTGTCCAAAGCAGGGAAACAGGACTGACACTGTTTTAAGCACAGGCAAATCAAGGGGTAACATTTCCCTTCACCTCTGGAGTGCAATTCACTGGAGCTAAAGATTTATAGCATATAGAAATGGTACCACCAACTTATACATTATGAGGTTCTTGTAACAGGAATATCAACCTTCTCCAAAATTGCTTTTCAGGGTGACTTACAGGAATATATCACAGTGCTGTGCGGCCTTGCTGCTTGGTCGGAGGGAAAGTACGCGAAGGAGGCCAAGATTAGTACACATCAAATCAGATTAGTTCACAGCTGTGCTGGCCTTTGTATTGGCTCACTTGTTGGACACTTCCTAAATGTCTGGACTGTGTGATATATTGGCAGTAATGTGTGCAGATCCGAGTAGGGTGGCCTTTTGCAGCTGACAGGTGGTAATTTTGTCAGCGTCGATTGTGTTTAAGTGCAGGCCAAGGTCTTTAGGCACTGCACCTAGTGTGCCAATCACCACTGGGACCTATTATTATTATTATTATTAGATACACAACAAGTTTAGTACACATCAAATCAGATTAGTTCACAGCTGTGCTGGCCTTTGTATTGGCTCACATGTTGGACACTTCCTAAATGTCTGGACTGTGTGATATATCGGAAAATAATGTGTGCAGACCCGAGTAAGGTGGCCTTTTGCAGCTGACAGGTGGTAATTTTGTCAGCGTTGATTGTGTTTAAAGGCAGGCCAAGGTCTTTAGGCACTGCACCCAGTGTGCCAATCACCACTGGAACCTATTATTATTATTATTAGATACACAACAAGATTAGTACACATCAAATCAGATTAGTACACAGCTGTGCTGGCCTTTGTATTGGCTCACACATTGGACACTTCCTAAATGTCTAGGACTTGCCTCTGAAGTTTTCCTTCTTCTCTGCGTGCTCTTCTCACCCCCTCCTCCCCTTCTTTCAGCCTCTCTTATGTCCGTCTCCTGTTTCCTTCCTTCTACCCTGAATTTCTGGGGGTTTAAACGGCTTTTTCCCTCTCAGTCCTCCAAGCCGCTCTAGGAGCGGCAATTTTGTTCTCTGTGGTTTTTCTTCCTTCTGAAGTTTTCCTTCTTCTCTGCGTGCTTTTCTCACCCCCTCCTCCCCTTCTTTCAGCCTTTCTTATGTCCTCCTCCTCTTTCCTTCCTTCTACCCTGAATTTCTGGGGGTTTAAACGGCTTTTTTCCTCTCAGTCCTCCAAACCGCTCTAGGAGCGGCGATTTTGTTCTCTATGGTTCTGTTTGCTTTTTCACTTCCTAGAGGAAGGTCTTTTACTTTAATTAGGCTTTGATCATGCAAAGGCCCTCATATGTCTGTAAGTATGTCTGGAAAGCTATTTTGGAGGAGATAAATATTACTGTTAGAGGTACATACGAACTAATTACAATAATTAAGAAAATTGGGGGGGGGGCAAATTCGGTAAACAAATTCTACTTCCGGTTTGGTGGGGGAGGTGCGGTAAAGGTCAAAATTAGCATTTTGTACAAATCAAATATGAATTAATTTAATTTCTTCACCACTAAAACCAACCCTAATAGGCTGTCCAAGCCAAATCCACAGTCCGCCTCCACAATCCTGACATTATTCAATTGTCTTTCCACTGCCCCACATCAACCAAATGCCCAGTCTCAAAGCCACATCTTTAACTTTTTTCTAAAGGAAAGAAGGGAAGAAGTTGATCTTATTTCGCTGGGGAGCAAGTTCCACTGTCCCTCATCCCCACCAACCGTATTTGCGACAGAGGTGGGATCATGTGGTGTTCCAGCCTAGTGGGCCAAGCCAGGTACCAATGGTGCCAGAGGATCAGGGCCTGAATGAGGAAGATGAAGGGCCTGAGATGGACACTTCTGTAGATGCAGATCTTTCGTGGAATAATGATTGGTTGCATGGGTATTGGCCCCAGGAAGGGGTTAATGAAGATTCTATGGAATTAAGTTTTGAGACTGCTAGTGAGAATTCCAGTAACCTTGAATCTCACGGGAACTCTTCTCCTTTGCCAGCTGAGACTCCGGGAATTAGGGAGGATGAGCCTTCTCACCAAGATATGAGTCTACCTGGCCCAGCTAACGAGCTGGCAGGTTTTGATAGAAGGGCTAGTATCAGATCTACAAGAAGAGATTGGAATTTGAGACGGGGAATTCATTGGACTCACAGAAAATAGATTCCTTTTAAGACTGGTTCTGGGAAGATTTCGACAGACTCGAAGCTACGTTTGGAGTGGACGTTCCTTGCGCTAAGTCTCCAAGTTCAAGTTGTTTGCAGGAGCGGATTGCCCTGCTGTATCAAGTTTCCTGATTACCGTTGTTTCGGTTTGCCTTGGACTCTAAGTTCCTGTTTCGGCCGCGGGAGTAGCCTGCCTTAGTTTTGGATTGGTTTTTTTTGGGATTTGCTCCATTTTGGAGAACTTTTACAGTTTTACCTTGGGACTTGTTTTTGCCTTATACCTTTACCTTTTTGGACTATTCTATTCTAAATAAAAGTAGCTTTTAGAGACTGCTTGTGTGTGTGTGATCTGGGGGGGGGGGGACGTTCCAGGTCTGAGATGCAACAGATCAAGAGCAGGGCCTCCCCGGAAGATCGTAAACTTTCAGGTGGGACATAAGGGGAGATCTGTTCGGACATGTAAGCTGGGCCAGAACCGTAAAGGGCTTTAAAGGTCAAAACCAGCACTTTGAATTGTGCTCGGAATTGGATAGGCAGCCAGTGGAGCTGGCACGACAGAGGAATGGCATGCTCCCTGTATGTCGCTTCAGTTAGTAACCTGGCTGCCGACCACTGGACTAATTGAAGTTTCTGAACAGTCTTCAAAGGCAGCCCCACGTAGAGTGTGTTGCAGTAATCTATTTGGGATGTAACCAGAGCATGGACGACCGTGGCCAGATCAGACTTCCCAAGGTACGGGCGCAGCTGGCGCGCAAGTTTTAATTGTGCAAAAGCTCTCCTGGCCACCACCAAGACCTGGGGTTCCAGGCTAGCTCTCATCCAGTCCGACACAGCAGCCAAGCGCCGGTTCAAGGACTGGACAGCCTCCTTGGTAACAGGTGGAAAGGAGTGACAGATTAGAACATCTGCATAAAGATGACATCACATTCTGAAACTCCGGATGATCTCCCCCAGCGGCTTCATGTAGATGTTAAACAACATCGGGGACAATATTGAGCCCTGTGGGACTCCACAAGACAACGGTTGTGGAGTCGAACAGGTGTCACCCAACAACACCTTCTGAGACTGTCCCTCGAGAAAGAACCAAATCCACTGCAAAACAGGACCTTCAAGCCCCATATCTGCAAGGCTTCCCAGATAGATACCACAGTCAACGGTATCGAAGGCCGCTGAGAGGTCCAGCAGAACCAACAGAGACACACTTCCCTTGTCGAGCTCCCAGCGTAATCATCTACCAAGGCGACCAAGGCTGTACATATAAATATAAACGTAAAGCTAAACATAATCTATAATAATCTGTAGGGGACCAAGGATTCTAATGAGAAACATCTCCAAATTGTAAAGAAACCAGATCATTGGTCAGTAATACGACAATTAGCCTAAGGCCAGTCATAGGACACACATAAATATATTTGGTTGAAGTTTTTAAATTTTGTTATTGAAAAATAACAAAGAAAGTATGTAACAAAAACAATCCCATAGCTCCCCATTGTCATTTGTATTATATTCTGTATATAAAATCAGGAGTAGTTCCTTACATTAACACTCTTAAAACACTATCCCAATTGCTAAAAAAAATAAGCTTATTTTTTTGAAAGTAAAAATAAGGATCTGGTAAATAAAAATCTTCTACTGCTCCTGTTATGTGCTGCAAAACTTGAAATAGTGAAAACCTGGAAAAGTTTAAAGAATCTGACAATAAATAATTGAATGAGCAGGATAGAGGAGATAGCTCTATTGAAAAAGTTAACCTATAAATTAAAATTAGCAAAAGAATAGTAGAAATAAGATCTGTTTGATAAAACTTGGAAACCATTTATTAGCTTCATTTGTAAAAACAATAGTGAATCTAAACCACTAACCATTCAAGAAAGATGTTGGTTTAGCAGTTAATGAAGAGATAACTTTTTTCCATGTCCGGAGCAACTTTGTTGCTTCTGGTGTGAGAGAATTGGCCATCTGCAAGGACGTTGTCCAGGGGATGCCCAGATGTTTAATATTCTACCATCCTTGTGGGAGGCTTCTCTCATGTCCCCACATGGGGAGTTGGAGCTGACAGAGGGAGCTCAACCTGCTCTCCCTGTATTTGAACTGCTGACCTATTGGTTATCAGTCCTGCTGGCACAAAGGTTTAACCCATTGAGTCACCGGGGGCGCCTATATAACAATTATTATCTCTCTCTGGCATTACCTCATGAATGAAGATTCTTAGGAAGGACTCATCCCACGCTTTTTACAAGTGCGTTGATGACTAAAGAAATTGGATGTGTCCTTCAAGCCTGTACAATGGATTTTTCTGGTGGAGCGCAGTGTGCACAGAACTGGCTTCACCCTTTAAACCAAAGGTTTGTCTGCCGGGGCCTAGCAAGCTTCGACAGTGGCAGCGAGGGCCTCAGGTCATAGATTTGATTAAAGTTTTCATCTCTTAGATGGTTGACCTTACAGGGTTAGACGAGCACCATCTGCCCAGGTTTGAAATGAGGGTTTTCCTTCTCTTAGGATGGTTGCCAAAAGGCCAGAAAGCCCATCCTTCCCGTTGATGATCTTTGTCAGACCCTTCGGTTGTGACCTGTCTGGCATGGGAGGCCCTACCGGTGGCTATTATGCCACCGCCAACATAGCTCACAACTTCATTAGGGTACGCAAGCCTCTCCCCCATGACAAGGGGGCCAATGGAGAGGAAAAATTATTATATGTAATGGATAAAATTAGAATAATAGAAGTAATATAATTGATAGTGATTTATTTTTATTATTCTATGCAAGTTATTTGCCTTACTAGAAACTCTTTTAATCTTCCTTTCCTTCTGCTGCTTCATCTGAGGCATCTGAATTAACTGTTCCTGGTAATCATCTGGAAGGATCACACGGAGGAGGTTTGAGCCAGCTTTAGTTAAGAAAAAGCAACAAATTGAAAAATTCAGAATGAAACATATTGTGTACAGTTGGCCTGTTTGAAAGCCTTTCCGTATTGACTTTACTAAGGGCACCCTTAGGCACAACTTTTTATCTCACTGCTATTTTATCTTCTTTTAACAATATGTATTCTTGAAGTGATTCCAGGAAATAAGAAACGTGCAGCAGATCAAAGAACGAACCAAGTGCTGAAAGAGCCTTGTCATCGGAGGTTAAAGCAAGGATAGTCTGTCTTTTGTGTTTTCTTTTTAACCCTGCTGATTTATCATTCATGGAATATATCCATCAGTTCACAGACATTAATTATTCCAATCATTCTTCATTGTGTCTTTTATTTTCCCAAATGTGTTGTGATCATTGAATAGAGGAACAATCTTGTCAAAAGTTGCTAGCTTTCAATAGCCAGATCTGTCACAGAAGATCCAAAATGTAAATACATGAAAGTTACTGGGTTTTACTAAGAAATGTTCCTGCTCCAGATAGTTCTTCCATAGATAGGATACCAGATTCCTAAATGTTGTCGAAAGCAACATCTGTAGATCCCTCTACCGTACTCTATCTGTAATATCTTTAAAAATATTATTATATTTGTTTTATGACCTCATCACATTGAGACTGGCATGTAGTCCTCTGGAACCCATGAGATGACACAGGACTACTTCTGGCTGGGCTCTGTGTGGATCTGTGCAAGCAGTATGCCGGCAGGACAGAAAAACTGAATTCAGAGGATATGAAGAGGAATCTGAGACAGACGGGGGAACATCATGGAAAAGGAGACTACCTGCACTGACAGGACGTAGCAGGGTCTGATGGCTCTCTCTGGTGTCCCACGATTTCCCCCACTGTCCTCAGCTTTATCCCTGCCCATGTGATAAGGTCCTTTATATAATGCAGTTCTCCTCCTCAAGTTGATATCATTACCTGTGGCTTTTTCAAAACAGGGTGCCTTAAAAAAAGGAAAGTAGGGGGTTGCTGTCCAACTGTAAAATTTCAGTAGAACAGCAGTAAATTTATTAGTGACATTGACAGCAGAAATGAATGAGTGTGTATATGCCTTTGAGTCTCATATTCAGATGAAGAAAATTTGGCTTCATGCCCAAGATGAAACTTCTATTTAAGTACTATTTAAAACAGAATGCTGCCTGACCCAGCAGTAAGACTCTCCATCGCAATAAATACATAAATAAATTATTATTGAATCCAATATACGATGTATGTATTAAAATCATCACAACTCTTTGAGGAACATTTTCAGAACGAAGGAAAACAAAACCCTATGGGTATACATGCACACGCACACACACAATCTATCCATCTAATAAAGAATGTCATTCTATTTGTTTCCTTTCTGTAGATGAATACCTGTATTCTGGCACCGCCTCTGATTTCCTTGGCAAGGATACAGCTTTAACACGTTCCCTAGGTTCATCTCAAGACCACCATTACATCAGGACTGATATTTCTGAACATTATTGGCTCAGTGGTAAGTCAGTATTTGATGTATTATCTATCTAACCGAGTCTATTTTAACACAAAACATAACCAGGTACCAGATGCAGCCTGCAGCAATTTAATGCTAGCTGCTGGCTTTGATATCAGAGATAATGTTTTTTATTCCTTAACTCTTGAACCTTCAGCACTTTGTGTAGCACATTTGTATACGTCATTTATGATGGAGTAGGTGTTGTAGCAGGGGGAAAGGTGTGTTGTAATCCTCTGCTCTGCACAGCGGAAGTTGTACGTGGACATGGATTTAGTATGCTCCGGCAGACTGGAAACACGCAGCTGTTTTCCCCCACATAAGCGATGACGTTGGCAAAATAAACAGACGGACATTCTTGCCAAACATGGCAGGCAACTTTATCTTTATTGTTCAGTTCCTTGTAAAAACTTTAAATCAAAATATTCACCAGATTGCTTCAACAAAACATGCTTAAACTTCAGCTTCATTAAATGGCAAAAAAGATAAACAGTAGATAAAGGCAAAAACACAAATAAAACTTTGCTTTGCTTTTTCTTCTGCCTAGAAGCTACTTACTGTCCAAGCAAAAATAGTGAAGGCTTTTACAGCTGCTTTAGCAAGAAGCAGATTCACATAGCTGCTTCTTCCTGCTCTCTCTCAGGAAATACTTTCAGCTACTCCAGCCCAGAAGCAGATTTACATAGCTACTTCTTCCAGCTTTCTTCCAGGAAACACTTCCAGCTACTCCAGTCCAGAAGCATATTTACATAGCTGTTTCTTCTAGCTTTCTCCCAGGAAACACTTTCAGCTACTCTTGCTCTAAAATGAGCCACAAGCCTGATATGAGTAGCATAATCCCAGAAGCACACTTAACTTCTTCCTGCTCCGATATGAGCAGCACTCCAGAAGCATACTCAGCTTCTTCTTGCTCCGTCATGAGCAGTACAGACAATGAGCAACATGGGGAAATTATAGCCCCAAGACTCTACCCACCCAATTAGCCCAGGTGGGCCTGGCTAATTAGCTGTACTCAGAACTTGCACCTAGCTGTAAAACTACACAGGCTAGGACTTTCTTACACTCAAGTATACAGTAAAACAAACTTCATTTACTCACAAGCATACCCAAGCAACCAAACATTCATTTCATTTTCTTTACTTGGATTTCTACAAATCCCAACAATTTAAAGCTTGGAATAAAAGCTAAGGTTGATTCACAACTCCACGCTCATTGAAGCTATAATCAGTTTTTGATTATGATTATAACTCTTATCTGTTTTCTACTAGAGATAAAGACTTTTTGTGGGTGCTATGTGTTCATAATATGTAAACATGTACACAGGAATATCTCTAAGCTAGCTAAAAACTATTGTTGAATTGATGGCAACTTCATGCAAATGGGATTCCTGGATCCTCCAAGACAGCCTGTAGCACTGATTAAATACATAGAAAAATATTATCTTGGGACAGGTATGTTAGTACATTTTTGAGTCATCTGTGAAGTACAGTCAATCCTTTACATTTACAGGTTTCACTTTTGTAAATATGATTACACTATGTAACACATTTTTTGTTACTGAGTTATAAATTTTATTTCCTAATTGGTTCTATCAATAAAATATGGAAAAGTTTATTGAACTGCAAAAAAACTTTGTTTTTGCGGGACATCCTGCAGCACATTTTGATATAATTCAACAAATTCAACATAGTTTGTGGCAGCCACAAAAATGAAGTTTCTAGAGTATAATAACTACTTTCAAAGTAAGTACCACACAATTAAACAGGAAATAATACTTTCAAAATAAGAACAGGGTTTTTTTTCCAAATTTTGTTACATAATGTTATTTGTGATTCTGATTAATATGTTCCACCTAGAAATCTTAACTCCATTGAATGTGGAAGAGTGCCTGTATTTGTTGATAGTAGCTGATTTCAAAGCCAGTATTTTCACAGTTGTTTTTTTTCAAGGAAAAGGAAACAAAATGCAAGTGTTTTACCTATGTGCAGAATTGCATATTCAAAAATTGAGATAGCAAATAGATCTGATTACAAACACATTCATAGTCAGTGTGCTGGTGACTCCTATTTGCAACCACATTGGGAATAATGAAAGGAAATTTGCTTTTTGGCTAAATGACGGCTACAACTTCATAATTTTTAAACTTGACCATGACCACCAATTTTATGAGCATGTGGGACACTAATTCCACAGGATCCAGCCTTGTGACTTAATGTTACAAGGACTGAGAGATGGTTTCTTGAGTCACTGTCACTATTGCTCCAAAGGCTCAGGATTTTCTGCCTGTTTCCCCAAGGGCTCAAGCTTTATGATTTCACTTAGCCCCAATAAACTTTCTTCATCCAAAATCCCAAAACCATGATAAAGGCCAAGTTAATTCTGTAGGATTTTGCATGGGATTTTGAGTGTCCTTTCGCTGTCACCAACTGCATTTCCTAAATTGTCATGCATCACATGATGTAAACAGTTCACTGCACAGTAAATGAAAACAAAAGAGATCTCCAACCCAATTGGGTTGATGATCTTACAAAGCTGGCTGCTTCTATACTATAACATGAAAGTGAATCGGTGAATCGGTGATGGAGTGCACTATAGACTTTGATAGTCTCAGACATGTTTTGTTTTCAGCAATTATGAGCTTATGTTGTGTCATTAATCATGTTGGTTACCTCAAAGTAGAGCAGATATATTGATTTTATTTTTCAAGTGGTCAACTTAGTGACAAGTCTAAATTATGTTGAAACTGGCAACATAATTCTCAGCAATATATGTCTGAGAGATCCATTAGGCCTGGTTGATCAAGAAAAAAATGGTTCAAAACTCGCTGTGGATGCAGGGGGCACTGGCGCTTCATATCTGATGTACTTGAAAATTTTGAAATTAATTCGTAAAAATTAACAAAATTTGGAATGGCTTCATTAATGACGCCCGTGCATGCTCAGTAAGAAAGAAACATCACTGTCAGTAGGAAAGTGTTAAAAATAACATGCGTTGGTTCCCAGCTGGCAAGAGGGAGTGGAGGGGATGCCGTCCACTTTTCCTCGCCAGCTGGGAAGCAACGTGCATTAGCTTTAATGTGCGTTGATTCCCAGATGGCGAGGGGGAGTGGAGGGGATGCTCTCCACTCCTCCTCGCCAGCTGAGAACCATTGGAATCCCGTCTGAATGGGGCCATTCTCAGGCGACGGAAGGAAAAGCCAGGGAAGGGAAAACCCATTCCGAAAATGGCGATTTCTTTACGAAAAATGGCAGAGGTGACTTCATATTTGGTAATTCACTTCCGAGGTGCTCGCAGCGCATCAAAAACATTTCTAAAATAAGTTTAAAATGAATTTAGAATGAATTTCGTAGGGACACGATGAACCTAACCAGGGCTATGATCCATAGATGTCACATCCTCCTTTGAGGCTGAATAGCTCTCTTCCTGAATCTATCCTAGTCAGGGAGAAGAAGCAGAAAGCCTTCAATCCTAGGGCTGCTGTGATAATCCAATAGGCTTAATGGATATTTTAGTTCTGCTGCTGTGGATAATAATTCCAATCCTATCTTTAAATTTATCTTGTTTACATTCTGCTGAAGGGGGAAAACGATCAGCACCTACCCGTTGTAATGCTCAAGCAATTTGACTATATTTTTACCAAAAGCCACACATCCAAATTTGTTTATGTATTTTAGATGCACAGCTAATTTGTTCCTGTGGTTTCTTTAAAAATGATATCCAAAGCACATCATATATTTGGATGTCAATGGAACAGAAAAGCAAAGCATTCGGCAAAGAATAAAGCTTTTACTTTCTGTAAAACAACAACAACTTCAAATAAAACTAATAATTTATTCAGCTACTAATTCATGTATAGTTTGTAGGGATGTTTTTTTTAAAAATGAGGCTGCATTTATTTAAAGTTTTAAAACACAATCAGAAGAAAATCTCAAACTTCTATTCCCTTAGATAGGATGTCTCTCTTCGTGTTCATAAAAATAGAGATTCTGACTTTGGAAGGCAACTTAAAAGCCACTAAGGAAGCATTAAAAGAGTTTCTTAAATAGAACCCCTGCTTTTTTGTTCATATTGAAATCCCAGGGGGAAGAAAAACCTCAACAATGGACCTTTAAAAAACCCTCCATATCCATCCATTACAGCAATAGCCAAAACCACACACAGAGTAAGAAAGAGAAATTTACACACAAAACTCCAACTGGATATTTAAATGTGGTTTTTTGGCTGTTAATTGTCTCTTTCATTGAGAACACGGCATCCCATAATTCCAGTTTTCTATGCGGTTGTTATGGATGAGTTGCAAAGCAAAGATCTTCTGACCATAACAGCATGGTGACTTCTGCATACAAAGGACTTTTGTGCATCTAGGCATCCTCAGCAAGACAATGCTTTGATTTTTCATCTTCTTCTTCCTTGGCAATCTTTGTGCCTATCTATTTATTGAAGCACTCCCTTTAACTGTAGCATGTGAGACTGACCCAAAAGGCATCACATGTTCTCTAGTGACCTCATAATATTAAGAGGGGAAAGCATGGTGACTGTCCTTTTAGCTTAGATAATGCATGACAGCCAGAAGTTATGAGCTCAGTACCTCTCCATGCTTGAAAAGAGGCGGAAGTGCCCTATAACAGGGCTGTCCAACTTCTACCAACCCTGGGGCCTGATTACCAGACACTGATCAACTGGGGGGCCTAAGGGTCCGCCCCCCGGCTCCACCCCCTTCCCGGCTCCGCCCCCTCCCCGGCTCCGCCCGCTGTATATATTCACAAACTCATATTCCCCTTTATTTCTAATAAAATAGATTTGTTATTATTATTATTCCATTCCTGCCATATATAGATAGATCACAGATTAGGAAAGGCATACAGTGCATTTGGAAGGCTTCACAAAAGAGTCTGGAGCAACAAGCACCTGAGGCAAAGCACCAAAATCAGTGTGTACAGAGCTATCATATCATACAGTTCGCCTACAATCAAAGAGCATTCTAAACCCCACCAATGATGGAATTAACCAATCTTGGCACACAGAACTCCCATGACCAACAGGAAATACTGGAAGGCTTTGGTGGGCCTTGACCTTGAGTTGTGGAGTTGTAGTTCACCTCCATCCAGAGAGCACTCTGGACTCAATGTTGGATCAGGACCAAACTTGGCATGAATACTCAATATGCCCAAATGTGAACACAGATGGAGTTTGGGGAAAATAACGAAAGGGTGGGTGGAAGGAAAGAAGGTGAAAGAGAGGGACGGAGGAAAGAAGGAAAGAGTGGAAGGAAAGGGAGGGGGAGTAGAAAGAGGGAGAGGGAAGTGGGGGGGGAGAAGGCCGGGTGATGGAGGCGAGTGCGCTGGGGGCCTGAGCGCCTCCGAGCGCACGGAGCAACAGGAGGAGGAAGCGAGCGAGAGGAGAAAGAGAGAGAGGGAAGGGGCAGGGAAGGAAGAAGGATGAAAGGGTGGAATGGAAGGAGGGAGGGAGGGAGAAGAAATGTGCTCACCTTAGCGCTGCATGCTTCCTTGCAATAACTCCTCCCTGGGAAGGGAGGGAGGGAGGATGAGAAGGAGGAAGGAGCTCTGCCGAGCCATGTGGCCGGGTCGCTCTTCCTGTTTGCTGCCAAGGGGGCGGGGCCCGAGAGACGTCACTCCCTCCCATTGGCCCCCTCCCTCAGGAGAAGAGGAGGCGACCAATAGAAAGCCAAGGAGGCGGGACCAAAAAATAATAATAATAAATAATATTTTTAATTGAAAAAAATATTTTTAAAAATATATTATTTATTGCAGGAGGGTAAGGGGCTGTAGCCAAGGGGCTGGGGGGCCGTGTACGGCCCCAGGGCCGCCTGTTGGACAGCCCTGACTTAGACGAACTAATTTTGTCTAAATCCAACTAGAAGATTTATGAACTTCTCTTTCATTAATGAGATTGCTCTTTGCTTTTTGTGTGCCTGTCGGAGGGCAACGCTCTACTGTGAGTTAAAAGAATACTGTATTAATTGCACTTGTTACTACCCCAAAGTTAAGATGAAGACAAAGTATGCAGAATTGTAACCCAACAACTACTTAAATGAAGGAGAGAGAAAATAATCAATATCCCAAGCAGAGATAAGAGCTAAGCAATAATCTACAATCTTGGTTGGAAACAGTAAAAAAATCTAGGTTGCTGACAGTGCTTCTTCAACTGGTCTTTTGTGAATTCACACCTTTGGGATAACTACACCTGCACAGTACAGTTTGGAAACTTGTAGAGCTCTGAAGGACACTATTTGGTGCTAGCCCCACCTGCTCTTACCATAGTAAAAGTAGTGTAGATGCCACCATTGTCTCAGTTCTAGTACCACGGTGGCAGCAGTTTTGTCAAGATAGGCATGACGAAGAAGGGAGAATTGGCAGAGTGATGTGAATTCACAGAATTTCACTCGAAAAACCACAGTTACAGTACATAACCTGTTTTTCTTCTTTGTGGTCTCTATGAATCACAATATTGGGAGACTAGCAAGCTATTGCACATAGTGAAGGGGGACATGCCCACCATAACAAGAAGAGGTCAAATGACACAGAATTCAAGCGTGTAAAGTTTACTGAATTGCTCATGAACCTGTAAACATGGCACAAAGATATATGTATGGATAAAGTTTGCCATGATACAATGCACTTACATACAAAGTATTAAAAAGTTTTATTACAACTTTTTAAGAGTATCAAAAAACATAATAAAATTCACAAAACATTTTTTACATTCAATAAAGTAAAGCTACAGTAACATGATCAATTACAGTGTGAATGTCATGGGGCAAAGGGCCATGGATAGGTAACATTGGTAGTAAGTGACATTAGGCTACAAATGAAAAGGGTACAGCCCTGCCAAAAGCAGCATCCTTGCTTGCTGCTGAGTCAAAATACGACAACATCTGAGCTCTGTGAAGACTGCCTTAAAAAAAAAAAGACGTAGCTGGCTGGGAGTCAGCTGCATAAGATCTCTACTGACCAGAAGGTCATGAGTTTGAAGTCAGCCCGGATCGGAGTGAGCTCCCGACCAAAATTGTGTAGCTTGTTATTGACCTTTGCAGCCCGAAGGACAGTTGCATCTGTCAAGTAGGAAATTTAGGCACCACTTTGTGGGGAGGCTAATTTAACTGATTTATGAGGCCATAAAATCTCCAGGAAGTATGCAAAGAATGAAGGAACGCGACAGCTCCCCTGGTGACCAGAAGCTGGAATGTTGGATAGCCTCTGAGTGTCTGTCTATATATGTTGTGTGAAGACAGGCAGATAAACATCAGCGTTCTGAAAGAAGCAAAGACCACCAGCATTGAAGCACTTATCATTCGTCATAAACTGGACTGACCATGTTGTTTCATTTCATTTCATTTCATTTCATTATTTCATGAGTCGCCCTCCACCGAAGTGCTCTGGGCGACTTACACAAGACAGAATAAATGAACGTATACAACTGACATTAAAAAGTTGTCCAAATGCTCAGTCACTATCTCTTAAATCAGTTACTTTACTCACAGCTCAAGAATGAAAAATGAAATGTTGGCGGACAGCAAAAGAGATTTAAAATGGGCTTAAAGCTAACCTTTAAAAATTTGGCATAAACAGTGAAAACTAGGAATCCCTAGATCTCGAGAATTGTAACTGGAGGTCAACTGTTACCACAGTGCTATGGATTTTGAAAAGGCATAAATAGAGGGCCAAAGGGAGAAACAAGCCATGAGGAAAGTGCATTAAGCAAACCCCTGTCAGGACCACCTTCCATCCAGAAATTGATGTCCTCACTGTGAAATAATATGCAGAGCAAGCATAGATCTCAACAGGTTTTATCATCTCACAGCCAATACTCTATGCTTGGAAAACAATCAGACTCAGCCATGAGTGATGACCTATAGATAGGTGAAAAAGTCCCTTCTTAAAAATTTTAAAATAATTTTGAAGAAGGAAATACAGTAAGAAACAAATAGCTGAAGTGCAGTAATATCAATTTAAATTAAAATAGAAAATTTTGAAAAAATAGTCACGTGATGTATAAAAGACGAAATCAAAAGAATTGAATTATGGTCAAAATCATCAAATTTTCTGTATTATTAACATAAATTTTAAATATATTTGTCTATATTTAGCAGAAGTTGATGCAATTACATGGAATAGAAATATATTAAAATAGTTTGACAGATGCCTTGACTTGAGGAGGGGAGAAGTCAGAGCATTTACCTCAGGCCCTCCTCATTTTCCGTCCTCTCAACATAAGGACACGGTGGCATCCTAATGCAGAAAGGACAAGGGAGGAAGGCAAGCAGTAGCTGAGATCCCTCTAGAGCAGGGGTGCTCATTAGGTAGCTCGCGAGCTACTAGTAGATCTTCGGCCCTCTTCCAGGTGATCTTCGGGCCTCACCAACCGGATGGGGTACTCCTGCCATGCGCGCACACTCCCTGCGCGCATGCGTGCTCCTGCTGCTGGCTTCAGCTCTCGCGGTGCTTCTTTGCCTGCGGGGCATTACAGGAAGAAGGAAGCATGAGGTGGGGCCTCTGGAGGGAGCGCCCTGCTTCTCTCTCGTCCAGAAGCAGCTGTGCAGCCTCTGTTGGCGGCGAGACAGGCAGGGCGGAGCGCTCCCTCTGGATGCCCCACCTCGTGCTTTCTCCTTCCTGCAATGCCCCGCAGGCGGAAGAAGTGCTGCGCAGGCAGCAGGAGCACGCGCGTTGGTGGGAGCGCGCAGCGGTGGCGGGGGCAGGTAGATCTTTGGGACTTGGTTGCTTTAAGAGTAGCTCGCATGCTGAAAAAGTGTGAGGACCCTGCTCTAGAGCACTCGGCTGTCGCCTATCTTGCCTTCCTCCTGGCATAATGCTGAGGGGACACTCCAAAGATCGGGGGAGGATATGGGAGGAGGATCGAGGCAGTCGCTACATGACTTGTTTCTTCCCGCATAAGGATGGGGTGAGCAGCCCCATCCTTATGCCAGAAGGACAACCTGAGGATGACCTGGGCCGTGTCTGCCCCCTCCTGGCCCTGCCCTCTCACAGACTCTCTTCCTCCCTGGCCCACCCCACACAGCATGTGCCTGGCTACCTCTCTCCCAGCCTGGCCTTCTCAGTAGTGCCCACAATGCGACCCCAAGGCAAAAAATTTGACCATGGTCTGTGATAATAACTCCGCCTGAATTGTCTTGAGGATAAAATAAAATAAAATATGTCACTCTGAATTAGGTTTTCTTTGTTCAGAGTTTTAATGTGACAGTGTTAATCCTGGGTTACTAATGGGATTGACCAACATCTCCACCTTTCAATTTTCATTAAGCATTGGTACAGAAAAGAAAAGCAAGAGTGGAGGGAATTGCAGACTTTGTAGAGCCTGATGTAAGTTGGTTTCCAAGAGTGGATGCTGCATTCCTCACTCCACCCCCATCATTATACATAATGGTATGAGCTGCTCTTCTATCCTCCTGGCAGGCATGTAGCCAGGGGGGGGGGCTAAGGGGGCTTCAGCCCCGAAATTCTCAGGTGGTCCGAAAAAAAGGCCTTACTGGTACATTATTTAAACTGTTATGTTTATTCATATCATGATCTGATCACCATGCTCATTATATCCCACATTAATCGGGTTATTGGGATAACAATACAAAAGATTTGCTAGGGTAGACCATCTTCCACCCAGTCTCAGCCCCCCCTGAACCAAACTCATAAGAACATAAGAACATAAGAAGAGCCATGCTGAATCGGACCTCAGCCCATCTAGTCCAGCATTCTGTATCACACAGTGGCCCACCAGTTGTACACGGGATCTCGAGCAGAAGGGAGGGCAAAACCCTGACCTGCTCCCGACCCCCCACAACCAGTACCCAGGGAAATCCTGCCTACCTCAACCAACTCCGAGGTGGCACTTGAATGTCCTTTTCAGTGACTACCGATACACTTGGTATCCATGAATCTGTCTAATCAGATTCAGCCCCCTCCGAAACAAAATCCTGGCTACGGCCCTGCCTCCTGGTATTCTTATGTGAACTTCTAAAGAAGAATAATTAACTACTAGGCTTATTTGGATATAGGGGGTGCTGGCAATTCAAATCTGAAATTATTTCAGAATTTTTCCCAAAAAATTTTCTGAACCGCTTCGTTAATGACAGGCGTGGTTGTGCAATACGCGAAAACCTGCAAACTTGTAACTGCAAGGAGAGGAAAGGGGCCTTCCAAAGTTTTATTGTGTTGATTCCCAAGGATAAGATTGGATTAGTAGATCTCTAGTTTCCCAAAGTACAACTAGTAACCCCAAGGAGAGAATAAGCCCTTAGAAGTTGTATTCCCTGCTTCAGGAAGGGAATTATTAGCAGCAAAGGGGAATTCTGGTTTTCCAAAGCACAGAAGTCAAACCCCAGGAGAGAATAAACCCTTATAAGTTATATTCCCTGCTTCAAGAAGGGAATTATTAACAGCAAAGGGGAATTCTGGTTTTCCAAAGCACAGAAGTCAAACCCCAGGAAGAAAAAAAACCCTTAGAAGTTGGATTCCCTGCTTCAGGAAGAAAGTCTTTATTGATTAGCCCACTGGCCGTAGATGAAGGGAATTATTAACAGCAAAGGGGACTTTGTTCCCAACCCAGTCCTTCCCTTGCAAAGCGGTGGCGTGGCACCTTTCCCACCCAAGCAGCCTGCCCTAGTCCCACTGCCTTCACGTCCCCAGCTCGCAATGAGCCCAGGAGGCACATGCCGCCCTTTTAAAGGGCAATGGCTGCCATGCCAAAACCCCATCCCTCCCAAGGTGGTTTCACCACATTGGCTGGAGGCAAGCATCCCAGCATGCAAGCAGCTGCTTGCCTCCGAAGGCTGATTCATTTCCGATTCACTTCCTGGATCGGGAAAAAAATGGTGACAGTAGCTTTGAAAGGGCAAGAATACTTCCGGTTTCTCAAATTGCTTCAAAATCACTTCAAAAATGGATTAATTTTTATTTCAATCTGAATTACGAGGATTCCGATCAAACCTACCCACGTCTATTAACTACCCACATCCATATCACACATTTATGCGTAAGATTCTCACCTCAAATTCAACTATCACATTTTTGTCCAAAGGTTCCAAGCCATGACCCATAGTGAAGACACGATAGCGCACTGAGAAAGAGAAAGAGGTGAAGGGAGTGCTGTTTATTTGTGACCAAACCACACATTGAATAACACTATGTAACATGATTGTTGTTCCTGGATTATAAATGTCATTTTCTAATTGCTTCTGTTTTTGTGGGACATCCTCAAGCACATTTTGCTATAGTTTTTCAATGAATATCTCACTGGGTCTCAACCAATTCAACATAGCTACATAGTGTAATTGAACATTCCCTATTCCCTTGGAAATCTTACTTTTTTTGGACTACGACTCCCAGAATTTGACACCATCATGCAGCAATGGAAAAGTGTGACACGTGCAGCTCTATGACCTTCTGTTGAAGACACTGAGCCCCTCAAACCACAAGGTCCATCACAACCAAGAAATGGGGAGAGATATCTTGAGTTTCAATATGTCCCAGGCTCAGCCCAAATATTAAACTAGATATTGATACCGTATTTTCCGGTGTATAAGACGACTGGGTGTATAAGACGACCCCCAACTTTTCCAGTTAAAATATAGTGTTTGGGTTATACTTGCCATATAAAACTACCCTTCTTCCAACGCACACTAAATAAAAATTTAAAAAGCATCAGATTTGATTTCAATATGGTGATTTTCTTATTACTGTACCTTCTTCTCTGCCTCTCGCACATGTGCACAGAGGTTGAGAACCACTGGTGTAGAAAAATATTTCTCAAATTCAGATCCTCCAAACATTTTATATATATATATATATATATATATATATATATATATATATATATATATATATTCGTTTATATAGCGCTCCTCCCTGCAGGCTCGGGCCGGTTTACATAAAACTATAAAACATACATAAAACAGTTTAATTGCATAAAACACAAGGATATGGATAGAATTGTCAGGAGGCACTTAGATTGAAGGCCTGCTTAAAGAGGAACGTCTTGCAGGCCTTCCGGAAAGGGGGCAACTCTGAAATAGCGCGAGCTCCATCTGGTAACTGGTTCCATAGAGTTGGCGCCACCACGGTGAAGGCTCTTTGTCTTGTTGTTGAAAGACGGCAGGAACGGGCTGATGGAATTGCCAAAATTTCCAGGAATTCTGGGAGTTAAATTCCCAAACTTCTGGAAGACCACGATGTGAGAACCACTAATTTTCAGCAGATATAGTTTGCATATAAGTTCTACTTCCTGATTTTTTTAATTCCACACAATGCTTAAAGTGAATGGGATCTCTATCTCTTTTCCATATAGCCATTTAATACAGCACACACATTTTCCTATAACTTGGAAATTTCTCAATGTGATAAGGTGGTAGGTGAACTCTGTTATAGCATAAACTAGAAGTTGATGGCTGCGTTGTTGTAGGTATTTTCAGGCTATATGGCCATGTTCTAGAGGCATTATCTCCTGATGTTTCGCCTGCATCTATGGTAAGCATACTCAGAGGTTGTGAGGTCCGTTGGAACTAGGAAAATTGGGTTTATATATCTGTGGAATGTCCAGGATGGGACAAAGAACTCTTGTCTGTTGGAGCTAGGTGTGAATGTTTCAACTGACCACCTTTATTTGCATTTGATGGCCTGGCAGTTTTTTGGTGTGGCTTGTTAGTGCCTGGTGGAATCTTTTGTTGAGAGGTGATTAGCTGTCCCTGATTGTTTCCTTTCTGGAGTTTCCTTGTGTTGTGTTGTTTTGCTGTTATAATTTTAGAGATTTCTAATACTGGTAGCCAGATTTTGTTCATTTTCATGGTTTCTTCCTTTCTTTTGAAATTGTCCACATGCTTGTGGATTTCAATGGCTTTTCTGTGTAGCCTGACACGGTGGTTGTGATAGTGGTCCAGCATTTCTGTGTTCTCAGATAATATGCTGTGTTCAAGTTGGTTCATCAGGTGCTCTGCTATGGCTGACTTCTCTGGTTGATTTAGCTTGTAGTGCCTTTCATGTTACTTGATTTGTGTTTGGGCGTTGCATTTTGCGGTCCCTATGTAGACTTGTCCATAGCTGCATGGTATACGGTAGACCATGCAGTAGAAGTGAGAGGATCCCCCTTGTCCTTTGCTGAATGTAACATTTGTTGGATTTTCTTAGTGGGTCTGTAGATAGTTTGTATGTTGTTTTTCCTCATCAGCTTCCCTATGCGGTCAATGGTTCCCTTGATGTATGGCAAGAACACTTTTCCTTTGGGTGGTTCTTTGTTTTTACTTTTTTTTCTTTTTCTTTTTTAGAAGTAGATGTCTCAGGCTGTCACCCACACCATATTTTTAGATACTTATGCATATATCTGCCCAGTCTCCACCTTTAGCTCAATGCTTCTTTTTAATCTTATATGTTCACACTTAAATATAAACATACTAATAGCAGTGATGATGATAATGATAATGATGATGCAGTTGTTGTTCAATGATATCCTGCCTTTTCCCCTATACTGGGATCAAAAGCAGGTTACAAAAGTTACAAATTACAAAAAAATGAGAACATGTATGAAGATGTTAGTAAAATAAATCAGTTAAAACAGATCTTTTATAAGAAGTGAGGCTAAGCATGTAGCCTTGAAGCCATTTGAAACATATTATTATTGTGTTCATTATGTTTATTTATATCCTGCTGTTTCCTCTCCATAAGAAGACTCAAAGCAGCTAACATTAAAAGCATTACAATACAATTTAAAATACTATATACAAATATTAAAACAGTATTAAACATAATTAGTATTAATAACAATTCAGATCAAATCCATAAAAACATTTGTCCTCCAACCTCTGAAATAACGAGACAACACAAAGTATTTGACATTGAATATGGGCAACTTTATTAACTGTTACCTATTTAACTTTAACTGGTCTTAAATTTACGTAAACGGAACTTGGTGTGGCAAAGCCGAGGTAGCATCTCTGCCCGGCCTACTCCTCGGCTAGCTGGTGCAAAACTTGGGCCCCTTGTAAACCAAATCCAGGGAACCTCTAAAGGAAGTGTATCGGGAAGCTAAGGCCAGACCTGCCCATCCCTTCTTAGGCCATTTATATTCACCTCACCTAATCAAAGTGAACCTCAGGTGCACCCCTCAGGAATACCCAAGACACCCATTCACCTGCATGGGTGCCTGGGTATACTTCAAATATTTAACTTCCTTTTCCATTTTCCGTGACATCCTATTTAATGCCACTCCATCCCAATTTGCCCTGAAACAGTATAGGGTAGGCGAAAAACCATCCTAGAACACAGGAAGGAAAAAATTCCTACCCAGTGCCCTAGTGGCAACCATAATATACTGTTATAATGGGCGGGCATCATGGGTCGACAGTCAGCTCCAGAATGGGAAGAGGAGGCAGGTCAGGCAGTACCTGGCTCCACCCCCAAGAAGTAGATCTGGCCGGAACTACTTTATTCTTGTTCGGAGGAGGAGACAAACCACTCTCCCTCCCCGGCTGTGCCGGGGAGAGAAAGCTTTAAAAAAACCCACACATATTTATGTATTATTATTTAAGGTATTTGTACCCCGTTGCTTCCCGCCCCCAAAGGGGGACTCAGCACAGCTTACACTGCAGTACTACAGGCCACTACAACATAAAGCAGAAATATAATCCATACAACAGTATAATCCACATCACATATAAACATTAAAACCATTACATAGTAATTAAAATCAGTATATTTTAATACATTGGCCAATGAGATTAGTAGGGATAGTACATCGGCTCTCTCCCTCCTGACCTTCAGTAAAAGTGTAAAAATGTGGCTTTTTGAACAAGCATTTGGAAATGCAGCAGAATAGGTAAATATGAAATAGGAGGAATAATAACAGAATGACTAGACCAGGGATGGGCAATTACCGGCCCTCCAGGTGTTTTGGATTTCAACTCCCAGAAATCTTAGCCAGTTTACCAGCTGTTAGGATTTCTGGGAGTTGAAGTCCAAAACACCTGGAGGGCCAGTAATTGCCACCCCTGGACTAGACGATGCTGTCATTCTAACAGGATGACACTGGAGATTATATGTTTTTAATGGTTTATATATGGTTTTGTTATAATGTTGTGTTGAATGTCTTTAACTGTATTTTATGAATGTTTGGCATCAAATTTGCCAATTCTGTGAGCTGCCCTGAGTCGCCATAAGGCAGAGAAAACTGGGCTACAAATGCTGTAAATAAATAAATAAATGGGACTTCCATGTGCCTGAAATTTAAAACAGTGCTTTTAGAATTTCTCTTCAATTCTATAAAAAGCTGGAAAGATCCCCAAATTTTGTTCTATCGATATAAGCATGTTCTGTTCTGTATTCAATGTAGTCTAGTGTTTACGAACTCACAGCTATCAGTATTCCAATTAAAAAGGAAACATATACACATAAAAACAGATGCACGCACGCATGATTGAACTACCTATTTATTTTTGGGGCTGTAAATGAAAAATGGTGCACACTTATCTAATTGGATAATTAGTATTAAACGTTGTTGGAATGAGACTTATTTTTCTTAGGATAACATATGTGAAGAATGTGGATTATTCTCTTCACAATGATGGGGTGGGAGTGGGGGCAAGATCTCATGCTTACAATGTATTCCAGAAATAATCATGTAATTCTCTATTACATGATTATTTCTGGAGTAATAATCCAGAGTATTACGATCTGGAAATGAAATTGATTTTTGGGCATTACTGTTGCCACATTAGCCAATATTTGGTAGAATCACTTTTGGGTAACAATTACAGCTGCGAGCCTTGAGTCTATCAGCTTATATCAATTAAATTAATGTTCCCTACAGGGGATTCAAGGTGGTGCATACCTCTGTAATCTACATTCTGAAACTGCATTGTATCACAATGTAGATGGAGCATTTAATTCCCACGGCTCAAATCTATGGAATCATGGGAGTTGTAGCTTGGCACCAGTACTATTTAGCAGAGGGGGTTAGAGACCTAGGCTGGATCTACATTGCCCTATATCCCAGGATCTGGTCCCAAATTATCTGCTTTGGACTACTGCAACGCTCTCTACGTGGGGTTGCCTTTGAAGACTGCTTGGAAACTGCAATTAGTCCAATGCTTGGCAGCCAGGTTACTAACAGGAGCAGGATACAGGGAGCGCACAACTCCCTTGTTGCGCCAGCTCCACTGGCTGCCAATTAACTTCCGAGCACAATTCAAAGTGCTGGTCTTAACCTACAAAACCCTATAAGGTTCTGGCCCAGTTTAGCTGTCTGAACAAATTCTCCTCTATGAACAATCAAAGATGCTAAGATCCTCCGGGGAGGACCTGCTCTCGTTCCTGCCACCTTCTCAAGCGGAATGGTGGGAATGAGATACAGGGCCTTCTCCGTGGTGACTCCTCAGCTGTGGAACTGTCTCCCAAATGAGGTTAGATCTGCCCCCTCCCTCTTGTTCTTCAGGAGGCCAGTAAAAACCTGGCTTTGGAACGAAACATTCCCAGAAGAAGGCTAAAACTGATTATAGTCCATAATGAATGACCACATTTATAGACTGAGTGAACGTCTGTTTAGTCGATGATTTAGGTGTTATGTATGTTATTCATATCTATTTATTTTTGTGGATTTTTGGTGGTATTATAGTAGCATTGACTCTTTGCTGTGAGCTGGTCTGAGTCCCTCTACGGAGGTGAGAACATTGGGATACAAATGCTTTAAATAAATAAATATGAGTCTACACTGTCAAATAATCTGGGATAAGCAGACCCTGGGATATAGGGCAATGCAGATCCAGCTTTAGCAAAACTATATTTTAAGTAGTCAAAATTAAGCCAAAGCAGTTTAAATAGTGTCAAACAGCAATAATTCCACAGTGGAGATACACCTGCCCAAGGGCTCATTTTTTACTTGTGCTTGTTGACTTTATCCCTACACTCATCTCCTTCCAGAGCAGCATAGATGTGCTGTTGCAAAAGGTCTCTGTGGAGTGAACAAACAGAGAGGCAGCTAGCCCAGGAGACAAATTTTATCATGCAGCACATGCTCACATTAGTGTAATGTGATATAGGACTGTATCACCTTGCAATATAACCTCTTTGTATCGATATGCAGAGGCGGTCTAAGGTAATTTTAAATGGTAGGCGAATATTACTTTGCCGCCCCCCATGTAAAACAAATATACAATTATAATATCACAATACCATAAGTAGTATTATATTGTATCAATGTATATACAATATATTATACCATACTCATACTATATTATATCATAATTATATTATACTACATTACAATATAATTATATTATAATATATTGATATTATAATATAATGTAACATTCTATTATATTATTATTATAAAATAATAAAATTATTTATTTAAATAAAATTATCCTCTACTAAATATTTTCATTACTCCTATAAAACTCAAATAACCCAAAATAAAGTAAAATAAAATATTATATATTACTATTTTGTACAATACCACTATACTGCAATATTGTTTGTAATATTACATGTAATATAAATTATATCATTATTCTATTGTTATATTGTATTTGTATTATATTGTATGACAATATTAAGCAGAACTGTATAATAATCAACAAGAAATGCAATATAAATGCATCAAAATCAGAATATATTACCTATCACCCGACTCATAATTCATAGGAGTCTCCCATAAGTCCAAAATTAGGATCCCAATGTAAATGTAAATAGAAAAACAGCCAAAATGTTCAAATGAGGTCGAATACAGGCAGCGCGGCCTGGGCAAACTTGGGCCCGCCTTCCCTCCCTCTAGGTGTATTGGACTCCAACTCCCACAACTCCTCATAGCCTCAGGCCCCTCAGGTCTGGACAGAAATAGAGCCGAAGAAAGGAAGGAGGGAGAGAAGAGGTCACAGAGGAGGAGGAAAGCCCTTCATTCATTCCTTCACTTACACTTCCTTCACTGATTCTTTTCTCCTTCCCTGCAAACTCGCGCGTGCGGCGAAGCCGAAGGGAGAGGGGAAGCCCTCCCTGCCTGCCCGATAGGGAGTGCTTTGCTTACAGGCTTCTGCGCAAGTGAGCTACTGGGCATGCGCGGAGGTTTTCGCACATGTGCAGTTGCTCCTGCGCTCAACTTCAGCTCCGGAGCAACTGTGCCTGCGTGAAAACCTCTGCGCGTGCCCAGAAGCGGCATCGGAGCCCACAAGGCCGGGGTCAAAAAGCAGGCAGCTGCAGCACTGTCTGAGGAACATCGGCAGGGCCAGGATGGCGCCCCATGCGGCCAGGATGGCGCCCCCTTCCCAAATGGCGCCCTAGGCGGCCGCCTACTTGGCCTATCTTGTAGGACCGCCCCTGTCGATATGCATCCCTTTTTAAATGGACTGGATGCATACTGCCTACTCCCTTCATCACACCTGATTATTACAATTCTTATGATGTGAAAATACCACGCTTTGACTCATCACATCGCGGAAAACTGGCTCCTCCCAATCAATTGAAAATACCCCCTATGTCACTCTATGACCTTTAAAAAAGGATTGCTGCTGATGGGATGCATACAGATTTTCCTATCACACACAGAAACAATGCTTCAGCAACTGAAAAATAAGTAGCATTAAAAATACACGATTAGAATTCTGTCTGCAAATAATCAATTTCTGCAACGCTTTACAGATGGAATCCGACAGAATACCAACAAGATGGGGCAAACATCATGTGATGGGACCTGTTTGTAATCATTAGGCCTGTTTTCGAACTTCAGATAAATCTGAAATTTGGATGTAATTCGGATGTTTTAGACTTTTGAAGCGATTCCGAAGAGAGTTAAGGAAACAGGAAGTGGATTTGCCATTTCGAAGTCTCCATCGCCATATATTCTGGATATAGGGCTCATATGTTATTTACGCCCATCCCATTGCATTTAAAATGTTTTAAATTTTTATTAATGTGTTAAATGTGTTCAATATTTTGTACCAGTGTGGCTAGTTTTGTCAGTAGTAGCGGTCAAAAATGGAGGGAAAGGGAATCCCCCAAGTTTTGACTGTCCCTTCTGCAGGTTTCAGCGCATTGCGCAATCGCAGATGCCATTAATGAAGCCATTCTGAATTTTGGAAGTACATCCAAATCAATTCCGAAAAAACTGCTGAAAACTTTGGAAGTCTATCAGATACGAGGTGCCAGTGCCCCCTACATCCGAAGCGCATTTTGAAGCCATTTTTTCCATGATAAAACAGGCCTAGTAATATTCTCAAACAGTCTCAGAATCAGTATTTCCTAATGTGATAAGGTCCCTCTTGGAGCAAGCAACATTCAGAAGAGTATTGGTTGTGCAGTGCTACAATATCACTGGGTGTGTCTATGAACCATGTAACTTTTATAACTCTTCCTCAGCCTGGATTTATACTTTCCTATATCCCAGGATCTGATTCCAGAGTATCTGCTTATCCCAGATTATCTGGAAATGTAGACTCATATAATCCAGTTCAAAGCAGATAATCTGGGATCAGATCCTGGGATATGGGGAAGTGTAAATCCTATCTCAGGTAGTCTGCTGCCCTTGTCACATTAGATGATGCTTTCTCTTTGTCAGTAATGAAATCCATTGAAGATGTGATTTCATTCAGCTTCTGTATATGGAATCAGAGTGCAGTCTTGCTCTTTGGCTCAGGTTCCAGTCTTTGGCTGGCTTTATATGCATATGTTTTAGATTTAACAACATGTTGATTATATGCGATAGCAAGCCTAAATAACCAAACAGTGCTGTCATTTAACATTTTAGCAATGCTAATCTTTCTTTCTTTCTTGACATGTCTTAATTTGTACTGGAATCTGAAATGTATAATACTCAACTATGGTTTAGAAAGGAATTCATGAATGGGAGGTGGGGAGTGTACAATCCCACAGCTTGTTCACCAGGGGTAAGGATGAATTGAAAATAACCATTTTGGTACTGAGAGTTGTCATGTATAAGTCTAGAAATTTTAATCAAAAATGACCCAGAAATGTGGGTTGACTTTTTCACAAGTCAACATAAATATTTACTTTAACTCTTATAAAGAAAGGAAACATGGTCTTTTCTGAATACATTGAAAAGCAAGAGTTTACTCCGTCCCAGGAGAACTTGAAAAGAAACAATGACCCACTGCTACTGGTTTTTCAAAAAAGAAATATCTGGGAGGGAAAATGATGGTGGTAGCGATCCAGAGCAGCTGGCCATTTGAAATGATACTGGTTCTTTTCCCTCTCCATAACTTATCTACAAGCCATATCAAAATCTATCACCCTAACCCCAAACCAGGCCCTCCATATAAACATGAGGTTGACCTATACACTAGGCCTGGTTGATCCACAAAAAATGGTTCAAGACTCATTCCAGATGTAAGGGGGCGCTGGTGCTTCAAATGAATGCCTTCTGAAATTTTGGGGGGGAAATCGAAATTAATTTGGAAAAATTCTGAAATTTTGGAATTAATTCGTTAATGGCAGACATGCATGTTTAACCCAGTTTGGACATGGATTGCTTCCCTCAGCCTGAGATCTGGGGGGAAAGCCGGCTTTCGTCCCAGATCTCAGGCAGGGAGAAGCAATCTACATTAGTTTGGGGTGGATTTCTTTCCTCTGTCTGAGAACTGGGCGTTAACGGTGACTGTTGGCCCAGTTCCCAGGCGGAGGAAAAAAATCCGCCGGAAGGGAAGACCAGGTAAGGGAAACCCACCAATTTCTTTCCGGAAATGGTGGTGGTGACTTCAAAATTGCAAATTCACTTCCGGGTTGCTTACATCGCTTCGAAACCACTTCAAAAGTGAATTAATTTTGAATTTATTCCGATTTTCATAGCATTCCGAAAAACCTAACCAGGCCTACTATACACAAGTATATAATTGTAAATTATTAATACATGGGACAATATAGTTACATACTGTTACATTTTTCCCCTATTTTGGATGTCTTTTTAGGAGCGAAGTTTATCGGAATCTTCCCAATTCCGGATACATACAACCCAGATGATGACAAAATATATTTCTTTTTCCGAGAAGTTTCACAGGATAGCAGCACCTCTGACAAAGCAATTCTTTCCCGGGTCGGCCGAGTCTGTAAGGTGAGCAGCATGCCTTTTTGCAAACTATATAATTTTTTCTCCTCAATAAACACAAATTGCCTCAGGGAGGAAATAATTTCCCCCAAAGCACAGTCTAGGCAACATGTAATAATATGGGTTACTAATGAAGTCTAGAATTCTGTCAGCTTGACCTGCCTTTTTGGTTTGATAAGTCAGCTCGTATTTTTGAATTCCAATATTTTCACAGTTGATAATGAAGTTAAATAGTAGCCAGTTTAATTACCAGCCGCTGAGTAGCAAGTCTCTCATTCTACATTCACAAATCACCACTAACCCAAACAAACTAATTTGGTCTTATTTTTCAGTTCCCTGGCATGGTTGCATTTCACAGAAAATAGTCTGCATTCATTGATCCATTCAACACCTTCTGTTTCCATTTTTAATTTCCCAGAATTTATAGGATCATAGGCTGCCTTGTAATTGCCTTACCTAAAACAACTTACTAAAACCCACAATTTTTGACCACAGCCATAATTTTAGTTATGGCTTAAAAATCTAAGTATGGCTTTTCATTTCTGTCTCTCAAGCAATAAACATCTCATACATATGATAAACTACTGCCAAAATTGAAGGGAGTTGCAAAAGCAGAATATAGTATAATGTTAAAAACATCCAATCAGATATATTAGTTTATATTTTCTGCTGGAAATGAATAATATTTTATCAGAATATTTTTTTTCTGAGAATGACAGTATGTATAGGATATTATGGAAGTCAAAGAATATACAACTTCATAAAACAAGTTTACTTGTCTGAACACATCAACCCCTATGTCCCACCCCGAAATCTAAGATCATCTGGGGAGGCCCTGCTCTCACTCCCGTCTACAGCTCAAAAGTGCCTGGCAGGGATGAGAGACAGGGTCTTCTCGGTGGTGGCTCTCTGCCTATGGAAAACGCTCCTGATGGAGGTAAGATCAGTTACCTCCCTCCTGGCTTTCTGGAAGAAACTAAAGGCATGGTTCTGGGACCAGGCGTTTGGACAGATGTAAGGCAGCATGGTAAAGGCACAATTCTGGAATTACAATATGATCGACGAGACTGGTCTACTGTTTTAATGTTGGCTTTGTATGGTTTTTAATTATGTTTTGTTTTTAACTATGAGATGTTTTTATCTGTGATTTCATTATTGTATTATGTGTAATAGCCTCTTAACAGGGCTTATTGTAAGCCGTCCTGAGTCCCCCCTTGGGGGTTGAGAAGTTGACAGGGTATAAATGCGGTAAATAAATAAAAAAAATGTTTCAGTTAACCAAAGTTAACCTTTCTTGTGGTTTTTCTTATTTTTAAATATGTTATGGTAAAAAAAAATTTTTTAAAAAAATTAGTAGATTAGTGAATTGCTATAAACTTGGCAGGCCTGCAGTCATAAATGTGATCTACAACTGGGGTAGGTTTCATGCAGAAAGGTCTAAAAATGACAGAGAAGTGAGCCTCTAAAGTTTCCCTATTGTAGCCAATGGGCTGAATCTTTCCCAAATGAAAATGCCCCTCCCCCCTTTCAACAATTTCCGGGTAAACAGAATGAAGGGTTAGCTGAAAGCAGGTATGGTTGGGGTGAATTGCACACCTCTAGTGCCAGGGTTGTAGCCAGTGCGGGGGGCTTGATTGGCTCAGCCCCCCCCCCCAATTCTCAGGGTTGCCCACAAGAAGGCCTTACTGGCTCGTTATTTAAACTGTTATGTCTATTCATATCATGATCTAATCATCATGCTCAATATATCCCATATGCATGGGGGTATTGGGATAATGATACAAAAGGTTTGCTAGGGTAGATCCTCTCTCACTCAGACTCAGCCACCCCAAATCAAACTCAGCCCCCCTGGTTGCTTGCAGTGTGTCAAGCAACCCAGAAGTGACCTTTTAGTTTTGAAGCCCCGGTTGTCAGGTTTCATTAGGTTTTTCGTATGTGCGTTGACTCCTTCCCAGGGGTGAAGGGAATCAGCTCCACTCCAGGCGCTCGCACTCGGGGGGGGAGGCGAGGAGGGAGAGCAAGAGCAGAGGAGAGGACGGGGCTGCGGGAGCCCCTCCCTCCCCTCTGCATCTCTCTCTTCCTTAGTTATACCAGCCTGCACGCGGATGCTTCTGCTGCCGCTGCTCCAGAGTTGTTCAAATAGGTAGCCCTTTGTGTGCCGCTGCTTCTCTTCCTGCTTGAGGCGTGGCTCTCTGCTTCTCCCTTTCCCCTCCCCTCCCAAGCGAGGCAGCCCTGGCTCTTGGAGGCACACTGTTGTGCCTGGGCTCCGGGCTGGAAGCCGTGGCCTCGGCGGGCATGAAATGTGCACTTCTGGGGCTGGCCAAATCTCCCAGCAAGAGAGGAGGAGATGGCGCAGTAGCTAGGGAATGGCCCTGGGGTGAGGAGGAAGGCAAAGACAAGGAGGGTGCCAAGGAAGAATGGGCAGCGGGAGCTGGGCAGGTTGCCCTTCCTCCCGCAGCCCTGCATGTGGCTTGCCCAGCATGGTGTGGAAGGTAAGGCATGTCCCTTTAAGGACTGGCTAAGGCAGCAAGGGGCATACTTTGGCCCTCTAGGTGTTTTGGACTCCCGAAGGCTGCTAGGAATTGTGGGAGTTGCTCCAAAACACCTGGAGGGCCGAAGTTTGTCCAAAGCCTGGGCTAAGCTATCTTAAGAGCGTGTTTTTGGTTGGCATTTCTGACACGCAGGAGGCGCCTTTCACCTCCACTTTTCCCCTCCACTCCTAGCCCCTGGGAAGGAGCCAACGCCACGAAGCAGAAGACCTGAGCTGTCAAACCCAGTATTGGCAGGTTTTTGTGCATTACGCATGCGTGTCTGCCATTAACGGATTACTAATGAATTTCGTTAGTTTTTACAAAATAATTTTGAAATTTTTACTAAAAATTTTGGAACTCCACCAGATACAAAACACCAGCGCCCCCTATATCCACAGCGAGTTTTGAACCATTTTTTTCTTGATCAACCAGGCTGAATACACACACACACACACAGAGTGCTCCCTTGCTACTTATTGCAGACTCGCTTTTTCACGGATTTCAAAAAATATTAATTTAAAATATATATCATGGTATTTTCGCTGTGAGGGAACACTGTATATATCTGTTCACTACGATTGATGGGAAAGGATATGCATTATTCATTTCCAGGCTGAAAAACAAGTATTCTGACAGCTTTCCAAGAAGACTAGATGAGCAAGAATTTTGAGCATTTTTTCCCTGATGTTCAAACATTCGAAAATGTAGTGGAGGAATTATTCTATGAAGATAACACGTGGATTTTGATACAAAAATTAACCACTTGTTTTTTTTCTGCAGAATAATTCCTCTGCATTACATTTGGATATTTAGATAGAGAGAAAATGTTTTTCATACAGTGAAGAGAATAGTACCATAGATATTTCCCTTTTATGCAAAGACAAAACAATTGAGAATGTAGCCCCCTACCATACATAGGTCCAGAGTAATGCCTGCATTAAATTTCTTTAACCTAACAGACTGGATAATCATTTTCAGTTGTGTAGGTGGGTGGGAAGCTGTTTGTTAGTCTGAGAAGGAGCAGAACATAAGGCTTGAAAGTTCAGGGGAAATAGTTAAATGATTTAACCAATTTGCTAGCAGGACTCGAGGGATCCTGCTTCTTTAGGTCAAATTTCTGTCAGTATATTTCTCTCATACACAATGATCTAAAGCTTAAAATGCTCAGTTAGTTACTTGCATTTCTTTACATCAATATTTACTTTTAAAAGACTATTTTGTATCTACTATTTTGATGAATATTTCTTTCTTTCACTCCCCCCGACCTAATATGTGGGTTTATGTCATTTTTCATTCTGCAAATTATCGAGGGAATCAAATTATAAATTGAGAGGAAGTTATTTCAGCATTCACAATCAGTCTGAAATGCATAATTTGTCATGACAAATGGCATTTCTGATATTTTGCCTTTTCAGGAAAAAAAACATTATCAGCAGCTTATCTGCAGTAGCTGGCATTTCATATTCTGCTTGGGGAAAATGAGAATGTTCCCACTAATATCAAATGTAATACAGTTAATGCCTTTGTTTTTGTTTTGTGCTTTTGCACTTATATAGGATTAGGTGTACAAAATTCAAGTTGGAAATGTTTCTGTACAAAAGATCTCAAGTTTGAAAGCAAATGCATACACCGTGCTGTAAATTATGAATGGTTTACACTCATTTAAAGAGGAATGTCTAAATCAGTCTATTCCTAGTCTAATTACTAGGCCTGGTTAGGTTCTTCGGAATACTTCTAAAATTGGAATAAATTTGGATTAAATTCACTTTTGAAGCAGTTTTGAAGCGATGTAAGCAACCCAGAAGTGAATTTGCCATTTCGAAGCCACCACCGCCATTTTAGGAAAGGAATCTGCTGGTTTCCCTTCCCTGGCCTTCCCTTCCCTGACCTTCCCTTCCACCCAGTTTGGACGCATATGTCTTTCCCTCCCTCCGTGTTAGGTCTAATGGAATGGGTCGCAGCAATCATAACATTTCTTGTCATTGTAGCTTATACCCAGAAGAATCAATGGGGTTGTCAAACAAAACATAAAGCAGCTTGCTTTTTGCGATGCCCTTCTTTTTAGAATTTGGTCTAACGCGGAGGGAGGAAAAGGCATCGGCGTCCAAACTGGTTTTCTTTCTTACTGCACAAGCGTGTCTACCATTAATGAAGCCATTCTGAATTTTTGGAATTTTTCCAAATAAATTTTGAATTTTTTCCCAGAAAATTTTGGAAGTCAATCTGATTTGAAGCGTCAGCACCCCCTACATCCAGAACGAGTTTTGAACCATTTTTTAAAATCAACCAGGCCTACTAGTTACCATGCACATTTTTTCCAATAAGCACATTTTGTTTTGTTTCTGTATTTTTTTTTTTAAAAAGTCACCCCTACAACTTATCGTTTCTGTGGTATGGGGAGCCACATTGATCTGAGAAAGGTATGGGCAAACTACACACAACCTTTATTGGCATACAACAGCAAAATTAAAGCACAAGCACATGCAACAAGAGGAAGTCACAGATAAAAAGTAAAACAAACTTAAAAGTCAATACACTCAAGAATAAAATTTACAACAGGCTCACAAAAAATGTATGGGCAAACTATGTCATGTGACCCAAGGTATTTTTATATCCCCATTGCAAATTTTTTGGGGAATTGTGTGTTTTGTCCCCAATAAGTTTAACGGAACCCACAGTCTATGGAGTAGATGATATTGGCCATTTGCTACGTTTTGGGGTGTCCTCATTCTTTTCTTCTTTTGGTGCACACAGACTTCACCCCCCCCCCCTTCAAAAAAACCTAGGCAATTTCCAGAGTCAAGCTGTTCTGGAGTTGGATCTTACTTCATAATTATCCAAATGGATAGTCATTAGAAAAGTCTCCTGAGAATAACATAACCTCATAATTCCCAGAAGACATTCTGTCATTCTTGCTAAATGCTGAAATCCTGTTCGATATGTGAGCAAGCCTTTACAAGGGAGGGAGGAGACAGTCAGTCAGATAGACATTTGCTATTGTGTATGTGCATCCGAAAGGTAAAAGCCTCTAACAAAAGATCTAAAGAAATTTTTAACCCCCGAATACCAATCTCGAATTCCATAAGTACACTGGGTATCTCAGCTCATCTTTCATGTCAGGTGCTCATTCCTGAGCAGTGAGCAGCTGACATTCATAAAGTCTCTGTTCTCAATTTACATGAAATAAAGATATATGTCAGTTAAGGTAACAAACATTTCTGGCTAATGTGGCCCTTGCTGTATTGAAAATGAGATGAACATGTTTAAAATCAGTTGCCAAATAGATATTAATTTGCTTAAGAAAGTCCTATGAAATTCCTGGGGGTTACCGTGAACCAACAGGTAACTTGAAGGCATATGCATGCACATCCAAGACTTTACTCAAATCCAAATAGACTGAATCCAATGTTTTACTTGCTCTTCTCCCCTACCAATGAACCTGGCACAATGCATGATAACACATTGATTGGATAGTCGAACCCAAAAGTTCTTGGTATTGTTAAAGATGGTGTGATACCTTTGTGTGTGCAGTGTTAGACAATTTTGTATTGCAGTTTTTACACTATTATTTCTTTCCCTTTAACATGCTCCTAGAATGTCACTCAGATATATGTAAGCAAAAAGAAAATATGTAGTGTTTCTTGCTCTGTCCCCCAGATGTGAGGTTCACCCAGCATTGTACTTTCATAGCAACACATTCGTATAGTTATACCTCTCTTGACTTCAATGATTAAATGGTACATATGAGATTTTATTTTGTCTTTTTTATTTTTTCTAATTGAAAACTTTTTAAATTTGTGGCATAATAACTAAAACCTAACTGGTACCCATTAAGCCCTCAAATGCTTTAGGCCGGAGGTTTAGCGCAGCGGTTAAATCAGCAGCTGCTAAAGATCTATCAACTGAAGGTTGCAAGTTCGAACCCCGGGTTGGCATGGGCAGCCAACCAACAGCCCTGCCCACTGTTTACCTAAGCAGTTTGAAAACAGCTTTAGCTGTAATTAGAGAAATTAGGTACCGCTAATAAAAAAGCGGGGGGGGGGGGGGTTTAAAGAGGAGAAAGACCAGATACTGGAATGTGGAAATCCTGGCAAGCTCTTCATCATAAGAGGATGGAGCGATAGCACCCCCCTGTGGCACAATACAAGAACCTCCTTCTGTGTGTTTGTCTGTGTATGTCAATACAAAGTGGCATTAAATGTTTGCCGTCTATGTGTACTTGTGATCCGCCCTGAGTCCCCTTCGCGGTGAGAAGGGCGGAATATAAATAAAGTATTATTATTATTATTATTTAGATTTGAGGTGGGTGGGAGATGTGTACCTCCAGATCGGATTGTCCCATAATTCCCATTAGCCCAAAATAGCATAACCAGCTGTAAGTGATTATTGGAGTTGGGGTTGGAATTCATAAATAGCTGGAAAGCCATACTTCAGATGAACAACTGTATACTAGAATGTGGAATCATAGTGCTGAACTTTTGGTTAGCAATATTTGATCTGAACAATGCATTACTATTTTTGAAAAAAATTCTCCACAATAACAAACAGAATATTTTTTAAAAACTGTTTGAGGAAGAAGTTTGAATTAATGAGAGCAAGTCATAGAATGATAATAAATAATAGGAAGACAAGTGGGACAAATGGAATTCAAGAGGGATTGTAAAACAACAGGTATACCCCCCTTCCTTTTTTTTGTCTTATGCCCTGATCCCCCAGGCTCTACTTCAATGTGCCAAAATAGACAGGTGCTAATAGCTGAAGAATTACATCAGCTTTCCTTGCCCCCAGTAAAGAGGAAAAAGAAACCTTAATCACATTATTTAATTTATGCCAACACTCAAGTCATTCTGTTTTCTGGTGATCTTGCCCAGACATGTTGTTGCATATGCAGACAGAAACATACCTCTTAATTATTTTTGTCTGTTCAGTGATCCAGAACTTTTTATTTGAAGAATGTTATTTGCTAGATAACATTTGTGTGGGTTTGCCAAACAAGTACCTTTTTCTAATGGTCTTTCCCACAGACTTTTTTTTTGTATGTAGACAGTGTCTAGTGTGATTTTCAGACCTGTGGATTAATGTTTTATATCAATTAAGTACTATGTGAGAGATGGCATTTAGAAAAGCAGATGGTCATTGGCGTGATCTCATTTCCATGTCTGTTATCCCATACATAGCCAAGGCAGGAAACATTCCTATACGGATTTGCCAGATGTTACAGTTTGACTTGGATGGTTTGTGTTGTTTTTCTCATCACATATATCTATAGAGCAGTGTTTACCATCAGGGTTTTGGATATAGAACAGTAATTTGCTGATCATTTCATAATGTGTATAAAATCTTGTCAAACATAATAGCTTTTACATCTCTTTTATTAAATAGGGAAAGAGTGATATACATGTGGAAATAATTGTTGCACAAGTGTGCTTAATCCAAGAGAGAAGGGGTACTGTTCAGCTAAAAGCTTTGTAATGCCATTCACATTTTCACAGTGTGGGAAGTATTTCTGGAGGCAAAGGCGGAAAGGGAAACCCTTATTAATTTATCTGTCTCATTCTGCTTTGCATGCAATGGTGAAAGTACTGGGTTATCTTGAACATTGGGCTCTAAAGTCTCAGATTCTCAGTCAATGTAAACAACTGCTCTGATTGAACATGATGTTAACTAGGGAGCTCTCTCACACAACATAGTTATAAGCACTAGAATTGCACTTCCACTGCAATGGCTACATCCTATAGAATCTATAGATTTTACCTTTTTGACCAGATCTCCCTCCATGAACCAGCTCGAACCCTCCGCTCCTCGGGGGAGACCCTTCTGTCGCCCCTGCCAGTCTCACAGATGCGTCTGGTGGGCAGAAGGGAGAGGGCCTTCTCCTCTGTGGCCCCCCAATTCTGGAATTCCTTGCCTGGAGAGATTAGGAAAGCCCCCACTTTTGGAGACCTTTAAAAAAAACACATGAAAACCTGGCTCTTCTGCTGTGCCTTTGGAGAGTAGTTATTTAATTCCTACCATTGCTCTCCTGAATGTCCCCGTTCTTGGAGTCCATCCCCCCCCCTTATAAAATGATTGTTTCCCCATAAGGATGCAATTCCGCTTATCTCACTCTTAAGTTTTTCTCACTTTATATGTGTGCCTGTGGCCCACCTTGTCTGTGATTTTAGATATTTAGTTGTATATTGTGTGTGTGTGTGTGTGTATTGACACTTGGTGGAATTAAAATCTCCTGTCTGGGTTTTTGGCAATTTTTAAAAATATTATGGTTGGTTTTTTTGGCAATTTTTTAAAAATATTATGGTTGGTAGATTCTGTAAGTGCAGAATCTGTGAGTATGAAGGACAGACTATATATGCTTTAATTGAATGCAGTGCACTCATTGTATGCATCTGATGAAGTCTGCTGCAATTCAAAAAGGTTTGTCAAATAAAGTATGAGGTATCATTTGGCTCTTCATTATTTTACAGATGGAACAAACTTTTGCAAAGCTTTTTCCTCATGCATTTAATATGTATAGGCTTTCTTTTATAAACTGGGGTTTTTTATATAAAGACATTAGCTTAATTCTCCTACAATAGTCAACAATTTGACTCTTGATATATTTTCTTCTTTTTCCATACGATCTATGTTTTGTGTCCATCAGTTTTCACTCACTTATCACTTCACACATCCATCATACTCAGTCTCACAAACTCAATGGTTATTTTTAAAAGGGGGGAGGAGGAAAAGGTTGAAAATGAATATGGATAAGCTTGGCCTGAGAATTTGTCAGAAAGGAAGTGAAAATCAAATGCGTTCTGCAAAGCTACTCTGACAATGGTGTTAAGGGTAAGCAATGTGGTTTCAAAGGATGTGTAAAAGTAGACATGTCTGAACACATGTAAATTGTTCCCCAGGAATCTATATAGGTGTGGACGTTTTCAAAACGTGTTTACCCAACTTGAAACCTCCATATATTACTTTTAAGTTTGTTTTGGGTAAACCAGTAATTGTAGTGTCTCATCCTTTCTTTTGATAATTTTCAAAGGGGTGCCTTGATAAAATATCTTGCTTTTTTGAGAAAATGTTCAGATTTATCAGAATGTAAGTGCTGATTGATCCAATAGGAAATATGTTGTGGAATTTCCAATTTTTCATTTATAAATGGCACATGAAGATATCTAGGGCACCAAAATGAACTGCCATTTTAAGGTGAACTATGGCCCAACTCCCAAATCCATCTCCTCACACTTCACATCACCCTCCTTCCCCCTCACCTCATCCAAAAGGGGGAAGTGCTGCTGCCCATCTACTCTCATTGTTTTCAATACCATACAGAAAGCCTCCCATGTTGCCATTGCTGCCACCTATGTAGATTTCATCCCTCTTCAGACACACAGCTCTGCCGTAAGTCTCTGGCATTACTTCGTGAATGAAGATTCTTAGGAAGGACTCATCCCACACTTTCTACAAGCAAGTTGATGACCAGTTGGATGCGTCCTTGAAGCCTGTGCAATGGATTTTTCTGGTGGAGCGCAGCATGCACAGAACTGGCCTCACCCTTTAAACCAAAGGTTCATCTGCCGGGGCCTAGCAAGTTTGGACGGTGGCAGTGAGGTCCTCAGGTCGTAGGTTTGATTAGAGTTTCCTTCTCTAGATGGCTGACATTACAGGGTTAGACGAGCACCATCTGCCCAGGTTTGAAATTAGAGTTTTCCTTCTCTTAGGTTGGTTGCCAAAAGGCTAGGGAGCCCATCCTGCCCATTGACGCTCTTTGTCAAACCCTTCGGTTGTGACCTGTCCGGCATGGGAGGCCCTACCGGTGGCTATTTTGCCACTGCCAGCATAGCTCACAACTTCATTAGGGTACCCCACGACAAGGGGGCACCAATGGAGAAGTCTGCCATAAGTAGATCAATGCCATATGATGGGGAGCTGGCATGCTCTGTGCCTGAAGAGGGGTGCAGTTGGGGTAAGACAGACAATTTGCCCATCTGATGAGGCAGATAGAGAAAGGGCACACCAGTCAAGCATCAAGATGACCAAAGACATCTATTTGGCTCTGATTGTGAACTGATCTTGTATGTCTTTAAACAAAATAGAGTGAAATCCAAGTGGTTTCTTCACCCAATTATACATCAGGTGTAACACTATCTTGGAGTGCCAGTTCCTGCCTTCATCGGGTTTCTCCTTGTTGTAGTCGAGGCTTGTCACATCACTGTTAGGATCCTCATCAGAGGTCTTAATTGTTTCAGTGTATTAGGGGAAAAGTCCAGTCTTACATTCTTCCTCCTCATTTTATTTCTTCATTTTGCCTTAAGCATTATTCTAAATATATTTTTGAAGTTTGGACCTAAATTAAACTTAAATTAGACCATTTGGAACAACACTAAAAATAATTCAGTATTTGAATATCATCTAATCCAAGAGCTGGGTTTTCCACAAGCCCCATCTTTCTATCCATCCAATGTTGAGGAAAAATTGCACCTGATTTTTTTTTCAAAACATAGTCCAAACAAATGCTTTTTCATTAGTCAACTTTTTATTCATTTCCCCATCATTTGTCATTTGCTTTTTTGTAAAATGTCTACTATCTACAAAAATGATGTTAATATATTTCAATAATAATTATTTATAAAATGACAAAGTTGTGACCTCTTTTTATAAGTAATTCCCTATCACATTTTATTACTCTTTAGATTCCAAGTTGTCCTCAGTTTCCCTGTTTTTTTCTCTCTAAAAGGCCAAATAAATTATCAATATTCCATAGTTTTTCCACTTTGGTTATTAATTGAATCCAAGGGCAGTTCCAGACAGGCCTTTATCCCAGGAGAATCCGTGTTTTAAAAACATGGCTCTTCCTGGGGGCCTGTTCACACACACCCCAGAAAGTGTGTAATTTCTGGGGTGGGTGTCCAGGTGCTTTTGCGGGACTAACCCATAGCCCCCAAACCCCTTTGAAAAGTAAAATAAACTTATCTGGCTTCCATTACAATCTTGGAGCAGCTCTCCAGTGCATAGAAATGATGTGCCAAGAGAACGGGGGGGGGGGGATTCCCACCCACACCCCACACCACCCCCCACTCTCCTGGTGTGTTACTAGACGCCGGAATAGCTGCTCCAATACTGTAATGGAGACCGGGTAAGCTTATTTTACTTTTCAAAGGGGTTTGGGGGTTGTGAGGGAGGGTGGTGGGTATTCCCACAGTTTTCCAGACTACTTAAGTCCAGAAAACTCTGGGAATGGTAGTGGATTTATCCCGTGCTTTCCAAGAAGGTGCAGAATAAATCCACTATCTAATTAATTCGCCACAAACCAGGGTTTTCCTGGCTTGTGGCAAATTTTAAAACTTTTGTATCTCAATCTTCTCACCTCGGTAGAGGGACTCAGACCGGCTCACAGCAAAGATTCAATGCTACAATAATAATTTAAAACATCCAACAACAATAAAAGATTAATATACATATAAATATACATATAAATAACATACATAAAAGCCAATTCACCAACTAAACATAGGTTCACTCAGTCTATAAATGTGGTCATTCATTATGGTCTATAATCAGTCTCGGCCTTCTTCTGGCAATGCTTCATTCCAAAGCCAGGTTTTTACTAGCCTTCTGAAGGACAAGAGAGAGGAGGCAGATCTAAACTCACTTGGGAGAGAGTTCCATAGCCGAGGGGCCACAACGGAGAAGGTTACCACCTTCTCTCATTACCACCAGAAGTGCTTGCAAAGGTGGTGGGACCAAGAGCAGGGCCTCCCCGGAGGATCTTAGCATCCTTGATGTTTCATAGGGGAGAATCTGTTCGAACAGGTAAACTAGACCGGGACTGTATAGGGTTTTGTAGGTTAAGACCAGCACTTTGAATTGCGCTCAGAAGTTAATTGGCCACCAGTGGAGTTGGCGCAACAAGGGAAGGTACTGTCTGGACAGGCCCCCCAGTTGTCCTGGGCTATTACATTTTGATGATCAACATTCTTTTGATGAAAATGTTCTTTTGTCCTGCTGTTAATAGGAACACATGAAATCCATAACATTCTTCCCCCTTTGAAGCAGGAAGAATTTGTATTTAAAAAATTAACGTATAGCAGAAGGCAGATTTGAGGAGCTTGAGCATATAAGCCCACAACTGAGAGTGCATAGGACTTTAAATCCTTATACAATGAGTCTTTTTTGTGATGTGGAATTAAAGGTATAATACCTCTTTTTCTCCAGACTGATTCCTTGTCTTTGACAACTAAACTGAAAGTAGGTAATGATCCACCCTGCATCATTATAGGGTGTCCACTCCCAGAGAAAATTCTTAAGGCTCATACATAAAATCCTCACTGCTTATTTGATCAGAGCCTCATGTTTCTGTGCTAGCAAGCTTGCCCCTTGCTATTTTAAGCTACTGTAATAAATTAATAACAGCCACTACCACCAACAAAAAAGCCATCCTGTTAACATCCTGTTCATGACACACAATTTGCTCGCTGTAACAAAGACTTGGTTTTCTTGCATGAAAGCATTGTACGCAATGATGAATTTAGCAAGACCAAGTACTATTACAGGGGAACCACAAATGTAATGGTGCATTTAAAATAAATAACTTTGTGGAACACAGAATTAGAAAGTCTGTCTTTGTAGTTTTTCATCCCAGAAGAGCCCAGTCATTCTCTAATGCAACCCCATTGCAACTGGTGGATCTGATTTCTTTTTGGTACTGCTATTGGCAAAGTTATGGGTGCATGACAGGTCAAGAGATATTTATGATGCCAGTTTCTTTCTGTTTGATTTCCAGTTGTTTCCTGTTGCTCCTGCCAGGAATTCACTTTGATCGATGTTTTTGCATAACTTGCCGCAGGCACTAATGAATAACCAACTTCTTCAAATTCCACTTGTTGTCTGCTTTGACTTATGCAGCTTTTGGACAAAATTACTGTTTTGAAAGTTTAATGCATTTGCATTTTCTAATGTCCTCCAGCTTGATTGATGTCCAGAAAAAGCTATGCTTTTGACTGGTCTTTTTCTTGATATATGTCATCTTTACTTACAGAAGATTTAGGAATGTAATGTTGCAGATGTTCCCTTATTTCATAAATTACAAAGTATACATTTTGTATCTTATATTTTCCTCATGCTATATAGCAGGGGTGCTCACACCTTTTCAGCATGGGAGCTACCATATGAAGAACCAAGTTTAATAGATCACCCGATGCGCGCGCGTGCGCACCCACTCCTGCTGCCACCTTCCATCCGCACGGGGCTTCTTTCTTTCTCAGAAATGTAAACAATGGGACATGCAAAAATACACCCAAGCACCCATGTCTCTCACCCTGGCATATTTCCACAGATATAATCAGGCAGAAAGTAAAAAGAGAGACCTGTGAGCTGCAAAGCCAGTTGTTTCTCAGAAATATAAAGAATGGGACATGTTAAAATACACACAGGCACCCCAAATCTCCCTCCCTGCCATTTTCCCACAGATATAATCAGGCAGAAAGTAAACAGAGAGACCTTGTAGCTGCAAAGCCATTTGTTTCTCAGCAATATAAAGAATGGGTCATGTTAAAATACACACAGGCACCCCAATTCTCCCTCCCTGCCATTTTCCCGCAGATATAATCAGGCAGAAAGTAAACAGAGAGACTTGGTAGCTGCAAAGCCATTTGTTTCACAGCAATATAAAGAATGGGACATGCTAAAATACACACAGGCACCCATTTCTCCCTGCCATTTTACCACAGATATAATCAGGCAGAAAGTAAGAAGACCGGCCTTTGTCTTCCAACCCCTCGAAATAACGAGACAGACACAAATATATATGGTTTCAAATTTGGGCAACTTTTATTGAATAGTTACCTATTTAACTTGTAACTCAACTAGCTTTTTGGTGTCAGTTCAACTTGGTGTGCGTAAGCTGAGGTAGCGTCTCTTAATGTCTACCCCTCAGCTTCTTCAGGCGTACTGCCTGGGTCCCCTGTAGATTTCAACCCGGGCAACCCGGAAGGGAAACATCAGGAGAAATCTCTCTCAACTTTTGAGACTAGACTCTCCCCGTTCCTGGGACATTTCTCATCACCTCACCCCTAAAATTAACAGTCTAGGTGAGTGTTTGCATAATGCCCCACACCCCTTAAGGGGTGCCTTAAGTGTCTACAACCTTTGAATAACTCAACTATTTACGCTTAGCTAGATTACTAGCCGACCATTCCATCTAAGCCCCTAATAGACAGTATAGGATAGGCAAAACCCAGTGGGCGAATTCCTATCCGACCCCCAAATGTTAAACCATTTGAGCGATCATTATTATACTATCCATGGGCGGGAGTGGTGGGCGATGTCTTGATGCAGACTGAGGGAAAAGGGGGCTGGCACCACCATGCCAGCCCCTCCTCCCTTCCAGCAGATTCTGCAAAATTAACCAATCTCTTCTCCGAGGGAGGAGACAAAATGCTCCACCAGCCAACAAGTTGGATGGTGAAGTGTATTGTGCTTCTATTTGGACAGGAAATGGCTCCCAAAGCTTCCTTTTTTCCTTCTCCGTCGTTGCTCCTCTTGACGCGCCGCCTGCACACTCCAAGCGCGCCTGAGACTCGAAGAGGGAGAATGGGCTCTTCTGCGCATGCGCACGGGCCAGCTGAGCACCGCGTCATCCAACGCCGCCCCCCTCCTTTGCTCTGTGGCGACTCTGAGAAGCTGGAGAAGGAGGGAGGGAGGGGGGAAGCGGAAGAGCCAAAGAGGGAATGGGCGTGGATGCCATCGCATCATCCACGCCGCCCCCTCTTTTGCCCTTCTGCATTCCTCCTCCCTCCTCCCTCTGGCCACTCTCAGAGTCGTCACAGAGCAAAGGAGGGGGACGGCGTTCGATGATGCGGTGCTCAGTTTGCCCGCGCGCCAGAGCAGAAGAGCCCGTTCTCCCTCTTGGAAGTCTCGGGCGTGCTTGGAGCATGCAGGCGATGCGTCAAGAGGAGCAACGAGCGATTGACCAGGTCAGGGCCTGAAGATCACCTGGATGAGGCCCAAAGATCACCCGGTCGATCGCGATCGACGTTTTGAGCACCCCTGCTATATAGCTTTTTAGAGGCAGTTTCTGCCACAACACCAAATCAAGAAGAATAGAAATGACTGTACTTTCTTTCTTTCTCCATGTTACTTGCTTGTGTTCAAAAATTCCACATTGAGAATAAAGTAATTTTGTATATTACCAAGTTTTGCCACAAAACATTTTCTGCTCCACATACAGGAGTGTGAGTATTCAATTATAGTAGGACTCCTGCTTTTGTGGTAATTAATGTGCAAGGCTCCTACAGAAGTCTCTCTGGCATTACTTTGAATGAAGATTCTTAGGAAGGACTCATTCTAAGCTTTTTACAAGCGCGTTCATGACTAAAAAGGCCAGTCCAGTTGCAGAAAGCACAGCAGAAAGTCTCCTTGGGTGATGTTGTTTCCAAGTTGCGTTTCTTTCTGCATTGTCGCTTCTTTTCGAGACCTGTCTGGCATGTCTTCTTGAAAGAGGCCGCAGCATTATGGATAGTGCGTCTCCATGTCTCCCAATGTGAGGCCAGGGTGGACCATTGTTGGTGATCAATCTGGCTGAGCGTGAGATGGTGTTTCAGGGAGTCCTTATATCTCTTTTTGGAGTGCCTCTCTTGCGCTGATTTGTGGTGAGTTCACCGTGGAGTAGTATCTTTGGGAGGCGGTGGTCCTCCATCCTAGAGATGTGTCCTGCCCAGCGCAGCTGTGTTTTCAATAGCATGGCCACATGGCCCTGCTTGCTCAAGGACAGCAACATTCATCACAAAGTCAGTCCAGTGTACATTTAGGATTGTGCGAAGACAGCGCTGATGAAAGCGTTCGAGGAGTCATAGGTGTTGGCGATAGGCGACCCATGTTTCAGACCCATAAAGGAGAATAAACAGTGCAATAGCTCTGTACACACTGATTTTGGTGCTTTGCCTCAGGTGTTTGTTACTCCAGACTGAAGCCTTCCAAATGCATTATATGCCTTTGCTAATCTGTGATCTATCTCTTTATCAATCTTGGCGTCTGAAGAGATTATGCTTCTCAGGTAGGTGAACTGCTGAACAGACTTAAGCACAGATTTGCCTATGCTGACGTGGGGATGATGGTGTTCTTCCTGTGGTGTGGGTTAGTAGAGAACTTCCGTTTTCTTCAGGCTGACTTCCAGCCCAAATAGCTCTGCAGTTCTTGCAAAGCAGGATGTTAGGCGCTGTAGGGCTGCTTCTGAATGGGCGACAAGGGCAGCATTGCCTGCAAAAAGTAGCTCACGGACTAGATAGTTTAGAGTCTTAATGCGAGCCCTCAGATAGCTTAAGTTGAACAAGCTGCCATCAGTATGATAGCGTATATATAAAACGTCTTCCTCAAGGTCTGCCATAGCCCTTTGGAGCATCATGCTGAAGAAGATTGTAAATAGGGTTGGTGCAAGAACACAACCTTGCTTCACTCCGTTAGTTATTAGAAAGGGCTCTTATAGAGCATCGCCATATCAGACTTGACCGTGCTGGCCCTCATGTAGCAGGATAATCATTTTGAGGAATTTGGGGGGATATCCTAGTCGTTCTACAAAAGTAGAAAACAGTGAATTAACAACACTATTTTAAACCAGAGAGAAAATCTCTCTATGAATTCTGAGGTTCTCCAGGGCAGCTCCATAGAGGCACCCTGCAGAACATAGAGATTTCTAGAGAGAATGTATTAATCAAATCTGAGTATTTTAAAATCAGGAAAAATTAAACTCATGAATGTGGAGGGCCAACTATTTATCATTCTTACAAGTAAGGATGAGTCAATTCAACAGATATCTCCCTGCTGTGAAACAGATGTGGCAAAATGTTATGGCAGTTTTGCTACCGCAAATCAGATTATTTGAATCGATTTCAAGACAACCATCAAGCTGTCATGAGGTTTTTGAGGCCACTTTAGTTTCCTAGTTTGGATTGGTTGGGAGAGAATTTCCCTGTTATTTAGCCTGGATCTCTCAGCAGCAGGCATGTAGCCGGGGGGGGCTAGGGGGCTTCAACCCCACCCACCCCCCGAAATTTTCAGGGTGGTCTGCGAGAAGGCCTTACTGGTACATTATTTAAACTGTTATGTTTATTCATATCATGATCTGATCACCATGCTCATTATATCCCACATTCATGGGGTTATTGGGATAACAATACAAATGGTTTGCTAGGGTAGACCCTCTTCCACCCAGTCTCAGCCCCGAACCAAACTCACCCCGAATCAAAATCCTGGCTACGGCCCTGCTCAGCAGCATTTGATATAAGCCACTATGGTTACATTGATGACTTGCTTCCTATAGACAATGTATTGCAGTGGTTGATGGCCTTCATGTTAGGTCACACACATGTTGTTTAACATCTACATCAGGGATGGATAAGGGACATGAGTGTTTGCAAAGATTTTGGAGATTGGACCTCATGAAAATTGGGTTTAAAATGCTGTCCAATATCCTCTAGGTGGAATGAAGATAGGTGTCATCATGTCTTGTTTCCTGTGTCATTTTAGATCCAGAGGAGACTTTTAAAAATGTCGGAGGTAGCCCTGGTCTCCCTTACCCTATTTGAACATTTGTGTACAATAAAGGCAGTCCTGAAGAGGCCCAAGGGATCTTGAGAATAAATCCCATTAGGAATACACCAAGAGACCTTAAAATTAGCAGCCTATGCCTTTTGTTACCCCGATCTAAAGAGTATCCCCCAAAATGTATATATGCTTAATAATACCTTATAATTCTGTTTACCCTTAACAGGATTTAGGGCTTCAGTAGTGAAGAAGTGTCACAAAATTTGAATGAGAAACTGACAATGCAAGAAGTGCTTTACAATGACATATTCTATATGAAGACTCCTAGCTTGACTCATGGAGAATTTTGGTAGGAAGCAGGCATGTAGCCGGGGGGCTAAGGGGCTTCAGCACCCCGAAATTCTCAGGGTGGTCCGCGAAAAGGCCTGACTGGTACATTATTTAAACTGTTATGTTTATTCATATCATGATCTGATCACCATGCTCATTATATCCCACATTCATGGGGTTATTGGGATAACAATACAAATGGTTTGCTAGGGTAGACCCTCTTCCACCCAGTCTCAGCCCCCGAACCAAACTCACCCCCAGAATCAAAATCCTGGCTACGGCCCTGCTCAGCAGCATTTGATATAATAAACTATGGTTACATTGATGAATTGTTTACTATAGACAATGTATTGCAGTGGTTGATGGCCTTCATGTTAGGTCACACACATGTTGTTTAACATCTACATCAGGGATGGATAAGGGACATGAGTTGAGTGTTTGCAAAGATTTTGGAGATTGGACCTCATGAAAATTGGGTTTAAAATGCTGTCCAATATCCTCTAGGTGGAATGAAGATAGGTGTCATCATGTCTTGTTTCCTGTGTCATTTTAGATCCAGAGAAGACTTTAAAAATGTCGGAGGTAGCCCTGGTCTCCCTTACCCTATTTGAACATTTGTGTACAATAAAGGCAGTCCTGAAGAGGCCCAAGGGATCTTGAGAATAAATCCCATTAGGAATACACCAAGAGACCTTAAAATTAGCAGCCTATGCCTTTTGTTACCCCGATCTAAAGAGTATCCCCCAAAATGTATATATGCTTAATAATACCTTATAATTCTGTTTACCCTTAACAGGATTTAGGGCTTCAGTAGTGAAGAAGTGTCACAAAATTTGAATGAGAAACTGACAATGCAAGAAGTGCTTTACAATGACATATTCTATATGAAGACTCCTAGCTTGACTCATGGAGAATTTTGGTAGGAAGCAAGCATGTAGCCAGGGGGGGCTAAGGGGGCTTCAGCACCCCGAAAGTCTCAGGTTGGTCCGCGTAAAGGCCTGACTGGTACATTATTTAAACTGTTATGTTTATTCATATCATGATCTGATCACCATGCTCAGTATATCCCACATTCATGGGGTTATTGGGATAACAATACAAAAGTTTGCTAGGGTAGACCCTCTTCCACCCAGTCTCAGCCCCCCCCCCAACCAAAATCCTGGCTACGGCCCTGGTAGGAAGTAATGTTCCGTACTCATCATAAGAACTTTCAGAACCAAATTGTGCATACAGCATTATTAAAGAGAGAGTACAAAAGAAAGAAATGTTACTCTTTGCATTAATAACAGTGTTGCTGGTGAGATTACAACAACAAAACCTTATTACGGTCACTGACCAGCACAAAGCGGGCACAAGCGCCCTGAGAGGGGTAGGGCAACTCCCCAGCAAGCAGTTATTTAAAATTAGATTAGAAAACAGTATAAAAATATTTTTTTAAAACACAGGATATTGTAACAGGTATGGAACCAAAGGGGGAGGGGAGAGATTGATGAGAGAAGTCTAAAACACTGGTGGGGGGAACAAAAGGGGAAGAGAGGGGCACACTGCGAGTCTAGTAGCATTTCAGCTGTAACATGTTGCTCTAACTGCATTCCCAGCAGGGTGTTGCCTTACGGGGTCAATCAAACTTTCAAAATTTTGTTATAAATGGCAGTTCCTAATTGGTTCTGTCTTTAAAATAGCCAATAATGAAATAATAATGAAGTTTTGAAAGTTTTATTAGAGTTCTGAAATGTTCACCACCAGAACATTAGCAACACTGTAGAAGCAAAACACCAGCGCCACCTAGTGTTCACCACTAGAACTTTAGTTTTGTAAGTACTTTAGAACCATTTAGAACCATGATTGCTCAGGCCTACTTAACGCCACAGTAATATGGCACTTCCTCCCCTCCTTCCATAGGATGAGGTCCAAAGTTCCCAGTATGGAAAAAATGCCTCTGATTGTAAGTTGCTTTCCATGTCCAACTAAGGGTAAGTTGGTTTGAGGACTGTCTGAAAAGACTTCTTGAGACATGAACATATTTGGATGTTATTTTCCAGGAAAGGTCTTCCTGAAAGTATGTCATTATGAAGGTCCATCAATTAGGCAAATGGTACAGGTCTTTCTCATGTTGTCATAAAACCACTACCTTATCTCACTGCATTTAGAAAGGCTTTTGGCAACACAAGTTTTCAAACTGATCTTTTAAATTGCTTTATTCTGGTGATTTTAATTCATTGATGATGCAAAGATTTTGGTGGCTCTTGTTTTGTTGCTTTTGAAATGTTTTTAATTTTAAAATATTATTCCTAGCTTTTTGTGCAAATTTCTGTTTGGAAAATAAAAAAGCAAATGAAATAAAAAAAGTAGTGGTAGCCGAAAACATAGGTGGCAGCAGTCTACAGCCTTGACAAACTTCTTATATCCAGAAAAGGAGGAAGGGAAGGATGGAAAATAATTTTATGACAACTAAATATAACTAGACATTGGATTTCAGGCCTGTGTTATGCTTTTTTTTTACAGCCATGTGTTTTTAAACATCACCAAAGTATCTGATAGCTGCAACACTTATATAAACTTGGGCGAGGCAGTTAAAATATTAAAATATGATAGCTGTGAAAGCAATATGTTTTTCTCCCTTAGGCAGCTATATGCCATTCTTTTCCAGGTTTAATTGCCAAATATAAGCATGGTTAGAGAGATGATGAACTGTATGTGATGGGCTTGAAGATAGTTAGATTGTTAAAGGACCTTTCATTTATTGTAACCGTTTCCAGAAGGGTAGTGAGGTTAGTCTGTTGCAGCAAAAACAGATTTTTTTTCCATCATAAAATTGTGGATCTTTAAGGTGCCACAAAACTCTTTCTTATTATTAAGGGGAATGGGAGTCACTCAGAGATATGAGTGCCTTGAATTTATTTTTTCCCCTTATTTGGGGGGAGAGATACCAGGAAATGCTCCAACTTTCCAAGTTATTATAGTTTCACTTGTGAGTGCTTGGGTAAAACCTTTGCTTTGCATTTTGGCAATCTCTCAATTCGTGTCTCCAACACCCAGATGTGAGTGTGCATACTGCATAGGCTTTTTATAGGCACTTCCTTATAGGTTCCATAGAAAGAGACAGATCAAGGTAAGGCCTTGTTTGCTGATTCAGTTTAAGAGATTACTAAGCAGTAGGTGCCAGTTAAATTGTAATTTATAGTGAAAAGATTTTTCTCAAACAAGGTGGTGAGGTTTACTATAAACATGATGAATTGGTTTTAAATTCTTCAGCAATAGGTGAGATCCTTGGTGCTTCAAAATTGTCCACTTATTTTCCTGCAATGCGAAATACCCAATACTGTAGCTGTATTTGCTGCATTTCTTGGGAGTGTATTAAAACAAAAAGGTACTTAGGAATGTCCGATAGAGACATCTGGAAGCCAAATTTTCCAAAGTGAAATTTATGATCTGTCAAAACAGCCAAAGAATATGCTCCCGAGATTGTGCAGTACTGAGGATGAGACAGTTATTTGATTTTTTTTTCTAGAAATAAAGCCAAAATTAAAGCAGCCTGGTGCAATGTGCTAAGATCTGGCCCTTGTAGAGGTTGAAGCCTAGGTTATTTAAGGCCAGTCCATACCCTTTTATCTCTCTTTGCTTACAAGTGACAACTATCTTATCTATCTGATAAGCTGGCCCAGCTTATCTATCCGAACGTATCGCTCCCTATGATTAAGAATTGTAATTGGATTAGGAATGCCCCTTCACTAGAATCCTTTAGAAAACAACTAAAAACTTGCTTCTTCCACCTGGCCTTCGGAGATCAGGCCCCTTAAATGCCCCCGTATCTGCGATACCTTTTCCCCCCTTTGTGATCTTTATGATTCGACCCTACTCCACTTATTTCCCCCGAGTTTTAAACATTTTATATGTTCATGTGGCCCGCCCTGTCGCTTTATTTTAGATTCACCTATGCTGTTGTGTTCTTTTCAGATGAATTTTATTGTGGTTATTGCTTTTATTGTGTTTATTGTTTTTTGATGTAGTTGATTTTGTGATGTGTTGTTTGGGCACGGCCCCATGTAAGCCGATCTGAGTCCCCTCCGAGGAGATGGATGTGGGTTAGAAATAAAGTTTTGTTGTTGTTGTTGTTGTTGTTATTATGATTAACCCACCAGGAACTTGAGATCATTGGAGGAGGCCCTGGTCTCGATCCCACCGGCTTCACAAGCACGACTGCTGGGGGCGAGGGACAGGGCCTTCTCTGTGGTGGCCCCACAGCTATGGAACTCACTACCCAGGGATATCAGATTGGCCCCTTCCCTCCTTACCTTTAGAAAAAAATTGAAAACTTGGCTCTTCAAGCATGCACTTGAAGCTTCAGCTTAATCAGACAATCTTGAATTGTAAATGACCCAGGAACGATTATAACGACGGAACGGATATGGAATGAATATGACGACATAGTTTTAAAATATTTTTATTGTTCATTGTTTTGATATTTGTGATGTTTTTAGATATATTGTAATGAGATTTTTTTATTCTATTCATGTGTGTTTTATATGGCATCAAATTGTGCTGATTGTTCGCCACCCTGAGTTGCCTTTGGGCTGATATGGGCGAGGTAAAAATGATGTAATTAAATAAATAAATAAATATAAACCAACTCTACTTTCCTCATGCTTTGGGGCAACCAGCTAGGAATATCACTCCCTAAGCAGCCAGACTTTGAAGCTGCAAGGCCATGCAGTGCTAATCAAGGTGGCCGATTGCAACATTCACACTTTCCTCAAGCAGACAAAAGTTCTCTCTCCCACCCTGGACATTCCACAGATATATAAACCTCACTTGCCTAGTTTCCAACAGACCTCACAACCTCTGAGGATGCCTGCTGTGCTGTTCCAGCCTAGTAGTATGGTGCGCCAGCCTAGTGGTGTGGTGCCCCAGCCTAGTGGTCCAAGCCAGGTACCAATGGTGCCCGTGGATCAGGGCCAGAATGCGGAGGATGAGTGGCCTGAGGTGGACACTTCTGTAGATGCAGATCTATCATGGGATAATGACTGGTTGCATGGGTATTGGCCCGAGGAAGGGGTTAATGAAGATTCTATGGAAGTAAGTTTCGAGACTGCCAGCGAGAATTCCAGTAACCTTGAATCTCACGGGAACCCATCTCCCTTGCCAGCTGAGGCCTCGGGAAATAGGGAGGATGAGAGTTCTCACCAAGATATGAGTCCACCTGGTCCGGCTAACGAGTTGGCGGGTTTTGATAGAAGAGCTAATATCAGATCTACGAGGAGGGATTGGAATTTGAGACAGAGAATTCAGTGGTCTCACAGAAAATAGATTCCTTTTAAGACTGGCTTTGGGAAGATTTCGACAGACCCGAAGCTACGTTTGGATTGAACGTTCCTTGGTCCAAGTCTCCAAGTTCAAGTGACTGCAGAAGCGGCTTGCCCTGCTGAATCGAGGATCCTGTTGGCCCATGGTTTTGTTGGGCTTTGGACTCTAGTTTCATGCTTTGGCCGCAGGAGCAGCCTGCCTTGTTTTCAGATTGCTTTCCATGGGAACTTTTCCAGAATTACCTTGGGAGTCTCTTTTTGCCTTATACCTTTACCTTTTTAGACTATTCTATTCTAAATAAAAGTAGTTTACAGAGCTTGCCTGTGTGCGTGATCTAGGGGGGGGGGGTATGTTCCAGTTCTGAGACGCAACACCTGCTGTAGATCTGGGTGAAACGTCAGTAGAGAATGTTTTTGGACTATGGCCATACAGCCCAGAAAACTCCCAGCACACTTATAACAAGATAATTTTCTTATGTTGCTGTCTTGGTTGGAGCCTATCATTTTTTTATATGCAGGATGTAAAAAAATGATATGGGAAATGGCAACACTGACAGATTCCTATTAGAAACACTAGAGAGATTTCGAGGAAAAGAAAGGCAATAAAAAAAATTAAAGGTGCAATTTTTAAAGATACTTCAGCGACTTTGCAATGTAACGCCCCACTCCCAGAATAGAGAGAAAACCATTAGGTTGTTGAATTTGATTCTTACTGATGGCATACTAATTTTGCTGATGTCACCATACTTTGCAGAAATAATAATAGTAGCAATGGATATGGTTTCCTTGGCTCCAAGTTTGTACTTTTGACAATCTTGCGACAAATCTCTTAAAGAGATGTGAGTCTGACTGTAGCAGAAAACAACAAGGACATGACAAATTCTGTGAGACTATTAAAGAACTTTTGGGGGGAGATATAAATTAATCAAAGTTATTTGAAAGGGGCAAATATTGACATTGAAGGTATATTGGCAAAGGTCTGTCAATAATAACTACTTCCAGAGAGTTGCCTGTATTGCTCTGTTTTAAGAAAAACAGCAATGCTGTGGTACCATAGACTTTACACAGTTATTTTGGTATATATTCCCATGTTCATGACATATTTGATGCATCTGTGACAGTTACTGCTGTTAATAAGAAATGTGACTGAGAATATGCTATGTTTTTAAAATGCCCCTTTCCTGTGTGTCTGACATTTGATAATATTTCTTTCATATTTTAGTGTATTTATCAGTGCTACATAATTACTCTGAAGTTATCAGAACATGAATGACACTCACTTGTCTCTTTCTTTGTTAAATATATTGAAATATGGATGCATAGGTTATACTTTGCTTCTTTATGTCATTGAGCTTTAAGCTTATAGAGTACTCGCCATGGGGAAATGGTTTTGCAAGTGTTGTTTATAGACATAAGAACACATGTTCTATCCATTTTTCTTTTCACTCGGAATAAGAAACGGAATCTTCACAGTTCAAAGATGATTCTATACCAAAAATAGACATCTTGCACACACGGTTGATTACGATCTTTTGTCCCACCACCTCGCCACTTCCGGGGTTCAAGAATCTGTCCTAAATTGGGTGGGCTCCTTTCACCAGAACTGTTGGCAACGGGTGGAATGGCATGGGATGACCTCTGAAAAATCACCACTTATGTGTGTGGTCCATCAGGGGACCATCTTATTTCCATTGTTATTTAACATCTATATGCAACCACTCACTCAGCTGATTCAGAGCTATGGGCTGGAGTGTTATTTATTTATTTTGAGATTTATTATTAATCGCCCATCCCAGATGGCTCTGGGCGATTTACAATAAAACACACAATTAATACCTAAAACATCTAAACAATTTGAGCAATCTAACCAGTTTCTCAGCCGAACGCCTTCTCAAACAGCCACGTTTTACAAGCCGAGCAACACCCAGCTCCTTCTGTGGATGGACAGCTGGCTGGACTCAATTCCCGATAATTTTATATCTTGCCTCGATTGCCTATCTTAGATGGTGAACCCCCCTTTCCATCTATCATCATCAAAATCCTTGGTGTCATTCTTGATCCATTATTGACAATGGAGGCCCAGGTCTCCGCTGTCAGCAAGTCGGCCTGTTTTCATCTTCGGCAGGCTAGGCAGTTGGTGCCTTACCTGTCCGGGGTTGACCTGGCCACAGTGGTTCATGCCACAGTAACTTCAAGAATTGACTATTGTAATGTCCTCTATGTTGGCCTTCTATTGTCGGTAACCCAGAGACTTTGACTGGTGCAGAATGTGGCAGCCAGACTCCTCACAGGAACTCCTGTGAGGAACAATATAACACCTGCTCTATACCGATTACACTGGCTTCCGGTCGAGTTCCGGATTACTAACAAGGTGCTGGTATTAATCTTCAAGGCCCTGTACGGCCAGGGGCTGACGTATCTATGGGAACGCATTGTTCCCTGTCGATCCTGGAGATCACTGCGCTCAGACCATCAGAACTTATTACAGATCCCTGGTCCTCAGGAAGCCCATCTGACATCAACCCGGCATAGAGCTTTTTCGGTGATCTCTCCATCACCTTAGAACACCCTCCCTCCCTATATCAGAGCCGCTCGCGATTTAAAAGACTTTCGCTCGGCTTGTAAAACGTGGCTGTTTGAGAAGGCGTTAGGCTGAGAAACTGATTAGATTGCTCAAATTATTTAGATGTTTTAGGTATTAATTGTGTGTTTTATTGTAAATCGCCCAGAGCCATCTGGGATGGGCGATTAATAATAAATCTCTAAATAAATAAATAAATAAAACATTTTCTTGAGCGGAAAACAGTTTTCTGTGGATAAATGTTTCCTGAAATACATTTTGTTTTCTATATAGATTAGAAATGTTGGGTTTTTTGCACTGAGAAGGTGTGTTTTTTTTTCTGTGCAGAAAATGGCATTTTTATTTCTTGAATACTACATGCATTTTTTCCCATTCAGAGTAAACTAGAGTTCTGAAGGTTCTCACCTGCATAGGATTTGTCGCATCAGGGTTTTCTGTCTTTGGAGAAAAATCCTGCTCTTTAACGTTTTTCTAAATATTTTGGAATATTATTTCCATATCTATGCTTGACTTCTCCCACATCATTAAGAACAGAAATCTTGGAAAAGCTAGTGCTGCTTAATTGTACTTCCCAATCTGATGCCCAAACAACATGACTCACTGGTTGTACCAGTTTTATGCTCACAGCTCTTTTAAGACTCCAAATATGAAATGTATTCTCTGTGATCTGCCACCATCACAGGCTCACTTAGTGAGAACATGACAGAGAGCTTTCTGAGTGTCTGCTTCAGGATCTGCCCCTTTTCTTTCCACTTACTGGAAGGCTGTTTTTTAATGCATAACTGGGAAAGGTAGTACTGTATTTTGTTTTGAATGATTTATTTGTCTTTTAAAACTCTTGCATATTTCTAAAATGATTTTAAAGTATTTGTAAACCAATTTTAATTGTTTTTAAATTTTACTGCAAATATTTTTAATTGATGGTGTTTGAAAGTAATGTCAAGTCCTGTTTTGGGAGAAAAATGGTACACAAAATAAATAAATAAATAAATAAATAAACAGTTGCTTAGATAACGATCTTTCTTCTATTCAGTAGAAACTAAGTATTTACTTTCTTTTCAATCAGAATGACATGGGAGGTCAACGTAGCCTGATAAACAAGTGGACAACATTCCTGAAAGCAAGACTGGTTTGCTCAATTCCTGGCCCAGAGGGAGCAGATACACATTTTGATGAACTGCGTAAGTTGTTTTATGCTTTAATTATTATCTTTTTGGGCTATAATTCCAGAAGAAGAGAGAAAATATGAGTGTTTAATCTGCTTTCCAAAATAGCTGGAGAAATAATGCAAGAGATCCTTCGCAATTGAATCACAATAAATATGCAGAAAAAATGAAGTGCAAGTTTTGAGCAGCACAGCATTTTTACTATATATGCACACACAGAGACATCAAAATCAGGTTATAATTTCCTAAAACACTCCTATGGAAATGGAATTCATGGCTTCTGTTATATATGGAAGTGACCACCTGTGTCTGAAATTATAAAGATCAGAAATAGGCTTACCTAATGAAATTCCGTTAATGGGTATTGGTGTCATTGTAAATCATTATGAATCATGCAGGGGTTGGTTAATGGAGAAAATGGTTTGGCATAGATTTTTTTAATGTCATATACAAATTAATGACTCATCCAATATATTTTTCAGTCCAAAGATAAAGGAAACAGCTTGGAGTTTAAAATAACTCTGAGTCATGTAATGGTAGCTAAAATGCTATATTTTAGATACCCTTAACAAATCATGAATTATGCTTGCACCGCTGTTTCCAAGCATAAGTGCATAGCCCTTTTTGGACTTTTAAGTATGACTTAATCATCAGAAAGATATTTAAAGAAGGACTACAATCAATACCAACCCCAGAGATCACTTCGTTCCTAGTTTTAAGATCTTCTGCCTGACGGAAACTAGGCATAGAGCCTTTACAATTGTGGTGTCATCTTTATGGATTGCTTTGCCCGCAGAAGTCCAGGCCCTATGGGATTTACCAACCTTCATGTAAAATACATTTGTTTCGGCAAGCATTTGAACTTTGCTAATGTAATTTTAATTTGGTTCTTAATCTGGTTTTATTGTTAGCTGTACTGTTTTGTGCTGTGAACCGCTCCAAGCATTCGGGGAGTGGTGATATAGAAGTCTAATAAATAAATAAATAAATAAATAAATAGATTATATTTATATTTTTTCTGTTTCTGAAGTTGGCAGAGGATGTACCTGTACTCTCCGGCATTACTTCTAGAATGAAGATTCTTAGGAAGGATTCATCTTACGCTTTTTACACGTGCGTTGATGCCTCAAAAGGCCAATCCAAGATAGGCAAGCCTGGTTGCAGAAAGCACAGCAGAAAGTCTCCTTGGGTGATGTTGTTTCCAAGTTGCGGTTCTTTCTGCGTTTGTCATGTCTTCTCGAAAGAGGCCGCAGCATTGTGGATAGTGTGTCTTCATGCCTCCCAATGTGAGGCCAGGGTGGACCATTGTTGGTGATCAATCTGGCCGAGCTTGAGATGTTGTTTCAGGGAGTCCTTAAATCTCTTCTTTGGGGTGCCTCTTGCGCTGACCCGTGGCAAGTTCACCATAGAGTATCGTCTTTGGGAGGCGGTGGTCCTCCATCCTAGAGACATGCCCTGCCCAGCGCATCTGAGTTTTCAATAGCATGGCCTCAATGCTGGTGATCCCTGCTTGCTCAAGGACAGCAACATTCATCACATAGTCAGTTCAGTGTACATTTAGGATTGAGTGAAGACAGCACTGATTAAAGCATTCGAGGAGTCGTAGGTGTTGGCGATAGGTGACCCATGTTTCAGACCCATATAGGAGAATAGACAGTACGATAGCTCTGTACACACTGACTTTGGTGCTTTGTCTCAGGTGTTTGTTACTCCAGACTCTTTTGTGAAGCCTTCTGAATGCACTCTATGCCTTTGCTAATCTGTGATCTATCTCTTTATCAATCTTGGCATCTGAAGAGATGATGCTTCCCAAGTAGGTGAACTGCTGAATGGACTTTGCCTAAGCTGACGTGGGGATGATGGTGTTCTGCCTGTGGTGCAGGCTGGTAGAGAACTTTCATTTTCTTGATTATACCTGTACACTTCCTGAGGAATTGAGGTATATTCTTATGTCCTGAGGAATTGAGGTATATTCTTAAACGTTGCTAACGTTTGAAGCTCAGGCACCGGCAGTGGCTGGGAGGGCTTTTGCACAATTAAAACTCATGTGCCAACTATGACCGTACCTCATGAAGTTGGACCTGGCCATGGTGGTCCCCGCCTTAGTCACCTCCAGATTGGATTACTGTAATGCACTCTACATGGGGCTGCCCTTGAAGACAGCCCAGAAGTTTCAATTGGTCCAACGGGCAGCAGCCAGATTACTAACTGGAGCATCTTACAGGGAGCTGTCAACCCCCCTGTTTAAGGAGCTCCATTGGCTGCCATTCATCTTCCGGTCCCAATTCAAAATGCAGGTTCTTACCTACAAAGCCCTGAACTGTTTGGGACCCGCCTACCTGCATGGCCGCATTTCTGTCTACAAACCCAGGCGAACTCTCAGATCATCTGGAGATCCCACCTCCTTCGCAGGTGTTATTTATTTTAATATTTCATATTTGGCCTGCCCAGAAAGGTTTTAAACTGACTGTTATTGCTTGTCTGTAAGTATATTGATTGTATTGTTGTATTATTTGCTGTTATGCTGTTATTTGTTATTTATTTATTTATTATTTGGACTTATATACTGCCACTTCCCAAGGGCTCGGGGCGGTTTACACACAAGAACAACAGCAATAACACTTAAAAACCATATTAAATTACATTAGCACAATTCAAATGCTTGCTGATACAGATGGGCTTTGCATGCCCTGCGGAAGGTTGTTAAGTCCTGCAAGGCCCGGGCTTCTGAGGGCAGAGAATTCCATGAAGATGGCGCTAAGATCGTAAAAGCCCTATGCCTAGTTGCCGTCAGACGGAAGATCTTGAAACTGGGAATTTCTAACAAGTCTTGGTCTTCTGAACACAGCGATCTCTGGGGTTTGTAGGGGGTAAGGCGATCCTGCAAGTACACTGGCCCTGGACAATATAAGGCCTTGAAGGTAAGCACCATCACTTTGAAGGTAATCTGATGCTCGATCGGTAGTCAGTGTAGCTGCTGCAGAATTGGAGTTATATGGTATCCTTCTGGTTCCCCAGCAAGAATTAATGTATTTTAATTTTGACTGGTTTTGGTTTTCTATTATATGTATATTGTGTTTTTGGCATCGAATTGTTGCCGTTGTTAGGCCTCTCTAAGTCCCCCCTCGGGGGTTGAGAAGAAGCGGGGTAGAAATGGTGGAAATAAATAAATAAATAAGTCGGGCTGCAGCATTCTGCACTAACTTGAACTTCAGGATCACCGATAAAGGTAGGCCGATGTAGCGGGCATTACAGTAGTCAAGTCTTGAGATGTTGTTGGGCTTGGCCTCATGTAAGCCGCCCTGAGTCCCCTTGGGGAGATAGTGGCGGGGTATAAATAAAGTTAATAAATAAATAATATCCTAAAAGTGCAGCCTGCAGAGCCATATTTCAGGCCTCCAGGATCCTCAGGGGTAATTTTCTCTCTCAATATTTTCCCCAAAATGTCTCTCGGGGTCCAGGAATGCCCCGAAATCTGGTGAGAATGCCCTCTAGAGGGAGCTTGAGGGCAAATAAACATTTTCTTTCTTTCTTTGTGACTGTAGGTACAATTTGGAGTATGGGTCTCCAAGTTCTCCTGCCAAACATTGATATAGCCCAATCTATGTCTGTTGTGTAAAATTTTGTTAATTTTGGTGCTGCTTTAATAATTAGAGACAACACCGTTTTATGGTCTTATGTTTGGGTTAGAACTTTGGTAGACCAGGTTTCAAATCACTCTTTAACCATGGAAGCTCACTGGATGACCTTGAACAAGTCTTGTTCTCTTAATCTTAAAGGAACCTTCTCTCAATCAATCTTGTCAAGCATACACTACAATAAAACAGTTGACTTGAAGACACACAACAACGTTTATACTTTCAAAACAAGAACAACCTGGTGGGATTGAGCATACATTTTATGCTTTGACACATGCTACATGATACAAATCATGTGGAACAGACACACAGACCTACTGTGTACACATAATTTAAAGTTATATGTATGGTGGAATGAAGATATACTCATAATTATAGATGGGAAAATTTTTAATATCTATGCACAAACAACATCATGCAAGACTAAGGAAAAGGAGCTGTGGGATTCTTTTCATGAGTAGCAAAATATTACAGACAGAGGAAAAATATGACTAATGATGTATTATCTTAACTTTAAAAACAACCTATTCTCAATTGCAGAGGATATATTTCTACTTCCCACAAGAGATGAAAGAAATCCTATGGTGTATGGCGTCTTTACCACTACAAGGTACATTTAAGCCTTTGCATGTCAGTCTGTCTGAAAGCCAAAAACCAAGCGTCTTGACTAACCCTGTCTGGGCTGTGCTACAACACTAGTCCCCAGATTGTATTACTATAAATATTATTTTACCTTTTTATAGAGGACAGAGTAGGCAAAGAAGCTATGCTTTTCTCAGTGCCACCTAGTGAGAACCAATTGGTGTAGTGACTGTAGCATTCAGTTTAGATGTGGGAGATCAAGGTTCACATCCAATCCTCAGATAGGAAGCTCACTGTGTGGTCATGGACAAAGCACGTATTCCTAACTTAACGTACCTCACAGGCATGTTTTGAAGCACAAAGTGAATTCTGAACTCCACAGGGGAAAGGCAAGTTACAAATAGAGCATATGGCCAACTTCCAAGCACAGCGTTCTGTTTAGCATTTCAAAACAGTTTACACACTGGATCCCTTCTATTCTTTTTTTTAAAGTGTTCTCAGCTAGGCATTACACAAACCAATATGTTAGAACTTCAGTATAGTTCACCAAAGTTCATAAGAATCTCTTTAAGATGTATGAGATTTTTAAATATCTTGGTAGACAGTTACTTTAAATCACCAGTAAGCAACATGATTTGATGGATGACCTCTTTGAGATGAAATTTGGTGGGAAGCACAGGCCTGTTGCAGTCTTCTTCTCTTAGGGGTGATGGCCATGTAGAAGTGGGAGGTATAATATCACTGATGGATGTGATTCTTGTTTCATCATGTTCCTTATTTTTTTGACCCATCCTATTGTTCAACAAAGTAGAGCAGCTAGAATGGAAGGACTATGAGAATGAGATGGAAGGAGAGTGTTTATCTCTGGGACTTCTTGCAGCCCAGCCACCTGCTTGATCCCTTTTCACCCAAACACCCACAGGTCAATAATAACAATAAGTTTATTAAGAAAAGTTTCAAAATAGGATTCAAAATAAGCAGACTAAGCATTCACTAAAGTACCATCAAAACCAGTATGCAAAAGCAATTTCAAAGTTACATCCATGAACTAGATTACAAGGAGCTTAACGAAAAGCAATGACCAACTTTGAATATGAATTCCAAACGTCACCAATGGCAGAATCAAGAAACTGTAATTGAGGGGTTGTTGCATTTAAACTAGAATTATATCCAAAAGCTTGAAAACATGAATATAATACAAAGGCTTGATACTTGAACTTGACTATAATTCCAAAATCTTGAAACTTGAAGCAAGATTTGTAATCCAAACAGGAGGCATGGAACTTAAATAGGAAAGCGAGATACAGACCCAAGAACAGAACTCCTAACCCAAAGGAGGCAAATTGACACGTGAAAATCTAATGTTAATATCCCCACGAACATTTACTCCATTCCTTAAGAATACTCCCTTTTGCCCATATCATCTCTTTAATAATAACAACAACAACAACACTTTATTCGACCTCTCTCATCAATCTCTCCCCTCCCCCTTCGGTTCCATACCTGTTACAACATCCTGTCTTTTGAAATATATTTTCACAAAATTTGTATTCCTTGAGCATTTCTACATTCAATTTAAAAAACATTTTAATTCAGTTCTGGTTTGGAATGATCAGATCTGCACTGAACTTAATGCTTCTCTCCTTCTAGTTCTGTATTCAAGGGTTCAGCAATTTGTGTGTACAGCATGGTTGACATTCGAGCAGTTTTCAATGGACATTATGCCCATAAGGAGAGCGCTGACCATCGCTGGGTCCAATATGATGGACGAATACCATACCCTAGGCCTGGTACGGTAGGTGTCCTCTCCTTGCCACAGTTTGTCCTTCTGTATAAAATGTTTTCCATAACTGTTTTATTTTGCTGAATGAATAACATGCCGTTTCCTTCTGGGAAACTCTTTTCAGCCTTTCCTTCTGTTGACAGATCTTGCTCCTGCATAACTTTTTTAAAAATGTATAAAAATGTCTTCCGCTTCTTTGAGATAGCAATTGCAAAACTATTTCCTGCTAATCTCTCAAATACTCATTTTCTTCTGGTCTTTAGCTGCATTTCTGTGAGGCAATGACAATTGTTCCTGAGACATCAGCAACTCATTGATGGCCTAATGCTTTCTTTGTGAAACATTAATTTATAACTATAGATACCATATATTTTGAAGTTTCATTTTGATTTTACTATCTCTCTATATTATACAGCTTGAGCCTCCTTTGTTTGGAAATCTGAAAGGCAAAAATCTCCAAAAACCGAAACTTTTTGTTGCTACAATTGTAGATTATATGCAGTATAAAGTGGTGTGATGGGACACCTATTGCTCCCCATACCTGATATGAGTAATTCCCTCTCCTCTGCTAATTACAGCATGTTTGGAATGATGTGCGTGTTACAACATTAAAGGATATCTTCAAATGGACCGATGCATTTACTTAGCCTGTGATTATGGGTAACAGCAATGTATTCCTAACAGATATGGCATCCAATCATATTCTTGAGCGATAGGCATTATTTAGCTTCCATGCTAGATGTTTCAGGATGGATTGCAATTTCATAGCACACAATAAAAGTGGAGGTATTTAGAGACATTTATCTAATTCCTAAAGCATTATACTGTACAAGATGTGTGCATGAGAGAGGGTGCCCTACTTGTCCGGGATTACTTGGCCACAGTGCTTCATGCCACAGTAACTTCAAGACTTGACTATTGTAATGCCCTTTATGTTGGCCTTTCCTTGTTGGTGACCTGGAGATTTCGACTAGTACAGAAAGCGGTGGCCAGACTCCTCACGGGAACCTCTGTGAGGAACAATATAACACCTGTTCTATACCGACTGCACTGGCTTTCGGTCGAGTTCAGCATTACTCACAAGGTGCTGGTTCTAACCTTTAAGGCCTTGCATGATCAAAGGTCATCATACCTACAGGAATGCCTCTCTCCGTGGCGACCCTTGAGATCGCCTCGATCAGACCATCAGAATCTATTACAGGTCCCAAGCCCTAAGGATGCCCACTTGACATCAACCTTTTTCGGTGATTGCCCAATCACTTTGGAATGCCCTCCCTTCTTACATCATAGCCACCCCTAATCTAAAAGACTTTCACACGGCTTGTAAAACGTGGCTGTTTGAGAGGGCGTTTGTCACGACTTGACACTGCAGATTAATCATTAACACTCCCGGTAATTACTGCCACCAACCTAATCTTTTGTCAGGATTTAATTTAATAACTAAGATGTTTAATTAGGCTCCCTTTACACCAAATCACCCACTGTGAGGAAAACTGGAAAAATAGAAAGATGGAGGCATGTGAAAGTTAATAAGAAAGGAATTTATTAACTACCAAACAGGCTAACAAGTAGGCACAGATCGTATTGGTTCTTCAGTGAGGCAACAAGAGCGTACGGTTACAGAAAAGAAGATTTTAAAACTATTAGCGTGATGATTGACTGGATCTGAATAGGTGCTGGTTCGTAATGGTTTCTATATAAAAAGGCTAGTGCTAGGTCTTGACCCCCTTAGTCCAGCCTATTCCCTAGTGGTGGTTAGCTATAGATTAGACTGTCAGTCTCTATTGCAGAGGCTCTGAAGCAAACGATTTTATAGTTCTGTTCTGCTGACTGTATCTTCTATGTAAACAATGCCACTTCGTGCATGTGCTATTAGAGGTTGCACTGATATTAAAATGTTTTACAACGTATTTCTTCTGGCATCCTTTTGTCATCATTCATCATTCATATGGATGGGTTAGGAAAGGGGTCAACAGGTACAAGCTTTCTCCTCCTCTACATTCATTTTTATTTTTCATGAGAATCTTCACAATGTTTCTGATGCTCTCATCTTTTACATATCGTGTTTTGGTAAAATATTTCATTTTATATCTTTTCAATACTCTATCCTTTATGAGCCAGCAGGTGGAATAACGGATTATTCCACCCAAACAGATTGAAAAAGCAGCAAAAAAAGTTACCTCCCACTCTTCTTCCTTCCATCTGACTTTGTAGTTGCCATAGCCTTCATTCATGACACGTTGCTTTTCTGTGACTAATTGTGGCACTGCTTGAGTTCCTTCTATAGAGTTGTGTTTAGATGCTTCCTTGATCTCTGTACTGCAATTGACCAGTTAAGAAAAATATTTCACTGTTTGTTTTTGTTAAACAAACCTCCTTCTCTTCATCCGCCCTTAACATGTTGTTCCGTATGAATCATAACTAATTAAATAGCAGGTTTTTCTGAACCCTGTAAATCATATTGCCTTTCATGTTTTCATCTAGCAAGCAATGCCAAATACAAGGCCTTTTAGCTAACTTTTTTTTGGTTCCCGTATTTCTCAAAATTCTCTTTTTGGGGGGGCCGGGGGGGTGGTGGATTTTCTTTCTGTCAACAGCATAAATGTGTTGGAAGGAAAAATGATACAGCACGTTTAAGACAAACCCAAGTGGAGGGCGCATTGCAAATGTCAAACAAAGTTGCAGCTGATTCCAAAGACCACCTGAACTAACAGTTTGGCTCAGTGTAGGATCAGGCATCAGCTAGGACTGGCCAAGCCTCTTTTACAAAAATATTTCTCTTTGCGGGGAAAAAGAGAAAGATTAGTTTTTGACCAGATTGCTTCCTGACTGTTTTCTGTGTGCATGTAATCAGATCTCTAGTGACTAAAAACCAGCAGAGTTTAGAGCAGGCTCATCTTTCTTACATTCCTCTGAAGATTTCTGTTGGGTACGCCGTATATTTTCTGTAGACAGGAAAACCTCAGTGCTTCTAAGAAGTCAGGCAGCAACTTTCAACATTCAGAATAAGGAAGCAAAGGTAAGCTATCCATCTTCTGCACCGTATCATGCTAAAGGTGGACAGTATATTTTTTCCATGCAAATTTGTTCAGATACTTAGCAAATGAGACAAAACAATGCATCTTAGAAGTTTTCAATCTGACATGCTGGAAAGGGCTGGTTAATTTGTATAAACATGCATTCCAAAGTGTTGGAACCCACGTCTACAGCCTCTGAAGTGGTATAGTCCAGGAAAACATTTACTGTTAAACTCAATGAATATATAGACTGGGTCACAGTTTTGCTATAATCTAATGCCGAAGGCTGCCAGGGAACATGTGGAGCTGTAGGGCCCATGAAAGGAGGAGAGGTACCACCCAAAGAACCCTAAGGTCTGGAATCTCAAATTACCAAACTGCATCACTGCATGGAAAAAGATCCACTTGCAAAATATGTCAATCATTCCTCAGAAAATGTCATTTACGTACAGATGTCCTTTCGCTCTTTTGCTATACTGTCATTTTGGCACACGTTGCCAGAAACATTCAAACCCTATGGGCCCACACATGAGTGCAACTTTTGAATTAAATTGGTCATTACACATGTGCTTAGATGTTTCCCTTCCCTGTGTACTTGTGTAAATCAGAGCATGAGTTAAGATATTTTGATTATATATTCTGCCTTTTGAAAAGCTTGTGTGATCTGCATCCAATTTGGCCAGACTTTAAAAGAATCTGTAAAGGCACAGATATGCAGATAACTTAAGGTCTTGCCCATCTATTTCTAGGGCAACTGGCTTCACAGAGATTATTATATTCCATTTGTTGTGTGTCATGGGAGACCCTGCTTTTGAGATGATCGTTCAGTGAACGTACCTTAACTTGAGCTGCCTAATTACTCCAAGAAAAGGGAGAAAGTTCAGAGAAGTGGCTGTTTTATCACTGGAAACTTTGTCAGAATCATGCCTGGTTTTATGGCCATGTGCAATCAGTGGTGGATTCTCAGCAATTAGTGGTGACAAAACCACATCCCTAAAGTCTTTCAGCAGTAGGGGAAAGTGTGGGTATACTTTGGAATGCCATGGTGGCATAGGAATCTCCTAAAGCACTAGGTATGAACTCTGAGATGTCTATCATGGGAATGATTCATTATGAGCACCATCTATTCAACTCTTTTACATTCACTGTTTAGATCCAAAATGAGCAGTCAGGTACGTTGTGTATAGAGCTATGCATGTGTGCACCTATTACTTACCCATATATATATATATTTAAAAAAACAAGTTTTATTGGGTATTTCAGATATAAAACACAGAAGTTAAAACTTATACATATAACAGTTTGGGTATGTGTCCCCAGAGCTAGTTGCTCTGGTAAACAGAAAAAGAAAACAGAAAGTCCTTCATAGATAGGCAAGATAAAAAATAGTAAGTGTTAAGGGTGTGAAAGAAGCTCAGGGCTATTGCTCCCTAAGCTTTTACAGAGTGTTTGACAGTTGACAATTGAAGGCTTGACAGGGCTTCCTTTCATTCCGACATCTGTGGCTGGTTGCCTTTCCTTATATATATTTATGGGCTTTTTAGGTAAAGGTAAAGGTTTTCCCTGACATGACAACACAACAATTTCAAAATCTTTTGCTTGTGTTGTTTCAAACTGTTTCAAAGTCTTTTTATTTATTTATTTTATTTATTGTTGGGCTTCTATGCCGCCACTCCCAGGAGGCTCGGGGCAGCTCACAAGCGCCGGATAAAACAACAGGGTAAAACAATTTAAAACACGGCAAGAAAAAACACAATATAAAACCAACAAATTAAAAGCCTGATGTGAAAGACACGACACAACAGGTATTAGAAATTACAAGTACGATGGGCGTGCCTAAGCATGTTAAGGTGGTGGTTAATGCCTCCCTTCGGAAGGCAGCATTCCAGCTAGCTTAAAACAAGCTGTGATAAAACCGCTGTTGAAAAAACCATCACTGAGCCCCACTCAATTCGTTAACTATCGGCCAGTATCCAATCTCCCCTATTTGAGCAAAGTCTAATTGTGTCCAGCTTTGGGGGTGGTGCTCATCTCCATTTTTAAGCCATAGAGCCTACATTGTCAGTAGACACCTCCAAGGTCATGTGGCCAGCATGATTGCATGGAGTGCCGTTACCTTCCTGCAGAAGCGTACCTATTGATCTACCCACATTTGCATGTTTTCAAACTGCTAGGTTGGCAGAAGCTGGGGCTAACAGGGGGAGCTTACGCTGCTCCCCGGATTCAAGCAGTCAACATTTTGGTCAGCAAGTTCAGTAGCTCAGTGAGTTTAACCCGCTGTGCCACTGGGGGGGGGGGGAGGCTTTTAATATTGTATACTATATATAATCTTGACTTTTAAAAAAAGTGCAAGGTGGAAAAATCTTCTGTCTGTTTGTATGTTTTCATCTCAATTATTAGCATTGATGAAGGAGTGACCTTCTGTGGCCAATTTGTTCCCATCCTTCTGTGGATATTGTGCATATCTCTTCTGCATCATAACTCTGTTTTACAAACATGCACACATATAATATTGATAAACAATTTGTGCTTTACACAAATACAGAACTCTGTGTGCTTATAAAATATTTAGAGAACAACTACATGTTAAATATCCTTCATCTAAAAAGCTTGTGACAAATAGTGTTTTGGATGTTGGATTTATAAAAATTGGATTTTGGAATATCTGTATTTGCATCTATGTGCATAATGAGATACCCTTCTAGGCCCAAAAGCAGGACCCTTCCAGATAGCTGGTTTAAAATGCAGGCTACTGTTTTAATGTATTTTAATTTATCTTAACTGTTGAATGGGCTTTTACCTGAGGCATCCAAGCCTCACAGGTAAAAATGTATTAATTCAGAACCACACTTTGAGTAGATAGGAGAGGTGGGTAAAAACAACAACAATAATAATTATAATAATTGCCAGCAAGCAAAGCAATTTTTATTAAACAAGCATTTGACACAGGCGAGAGCTTTCTCAGTAGCTGCTCCCAATCTATGGAGTTCTTTTCCACAAAAGTTAAGATGGTTTTCAAAGGTTTTCAAAGGCAACCCTGTATAAAGCACATTACAATAATCGAAACACAATCTCATCAAAACACGTTACATACATCTTGCAGAAAAGAAGCCAAAAATATCCTTAGACCTTTGCAATAAAAGAAAGTATACAATTCGACATCTAAAATCCTTCAGGTTACACTTAGGGCACATTTCCCTATTTATTCTTTCATGTGTTCCCTCTTATTGTTTGTTTCATAAAGAGTGATTTAGAAAAGGAGGCAGCAAAAGTGGAAAGACAAGTCACCTCACAATCCCCTAATACTGCATGAAAATTTCTGAATCCCACAGTTTTGAAGCTTCAGGGGGGCATTATTTGGAGGAAAGGGATGCCCTGTCCCCCTGCAAATAAGGGAGGAAGGACACTAGTATTTGGTAACTGAACATTGGATTGGGTGTCACTTTGTTTTATCCAGCAGAGGCCATTATTTCCTCTGATACAACATGAATCATTTTCACAGTACATGGAATGCCTTCTCTATAATGTCATTCCTCTGTGTGTATCTGTGGTCAGGATTTGGCATTAGGCCATGAACATCAAGGGGCATTTGGGACTAGGAGGAGATTTCTAGTCTCACAACAGCTTCTGACATTTATTAGGACATGAACTCACAATCCTCTGAGAGCAAGAAAAGGCATCTTGTTGGCTTTTGGTGTTGCCACATAGACTCACACTATATTATAGTTGTGACTTGGAAAGGATGCTTGAAAGTGCAGAAGTCACTCTGGGTGGAGAAAAAATAGTTTTAACAGCTGGTACTTACTGACTAAAACCACAGTAGGTCCTTGGGTAGAAAATAAAGAAACTCTATATTCCGTTTCCCTACTTTGAATTAACTGTGAGACTGTTAATAGATGGCTGTTGAAACAGTTGAATTTGCCAGCTATAACAGTCTAATTTATCCCAACAGTTATGCTTCCCTGGTCCAAAACTAGCTATGCCTGCCATCAGTCTTGAGCCCACTAATATGCCCCTATACTCTGATATTGCTGTGAGCAGAGATATTGTATTTTCCCAGGTGGAAAATAAATTCCCAGTTTCACAGCAGCAGAGATCATCAGTAACAATGGTACTAGCAGGGCTCTTTCTTTCTTTCTTTCTTTCTTTCTTTCTTTCTTTCTTTCTTTCATTCCTAAGTGCTGTTCTATTCTCAACATCTGTAACTGCAAGGAGGAGCCACTCTGTTGGTAACATGGTCATCTATTTGCATCCTTCACCTACCATCGCAAGGTGAAGGTGACACCTCATAATAGGAAATGGTCATAAATATTTATTAGGCCTGTTTTATCACAGAAAAACTGCTTTGAAACTCGCTTTAGGTATAGGGGACACTGGCGCCTCGTATCTGATAGACTTCCGAAGTTTTCAGCAGTTTTTCCTAAATTGATTCGGATGTACATCCGAAATTCGGAATGGAATTTGTCCATTTACCCTTCAATTGGGGCATCTTTCATCCATACCCATGCTCCTCCTATGAGACTGCACACCCTCTTTGGACACAACTTTCCTTCCTGCCTTGGAGGGAAGGAAAGTCATGTCCAAAGTGGGTGAAACATCCGGTTTGGAGGCAGCTTTCTTTCACTCCCAGGCGGGAGGGGAAGGGAAGCCGCATCCTTCCGACTAACCTAAGAGGAATGGTGGAAGAGCTTCGAAATTGGAACTTCACTTCCAGGTTATTTGAATCTCTTCGAATTCACTTCAAAACTTATTTACATCCGAATTCTGAGGACATCCGATGAACCTTGAACTGGTTTTGGTACTGTTACATTATCAAATTTGTTGTAGTGAGACATAAAACTGAGGAGACCAATTCAGAAAGAATTTACATTACAAAACCTTTACATTTTGAGCAAAATTCCAAGAAAACATGGTAGAAGGCACCAAAAGAGTTGAGAGGAATAGGTCAAGTTAGTCTAACATGCCAGTAACCGTCAACTGAAGTCTTCCATGTAAACATTCAATTGTATAGATGGGCAACCTTGCTGTTGTCAGTGCTGGTGGAGTTGGATATATGAACTGAGGCATGGGAATAAAAATGGGTCTCTTTCATAAACATGTCCATGATGGAGAATAAGATTGGAAGGGTGAAAAGAAATCTATAATCTTGAAGATTCTGCTTACGCATTTCAGAACCAATTCAGCTGGTATCAGTGTTCTTCCTATTCACAGTCTCTGTTTGAAGGCACTACTGAATATCATCCATTCAATAGTCTTCTTTATCAATAAAAGAATGCTAGCCATGGAAAAGAGGTGGAGATGACAAGCACCAGTAACACCTCAAATACCAGTAGTGTTGTGGTGAGGAGAGGAGAGGGGATGCCACTCTTAGGTTCTTCCAGGATGGACTTTAGCTCTCATGTGGTATCTTTTTGATTTGACTTAAAGGACAGTACTTAAATTGATTCATGCATAAGTTAGTTACACTTGTGCACATAAATCAGTTGGCTTTTGGCAATATGTAAAAAGAGCCTCACCCTAAGGACAGCCACTTCTGTCATGGAACCCTGTTAACTAACCATGGAGATTTCAACCATGAGATAGTTTTGGTGGAATTATTCGCTTAGGGGCCCAAGCCTCCACTTTGTTTGGAGGGGATACTTGAACCCATCAGCTTAAGTACAATGATGCTACCTGTACTTTTGACTTCATGTAAGTTTATAGTATCAAACAAAGTGTTGGTTAGACCAGGAATTGCAACCAGTTCCATGCATAAAGTGATAATGATTAATGATGTACATGTAGCCGGAAGTCCTCTCCTCCTCTGTGGCCTCGAGGTAAGGACACTCTTAGCCCCAGTTAGATGGCCTATATTGAAGGCACAAACCTTCCTCTGGATGCCAACTAACTGGTTTGAAGGTGTTTGGGGCTCCTAGCATCACTCAACATTCTGATATACTGAGTTTGCTGTATGAATCCCAAAGAACTCAGTCTGTCTTGTGGTAGAAGGGCTGGCCTGGCAAACCTTCGTTCACATCCTCTTTGGAGAAATGCTGGAAAGCTCTAATATACAAAATGACTTGATTCCCAAAATCAATGGGAAAGGGGGCGGAGCAAACTTAATTGGGCTCTGTTAACAATGATTGACAGGTACAAAGAACCAATCAATGCAACCAAACCTTTGCAAAACTTAGCAGGCTTGCAGAAACACATTACAACAGTGGCACTTGCTGCACCGTCACACATTGAGCCATGGCAATTAAAGAGGAGTCAAGCGGCATTACACCTATTGTGCAGATGCACACCTACATATTGGATGTCCAAAGGTAGAATGCCTTCCCCATGCCTTTCTAGTTGTAAGAAAATTGCCCAAACCAAGTTAGGTACTCTGTTAATTCTTGCAGTAAAAGTGATGATTCTCAAAAGATGGAATTGTAATCTGTATTGAATTTTTAAACTACAAGCCTATGCAGGCTGATATTTGCTACAGCTGTAGAAATTTATCTCATTTCTTAATCCCTATCAGAAAGAGTTTCCTGACCTATCGAGTGTTGAATTTCTGCCTGTACTTTTGAGAAGTGGCAACTTGCCATAGAATTACCTAAGCTCTTTTAGGCAACTCATACTGTCATCTGGGTATTGAAAATGGACACAAACAATGGAGACGATTCGGCCCAGTTCCTGGCTTAGGATCTCACATGCATAATGTTCTCTGAAGAGAGCCAAAACTTAAGTGCTGAAAATTGTCCAAAACCCTGAGTCCCTAACTAAATTTAAGTTCACAATAACTGCCAAATGGCATATTTGGTATTGAAAGAATGTACTCAGAGATTATTACCTCTGGTTTCTGTTTAAAAGATGTCACACAGGGAATCTGCAGGCCTAAAAGAAGCATCTTAAACACATTATAAATTGTCCATTTGTTAGATATCAGAGGCTCTTCTTTCACAGATTATGTTATAGCTCCACCTGGCAGGAAATATGGGAATTAACTAGTTAGTATGAGAAGATTAAAACTAGAATTCAGGAAATGTTCATATCCATTGGGACCACAGATAAGTGGATTCAGCATTGTGGTATATGCCTAGCTATAATGCTTCCTTCAAGGAATGGTAATCATTAACTGGATTGAATAAGATTTCACATTGTGGTATGTATATTATATATTCTTCATGGGATGTCAAAGAACTGCATATTTTTTTCCAATACACACATTATTAATTTCATCTCATAAATTAGGTCTTCCCTTCCTGGTGTTATGTGTCATTATGTCTTCCATAGTATTAAGTGTGTATTTTTGATGTGTGGGAGTATGTGTATATGTGTGTGTGTATATATGTTTAGGATTCACTCCATATCCTTGCTGCTTTTCAGCCTTTGTCATGGATCTAAGAAATGGGAAAATTAAAGAATTGTACCACAGATATCCCACATATGCAGATCTCAAGGGTTTAAAATATTTATTTTGCTTTATTTTTCTGTCTTTCTTGTCTTTTATTTGTCTTACCTGATAATGCTAGAACACATTGCATTCCTTCACAGCATAGTGGAAAATAATATTCTAACAGGCCAGGCACTGGGTAGCTGTCTAGATTATAATAATAATAATAATAATAATAATAATAATCTTTATTTATACCACACACCCATCTCCCCAGCAGGACTCAATACATACCAGAGGTGTGCCAAACTTGTCACAGCAAGAGGGGAAAGCAGTTGAGTCTGTAAACAGAAGCACATTATTCAGAAATATTTTGTCTATTCAGATCAGCAATTGTTGCAACTAGCATTCTATGAATGAGCCCCTTTTCTTCCCAAACACATGCAAGAAGAGAAAAAGATAGGCACTAGGATGCTCCTGTTGCCAAAGGTCTGAAGCTTATAGACTGACTTAAGAACATGTTCCCAAAATCAATGGCTACTTTTATGTAAGAGTATTTGATTTTTATGCCCAGAGATTTTGACTGGCAGATTATGGGACCTAATATGCTCCACATTAACTCATTTGAACCTGAACTGTTACTTAGAAAATGTTGCAGAATTCTTATTTGTAAGGAGCACCTGAATACATTTATCTCCTCAAATCTAGATGTCTGTTTCCATGAATCTCAATGGGCAAAGTCATTCTGACTTAGATCAGGCGAGGTCCATGTAATAATGAGGCTCAGGCGATTGACATGGGTGACATTGTCACAAACATACTGGAAAGGTTTTTTTTTCAATTAATCATATGGAACCCAGTCCATTTGCCTGCCAACCCCCGAAATAACGAGACCGCACACTTGTATTAACAATTACTTGTTTAACTTTGATTAGATCTCAATCTATGGATCTTGAACTTGGTGGCAAAGCCGAGGTAGCGTCCCAGTCCGGCCTACCCCTCGGCAAGTTGGGGCAAAACACCCGGGTCCCCTGGACACCCAATCTAGGCAACCTCTGAAAGAAATGTGTCGGAGAAGTCTCTCTCACTGTATCTGAGACTATATTCTCTCTATTCCTATGCCATTAAATTTCCCCTTACCTTATCAAATTGAACCTTGGGTGAGTGTTTTAGTTAATGGCATTCACCACCTATTTAACGCCACACCATCCCAATTTGCCTTGTAACATTATAGGGTAGGCAAAAAAACCTCCTAGAACATAAGAGGGAAAAAATTCCTACCCGCCCCCCTAATGGCAACCCTAATATACTGTTTAATGGGCAGGAGTGGTGGCTCGATGCTCAGCTCTAGAATGAGGTTGGGGGACGGGCCAGAGCTGAGAGCCTGGCTCCACCCCCTTCCAACTAGTTCCAGCCAGAACTAGATTTTTCTCTCTTTGTCGGAGGAGGCAAACCTCTCTCCCACCCCAGCTGTGCAGGGGTGGGAAAGCTTCTTGTGTCAAATAAATGAAGGTTTGTTTGTTAATATGATTCATATATATGTATAAGATTGGAAACATAGCCTTATGAAAAGGTTTTTTAAAATCAATTATATCCATGGCTATATTTTGTCGTACAGATGGTCACAATGTGTTATCCTTTGACATATAACTACATGTGTAATTCAGAAATACTGCAAGAACAATGCCTATGATCAGGAGGCTTATGTCATATAGACCCTGTATGAATTTTAAAAAGGAAACAGTATTCATAATAGTCAAACACACTGCATTGCTTCACTGCACATGTACTGCATTGCAGCTTCTCTCCTGAACTCTTTCTCCTCTTCAGATTTCTGTTTGAGATAATCAAGCGAAAGTTTATAGATTATTTTACACATATCCCCTTGATCCATTTTGTTGGTTTAACATTATTTCCACCTATGTATGTTTATTAGGTGCAAGAGTAAAAAAGCCACATTGAAAGGACTGATGCCAACTGTATAGTGGTTGTTGCCTTTTAATGTTATGTGGCATTCCACAGGGGGCCAGTTTATCCCTAATGCTTTTTAATATTTACATGAAACTGCTGAGAGAGACCATCTGGAGACATGGGGCTGGGTATGCTGATGACACCCAAATATATTTGTCTTAAAACAGCCTTAGCTATTAATAGTATGTATTCTCCTATGAATGAATGCCTGAGAGAGGTAAGGGACTTGATAAAGAAAAAACAATTAAAACTGAATCTAGATAAGACAAAGGTACTTAAGAGTCCTAACTTGGAGATGAAGGTGTGTGAACCCAGTTCTGGGCAGTTCTGAAAAACTGGGTTTGCATCTTGGTAGCTCTTGGATCAATCTTTTCAAATGTCAGCCCTTATAGATGTGACAGACAAGAGTACTTATTATCAGCTTTGGCTCATACTCCAGCTGTGTTCCTTCATAGAATTTGAGAACCTAAAGATGGTAAGACATTAGCTGGAAAACTCAAGGCTACCACTGTACCGAGTTCAATCACTCCAATTAATTCAAAACATGGGCCCAGCTTACCTAAAGGATTGTTTTCTCCCATACAATCAATAACATATACCTAAATCCTCTGGGGGACATTTACTCCAACCAGACAGAACCTGAATGGTAACCATCACCCAGATGGCCTTTTCATTAGCCACTCCGAGGCTGTGGAATGACCTTCTAGAAGAGATTTGATAGCTAAATCAGCTGTCAGAATTCAAGCTACAGCTGCACATTTGTCTCTTCTGCAGGCCTACCCAATCAGTTTTAAACCATGAATTTTAAATTTTATGACTATTATATTTTAATTTTGTTCCATGTATTTGAAAGTGTGTATTGTATTGAAATGTGTTTATTATTGTTGTGAATCAGCCTGTGATGGTGTTTCAGTATCATGCTGTTTCTGATGTGGGAAATGATGCCTCTTTGGTGCAAACTGGAGATGTTTTGATAATGATTTTCCTACAGGCTTTGACAGCGAGGCTTTGCTGCAAATGGTTCTTTCTCATGAGAATGTCCCTGCTGAGCAGAGGGATGATGGTTTACTCCCTCAAGATTTGGGTTTGGACAACCTGACACCTGGGAATGTTAATGAGCAGTTAGATAAGGGAAATGCTAATGAACAGTCAGAAAAGGAGCTGGAGGTCAATAGGTACCTGGATTTTAGCCAGGGGCAGCAGTTAGCCCAAGGTCTACACCACTGTGAAAGAATCAGTCAATTAAAAGCAAAAACCGGTTCATGGTTGTGATATAAGGTTTGATTTCAGGGGCATTCCTTAGATCAGGCTACGTTTAGATTCAAGCTTAATGTGCCTTGGTATCTTGCTCCTGTGGATTCCTAGTCTCTTCAAGGGTTTTTGTTTCTGTGTATTTCTAGTCTTGTGGATATTGTCTGTCATTGCTTGGAATGTCTTGTAACCTGTGGATTCTTGCTTTGGTTTTATCTTGCCTTCGAATGCTTAATACTTTTTATGGACATTACTTCATGATTTTGTATTTCCATTGACTTTATATTATTGGAACTGTCTCACTTTTCTATACCAACTATTTTTACTGGATCTTTTGTTTGCTTCATCGTGTGATGTGTTTAAGTCAGAGGGCTTTCCAAGCTCTGAAGCACAACAATTATATGCATTTTATGGTGATTTGTTTTTACAATGTTGTGGAAGGATAGGTCTCTCAGGCATTACGTCACGAACAAAGATATTTAGGAAGGACTCATCCTACGCTTTCTACAAGCGCGTTGATGCTTTTTTGGAGGTTAGATGTGTCCTTCGAGCCTGTGCAATGGACCTTTCTGGTGGAGCACAGTGTGCACACAACTGGCCTCACCCTTTAAACCAAAGGTTTGTCTGCCAGGGCCTAGCAAGCTTAGGATGGTGGCAGTGAGGTCCTCAGGTCATAGGTTTGGTTCGAGTTTCCTTCTCTAGATGGTTGACCTTACAGGGTTAGATGAACACCATCTGCCCAGGTTTGAAATTAGAGTTTTCCTTCTCTTAGGATGGTTACCAAAAAGTTAGAGAGCCCATCCTACCCTTTGACACTCTTTGTCAGACCCTTCGGTTGTGACCTGTCTGGCATGGGAGGCCCTACCGGTGGCTATGCCACCGCCAGCATAGCTCACAACTTCATTAGGGTACGCAAGCCTCTCCCCCACAACAAGGGGGTGCCAATAGGTAGGTAACAAATAAAAATCATAATAATCATCATATCCCCAAGCAACTGTATTTTAGATTATAATTAAATATTATTCATTATGATGCTATATTTTTATGATGGCCTGTGGTCAATAGTAGTAAAAAATAAATGAACCCAACTCAACAATCTATGCTGAACAAACTGATTCCCTATCATATTTTATGGTATGTAAGGCCACAGTCTTTGATATATAATCTTCTACTGTAGATAACGTTATATCACTTGAGAGCCAGAGTAAAAGGAATTATTGCAGTGTGATTTAATGCAGCAACTCTGCATTTGTTCTAAAAAAAATTTTCAGAGAAGTAATAGTTTGTTGCAGTAAACTCAACTTTAAAGACTATAAACTCTATAATACAAAAGCTTATTGTGGACCATGGTCCAGTTTATGAAAACATTACTGTTTTGCCTGTAGCAGTCACAAGAGGGCAGTGTGTCTTTGCAATTGGAGTTAGGGAATAGTTAAAATGTGCATTGAGGATATTTTGCTTTGTTAAATCCAGATCAATTGTTTTATGATCCTACCTGCAGTTTTTCTACCTGTAATGCCTTGAAATGCTGGGCATGACTTCGGTAATACATTATACTTGGATTGTTGCTAAGAGGAAAAGTTTAATTAATCAATTTCCATTATTTTAACTCACCCTAATATTTTTGAAATGACCAAAAAACCAAAACAAAAAACCAAGCCGTTAACTTATCAATAGTTAGGAGTTTTTAAATTTTAAATTGGAATTTTACATTTTAAGCAAAGATTAACAAAAAGTAATAGACAATGAACAGATAATACAGCAAGGAGCAGTAATGGGTTGTGTTCTCAGTCCTGTAATAAGAAATGGGAGTGGATTATCTCCCATCATTGTAATGAGTAATGAAAAAAAGAGATATGTATATGTTTGATATAGGCTAGACAAGTGTTATGTATCAATTGAATGGTGATAATTTTAAACCATTTCTTATTTAGTTGCTTTATGTAGACAACCAAGACAAAAACTAGATACAAACTTATGTATGCTGCAGGAAAAGAAGGGAAATTTATCTGGTTCTTCTCTTCTGTATCTGTTGTTTAGTGTCCCAGCAAAACATATGACCCCTTGATCAAGTCCACCAGAGATTTTCCTGATGATGTCATTAGCTTCATAAAACGCCATCCAGTGATGCACAAATCAGTCTATCCAGTGACTGGAGCCCCCGTGTTTACTCAAATCAATGTAGACTACAGACTGACACAAATTGTGGTGGATCGTGTTATGGCTGAAGATGGACAGTATGATGTCATGTTCCTTGGGACAGGTAAGATTGGAAAGTAGAGTAATGGGAAGTAGGGTAATGTATGACATGTATCCTTGTCATGAATGGCTTTTCAATAACTTTGAAGCATAGATTCTTTTTATTGCAATTTCCAGTGTGAGAGGGTATATCACATTTGTATTTGGTCCTCATTTTTGTGTAAATTTCTCTTTTGTCACAAGTTTATGGTTATTATTTTCATATTATTCTGTTTATTTTAAAATATTTGTATTTGACTTTGGGCATTGAATGTTTGCCTTCTTTGTGTATAAACCGACTTGAGTCCCCTTGGGGAGAGAGGGCGGTCTATAAAATTATTATTATTGTTGTTATCAGATTACAGAAAAACATTTAGACATAGAATGACATTGGACATACAGACATATAGATTCTATTCAACTACATTAGATTCACAATTACATTGGTTAACAAACAAACAAAGGGTAATTAATTACATTTTCACTCACCATTCACACACATGTACATACATTCATCCTCACACACCCAAATATTATTATATCCTTTTCTCCCTCCTTGGAGAAGCACCTGTTAGGCCAGACCCTGTTTTCCTTCAGACTGCCAACGCACAGTTCCAAAACTTCAATAACGCCATAACTTCAAAATGCCAAAACTTATTCCCTAAGAGCAATGCCAAGGACCAGATCTCTGTTTTCCATACAGGAGAACCTGACTCCCTGCACAAAATCTAAGACTCCAAAGGTGCACTTCTTCCTCTTTCCTTGAGAAAGAAGCCCCAAAGTATACAGAATCATGGTTTCCCATGGCATATCTGACACTCTCCAAATACACCATCTCTGTCCTTCCCATGGACCAGAGAGGCGGGTCAACCAGACTCCTCAGGTTGGTCCCACTTGAGCATTATTAGACTGAGTCTTTTATAGGAATATTCTGTTGATGTAGTCCCAAAGTTGTAAAAGAATGATAGATGTCTTCCATCCTGGATCCATCTCAGTTTCCTGGCCAGATGTTGACTCTTCTTGATTGGTGTTGACAAAACACAAGGCTTGAGTTGACTTCCTTCTTAACATAAGGAATGTTGCAAACATTTTTGTTATCACTGTCACCGTTCTTATCACAGCTTACTTTTAATTACAGTCCAGCAAGCAGGTAGTTAGTCATTGCAGACCTTAATATTACACTGGTGCTTCCAAAATTATTAACTCCAGCCACACATCCTTCCATTCTTCCATTCGCTCCCACACATCATATTAAATTCATATTTAACGCTGATGACACCCAGCTTCTGCTGAGAATGGACGGCAGGCCGGACACCGTACCCGATTGTTTCCATCAGTGCCTAGAGGCCGTGACTGGTTGGCTGCGGGCTAGCCGGCTGAAGGTGAACCCGTCGAAGACGGAGATCTTGTGGCCTGGTCGACCTGGGCGGGATGAGTGCCGGTTGCCTACCCTGGACGGCGAACGGCTTAGCCCGTCGCCTGTTGTTAAGAGCCTAGGTGTTCATTTGGACCCCCTGCTGACCATGGAGACCCAGGTCTCCGCGGCCAGCAGGGCGTAATTTTTCCACCTACGACAGGCTTGGCGACTGGCACCCTACCTTTCCCGGGACGACCTGGCCCCGGTGATCCACGCGACGGTCATCTCGAGATTAGACTACTGTAACGCCTCTACATTGGCCTTCCCTTGGCGACAGTTCGGAAACTCAAGCTAGTGCAGAATGCCGCTGCTCGCTGCTGACGGGAACGTCGGTAAGGGAGCACATCACGCCCATCCTTCGGCAGCTGCACTGGCTGCCTATTGAGTACCGAATTGCCTTCAAGGTGTTGGTGTTAACCTTTAAGGCTCTACACGGCCTAGGGCCTGCGTACCTGAGGGACCGCCTTGCCCCATACATTCCCCGAGATCACTACGTTCTGAGGAGTCGAATTTGCTCCTGATGCCATCGGTCCGCGCCTGTCACCTGTCTGCTACCAGGCAAAGGGCTTTCTCTGTGGCGGCTCGGTACTCTGGAACTCTCTCCCCGGACGACGTCCGAGCTGCCACGGAGCTCATCCGTTCCGCAGGGCTTGTAAGACCGCCCTGTTCAGACTGGCCTTCGGCAGGCGAGTAAGCCGAATGTACTCATCTTCCTAATCAGCACCCTGGTTCAGGGAATGCCATGGCATGCACATAATTTTAATCTCGGGATCTATTGTATTTTGTTTTATTGTATGTTTTATGCTGCATTTTATTGTATGGCGACATGGATGTACATGCCTGCCGAATTTTATGATGTTATCCGCCCCGAGCCTGCTGGGAGGGGCGGAATACAAGATATAAAGAAAAAAAAGAAAAGAAAAAAAAATATTTATCAAATTTCTTGTGACATTCTATCTAGATGTTTTCTTCAAAACAAACTTTACATACACAGAACCTTAGAAACATAAAGTTGGAAGAGATCACAAGGGCCATAACCCACCCCGTGTCAGTCTGCTCTTACCATTGGGAAGTTTTGCCAAAGGAGACCCTTTGAGTCTCCTTGGTGGAAAGAAAAACTGAGATATAAAAAACAACATAATAATAAGTGAAATAAGGAACATGGCTCATATATTTTTTAACGTTTTTGCAAAGGGGCTTTGCATGCAGTTATAGAATGGCATTCACTTCCCAAAAGGAAGCCTGTTTATTTCTTGAGCATTACATTGTTTTAACAACTGTATGCATTCAAAACTATTCAATTTGGTTTTGTTTTCTTTAGCCATAGTTAAAGATTGGTTGTCAGTTGGCATGTAAAATCGTGGTTTCAGGGCTTTTGCCAACCATAGTTTGGGTAACACATGGTTGAATATCAAAAGTCTGCATTACATGAAGTGTGGCTGCCAATTTCCCCTCCTGTCTGGCTTCTTGTCTCACAACTATTGTAGCTGATATTTCATAAATGTGTATCCTCTAAGGCAGATCTTAATCAGCACACTGAAACAGGGTTTAATTGTATAATTTTGATCAGAAATAAAAGAAAAATGCATGCCATCTACGCACTATGATTTAAACTACTTTAATTCATAAGTAGCAATAATGCCATTGTTCTTCATTAAAACAGATATTTGCAGTCTGTAGGTGGCAGTCCATAATTTGACAGAGGCCAGGAAAAACTGAAGAATCTAAATAGTTAGAACTAAGATTCCTAAGAGTGAAAATTAGGAAAGTTCATTTTATGGACTGAAACTCTCAGAATCCCCTCCCGGAAAGCATAACTATGGCCATTCTTGCTGTAGGATTCTAAATTCAAAATTTCGTTATAAATGGCAGTTCCTAATTGGTTCTGTCTTAAAAATCGCCAATAATGAAATAATAATGAAGTTTTGAAAGTTTTGTTAGCGTTCTGAAATGTTCACCACCAGGACTTTAGCAACACTGTAGAATCAAAGCACCAGCGCCGCCTAGTTTTCACCACTAGAACTTTAGTTCTGTAAGTACTTTAGAACCATTTAGAACCATGATTGCCCAGGCCTAATAAATATACTTTGTCAATGCTGTGTCCACAGTTTCTGGAGTTAATGCAATTTAATGGGATTTGTTTGAATACAGTTACTCTATACACAGGTTTTCTATCATAAAATTCTCATGGTACTCAGAATAAATATCCCTTTTGGCTCTCACTCTGAATGCATACAAATCATACTGGAATTACATGTATAGCTTTTTATGTAATGGGGTAAATTAGGCAACATGATTTTATATCAAATTCTCTTGTTAAGAATTAGGTATTTTCATGTGCCCGCTGTGCAGCCAACTAGGTAAAGCAAAGTAGGAGGCTTTGGCCATCTAAATGTTTTGCATTTATGCTCCCAGAAGCCTCAGTCAATGCCATCAGTGGGAAGGGATTGTGGGTGTTGATATCCACAAGATTTCAAGACCCAAATCTCACTCAACCTTGATAAAAAGAAAGGGAAAAACTGATGCAATATGACACGGGCCAGTCTAAAAACCGTTCAGTAAGAAGACAAATCTCAGTGCAAGGCTGCTGTTTTTGGAGGCATTTCCACATGGAAGATTTATCTAAAGGAGAAGAAAAATATAATTACAAATTAAGAAACAGACTGTTTCCAACGTGTCAGTACATAATCACTTGGCTCCCATCTACAATATTCCTTTCTTTCAGATGTTGGAACAGTACTAAAAGTTTTGAGCATAACAAAAGAGAAGTGGGACATGGAGGAGGTGGTACTGGAGGAATTACAGATATTCAAGGTAATATTAAATACCACCTGATTACAGTGAATGGAAATCAGCACTTGAAAAATGTGGGGTGTTACAATTGTTTCAAGTAAAATATGGACCGGTTTTATTATTTTTAAAGGCATATGAGAAAGGATTTTTTTTTTTACAAAAGAGAGAGATTCAAAGGTTTGCTAATGTTTATGTCAAAATTCTATAGAGTTAACATCGAGAAAAACAAAACTAAATGTTCACAGCAGAAATGACACCTAAGTTAATATGATGTCAAAGCTGAGGTATGTTTTCAAGATCCTGCTTGGGCAAAACATCTCTAGTAATTTCGAGTGAAGCCAGAATAATTTTGATCACACTTGCCAAATTACTCATGGTGGAAGGTACACAAATCCCAAGTAGCAGTATTTGCTCTGGGCTATCGATCAAGATAGAATCGGTGCCAGTAATTATGATGTAATGAGATGTTCTTGATATAGTTATCATGCATTTTCATCACACTCCTTAGAAAGTCAATTTCAGGTCAAACTTTTGGGCTCCCCACAGCATTTGGATGACTTTGAAAGCTGGTGAAATGCCATTTTCCTAAGCCTCTCTGGATTTTCCCCCTTTAAGTAAATCTCCCCATGTGCTTTTGATACTTTGCCCAAAGGGATGGACTACCTCTTACTTTCAAGCTCCCAATGTCATTTTATTGCCATGGACAGGACACTAATGACACTTCTTTCAACTTTGAAAATGCCAAAAATGCTTGACTACTGCCAAGTAATCTGGAATTTTGAAGCATGTACCAATTTGCTGCATATTTACAACATCACATCAAAGGGAAACGTGCCATATCAGATACCAAACAGGGCTATTAGCTCAGCAGATGTTCCTCCACATTATAAATTATGCCTCTTATTTAGAAAGGAAAAATAGAAAAAGAAAAGTAGGTGTTGTCCGTATTTTTATGCAAAGCCACAACAAGATTACATCATTTGATGTAGAATTTCCCAGAGCACTATGCATGTGGCACAAGGTTCTGGGTGTTGTGTTTCTTTCAGCTCATGGAGGGTCTATGGGAAGAGTGTTGTTTAGCTCAAAAATAGAGTTGGTCTATATACTCATGTATAAGTCAACTTGATATATAGGTCAATGGCATGTTTTTTACCCATGGATATATCAAAGATAAAACTTTGGGATATGTAACAGACTTATTTCTGTCCTTCTAAAATGCATACAGAGAACATATTTAAGAAGATCTAAAGATAAAAAGAAGATATGTTTATTTGAGGAGTTACATGGGTTGGGGTGGGGATTTGCATTGTTGATATCAAAATGTCTGAACTGATAAAAATGCAGATAGAAAAAATGGGGAAAAATAATGAGAATGTAATATGAAAAAGTGGGAAATAGAAGAGCAAGGAAAGCAAACTTTCTCTGTTAATGTGAAGACAGTGACAAAAGGTTGAGGTGATCAGCTCTTACCACAATACTCCTCTGTTACCCAAGCTGGAGAAAGAAAGGCAGTCCTCCCTTCCTCCTCCTCACTTTTTCTGGCTATATATATATATATATATATCTAGAAATAGTTTTCAATATATATGTATATATATACATATATATATATATATATTTATTCATAGACATACACATATATATATATATATATATAGAGGGATTGGAAAACTATTTAAAAATTGCGATTGGAAAACTATTAAAATGTTTTTTTAAAAGGTGGAAAAGATCTCTGAAATGTTGAGAAGAATGTTGGAGTGATGAGAATCTTTGCATTTTGAGATTTACTCTGTCCACAATTTTCATGTAGCCATTTTGAGGGAAAGGTTTCACTTTCTTCGCAAGAAACAACATTTTATAAACAGAATAATGAAATATTATTTGCTGTGCAGAAAATACTGCAGTTGTGACTCATTGTATACAAAATTTCTTTGTGGATAATTTGTACAGAAAATAGAATTTTCTTTGAAGAAAAAATTCTATGCAGCAATATTTGTGCTCAAAATGCGGTAACCTTTTTTAAATGTTGCCAAAGTGCAAATTTGAGGCAGGATAAGTACCAAATTGCAAAAACCCTTTCAAAACTGCATGGAATTTGGAGACTTTTTTCTAGCAGGAAGATGCTTCTTTTGAAAAGGAAATGAGTGAAAAATTACACCCCTAGGAAAACATAAGCTAAGTTTTCTGAAAGAAGGCCATTAGTGCAACTGTGCCAAATAAATAAGAAGTTATCCAAAGATGTACTTTGGCAAAAGTATCATTTCTAAAATTGGTTTTCTTGCCAGCCTGGAATATACACTAAATATAGGAAGAAGACATCCTAAAATTAAGTTATTGTGTAGCAAAGGACTTCTTACCCTAACAGCACTGGTTTCAGTTATACTGATTGTGTGATTTATTATAGATAAAATGCCTATACGTTCTCTGGCATAGCTTACAAAAGCCAGCTGAACATATCCAACTTCACTTCAGTGGGAAATGTAGGAGAAGTGTAGGATTTAAGACAGGAAGACCATAACCAGTGCCATATATACTCGTGTATAAAGCTGGACTTACACTACCATTCATTGAACTGCATTACTGTATATGGGTCTGCAATGCCCATATCATGCAGTTTCAAATTGCATTATTTAGTGGTGTAGATGCAGCCCCAGTCATTGCAATATTTTGTGGGGGGCAAAGTTATGGATTTTAATACAACCTATGTAAAAGTTGAGGTTATTCTGCCAAGAGGAGAAAGATCTAGTGCTGGCTAAGTTTGCCAACATTGCAATTTTCTCAAAGGACATTCAAAATGATCTTTCACCACTGTCCTGGAGCCCCTGGTGTGCAATGGGTAAAACCCTGGTCACCAGTTTGAATCTGGGGAGAGAGGGTTGAGCTCCCTCTGTCAGCTCCAGCTTCCCATGCGAGGACTTGAGAGAACATCAAACATCCAGGCTTCCTCTGGGCAACTACCTTGCAGGTTGCCAATTCTGTCACAACAGAAGGGTCTTGCAGTTTCTCAAGTTACTCCTGACATGGAAAAAAACCCCATTGCCCTCATATAGTTTATTTAGGTAATTTTTTCAGTATTTCTACCCTGCCCTTCTCAACCCCCCCCCCCCGGGCGGGAGACGGGACTCAGAGCGGCTAACAAGGCAGCAATTCGATGCCACAGTATACAGTATAAAACCATAAAAACTACATTATTTAAACAGTAACCATTAAATTAAAAACAATTAATCAACAATCCATTAAGTTAAAACAGTATTCCGTCCACAGACGTAGATTCGTAATACAGTAAGCCATATTTTCATCTATCAACTTGCCAATCCAAATTCCAGTCCAAAGTGCTGTATTGTGCTATTGTGCAAAGGCCTGGTCCCATAACCGAGATTTTACTTTTTTCCTGAATGCTAGGAGGGATGGGGTCGATCATATTTCACTTGGAAGCGCATTCCACAGGCGGGGAGCCACAGCCAAGAAGGCCCTGTCTCTCGTCCCCACCAGCCATCGGAGGGAGCGAGAGCAGGGCCTCCCCTGATGAATTTAGTGATTTATTTATTTATTTCATGGTATTTATATGCCGCCCTTCTCAGGCCCCCAGAGTGGCTCACAAGCAAAATGCAAATACAATGAACTATAATTATTGCCACCGCACAACATCAATATTACATATCACATTCTACTATAACAATATCACATTGAACTATAAAAATACAATAAACTATATTATTGCTACAACACATCAATATTACATACAGGTATATCACATTGTACTATAACAATATTACATTGAACTATAACAATTATATCATTTTTTGATAAAAGTCAAAGTACAGTATTACAATTCTTATCATAAAAGGAACTATCCTTTTATTTGGGTAGAGTAAAAAAAAGATGGGAGTCAGTCTCAGGAGAACCTAAAAGAAGTACCGTTTCTACACTCTGCCATGTTGCCACTCCAGGACCATGTACCAAATCTGAAAAGTGGGTAAAGGCATCTGGTTGCAAGAGACAGCATTCTTTTCCAGCAGCAGATGGCATTAATATGCATGTCTGCATGAATGCACTAACAAATGAATCCCTCTCAACTTCCAGGGAAAAACAAAACAAAACACCTTTAACTCATTGAGAGCATAGCTGAATAAGAGCTTTGTATTCAAGAGAAATGCAAACAGTACTGCTGCATCCCTCCAACTATTGTTCATTCATTTTTCAGCACCCATCACCTATCTTGACTATGGAGATGTCCCCAAAGCAGGTAAATTGCAATGACTTGTTTTAGCATATCCAAATTGCTTACATCTCAGCTGATGTGTGGAAGTTTTTATTGTTTGATTTTCCCGCAGCATACACATATCATTTTCCTTAACCACTGTCATTCTACCAATTCCTGTCTCAAAATAATTATTGTTTTATTCTGAATACATGTCTATTTCTGTTAAACCTATAATAAAAGAAAATAAAAAGGAGTGGTGGTAAAATTATATTAATCCTACTCACTTACAACCAGATGCATGATCCAGAAACATTAGTCACAGTGATGCCCAAATGAAAATCTATTAGTTAGTCTTTTGCACTATACTTGGGGTTTTTTTAGAAGTAAGTACCACTGTATTCAATGGGGGGATACTTCCTCGAGTATTAGTCTAAGTAAAAGCGAGAACTTACTTACTCTGAACTAGTATTGTCTTTTGTTAATACTATAAAGAGAGCCCAGAAAGTATTTTTAAAGTTCAAGAAAAATTCTCCCATATTATGTAATTTTTTTCAAGCATAGATAAGTTTTAAATGCAATTTGGCTGGTGCTTCAACCACCTTCATAGCTCATATCTCAAGAGCTTCCAGATTATGGAATTGGGGTCCAACCTTTTGCTGCACTGCATATCTTCATGTGAAAATATAGGTAGCCATTTCCATGTGTAAAACTGTTACTTGGTTGTTATTTTAAATTTGAGCTTTGTATCTAAGAGGTAATGTTGATATAGAGCTTGAAAAATTTTGATTTTTGATTTTAAAAAAGCAAGACATGTTTTTCGGTATACTGCATTACCAGTTCTGATTTTTAAGATAGGTCAAACTACAAAAATAATTTATCATTAGTAAAATGTGATTCCATACTATGTCATAGGCCAGTTGCAGAAAGGCTTGATCTTGAAATTACCAGAAAAAGATATTTTCCATCTATATCAAACTGTTGCACACTTCTGAAATGGATAACTGAATAGTCTCTGTTCCTATGTGACTGGAGTAAGATATAAGTTTTTTCGTAGAACCTGGAACACAAATGATATTAGCAGTATAAATGGACATTTACCTAGACATGTATGCAAAACAGAAACATATCATTATAAAAATGAGAAATGGCTAAAACATATTTGAGACTGGAAGGAAGGAAGGAAGGAAAAAAGAAGTATTGCTTGTAGAATGTTTCTAATTCATTTTCTGTGTTTGATTTTTAGCAACAATTATACATTGGTTCCAGAGATGGATTGGCTCAGCTCTCCCTACACAGATGTCATACGTATGGGAAGGCTTGTGCAGATTGTTGCCTTGCCAGAGACCCATACTGTGCTTGGGATGGAAATTCGTGTTCCAGATATACACCAACATCTAAAAGGTGAGAAAAAAACCTAACCTGGCTTATTAGATTTCCCAGTGCATGTCTAAAAGAAGATTCTTGTATGTTCTCTAGTGGCTCAGGAATTGTCACATTCCTGGGGGGAGAGCAATTTGCCTCCTCCCCAGGAGAAGAGATTGGGTGGTTCCTTTGGAACCATCCAGAAAAGGGGGTGGGGCTGGCCTTACTGTTCCTGATCATCACCCACCACTCCCGCCCATTGACAGTATAATTATTAGTTGCTGTTGCACCGTAGACCTGAAGGATCCCTCAGTAAACCACTTGAGACCAGCCGTGATTAAATGCTTTATTTCGAATTAATGAATAGAGTAAAGTAGATAGAAATATAGTCCATTGATGCTCCCAAGCATCAGGGTATTGCAAAGCAATAGTCCAAAAGCAAAAAAGGATCCAAAGGTAAAAAGAGTCTTGATGCCCCAATGGGCTAAATCCAGGGAATAGTTCTTGACACAAAGACTTGGCAAACAGAGTCCAAAAGCTGGAAGGCCCAATGGCCCAGGCAGAGTTCCGTGAAGGCTTGGCTTGAAGCTAAATGTTGGCGAGAGATGCCACACATCTCTCAGACCTAACTTAAATAGGTCTCACAGGCTTCGATCCTTACGGCACAAGGTGCGTCGTAACTGGTTCTCATGAACTGATCCCCGGCTGGGCTTTCTCAAGCCTCATGCATCAGAATGGTATGTCAACTCATTAGTGCCTGCACCTGGAAGGAAAGGAGTTAACCCGACTCCACTTTCCCAGCGCTTCTTATCGGCCCGGGATGGAGCTAAACTTCGCCTGTCCTTGAACGTGGATTGAACTGGAGGCCCCTGCAGAGGCTTGCTTTCTGGCCTAGCTGGAATCTCAGAAACAACATGGCTTTGGTCTGGTTTGGCTAAGGAATCAGGCTGGGGTCTGACAGTTGCCTATTGGGACTGGGTAGGATTTTTTCCCCTCCTACGTCTAGGAGGGTTTTTCGCCTACCCTATACTGTTAGTAGGGGCTAGCTGGGATGGTCGGTATATAAATAGGCTTAGCGTAAATAGATTAGAAATACAAAGGTTGGTGTATACCTAAGACACCCCTTAAGGATGTGGGCCATTACACAAACACTCACCTAGCAGTTAACTTTATGGGTGAGGTGATATCGAATGGCCCAGAAACGGGGAGAGTCTGGTCTCAATAATTTGAGAGAGACTTCTCCGGACATTCCCCTTAGAGGTTTCCCGGGTTTAAATTTCCAGGGGACCCAGGTGTTACGCCCTAAATAGCCAAGGGGTAGACTGTATAAGACTCTACCTCGGCTTTGCCGCACCTAAGTTAGTTGAGTTGAAAGTTAAATAGGTAACATTCAATAAAGTTGCCCAAATTTTAAATCTATATTGCTGTTGAGTTGTGTTTGTGATTTCGGGGGTTGGAAGGCAACTACTCTTTTAGGACAGTAATAACATAAGAAGCTTTCAGCTTCATGGAAGTATTCAAAGTCTGGCATCATCAGTTGTGATTCCGAGGCCCCTTCTACATTTCCATATAATCCAGATTATCAAAACTGAATAATCTATATTATAAACTTTGACCTAGAATATATTAGTCTACATTGTCTTTAATCCAATTCAAAGCAGGTAATCTGGATTGTATATGACAGTGTATAAGGGACCTGAGATATTAATCAGGATCCCAAAATTTTTGAAATCCCACCCAGGAACAAATTTCTGTGTCTCTATGTTCCATGCTAGATGATAAACTGTTTCTCATTTATACTAGTGTCAATGCTTGTCTTTTTCACTTGAAAACCTTTTAATCTAAGTAATTTTTATTACTTACAGTTTCTTAGTCTGAAAGCCCCCCAAGGAGGGAATTAATAAAGAAGAATTTTGTGCTATTCCATTTCTTCATTTGAAATGGTTTTCTAAAACTATCACAATGAGGACATTCTGATTTTTAATTTTATACTTCATCTCCATCCCAGCAGCTAGATTTTCTACATCTTATCTCCTTTGATAGCATTAAGGATATGGGCTTCCTCTACTGGAATGAATTGTTTTGCACTGGCAATGGAGCATATGAAACCTCTGTCATGATTATTATCTTTGTATTAGTTCATTCATATATATGATCTATTACTTTTTGGTACAAATGGCAAATGAGAAACATATATCCATGGCCTGCCTCTTTGCTGTCCAAATGTATTCTCCCCTATGAACCATCAAGCGTGTTAAGATCGTCTGGAGAGACCCTGCTCTCTCTTCACAGGCGTATCTGGTGGGGACGAGAGACAGGGCCTTTATCTATGGTGGCCCCCCGGCTGTGGAATTCCCTCCCAAATGAAATTAGATCTGCCCCCTCCCTCCTGACATTTAGGAAGCTAGTGAAAACTTGGCTATGGAATGCGGCCTTCACAGAATAAGGATTGAGATTGGCTATCGACTAAAGTCACTGACCACAATATATGGACTGAATATATGGATTGTGTTGGACATGATTTTACCTTGGTGAACGGCTTTTTATGTAATTTTTAATAAGTTTGGGTAATTTTATTGTTCATTTATGATGCTTTAGATTTTAATGTTAGCATTGAATTCTTGCTGTCGGCCAGTCTGAGTCCCTCTTTGGAGGTCGAGAAGATCGGGATACAAAAGTTTTAAATAAATAATATGCTGCATCCCACAGTCAAATAAGACAGTACCGAGTTAGGCACTCTCATGCTACTCTGAACACCCCTGTCTCATTTCATTTTGTAACACCCCGTTCCATTGTCTGGTGACTACTTGGATGAGAAACTAGCAGGGAATATCAGGGAGCTTCTGGTAGGGCCAGGAAATAATCTTGCTCAAAATTCTGGAGAACTATTACCAGTTAGAACTGGCAATACTGGGCATTATGAACGAGTGTTCTGACTCAGTATAAAACATCTTCCTATCTTCCTGTAAACAGTAAATAAAACTTGAAACGCTCATTTAAACTTTTATGCTCCTTTTATTTTAGACGTGCAAGGAGACAAGATGTCAAATATGGAGACCCAGTCACCCAATGCTGGGATGTGGAGGAAAGTAAGTATATATTACATTTTCATCTCTGACTTCAATATACAGTATACACACACACACACACACACACACACTTTTATATAAGATGACCTCATGTAAGTTGAGGGCAGGTTTTGGTCAAAGTTATGGATTTTGAGATGACTCATGGATAAGTCAAGGGTTATTCCACCGAGAGGAGGAAACACCAGTGCCAGTTTATTTTCCCTACCAGGTATTCAAAAAGACAACAAATGGTACTGTGGCAAAAAGGATAGAGATGTCAGTGTGTTTTAAAGGTTCTTACAGGATCAACTGTAAGTTCTCACCTCTGCCACTCTACTCAGAGAAGGGGATAGTTGTTTCTGAATTAAGGTATAGTCCTTACACTGACTCATCAATAAGTTGACCCAGCTTTTTGGGATCATTTTATTTCACCAACATTTCTCGACTTCTAAAATAATACAATAGTACATTAAGTGAAGTAATAATAATAACTTTATCCTTATACACCACCAACTATCTTTCTGAAAGGACTTGGGGTGGCTTAATACATAATGTAAGCTGTATTACTGCTTGTAAGACTGGGTTTCAGGTTATGCGAATGTTATAGCAACAGTAATTTTCCCCATACCTAATAACTTTTTACCCTCCTGCAAAATTTTGGTATTCTTTTTTGATTCATGTTTATTAAATATCATATTAATAAGACACTAACAATGTTGAATGATAAATTAGAAAGAGGTGCAGATCTGCCAACAATAAACTACAACAATAAAAACACCAGAGAAGAACAAACATTTATGTGCTAAAGAAAAGAGGAAAAATGGGGAGTAGACCTCACTATTCTGCAAGTGAAGTAATTTTAAAATGCATTTAATTTATGACTGATTTTATATGTTTTATATATTCTTCACTTATTTTTAATTTTGTGGAAGAGCTAGTTTCCTAAAATCCACAAAAGATACTTTATTTCAATGCTGCTCTTAAATATAAAAAATGAAAGCTATGGAATCCTGGGATTTGGTAAGGCTTTAACACTCTGGCAGAGAAGACCATGTAAAAGTACAACTCTCAGAATTCTATTGCATTGATTAATGGCAGTTAAACTGGCGTCAAATTGCATTAATTCTACAGTGTAGATGCATCCTGTGTTAACACAAAATAAATAACAGCATTTTCCATATGCTTAGTGGTTCTCTCTTTGTTATTATTTTTCTATGCCACAGCTGAATACCGGCACCCTTAACAACGGCTTAGTTTAGCTCTAATTCACATTAAATGCTAGTGTATAGTGAAGTTCTAAGAGTTCTGCATCAGATTTCCAGCACTAATTTACTGTGCAAAATCACAGCCACAGTTTAAGATTAACTGCTTATACATGAGACAGAAGCATTTTTGTTGTTGTTACAAAACTAATGTCTGGAATTTCAAAATGTACCTAAATTATCCACATGGGTAGACAAGATGGTGAAACCTTTACTTTCAGACACTTTAATGTATAAACTTTGTGAAAATTATGTAAAATGTTTCCTAAACTGTGTATAAAGTTGTATATAAAACATAAATGAATTATGTGCTTAATGTGGGGAAAATTTCTAAGTAGATAAAGGCAAGAGAGAAAGAAGATATTGAGTCATGTTCCACCCGATATTTTCCCTACATTTTTGTGCTACAACTTTCAGAATTATCCAGTCAGCATTATCATCGGCGATGAAAAAAGTAGTTTTCTCATCCTGCAATGGTTGCCCTGTGGGGATTTATTATTATTATTATTTTGTTTATTATATCATCAGCATCATCTTTATTCATCCTCACTTTCTCCCCAAAACCAGGGCTCTAAGTAGCTTACAAATTAATATTGTTCAGTAATTATACTATTAAGGGGGCGCCAATGGAGAGGTCGTGAGGGAGAGGCTTGCATACCCTGAGTCCCCCTTCGGAGGTGAGAAGGCCGAGGTATAAAAGTTTTAAATAATAAATAATGAAGTTGTGAGCTAAGCTGGCGGTGGCATAATAGCCACCGGTACGGCCTCCCATGCCAGACAGGTCACAACCGAAGGGTCTGACAAAGAGCGTCAATGGGCAGGATGGACTCTCTAGCCTTTTGGCAACCATCCTAAGAGAAGGAAAACTCTCATTTCAAACCCAGGCAGATGGTGCTCGTTTAACCATGTAAGGTCAACCATCTAAGAGAAGGAAACTCAAACCAAACCTACGACCTGAGGATCTTGCTGCCACCATCCAAGCTTGCTAGGCCCCGGCTGACAAACTTTTGGTTTAAAGGGTGAAGCCAGTACTGTGCACACTGTGCTCCACCAGAAAAATCCATTGCACAGGCTTGAAGGACACATCCAACCTCCAAAAATGCCCTGTAGTGATAGGTGAGGGATGAAATGGCAGGTGTAAATATGCACTGGAAGCCGCAGACTCAACCCTGCATGCAGGTGGTTCAGGACTTTGGTCGCTCTCGGGAGGCACGGAGATGCACTATCCATAATGCTGAGGCCTCTTTCAAGAAGACACGCCAAACGTGTCTCGAAGAGAAACGACAACACAGAAAGAACCACAACTTGGAAACAACATCACCCAAGGAGACTTTCTGCTGTGCTTTCTGCAACCAGACTTGCCTATCTCAGATTGGCCTTTTTAGTCATCAACGCGCTTGCAGAAAGCATGGGAGGAGTCCTTCCTGAATCTTTGTTCACGAAGAAAAGCCAAGAAGATATTCCAACATTTTTTAAAAACCAGAATTTGAAATACATTTGGTCCCAAGCATTTTGGATAAGGAATATTGCACCTGTATAAGAGCTTGTTTCTCATGATATAATAAATAAGCTGGGAAGCAACAAAAATATAGATCAGTCTTGGAGGAACAGGACTCAATGTTCTTTTTTTAAAAGTTTCAATCAAGAATAGAAATAGCTAACAAATGTCTCCAGTCTGTGCAGTATCTGTGGGACCAAAATCTTAGCATTAATTATGGTTGGAAGGGTCACTATTCTTACTGAAATCCTTGTCTAATCGTTAACCGATTGTAGAATTGGCAACTACTCAAGAGACACAAAGAAAGAATAATTTTTGAAGAAAAATATAGAAAAAGTAATTTTACGTCTGTAAGTTCTATCACTGAATGAGAAGAGAGAGCAGAACTTTTTCAGACCTAAACAACTGCCAAGTTAAATGGAAACCCTTGAAAGAAAATTCAGGAAAGTTTTTTTTTTGGGTACATTCTCTTGGCAAAATAGCAAAAGATCCATAATCTTAATTCCAGCTATCAGACTATCCAGATCTTCTAATTCTTCCCTGCTAATTAAACAATCGCCTTCTTAACAACAGACTACTGTCTCCCACAAACATTGCTGTCCATGAGCTTGCCAAACTGTCTGGCTCATTCCCCTGGCAACCGATACAGTTTTGATACAATATGTATCATTTATATGCAGTCTTGTGGTTAAACTGAAATTCTCTGACAGCATAACATAAAACTAGAAATGTTCAACTCAAAATATGTTGCTTCCATTTCTTGAAGGAGGAGAAAGAAACCACTAAAGTAAAACAATCATTTTTACATTTGTTTTAATATTTGCTTCAATCTGTTTCCAATTGGTCTTCAGCAATTTTCATACGGCCTCATTGTACAGTAAAGTGGAAAACAATAGAATGGACTAAAGTATAGACAGACGTAATGAAAGCTATAGATTTTTTCGCTCCTACATTTTGGGGAGAGTGAGTAGTGATTTCATGAATAACAAGACTAAGAACTTGTCTACACTAGTTTAAAAAACCATGTAATCACCCTGAATCTGGCACTGGCAGTCTTCATGATTCATGTCCTATATGTATCTGAGTTTTGTTGCTTTGAACCCAACTTTCTTCTGAACTAAGGAAAGTTGGAGGATACTCCAGAATTTGCAAGAAACTCTGGCATACCTCCAAGCTTTGCAACCATATGGACAACTGGATTGGATCACTTTCAGCCCAATCTGTTGAGCACACACACATCAGATTACCTTAAAGGAGCCAAACCCACAAGGGTTAAAAGTAAAAGTTTATTAACAGAATCACAAGGTTCCAAATTGGCCCAAAAGAGTTCACTGTAAACAATGTGTGCAAAGAGAACTAACACAAAAATGCAACCAGCCAGGTCAAAATAGAGCCAAACACAAAAGAACTGGATTAAATCTTCAGAAAATCCATGATAACAAAAGTACAGCCCAAAACAAGGAAGCAGCGCGTCGTTACTTAGTCCGTAGTCATCAATGGGGTGGAGCAAAAGCTGAGAAGCATAGTCAAGCAGTCTTGGGTCACAGCACAAAGGAAAAACCAGCAGAGAACAGGAGCCAAAACAAACCAGAGTCTAAACAAGATCAGCAGAATCTAGCACAGAGGGATTTAAACTGGTGTAGTCAATGAACAAGCACAAGATGCGGATCCCACCAGATATGATACCAGAGTCCGAGAAGCAAGTCCAAGGTCCAAAGTAAACATCCAAGAAACAGAACGCAGCAACACAGGACAGAACATGGGCAGCAAGTTTGATCCCTTGCCAGCTGAAAAGAATGGTTAATTCCATGTCCCTCTTTATTCACAATTCTTCCTCAGAACTAGATTGAGCTAACGCCCCATCATCATTTCTCTCAACTGCCAATACAGCTTCATGTGCTGCTCTTTACCTTTCGTGCCAATCCCTTCATCTTCTGCTACGACTTAGCTCGCCCCAACATGAAGCCTGATCCCCAGTGCTCCAATTCCCATCTCCCACAAATCCCGCAAAAGAATCACTGCTAGTAAGCTCTTCACAAACATCCCGTATCTGCTGAACCTTAGTCCAATCCATGTCACTGGACACTTCTTCAGAACTCTGCGAACCCACAGCTCCATCTCCCATAAAGTGCTCTTCATTATCACACCTATCATCCTCTGAAAAGCCCCAAAATGTATCATCATCAGATGCCTCTTTAAGTATTTGCCTTATTCGTTTTCTCCCTTGCTCCTCATCAGACTCCTGTTCTCAAGTAGTATGCTTAGCGTTTCTATGCATAGACTCCACTGTCTCAGCCTCAGATGCAGGTGTTACTGCAACACATATAGCCGCCATCTCTCTTTCAGAGAACAGGATTGATCATACACATGTCAACACTTTTATTCAACAATGACACATAGTTAAGAGTATGGTCCATCAGGGCCAATGCAATCTGGACCTATCAATGCTGTACCACCTAATGCTCTAGACTGATCCTGTTTTAAGCAGCCTGTATAAATGAAAGCTAAGAAAACAACTTTTAGAAATGAAGAGGTTGCCTGTTACATTCCCAATCACTTCTATAGAATAAATGATTTTCTAGTTCTGAACTAAGAACTTCACTGAGAGCCATGTGAAGATATTACAAGTTGTGTGTCACACAGTTGGTTCATAACTTCACATGGATTCACAGAATAGCTGGAGGCACATTATACAACTATAGCTTGACAGATAGAGGGCACAGAGAAAACATATGGTGATGTCTGCCCCACTCAGAGATAGGAACGTTAAGGGCATAAGACCTTATTACACATGCTGCCGGAATCACCAGAAATTTCAGCAATGTCCTCTGGGGGGCAAGGGGACATGTTGCCTTTACTGTCCTGGCTCCCGCCCCCTCCTTACCTCATCGCATGGGGGGGGGGGGTATCAGGCAGCTATCACTTCCTGTAGATTCCAATCGAAAGATGGGATGTCTCCCATATTTCGCCGCCAGCTAGTTTTAAGTGGCAGCAATGGGTGTTTCGCAGTTCCGCCACGGAGCCATCCTGGAAGTACTTCTCCGAGGTATGAAGGGAGCTGGCGAGCTTCATAGCAAAACTGCTAAACACTAGGCATGAGAAAAAAGTTATGAAAATTAAAAGATTCGTAAGAAATTCGTAAGAAATGCTACTTTTGAGTATTTCCGCATCTGGAACGCCAACCAGGAAGTGGACTTTCTTTATAGAACTGGGGCCAGGATTTTCTTAAGTATCGTTATTAGGTCATAAGGGGGGGGGCACCCTCCTTCTCTCTCACCACCCTCCCGCCTCCCTTGCTAATAAGTATTATGGCAAGGCAAGCCCTAAACTCGCTCCTTCTTTCGGCTGGAAGCCTGGAAAAATGTAAACAGAGAGGTTTACTCAGAAGTAAATCTGCAAAGGAAGTAAACAGAGAGGTTTACTCATGAGTAAATCCGCAAAGGAGGGCACTTTGGATGAAGTGCCCTCCTTGTGGATTACTTCTGAGTAAACCTCTCTGTTTACATTTTTCCAGGCTTCCTGCCCCTCCTGCCTGCCAGGATCTAAAGCATCAGAGTATTGGGGTAGTATACCTACATTCCATGCACATGCAATAATACAGCAGTAATAACAATGGGTATAAGAAGAGGTAAAATTCAAACCAGTATTCTGACTGTGGTCCCTCCTCAAGCGGTGCAAACTGCAAACAGGAGGCAGCCTCTCCCAGGGGGAAAAGCCAAAAGCCAGGGCACAGCGTTTGCTTGCTGCAGAATCCCAGGCTCATAGAGAAGAGCCCGTTTGCACCGCTTGAGGAGGGACCAGTCAGAATACGGTTTGAATTTTACCTCTTCTTATACCCATTGTTATTACTGCTGTATTATTGCATGTGCATGGAATGTAGGTATATGACCAGTTGGATTACTTATAATATTTAGGCACTTACTCTATACGTTAGCATTCATTCTATTATACATTAGGTTGGTTTCTCACAGGATCTAAAGTGTGCCAAGCCTTGATGCGCTTTAGATCCTGGCAGGGGGGGAGGAGTGGAGGGCCCTCCCTGCCCCTTCTGCCTGCCAGGATCTAAAGCCTTGAAGAGGCTTCATGATGGGCCAACTTCAGCCCTCCAGGTGTTTTGAACTTCAACTCCCACCATTCCTCACAGCCTCAGGCCTCTTCCTTTTCCTCTCAGCCTGGGCAAACTTGGGCCCTCGCTCCCTCAGGATCAGGGTGAGAGAGAGGCAGCGAGGAGCGAGGGGGGGCTCCTCCTCCCTTTTTTTTGCTGCTTCCAAGAATAGAATACCCCCCCCTCCCTCCCTCCCTCCTTCCTATTTGGAGAGTCCCATCTAGAATTCAGTGTGATTTATTCAAGTTTTGGCCTACAACTCCCAGAAATCCCAGCCAATTTACCAGCTGTTAGGATTTCTGGGGTTGTAGGCCAAAACCATCTGGAATGCGCATGCGCTGGCATACGAAATACTAACAAATTTAGTTAGTAATTAAGTTACATTTAGAACTTTTGGAAAATTTTTTGTAGGTCTTTCTATTACTAATCAAAAAATAATCCCCCCATTAGATTTTCGATTTCCTATTTTTGGGTTCTAAACCATGCCTTCTAAACACCTATCACTGCTGCTGCTGAAAATAAGCTTGGGTGAAGAGGTCCATAGGGTGGGACATTAATGTAATTGTAAATTCAGTTACACTGAAATGTTTTTACCGTCCCTTTGTCTCCCACCAACTTAGACCCTATCTACATAATATAATAATTCAATTTCAGCATGCGGTTTAACTGCATTGAACCACATTATATGGCAGTGTAGACTTATATAATGCAGTTCAAAGTGGTTAAACTGCAAATTACATTACATGGCAGTGTACATGGGGCCCCAAATAAAGGTGTATTGTTTCACCCATTATTTTACTTATGGCATTGCCCCCCTCCATCCCTCCCTTGCCCCATATAAATGGTCATGTATTGTTTCAATAAAAAACTATTTAAATTTTTTTTTTACTTATGGCATTGCCATAAGTCAGTGATGGGCAACCTTTTAAGCATGCTGTGTCAAAATTTGCCAAAAAACCAAGCATAATTCGGGTGGTGTGTCACTTCAAGAAACCCCCCCATAATTTTGCATTATGGCAGGGAGTTTGCTGCCTCTTTGCATTTCTCAGTTTCAAGAGAGTTTTAGCAGTTAAAATTGAAATAAGTTAAAGAAAGTGGTCCGATCCCCCCATGTACACATCTTTCCCCACTTCCAAATCCTGTTTCTTGTGTAAAAAATAAAGCTCTTGGAGACCTGTACTGTTCAAAATTTGTGCACATTAATTTTGACACACATTCATTTCAGTGTACATAGTTCTGTTTTCTTTGTGTGTGTGTGTGTGTGTGCGCGCGCGCATGCAAAATTTGCACCAATTAAGTCTTGAGGTGCAAAGATTCTCATTCATCCATTTTCAGCTTGTAAGAGTTTCTCAACACTCAGGAAACACTTTTTGACAATTTAAAATATAGTTTGTATTATTATTTCCATCCCTAAATTAATTGGGATATTTGTGTTCGGTTTTCATTTTTCAGATTCAATGTTGCTGGAAGTTAAAAATGTTTCAGAAGGACAACTGAAATCTTAAAAAAAGAATATATACCAAATATACCAGAATTGTGATGGTTAAAGAGATTAAGGGGAGATACATAGTTTTTTTAAAAGTCTTCCTGGCTTTCTTTATCCATCCCTACACTTAATATCGAATAGTGGTATTGTGTTGTATTGAAACTTAATCCAGACAAGACAGAGGTACTCCTGGTCAGTCGCAAGGCTGAACAGGGCATAGGGTTACAGCCTGTGCTTGACAGGGTTACACTCCACCTGAAGGCACAGGTTCGCAGTTTGGGAGTGATCCTGGACTCAGTTAAAGCTTGTGCGACAGCTGCACCTGTACCTTGGGAAATCTGACTTGGCCACTGTAGTCCATGCTCTGGTTACATCTCGAATAGACTACTGCAATGCTCTCTACTTGGGGTTGCCTCTGAAGACTGTTCGGAAACTGCAATTAGTCCAACGGTCAAGAACAGGAGCGGGGTACAGGGAGCATACAACTCACTTGTTGCACCAGCTCCACTGGCTGCCAATTAGTTTCCGAGCACAACTCAAAGTGCTGGTTTTAACCTACAAAACCCTATACGGTTCCAGGCCAGTTTACTTGTCTGAACAGATTCTCCCCTATGAACCATCAAGGACATTAAGATCCTCCGGAGAGGCCCTGCTCTTGATCCTGCCATCTTCGCAAGTGCGTCTGGTGGGGACGAGACAGGGCCTTCTATTGTGGCCCCCCCTCGGAACTCCTTCCCAAGTGGAGATCTGCTCCCTCCTGTCCTTCCCACTTGGATGTGAACAAGGCCTTCCAAGAATCGATTGATTTCAATCTGAAATGGGTGACCCTTTTGTCCTTGAATGTGGTTTTAATGGCAATGTGGTTTTATGTATCTCTGTTTTTATGTATTTTAATATGCTGTTTTAAATGTTTTAAATTTGTATGGTATTGAATTTTGCTGTAAGCCAGTCTGAGTCCCTCCTTGGAGGTGAAAACGTCGGGGTACAAAAATTTAAAATAAATAATAATAAATTGTCTCTCTTCTTTCATCAAATGTAAGAAAAGAATTCCTGCAAAAAGGAATATACATCAAATACTGATTCTATCAATAGTTTACAGGAAAGGAAGTGATCAATTCAGACATAAATCACACTGTTGATATAAATGGCTTACCATAAGATTTAACTTTAGTGAGCTATACTAAACCTGAGGTGCCTTTCATTTGCCTTAACAGTGGATGAGCTTCTCACAGCATCTGTTCTTTATCAGTGATGTTTTCCCATTGCTTAAAGAAATCAGGGCAAGGTTAATCTTCTGTACCATGTTTGCTTTCCAGGCATTAGTCATGAAACCACGGATGAAAAGGTGATTTTTGGCATTGAATTTAATTCAACATTTCTGGAATGTATTCCGAAGTCTCAACAAGCATCCATTAGGTGGTTTCTTCAACGCTCTGGAGAAGAACACAGGGAAGAGGTATGTCACAGCTATTAAGACCAGTTTTCCCTCTAGAGAATTCCTAATTCCATGGCCAAAGGTAGGGGTTAATAGAATTAATAAATGTTGTAGTTTTACTTTCCCTAGCCGACATGATTAGCAGTGCTTTGATAACATAAAAATGGAGCATGGAGATCAAGAGGATAATCCCGGTGGAATCACTGGTCTTGGTTGTTTTTGGTATTATTCCATTATCTGGGCGGACTCCAAAATGAGGCTTAGATAGAGAAGGATAGTCCATTTGGGGGCAGGGATGAAGGAAGAAAACTATTTTCCCCATTTTTGTTGGTAATCCCCCCTCCCTCCACACACACACACTTCCCATGTCATAAATGATAATTGTTTCGACAACAGCAAAATGGATTTGGGGGGGGGGGGGGTTAACACGAAAACAGGGGGAAATGGTTTTACTCTTTCAAATCCCCCATCTCCCCAATAAAATTGACTTCCCTTCTCTGTCTAGCAGCCCCTTTCGGCTTCTGCCTAGATAATGGAATAGAGCCATTTTTGTTTTTACATGGTATTGTATCTGAAATGCATTGGACACTGTCATGTAAATGAACTCTGCACGTTGCTCATGGTATGAAAATGTTACTGGAAAAGTGGTTTATTATCTCTGCAGTCAGCATATACTTCTTCTCCCTTCTTCTCCATATACTTCTTCTCCCTAAATCGTGTGGCCCCTTTTTCCAAGGGGCCACGCGAGAGCCAAACAATATTATGGAGGGCCGCACCTAAAGATGGAGCTGCATTCTAATCTACATAATTTAGTTATTTATTTATTTACTATATATTACACACCATTAATAAAAACATTAATATATCAAGAAATATTCATATATTATTAGTATTAATATCATATTTAATATATTATAGTATATATAGACATTATAATATATTGAAATTATAATATAATATAACATTATATAATATTATTTATTATATTATTATATTATTATAAGAAAACTAGCTGTACCCGGCACGCGTTGCTGTGCCATATTTAGGAGATGCGAGAAAGTCTGAGTATGTAAGGGTTGGAATTGATGTTACTTATGGTCTTGGTGGGGTCATGGCTGTGTCGTTGTGGGTTGTTCTGGTGGGTGGGATGTTGAAGTCCTGTGGAGTTGTCGGTGTGTGGTGTTCCTGGCGTTCTGCAGAGCTTGTGGATATACAATGTTTGTTGTCTTTCCGTCTGCTGTGTTGATGTAGAGGTTCTGTGGTTTCCCAACTCTGGAGCATGCTACGTAGAGTTGTCTGTGGGAGAAGCATTCTGTGTCAAGGTCTATACCATAGATTTGTAGTGTTTGTCCTTGAGCCTTGTTTATGGTGATGGCAAAAGCTAGTGTAGTGCAGTGTCTTTCTGTTCTGGCGTTTGTTCTGCCCTCTAGTGTGATGTATGTAGCGTTGCGAGTGTGTCGTCCGATGCTGTTCTTTTTAGGAGGCACGGCTTGTCTTTTGGGTCAGCTTATGCCTGTGTGGAAGGAAGGAATGGCATACAAATGGGTTGAGCAGTAGACACAAGGTTGTGTTATGTGTGTATTGTGTTGTGTGTAGGTATTACTTTTGTGTTATTCTAGGGGTAGTGGTGCCTGTGTCCCTGGTGCCCTATTTGTCTCCCTCCTAGATCTTGACCGTGGCAGTTTAACCCTCAACTAAAATCACTCAGCATTCTAAGTGGCTTTGCCCACCGTTACTATGGTAACTGATGTTGGCCAATGGGTTTTGCTGGCTGCCGCAGAGGATGCTGGGAATGTAGGTTTTTTTGTATTGTTGTTTTTGGGGCCTTCTAGGTTTTGGGGGGGAAAGTTTCTTTGCTAAAAACCTTCCTTGCCTGAGGCCTATTTGTGTTGGCAAGTTTGGTGTCTCTGCCTTGGAAGGTTTCTCTGTCTCTGTCAGTCGTTCGACAACGGGACCTCCTTTATATAATAGATTATTATAAAATAATAACCACTAAAATAAAATAAAATTCAAGAAGACAAGGTGCGAACCAAGATGGAATGGCCCAATGGATCCAGCCCAGAGGATGGCAAAGCGGACTCAGCTGCCGCTGCAGCAGAGGAGAGGAGAGCAGCAGGTGATCGGAGGCTGCAGGCCTCTGCCCGCTCTCGCCCCAGCCGTTCCCTGTATTGCCATGGTCCTGCCTCAAAGCGGGGGCTGCCACAGGCTGCACCAGGGCAGCGGGGGTTCCTTCCTGCCTTCTCCGGCAGCTCCGGAGTGCCCTCACAGCAGTGATCCTGGGCTTTGGTCCACTTACGTTGATGGAGTGAGGGAGGGCCCGAGGGTGGAGGCAGCACCAGCTCCAGGCTCTCCGCCTCCTCCTCCGGCGTGGAGAGACTCTGGTTGGCCAGCATGGGAGCGTCAGTGCCGGTGGCGTGGCAGGGAGGAGCCTTTGGATGACTTCCTGTAGCCCCGGATGAGCTGGCTGAGGTATTCTGGGAACTGTAGTTTCCTGTTTCCTACGGCTCCCAGAATGCCTCTGCCAGCTCATCTGGGACTACAGGAAATCGTCCAAAGTCTCCTCCCCACCACGCTGCCTGCACTGACGCTCCCACGCTGGCCATCTGGAGCCTCTCCATGCCGGAGGCATGAGGAAGAGGCGGAGAGCCTGGGGCACTCCAAAGCCGCCGCTCCAAAGGAATGTCAGGCACGCCAAAGCCGCCACGATGGGATGGCAGCAGTGGCACCCCTTCTTCTTGGCCCCGCCCTCTGCCGCCCTTCTACCCGGGCCAGATAGAATCGGCTGCCGGGCTGGATCCGGCCCGCAGGCCGTAGGTTGCCCACCCCTGCCCTAAACCATACTTCTTCTCCCTTTTGTTTATTGAATTATTACCTTCGTGTGCTTCCCCATTTTAAAAAATTCTCTACTTCTACTACCTGCTTCCAGAGACCCATTTTGGTTTTTTCTTTTCTGATTTGCATTTTATATCCCTGTCCTGATATATTTAATTGCCGTATCACCCAGTGGTTTTAAAATTTTTACCTTGAATTTGGCCCTGCCCACTGTGCTTATGTTTAGTATTCTAATGTAAGATTATTATTATTAATAATATTAAAAGGTAATGTTAATTTGGTGTATTCATGGTATCATTGCTGAGCGGCATGTTGTATCCCAAACACTTTTAGTTGACTGCTCCAATGTTTCAGCAAAACTTTTAAGTATCACTCCAGAAACAGAGGGTGTTTAATATTCTAATAATAATGTTCTGATTTTATAGTGTTGCGCTGTTTATTTACATTGGTCTTGTATTTTATGTATTTTTTTCTTGGTGTTTTTGTGTTACCTTGTGTTATTTTGTGTTATTGTACTGAAGGGCGTGGCCTCATGTAAGCCGCCCCAAGTCCCCTCGGGGAGCTTTATTAATTTTTATTTATTTATAATTCAAACTTTTATACCGCCACTCCCCGAAGGCTCGGAGCGGTTTACAGCTGAATTATAACATAATAACAGAGAAACACATATTACAAGACAAACAGTTAGGGGTTAACACATAAATAAGGGGGAGAACATGAGGATCAAACACACTATGGAGGCAGTTGTCTGCCAACAAAGGGGGGCGACTTCCCGCTCCCAGAGTACGACCTGAGAGGGGCTGGGGTGAACGTCATCTCTCTTGCGAACCAGGAGCCACGCACATGGGGGTTCTTTGATGCTGAGAGTTCGTCACTTGCTTTAATCGCTGATGGCGAACAGTTCATGCCAGAGGGTATGGTGGTATCGGCTTCCCTGGCAGTATTGCCATTAGATGGTGGCATGGTATAAATATATTATTATTATTATTATTAAAAGGTAGTGTTAATTTGGTGTATTCATGGTATCATTGCTGAGCGGCATGTTGTATCCCAAACACTTTTAGTTCACTACTCCAGTGTTCCAGCAGAACTTTTAAGTGTCACTCCAGAAATAGAGGGTGATGTGTTGTTCGTCATGACATGCAATACTGTTTCCTGAGGGGAAGGAGAGGGCAAAATCCAGATTAGGTTAACAGGCATTTGGCCCAGCAGGATGTCTCCTGTTCATCACCTTTAAGGTCATGTTTTGGAATCCCACTTCCAGTCAGAACAGGGTGTGGGGAGGGAACAGGATCTCTGGGGCTACAGAAGCTGTCACCAGGTCATTCTGTCACCAGTGGGTGAACAGCTCCCTGGAGTTTGAAGCATTTTAAAAAGAGTACAACATCAACTGCCTGGCACTCTCATTTTAGCATTGCTCACACAAATGGAAGTTGTCTTTTCCCTGTGTTAATCACTTGTAGGAATTGTGTATGTGGGTGTGCACACATGAAAGAGAGAAGGCAATGAATAACACCCATTACATCATTTGTTCATAAAGCTTTAATGTGCTTAAAAATCCAATATCCCATACCTCGCTTGTTTATTTATTTCCCATTAAATTCCCCTGTGCGACATAATACACATGATAGGTGTCAGGGCCGGAAAAGGATCAGATGTTTCTGGTCCGTTCTTAAGGGGGACTCTTGTAACCTATAAAAAATATTAGACCCCCTTTGTGTTAGACGGGCCCCAGCCCAGATTCTATGGGGACTACGGCTTTGCCAAACTGCCAAGGGATGTAACAAGCTATATACTTGAAATGACAGCTTTTCCTGCTTTTCCTTCCTGGCCTCTGCATGTACAGTGCTGGAGATGAAAGGGAGTCATGCGTTTTCAATGCTCCACTAAGAATCAGCTAATTTTTCATGCGTGCCTGCTATATAATTTGGAGTTAACCATAGCCACTAAGGTCCAGCTGGCAACTGTATTTGTGAAATAATGGCAAGTTTCGTGCTCCTATTATAATGTGCTTTTTTATAATTCACAGCTGAAAAAAAGTTGCAGTAGGAGGATTTTTTTAAACTGTAGTTTCCTTTTCTTTGGCAACAAATCTCATCTTACGTTTTTGTCATTTGAAACTGTTTGATCAATGAGTTTATTTATTTATTTACTACAATTTTATGCCGCCCCTCTCAGCCCAAAGGTGACTCGAGACGGTTTACATAAGGCAATTTCTGCCCTCCACTTAAACACGATTAAAAAAACAATTAAAACAATAAGCATATAACACAATGATTAGCAATCAAAAAACATACAATTACAGTTCTCAACGTCACGTTGAAATCACTTTCCGTCACATCGTCGTCATTCTATAGATCTAATTAAACAGTTATATTTAATCAGCAAATGCCTGCTCAAAGAGCCAATTCAGGAGGGAGGGGGCTGATCTGATGTCACTAGGGAGGGAGTTCCAAAGCCTAAGAGCCACCACTGAGAAGGCCCTGTCTTTCATCCCCATCAATGCACAGACAGTGGGGCCGAGAGCAGGGCCTCTCCAGCTGATCTTAAACATCTCGATGGTTCATAGAGAGAGATGTGTTCGGACAGATAAGTTGGACCAGAACTGTTTAGGGCTTTAAAGGCTAAAGCCAGCACTTTGAATTGTGCCCAGTAGCAAACTGGCAGCCAATGGAGCTGGCAAAACAGAGGAGTTGTATGCTCTCTGAATGCCACTCCTGTTATCAACCTGGCTGCTATCCGTTGGATCAGTTGCAGCTTCCGAACAGTCTTCAAAGGCAGCCCCATGTAGAGAGCATTGCAGTAATCTATACGGGATGTAACTAGAGTGTGGACCACCGTGGCCAGATCAGACTTCCCAAGGTATGGGCGCAGCCGGCGCACAAGTTTTAATTGTGTGAATGCTCCCTTGGTCACCACCCAAACCTGGTGTTCCAGGCTCAGTGATGAATCCAGGATCACTCCCAGACTGCGAACCTGCATCTTCAGAGGGAGTGTAACCCCGTCCAACACAGTCTGTAACCCTTTGCCCTGTTCGGCCTTTTGACTGACCAGGGAGTGCCTCTGTCTTTTCTGGATTCAATTTCAATTTGTTTGCTCTCATCCAGTCCGACACAGCAGCCAAGCACCAGTTCAGGACCTGAACAGTCTCCTTAGTAGCAGGTGGGAAGGAGTGACAGAGTTGGACATCATCTGCGTACAGGTGACACCGCACCCCGAAACTCCGGACGACCTCCCCCAGCGGTTTTAGTTGTTTTGTGCCTTCAGATTGTTTCCAAATAATGAGGATGATAAAGTGAACCTATAATTGGGTTTTCTGGACAATATTTATTTGACTTTGCCTTCCTTTGAGGCTGAGAGAATGCAACTTGCCCACAGTCATCCGGTGCGTTTCCATGATTGAGCCAGCATTCAAATTCTAGTCTCCAACATTATAGCCCACCACATAAGAAATGGAAATGATCCATAGGAATGCAAAAACTAGAAGTTAGTAGTAATAATGCAGTTACAGAACCAGCTAATAATAATAATAATAATAATCGAACTGCAAAGGTTCTGGCATAAACCAGTACAGGTGGTCCCAGTGGTCATTGGCACACAGGGTGCTATGCCAAAAGACCTCAGCCAGCATTTGGAAAGATTAAACATTGACAAAATCATGATCTGTCAACTGCAAAAGGCCACCTTACTTGGATCTGCGCACATCATTTGAAAATACATCACACAGTCCTAGACACTTGGGATGTGTCCGACTTGTGATTTTGTGATATGAAATCCAGCATATAGATCTTGTTTGCTGTGACATACTGTGCTTTTGTGTCAGTAAAATAATAATAATAAATTATTTGTTGCCCATATCTCCTCAAGGGGAGCTACAACATAAGTAAAATACCCAAATAAAACACAATACCATTAAATACATATGTTAAAATACACACACACACACACACACACATGTATCTGGAGGAATCGAAACTTCTTTCTGATAAGTTGAGACATGCAATGATTACAGGTATTGGTGGTGGTCGGGGTAAAATGAATATCTGTGTGTTTCACATATGTTGCTTTACAGTCCCATCCAATCAACTTTCACATAAGTATTGAAATTCTTGACATTATTTTATTCCTTCAATGCACAAAACATTAATTATAAATGTATTCTTTAAAACTATAAGTTTCTACTTATATTATACTCATGTATAAGCCAATAATAGCTTAGAGGGGCCAAAATTATGGATATGACTACAGATAAGTTGAGAGTCATTCCATGAAAATGGGAAAGTGCCTATGTTGCCTCAGGGGGACAGCTACCCTGCCCAAGGCTATAATTTCTCACCCGGGCAGTCAAAAAGCCCAGAAATGGTGGCACAATTGAGAGTAATGTGAGTTGGTGTTTGTTTTAGGTTCTTCCCAAAATACCTAAGCTCTTGCTTTTCACCACTCTACTCTCAGAAGGGGATAAAAGTTTTGATAAGAGTTAAGGTACAATTCTTACACTGGATAAATTAACCCACATTTTTGGGGTTGATTTTTAGACATGCATGAATATACACAGTAATGTATTTATTGTGTCTGCTAGTTTTTACATACTTCATATATTTTTGAATCAGAACTATATCACAAAATGCAGAGGAGGAAGATGTATTGCACCAAGATTGTACCAGGACTTGCTTCCAAACAGAATAATGTCCAGGGTGCCTAAAGAAATGGAAATTAATAACATTTTCCAGTAGTGAATTCTTTGCCTTCTCTAGCAGAAATGCTTAATCACGTTCTGTTTCCAGATTGTATCTTACACAGCACACTTCCCCCACTCACCTTTACCCTTTGCTTTAACTTCAGCATTCTTTCATATGTTGATTAATGATGAAAAGCAGGCTTTGAAGCCACTCTCAACTCCCAGACAGGTGCAGTGTTTTAACAGTAGAAGAGCTGGTACAAGATGTAATGCTGGAAGTCTTCTAAACACACCATTCAGAAAGGGCAAGTGGAATTGACCTAGCTTGTTTCTACTGTACTTTTGAGTCCCTCCATTGCTTACTATAGCTTTTTTCCCAGTAAAAATTTATTTCCTAAATTTTTAAGTACAAAAATGGGTTCTTAAAGAAGTACTAGCTGTACCCGGCCACGCGTTGCTGTGGCTAAGAACAACAGCAACATCCCTTCCTGCCTTTCGTTCTTCCTGTCTTCCCTCTCTCCCTTGTCCTTCAAGTTTTTCCTTCTCTCTTTCCTCCTTCCTTTCCTCCCTCCCTTCCGGCTTTCCTTTCCCTCCTTCCTCCCATTCTTTCCTTTTCTCTATCACCCCTCCCTCCCTTTCTTTCCCTCCCTCCTGTTCCTCCCTTTCTTTCCTTCACTCTTGTTCCTCCCTTTCTCTCCTTCCTTTTTCTCCACCCTCAACAGCTTAACCTTCTTTTATTGCCTTTTCTTACCTTTTTCTGTCCTGTCTATTTTCTCTTTTTCCTTCCTGAGTTACTTCTTTCCTTCACTCCTTCCTTCCCTCCCTCCCTCCTTCTCTCTTTCCTTCCTCCCCCCTTTCCCCCTTTCATTCCTTCTCTTTTTTCCTCCCTCCTTTCTTTTCTCCTTCCTTCATGTCTGTTGAGTTTACTTCCTTGTTTACCTCTTTCCTGCCCTGCATTTATCTTTCCTTTCTACATTGTCTTCTTCTGTCCTTGGGTACCTCCTTCCTTCCTTCCTTCTTTCACTCCCGTAGCAACGCGAGGGGGGGGGTCAAAGGAGGAGGCCGCAAGCTGTTTTTTAATGGCCAAGCAGCGCACGTGTTCTGTATGGCACTGGCGCTACTCTGGATTGGCTGGGGTGTGCGCGTGCACTTTGGGATGCATGCCTTGCTCCCACCTGCTGGGCGCAAGCGAGGCTACGGATTGGCTGCTTGTGTTGGTGGCACCAGTGGGTTTGTTTTTTTCTTCTGTGCTCGTTGGTGGCACTGTGGGGGAGAGGGGAGGGATGGGGTTTGCAGGCAGAGTGCTGGAGAGTGCTGGGCATGGGCTTATGCAAAAAGTAGACTATATGGCCAGGGCTAGGGGTAAAGTGTTGAAAATAACCTTATCAGTCAATAGGTGTGGGCATTCATGAACAGGGACTATCCATCATCAAATACACATATATTAATCAAAACTGAGAATAATAAAATCCACAAAAGTCAAGCTCTCAAATGTGGAGAAGGAGAGCCAGTAGTATATAAAAGTGACATCATGCAATAATTACATACAAAGTATTTGTATGTAATTATTAGGCCTGTTTTATCACTGAAAAAACTGCTTCAAAACTCACTTCAGATGTAGGGGCACTTGCGTCTCGCATCTGATAAACTTACGAAGTTCTCAGTGGTTTTTCAAAATTGATTCGGATGTACTTCAGAATGCCTTTGTTAATGGCGTCCGCGATTGCGCGGTGTGCGGAAACCTGCACAAGGGACAGTCAAAACTTGAGGGGATGACCTTTCCCTCCATTTTTGACCGCTACTACTGACAAAGCTAGCCACACTGGTACAAAATATTGAACATATTAAACACATTAACAAACATTTTAAACCACCAGCTTGCCATCGGCCAATGAGAAGAGGCAGCTAGAGAAGGGCGGAAATGACATACGAGCCCTATCCGAATATGGCGACGTAGACTTCAAAATGGCGAATCCACTTTCTATTTCCTTAACTCTCTTCGGAATCACTTCATAAGTCAAAAAAATCCGAATTACATCCGAATTTCAGATCTATGCAATGAACCTAAACAGGCCTAGTAATTATAATTACATCAGAGAGAATGCTTTGTATTCTTCCCAAACAGGTTAGTCTGTCCAGAATATTGTAACTAATGTACAAAGTGAATCAAATCTACCAAATGTGTTCAAATAGTTTCCTCTCAGTGCAATTGTCCCTATGTATCAAAGTTTGGGACTATTCTCTGAATTTAATAAAACATTTTTTCCCATCTGCCCTCCAGAAACTGGTATAAATTAAGCCTCTGAGTGAAAGGTTAAAGATCTAGTAACAAGTAATGAAATGCCAGGTGTTTATGAAACTCCAGAGTCCTGAGGGGGAAAAATAAAGAGGAAGGGCAGAATGAGTTCTGAGCCTCTGGGCAAGCAGGCTAGCAAAGAAATAAGGAAAGGGGGAAACAATTACGAAGCACTGAAATATGTGAAATCAGCCATCATTTCTGACAATCAAAAAGAATGAAGAGTGAAGCTACGATTGGGGACCATGTGTTAGACTTCTTAAAGGGTACACATCAAGATTTAAATTTAAAGGCAATGAATATACACATAGCACAAGGGAATATATGATTGGCTTGGGCTCATTCCTGTGCATAGAACCCAGATTTCCCCTCTGCATAATGTGAAAAGGGCCTTAAAATATGACAGAGACTATCAATTATAAATGTTTAAACAGAGGTTTAATAGTCTTTTTTTCCCATAGAGGTGTTGTCTTCAGTATGAAGTGTATGCCAACGTTGTCATCTGTGTTGAACGCCCAGGGGCCTTGCACCTATAACCCAAGTACAGCATACAATGAGAAACACATTTTTATGTATGAGGATTAAAATTACATTTTCTTGCAAGCTGGGCTGTCATGCAAAGGCAAGCGCAAGATTGGCAAAGGTGGTCATTGATGTAAACTGTAAATTCTGTATGTCAGTGCCTGAGAGCACACGGGAAAGCAAGCTGGAAGAATTGTGTTAGGAAGAATTTATTTGGGTTTTCCACATCCCTCACCAATGCAAGTCTGTTGCTCAGATAAGTTTATTCTTTCCAAACAAGTGTATTCTTCCTTTTGGCATGTTTCTCTCTTTCGCCCTCCATTCGTGCCTCTTCAAATTCTACAGCACTGCTGGTAACAGCTGACCTCCAACTGGAACTTAAAAACTCTGGCATAGACACTGAGAATTGGGAGCCCTGGCTCAAGGGCCAGGGCTCCCAATTCTCAGTGTCTATGCCAGAGTTTTTAAGGTTGGCTTTGAGCCCATCTTTAAACCTCTTTTCCTGTCCTCCAACATTTCGTTTTCTGTTCATGAGTTCGGAATAGAGCAACCGCTTTGGGAGGCGGTGGTTGGGCATCTGGACAACATGGCCAGTCCAGCGGAGTTGATGGCGGAGGACCATCGCTTCAATGCTGGTGGTTTTTGCTTCTTCCAGCACACTGACATTTGTCTGCTTGTCTTCCCAAGAGATTTGCAGGATTTTTCGGAGGCAGCACTGATGGGATCATTCCAGGAGTTGCATGTGACATCTGTAGACAGTCCACGTCTCACAGGGTTGGGAGGACAATAGCTTTATAAACAAGCACCTTGGTAATCCCTACGGATGTCCCAGTCCTCAAACACTCTCTGCTTCATTTGGAAAAATGCTGCACTCGCAGAGCTCAGGTGGTGGTGAATTTCAGCATCAATGTTGGCCTTTGTGGAGAGGTGACTGCCAAGGTAGAGTGGTCAATATTTTCTAATTCTACACCAATTAGCTGTATTTCTGGCATTGGAGAGGGATTGGCTGGTGACTGCTGGAAGAGCATTTTGGTTTTCCCGATGTTCAGTGACGGGCCGAGCTTCTCGTATGCTTCTGCGAAGATGTTTAGAGTGGCTTGTAGGTCTTCTGAATGTGCACAGATGACGTTGTCATCAGCATACTGGAATTCTATAATAGACTAGCTGTACCCGGCCACGCTTTGCTGTGGCAAAGAACAGCAACATCCCTTCCTACCTTTTGGTCTTGTTCTCCCCCTGTCTTCCTTATCCTTCAGCTTGTTCCTTCTCTCTTTGCTCCTTGTATATGAACTATAAATCCCAGTAACTACAACTCTCAGATGTCAAGGTTTTTCCCCCAAACTCCATTGGTGTTCACATTTGGGCATAAACTCCACCAGTGTTCACAGGTGGGCATATGAAGTATTGATGCCAATGTTGGTTCCAATCTGTCATTGATTGCACAGTGCTCTCTGGATGTGGTTGAACTACAACTCCAGAAGTCAAGGACAATATACCCACCAAACCCTTCCTTTTTTTCTATGGGTCATGGGAGTTCTGTGTGCTAAGTTTGGTTCAAATCCATTGTTGGGTGGGTTCAGAGGAGTTGGGAGGGAAGGAGGGGCAAGTTGGCCCAGGCATGCTGTAGGTCTTCCTTCTCTTCCCTCTCCTTCTCCCCTCATGTAGGCATGGAAGGGTTCCTTGGCAGTATGGGAGGAAAGGACAGGAAGGAGGGGAGGGAGAGGAAGGAGTGAATGCACAGTGCATCTGTGGTGCAGGGGATCCTGGGAATTGTAGTTTCCCAGATGATTTGGCTTTTTGGAGTGTTTTATGTTTATTGTTTGTGTGGTTTTTGAAGGCTAAACACACCTTGTGTTTTTCCAATGGGTCTGGGGAGTTTTGTGTGCTAATTTTGTTTGAAATCCATTGTTGGGGGAGTTTGGAGGAGTTGGGAGTCCCAAACTCCTGGAGGGAAGGAGGGCCAAAGTTGGCCCAGGCGTGCTGTAGGTCTTCCTTCTCCTCCCTCTCGTTGGCAGCATGGGAGGGGAAGAAAGGACAGGAAGGAGGGGCAGAAGTGAACTGTGCTCACCCCTTTGTGTCTTCCTTCCTTCCCTCGTTGTGGTGCTCGGTGGCGGGGAGGTTGGGAGGAGGGAAGGGTGCCTGCCTGTCGTTCCTCCTCTCTCCCTCTCTTCTCCCTTTCTTCCTCATTCATCAGCTCTTTCCCTCTGTCCTCCCTTCCTTTCCTTTTTTGTATCACTCCTCCCTCCCTCCCCCCTGAGAGAGAGAGGGGGGGAAAGGAAAAGAGAGAGCGAGGCAGGCGAGGGCGGCATGGAGTCAGGGCGGTTTTGGCGGCCCCGGGGAGAGAGAGAGAGAGAGGTGAGTGGGAAGCAGGCCTGGGCCTTCCTTTCTGCCTTTCCTTGCCTGAGGGGAGCCCGTCCGAGGCCTTCTCTTGAGGGGAGCCTGCTTCTCTGGCATTCGGAGCAGGAGCTCAGGACCCGGGCCGCACCGGCGCGTCCTTGGCCTTCTCCGCCGCCTCCTAGGCGGTCAGCGGCTGGGAAGCAGCGGAGAAGGGCTCTGATTGCCGGTGGAGAGGCGGAACGGAGGAGGAGTGGCTATGAAGGAGGAAGGGAGGCGCCTCCTCCTTAGCCCTTCCTCCTGCATTCTGCCTCTGCCCCCAGCGATCGGAGCCCTCCTCCGCCGTTTCCCAGCCGCGGACCGGCTATGAGGCGGCGGAAGAGGCGAGGAGGCGGCGGCGCGGCCCGGGTCCTGAGCTCCGATCGCCGGTGGAGAGGCGGAACGGAGGAGGAAGGGCTAAGGAGGAGGCAGCTCCCTTCCTCCTTCGTAGCCCCTCCTCCTCCGTTCCGCGTTTCCCCCCGCCGATCGGAGCTCAGGATCCGGGCCACGCCGCCTCCTCCTCGGCCTTCTCTGCCGCCTGAGGAGGCGGAAGGAGGAGGCGGATGAGGAGGGTTTGAAGAGGAGGGAGGGAGCCGCCTTTTCCCCCCTGCCCGGCCCTCCCTCCCTCCGCCGGCTTTCCGCTGCCTGTGCTGGCAAGGGCCCCGCTTCTTCCTCCTCTTCGTTCTGTGCTGCTCCTGGCGAGCGCTCCTCTGCCATGCATGTGCGAACGTTCTATGCGCTGGCAGCGGAGAGGGCGGGATGTGAGTTCCGTTGGGCAATTTTTGGGGTTTGTGTTTGGGGGTGTTGGGAGGTATGTAGGGCCATTTTTTTGGGCCCTCTCGGTACCTTGGGGTATAGTTGTATGGGCTGCCGAGTTTAGTGGTTCTGCGTTGCATAGTTTCGTTGTCTATACCGGACATTGCACGACCATAAGAAAAATATATAGATCAGAACAAAAAAACCCAACCACCAAAGAACACGGTACCCTACCAAAGAGTTTCCTCAAACTAAAAGAAGACCTAGATATGCAGGATGTTTGGAGATACCTCTACCCAGATGAAAGAGACTTTACATACTTTTCAAACCGCCACAAAACGTGGTCTCGAATAGACATGGCGTGGGCTTCAAACTCTCTCATTCCCAAGATAGACAACTTAAAAATAATCTCTAGAGACATCTCGGACCATTGCCCACAAGAGCTTGCAGTGAACTCAAAGCAAAAAGGAAGGAGATGGAGATTAAACGGGAACCTATTAAAAACTGAAAAAGACATTAAGAAAAACAAAGAATTAGTAAGGGAATTCTTTGAAACCAATGACACGGGAGAGGTCCAACAACAAATAGTTTGGGACACTCTAAAGGCGGTAATGAGAGGACACTTCATCTCGCAGAACAGTGCCAGGGAAAGAGCGAAGGACAAGGAGATAAAAGATCTAACAAGGGAAATAGATGAAAACGAAAAACTCCTGAAGAGATTCCCCACGAAACAAGACATCAGGAAGAAACTAATAAACCTTAAAAGAAAGAAGTACTCCTTAGAACTCGAAAATATGGCAAAAAGTTACAAATACGCAAAACAATACAGTTTCGAAAATGCAAACAAGCCAGGGAAATGGCTATCAAGAAAAATCAAGAAGAAACAGCAACAACAATACATTCCCAAAATTACATCTGAGGGCAAAGAATACACAAAAGAGGAAGATATCCGAACAAAGCTTCTTGAATTTTACAAACAGCTATACACGAAGGACGGAATCTCGGAGGACGACATCACAACATACTTGTCACAACAGAAAATATCTAAAATTTCGGAAGATGAAAGAGAATCTCTAAACGAGGAAATAACAGAGGCAGAAATCAACACAGCCATAAACAAACTGGACCCTAATAAATCCCCAGGCCCAGATGGCCTCTCCGCAGATTTCTATAAAGCGATGAAGGAAGAAATAACACCATACCTCAAAGGTATAATGAATATAGTGATGAACGGAGGAAACATCCCACCATCATGGTCAGAGGCCATAATCACCCTTATACAAAAGGGAAACTCGAAAGCGCCAGGTCCACACGAATTCAGGCCAATATCACTGCTGAATGTGGACTACAAATTATTCACCAGCATTCTAGCCTCCAGGTACAAAAAATTCTTAACAACCTGGATAGGGGAGGAACAGGCGGGCTTCCTGCCCAATAGAAGCACGAAGGACAACCTACGCACAATATTGGACACCATCGAATACTACGACACGAATATACAGAGGGAATTGGCACTGTTGGCACTCGATGCCGAAAAGGCATTCGATAATCTCGAATGGAATTTCTTCAAACTACTCCTAGAGGAAATAGACATTGGCCACCAAATGAAGAACGCCATCAGAGCCATATATTCGGACCAAAAAGCCACAATACAGGTGAATGGAACCCTCACAGAAAAAATTCCAAATCACCAAGGCACACGCCAGGGATGCCCCCTCTCCCCTCTATTATACATAATGGCTCTGGAAATATTAATAAGATCCATTAGGGAAGACAAGGAGATAAAAGGAATGCGAATAGAGAATAACAACTACAAAATACGGGCATATGCAGATGATATAATCTGCATAATTGAGGACCCGATTAACAACATCAGTCCCTGGATGAAAAAAATAGAAGAATATGGCCGAGTGGCTGGCCTTAAGATTAACAAGAAAAAATCAACAATCCTAACAAAAAACATGTCAAGCAAAAGAAAAGAACTACTCCAAAAAACCTCCGGCATCACTATAAACTCAAAAATCAAATACCTAGGAATCTGGTTGACAGCAAAAAACTCACAACTGCTGAAAAATAATTATGAGGAGAGCTGGAGGACCATTCAAAAAGATCTGGCCAACTGGAGATTTTTACAACTATCCCTTCTAGGAAGAATAGCTTTGATCAAGACCAACGTCCTACCCAAACTCATGTATCTCTTCCAGAACATCCCAATCATAAGAAATAAGAGCCTGTTCAAAGTATGGAAAAGAGAAATCTCAAAATTCATATGGGAGGGAAAAAGGCCGAGAATCAACCATACCATTATGACAGACAAAAAATCTAGGGGCGGATTCGGCCTTCCGGACCTTATTCTATACTTTGAAGCCTGCGCCCTAATGTGGGTGAAGGAATGGATCACACTAAGAAACAAACACCTACTAACACTTGAGGGCTTCGACTTACGAGTGGGGTGGCACGCCTATTTATGGTATAAGAAAACATCTGTGGAGAAAAAACTTGGGAACCACTTCGTAAGATCAGCCCTCATACGTGTCTGGAACAAATATGCAAAACGATTTTACACCAAAACACCACTCTGGATATCCCCAATGGAGGCAGAACACCGGAGACTCCTGGGTTGGTCCATTTGGCCCACGTATAAAGATCTGTTGAAAAAAGCAGAAGGAACCCCAGAGCTCATAACTCAAGAACAAATGAAACAAATTCTAGAGAATACAACCTGGCTTCAATACCACCAATTGAGAAAGAGATTTAACCAAGACAAAGAAGAGGGCTTCCACACAGAAGAGGACTTCTGGGACAAAATCATCACAACAGACAAAAAAACATCACAAGGATTTATAGCAAATTACTAGAATGGGCCACAGAGGAGGAAGAAATAAAGAATTGCATGATCCAATGGGCCAGGAACATCGGACGACAAATTAAAATACATGAATGGCAGCTCATCTGGAACAAAAAAATAAAGCTCACATATGCAACAGAGCTAAAAGAGAACTGGCTAAAAATGTTCCACCGATGGCACATCACGCCCCAAAAATTGGGAAGATGTACAAAAATAGAAATCCAAACTGTTGGAAGTGCCAGACACAAGTGGGTAGTTTCTTCCACATGTGGTGGTCCTGCCCAGTCACCACAAAGTACTGGAGAGAGACACATAAGACGGTACAAACCATACTGAAGACAAGATTCCCAATGAAACCGGAATACTATCTACTGGGACTCACAGATAGAGAAAGAGTTATGGACAAGAACTCTGAGAAACTCTTCACTTATATGACCACGGCAGCAAGAGTTGCATTTGCTAAGATATGGAAATCCAACAAAACACCGCAACAAGAGGACTGGCTCCAAAAACTATGGGATATCAAAGATATGGACACTTTAACATTCTTCCTGAGCAAAAATACCGGCCGGCCTAGAAATGAAACGGATTGGAGTCCAATAAAACTACACAAAAAAGACCAAAAAGGTAAAGCATAGCAAGATACCAAATCGAACATGAAACTCTGTAACAAATTAAAGAACATCTTTATCGAAAAGAAAGAAGAAAGTCAAATCCACCTAAGAACCGAATGGAAGTCAACTGTCTATGTAAACTATGTGTTAGTTCGTGAAGTATGTCACAGTACCTCCCTACCCCAAACTTACCGAACACCTCCCCCCCCCACCCTTCCCCTGTTTACCAAATGTCTTTTCCCGATACTCTGTATTCAAAAAAACCAATAAAAAAAATTTTTTTTTTTTTAAAAAAAAGAAAAATATATATATATATGATGTTGTAACCTTGGTTTTGGCTTTCAGTCTGCTGAGGTTAAATAGCTTGCCATCTGTCCGATGGATGATTTCCACTCCAGTTTGAAGCTTCCCATCAACAAGGTGAAATATCATAGCAATGAAGATGGAAAATAAAGTTGGGGCAATAACGCATCCCAGTTTGACACCTGATGCCACCTCAAATGGGTCACTTTGGGAGCCATTGCTGTCCAAGACCATTGCCATCATGTCATCATGGAGGAGCCGCAGGATGTCCACAAATTTGTTCGGGCACTCGGTTTTTTGGAGGGTGGTCCAGAGAACACTGCGATTTACTGTGTCGAATGCCTTTGCAAGGCCAATGAATGCCATGCACAGTGGTTGATTTTGTTCTCTGCATTTTTCTTGGAGCTGTCGTGCAGTGAAGATCATGTCCACTGTTTCTCTGGAGGGACGGAAGCTGTTCTGGGATTCTGGGAGGGTGTCTTCTGAGAGGGGTAGAAGGCGGTTTGCACCATGAGTACTTATGGCGAGAAAGGTGGGATAGAAATAAATATTATGGTGATGATTATCACGATTTCTGACTTTGGGTTACCCTATCAGAAATTGTTCAGAGATGATAGCTCTTGAGAGAGAGAGAGAGAGAGAGAGAGAGAGAGAGAGAGAGAGAGAGAGAGCTATTTACCCAAGTTTTCATCTAGTAGGTTTCCATGATCAAGTAGACATTTAAGCCATTGTTCTTCCAGCGACCTAGTCCAACATCACACTTGTATAGCTTGTGAGCTCTTATTTAAATGTTGGCCTTGTATTTTGACAAGAATATTATCTGCCCAACCAAAAGTTAAAAGTGTTTGGGTACTGTACATGCTCATGTATAAGTCCTGAAATTGTACTACCCCCCCCCCCCAAGATGGATTGACTGATCCATGAGTCAGTATAAGCTCCGTAACTTAACTCTCATCAAAAGGGAAACCATCCCTTTCTCCCACTCTGAACAAACCCCAATTGCTTAGTTTCCACCAGACCACAAAATGCTTTGAAAACCCCATTTCCTCTTTTTGGGGTCCTACCTACCAGTACCTACCAAGTTGTACTTTGGCATACTGTAAATCAGATACACCCAAAGGGCTCCTGAACATGAGCAGAGTGCCTTTGTCCAGGTCAAGGCTTTTGAGGAGCCTAAAGGTGCAGGAACCGGCCAAAAAAGGCTCCTGGGCATGAGCAGAGTGCCACTAAAGTTTCTGGAGTAGAACTACTTTCAAAGTAAAGACCATGCAAAGAAACAGGAAAAACACTTTCAAAATTCTATCCAGGAACATATATCCTTTATTATTTAAAAAAGTACTTTAAAGAAAATTTCCCCTGGCAGGGATCAAACCTTGGTCCTTCTGCTTATTAGGCCTGCACGCTGCCCCTAAGCCATGCTTTCCCTGTAGTAAAATGGGTCAGTCTACAAAACCTTAAAAAAAAACTTTGAAAATTTGCCAAAAATCCATGGATAAGTCAAAACTTATTAAATTTGGTGAGCTAACAGTGGTCCATGTGTTCTACCACTGTAGCAAGTTTCATCACGGTTGTCTGCCATTAACAAATCAATTTAAAAAAATTGAGAAAAATTTCAGAAATCATTCAGATTTGAAGCGCCAGTGCCCCCTACATCTGCAACAAGGTTTGAACCACTTTTTAATGGATAAGAACATAAGAACATAAGAAGAGCCATGCTGAATCGGGCCTCAGCCCATCTAGTCCAGCATTCTGTGTCACACAGTGGCCCACTAGTTGTACATGGGGATCTCTAGCAGAAAGGAGGGCAGAACCCTCACCTGTTCCCGACCCCCACAACCAGTACCCGGGGAAATCCTGCCTGCCTCCATCAACACAGAGGTGGCACTTGGATGTCCATTTCAGTAACTACTGATTCCCTATTGGATCAACCAGCCCTATTGAGAACCACTGCTTTAGAGTGGAAGCACCATCCCACTATTATCTCAACTGCAACTTCTGGCCTTTTTGAATGTCTAGATGGGAGAATAGGGACCTCGTCATACTGATGAATCCCTCCCCTCTCTAGTGTCCCATTTCACCGGCAATCACCATTGGAATGGAAGGCACACATGGCACTTCTCAGCAAGCTGCGCAACCTCCTTCCTTCCCCTATCACATGGGCATCAGGGCAAGGTGTGTTGACACCCTGCTGCTTCCCCCATCAGACAGGTGAAATAGTGGCAAGGCTTATTGCCGCATTGCCGTTTTCCCCTTCAGATGGCGAGAAACTTGAAAACCGTAGGAAGCTCCATTGGAGCTTTCAAAAAGATGAATTCTCAGCATGGTAGGAAGGAAATTAGAATGCAACACTTCCTTGCTGCTTCACCCACAGATCGGGCAGGGCCCCGGTCTGCACCATCTCATGTGGTGCATCTAGATCTGTCACTGAAGAGGAGCCCCAGCATGGTAAGGGGCATAAAACCCCAGTATGGTGAGGTCCTAGGAGTAGAATGAGCTTTTTGACACTTCCCCTTAAAAGACTCTGGTGCAGCTGGCTGGGTGTCAGCTGCATTAAAGATCACTACTGACAGGAAGGTCATGAGTTCAAAGCCATCCTGGGACGGCGTGAGCTTCTGTCCAATTGTGTAGCTTATTGTCGACCTTTGTAACCCGAAAACATCTGTTAAGTAGGAAATTTAGGGACCACCTATGTGTGGGGAGGCTAATTTAACAAAATTTACGAGGCCATAAAAAGTCTCCAGCAAAAGCATGAGGGGAATGTGGAAAGTACTTCATCAGTGTTGCAGATGGACGGTGAAGCGACAGCTCCCCTGGTGGCCAGAAGTTGCAATGTTAAAAAGCCTCTGACTGTCTGTCTATATGTGCTATGTGTCTATGGCATTGAATGTTTGCCATGTATGTGTACATTGTAATCCGCCCTGAGTCCCCTGTGGGGTGAGAAGGGCGGAATACAAATACTTTAAATAAATAAATAAATAAATAAATAAATAAATAAAAGAGCGATGAGAGAGTTGAAGAGGGGGAGTCAGTGCTTCTTTTAGTTTTCCCCAAGATGGACTAAACTTTCACCTTATTTTTTCGTACTTTACTTCAATTTTCCACCAGAAAGGAACCACCCCCTTCTATCAATTCAGTGCCAATAGACTTTTTAAAGTTCATCAATATTGGGGATCAAGTAAAAATAAAACAATCTCTCAGAACATTGAAATTTTGGGTAATCCAATGAAAGTCTTTGTTCATAAATACAAAACATTCATATGTGGCTGTTCAGACTATTTTAGTAATGAGAGTTCATAACATGTGTTAAAATGTAGATTTATTTGAAAAGGGAGAGTAAATTCTATCCAACATTTGTTAGCCAGCTTAGCTAAATCAACCCTCCATATTCAAAGGCAGTATACCAAATATTTATCAGGACACATTCACAACCATTGTGCATTTATTAGGGACTTTCCAAAAGCTGATGCCCGCCTACTGTTGGATTAAGGATGCCGGACTTGATAGCCTTTTTAGCATTCACCTGGACTATTTTCATGTTAATTATTTCCCAGCTGCCCTAAGGTTATCATCTATAGTTATAGATAAAATGCCTGTCAAGACCAAAACTAAATAGATTCTAGTCTTTTATCTTTCAGGTTCTTCCCTAGATCGTTCACATCCACATCAGTAGAACAATTTCAAACTTTCCATCTCAAGTGACTGTAAATATTAGCTGAGATAACAACGCAATCCATCTTCTGGATATTGCAATGCATTACTTTCTATTATGGTTATCACTCCATTAAATAAAAATGGCCAAAGAATACTATGTTATTTAATTTTAAGGCAAAACAAATCAGCTTCTAAATTGATGTATAGTTCTTGAGAATATGAAAAGTATTCTGTATTATTTTGTGGTACACTCACGTGTAACAACAGGTACAACAGGTACCATTTCAGAACACAGATTACTTCCTTTGCAAGAGGGAAGGGCTAAGGATACTTTCACACTATACAGTTATTGCACTATAATTCCATTTTAGCTGCTATTCACAAAATTCTGTGGAATTCAGGGATTTGCAGTTCAGGGAGGACATTAAGAATACCAACCAGAGAGTTTTAGTATCTCATCAAACTACAATTCTCAAGATTCCATGGGGAGGGGGTGTGTCGCAACACAGAGAGACTTAAAGAGCCAGACCAGATTTAAAGTAGAGTTTATTCAAAATGACACAAGTAACTCAAAAAATGGCCAAATTGGTCCAAAAACACTTTACCTTCAGTGTGAAAGTGGAAAGAACATAACCTAGTGGCAAAACCTGGCCAAAATAGTCTTTAACACAAAACCCGGATTATATTTCCCTTTAAACCATATTATATTTCCCTTTAACCCGGATTAAACACCAAAAATGCAGCACAATCAGGAAACACAGCACAGCATACAAAGCAAGACACAGTCACCCAGTAACACCTTGCCAACTAAGAATCTTCATTCACTAAGTAATGCCAGAGATCTGGAAAACACTAGATTATGTCTGAACTTGGAAGCTAAACAAGGCCGGTTCTGACTAGTACTTGGACCACCAATGAATACCAGTTGCTCTATGCTGTATTTCAGACGAGAACGCAAATGCTGTAAAATCCATAGGGTTACTATAAATTGACACACATCTTGAAGAAACATACATAACTCACACAACCCCCTTTTCAACATATCTTTGATCCCTAGGCTACAATAAGAACCACGTGTCCTACCTATTTAAGTGGGAAATATGTAGGTATCCAGTAACAACTCTCTTTCTCTCTCTAGTTTCATCGCGGCCATTTGTTAGAAGGAATGGGCCAGTAAATTTCATGGCCCGAAATCACATTGCTATGGAGGGACAAGATAAAATGAAACCCTAAAACCTTTCCTAACCACCAGCTCCTTGTTCTTGTTCCTTAATCCTTTTTTCAGCAGCTGTCTTATAGTCTACAATGCAGTTGATGGGTCAGCAGGGTCGCACAAAGACAGCTGCACATATCTGTCTCAAAACTTGGTTTAGTTTGCATGGTAGCCAGCCAGGCTCTGTACATATGCATATTGTTGAAGGAGAAGGGAATTGTCCACATATTTTAGACATAAAGAAACAGTGTATAGTCTACCCACTGTGAATAAATTTAATTTAGCCATCTTCATGCCTCCTGAATTGTTTCCTTCTGAAGTTTGCTAGAGAAGCACATGTGTCATTTGGGCAGCTTTCCAGTTTCATTTTCCCTCCATTCATTTTTAAAGAGTAAAGTTTCAATAAAATGCTCAATTTTTCAATGGTTCATTTGTACAATAGACATGGTGCAGAATTTCTCAAGCATACATTCTTTCTATTGCCTGATCAAGTAGAACCTTCCTCACACACTGCTTTTCATCACATAGGACAGAGTATTGTGTCTTATTGACATCACTGGCACTTCAAAGAGAATATCCTTTGGGATTCGCAGATTCTTTTTGCACAGTCTTCCAGGATTTTAAGTGTGCTTCTTTTTTTATTTGGGTGATAGTTGGAGTTTTTATGTAGGTATCAATCAATATGAGTAGGTTTTCTGTAAACTGTGTGGCCCGATTGTTGATTAAGTTTGCGGATTTAACGAGCTCCATTGGCTGCCGTTCATCTCCCGGTCCCAATTCAAGGTACAGGTCATCACTTATAAAGCCCTAAACATTTTGGGACCAGCTTACCTTCGTGACCGTATCTCCCTCCATGAACCTGCCCGATCCCTTCGATCCTCGGGGGAGGGTCTTATCCACTACCTGGTGAGATTAGGCGAGCCCCTACTTTGGAGAGTTTCAAGAAGAATCTTGAATCTGGCTCTTCCACTGTGCTTTCGGAAATTAGCCATATAATCTTATGCCATCATCCACCCTCAATATTTGTCTTGAGTTACACCTCCTTCCCCCCTTTATACGAAGGTCCTCTCTCAACCTTTCCGAAAGAGTTTTCTCCCTCATAAATAATTGTCCCTACAGCTATCTCTCCCCTCTGTTTTTAGCTATATCCTCCTTATTTTAATCTGTACATGTGGCCCACTCATTGTCCTATGTTTTAAGTGGTTTTATTTTATTGTAATTTTATATTGATTGTTGTATTTTATAGTTTATGTCTTCTGTAATTGATTATGTTGTTTGTTTGATTTTACCTTGGTTGTTGTATTGTTGGGCTTGGCCTCATGTAAGCCGCTCCGAGTCCCCGTTGGGGAGATGGTGGCGGGGTACAAATAAAGATTATTATTATTATTATTATTATTATTACTAGAACATCTAGAAATGGCAGTTTTCCCTCATTTTCTTTTTCCATGGTGAATTGGATGTTTGGGTGGATACTGTTGAAGTGGTCCAGGAACTTGTTTAATTCTTCTTTTCCATGGCTCCAAATGGTGACCACCAAATGCAGTGCCCAAACACGAATCAAAGAACATGAAAGGCGCTACAGACTACTTCAACCAGAGAAGTCAGCCACAGCAGACAGAGCACTTGATTAACCAAGCTGGACACAGCATATTATCTGAGGACAAAGAAATGCTGGACCACTCTAACAACTACTATGTCAAACTACACAGAGAAACCATTGAAATCCACAAGCAATTTCAACATATAGGAAGAAACCATGAAAATGAACAAAATGTGGCTACCAGTATTTTTAAAACTTCTAAAATTAGGACAGTAAATAAAGAAAAACACTCTGAAAAGGGGGAATTCCGGACATGAAACAATCAGGGCCAGATAACACTACCCAACAAAGAATTTCCCCAGGCAGGAATCAGCCAGGCCTTGAAGCTGCAAGGCTTTGCAATGCTAATCAAGGTGATTAATTGCAACATTCACACTTGCCTCCAGCACACAAGAGTTATTTATCCAACCCTGTACCTTCCACAGATATATTAACCTCCCTTTCTTAGTTTCTAATATACCTCACAACCTCTGAGGATGCCATAAATGAGGGCAAAATATCAGGAGAGAATGCTTCTGGAACATGCCCATACAGCCCGAAAAACTCACACCAACCCAGTGATTCTGGCCATGAAAGTGTCATGCCACAGTCCCGCATAATGGGAGGTTCCAGTATGAACTCTTATACATGCAAGATATATAGATTAGAAAGGGTACTTTGAACTGCAAATGTGGCATTTCAGAACACTACTTTCCATACTTTAAGTTTGTTATTTTAAAAGCATGCTATGGATTATTGTACTCTTGAACCTTCTGAACTGCAATTTGTGTCCAATCAATGAAAAAAATTGTATTTTCTGCCCTACAGATTTTGTGTATTTTTAATACTGAGCTATTACAAAGTTAGCCTTTGAGGGTCTTTTAATAACATGGAATACAAGGGGAAACCACAATCATCTTTTTCAGATTTTGCAATCCATATATTGCAGTAAACATTTCCTGATGTTGAAGTCACCATTTCATTTAACATTCAAGTAATAATTACCGTGGTAGCATGACAAAACTGTCAGCAGTAGTTATCCGAAAGATAAAACAATGGAAAGAATGAAGAAAATAATGAAATAGTACAACCTTGTAAAATTAGTGGAGATTGGCTTGAACAGACCCATTTACCCTGCTGGGTCTGATTCAGAGAATTTAGTGGGAAAACTAAAAAAAGCAGCAGGACTTTATCTTTCGAAAGCAGGTTTCATCATTCCACTGCCATTTATATTAGGGGTGAAAGGACGTAAATACACTTTTTGTCACAGATACTTGACGAAAGAACCGCCTTGCCAAAAATTTGTCAGTCTACACTTAAAATCTTTTCTGACTTTTGACAACCCTAGGTGACAATACGAGGGCGGGTCAATATGTCTGTGACTTTTTGAATAAAACACGGATTTTGGGATAAAAAATCATTTTATTTTTCAATGTAGTCTCCTTTGAGTTTTATACACATTGTAAGAAGTGCAAGATGTTTGTGTAGAACCAACACTGGAGACGCTTCTGGACTGTGGCGCATGGATTTTTGGGACTTCCAATGCACTTAATGGAATTAAGCGTGCAATGCACTGTATGTCTTTCAGTGTGTTTATATGATCTATACAGCCTACCAGGCTGTTGAGGCACAACTCACGTGTCCTGATACATAATACAGAAATATTTTTGCAATTGTTCTTCCTGATTTATATGAGATTACAGATGCATGCCTCTTGGTTTGTTTCGGTTTTGCTGTTAAGCAGCACTTCCCTTTGTTTACCATGGCATTGAATGTTTGCCTGTATATGTGCATTGTGATCTGCCCTGAGTCCCCTGTGCGGTAAGAAGGGTGGAATATAAATGATGTAAATAAATAAATAAATGCTTGTAGAAGGGGGAAGGAACAGAAGGATTGTCGAATAGGCATAAGTAATAGACATGGTTATGTTTTTCGTATCTCGATCAAATTCATATTCAATTCAATTTTAATTTAGTTTTGAAGCGTTTCTGAAGCATTTTAAGCAACCTGGAAGGAATTACCAAACCATTTTCATAAGGATTTTCCGTTCCCTGACCTTCCCTTCAGAAGCGGAGGGAAGGCATGGGCTTCCAAACCTGGATGCTGTCATGTTCAAACTAGGTTTTGGAACCATTTTTGGAACCATTTTCATTTTAAGGAAATTTCAATCAAAACTTTAGTACGATCACAGACCTGACCTAAGAGGAGAAGGACAACTCCCAGTAAACAGTTATTTAAAATCAGGAAATCAGTATAAAAATATATTTTAAAAGACAGGAAGGCATGGGCTGATGTTAAGGGCAGCAGCACAGAACAAACACTGGATGCAGTGTTGTCATGTTTAAACTAGGTACTTTAAAGCCATGGTGCAATGTGGATCTAAGATCTCTGTAGAACATGCATTGAAATGACGTGCCATTCTGAAATTTTGCTTGAATTTTAACAAATTAATTTTGAATTTGGGCCCCAGGTCAAATTATTCAGTGGAAATCAATCATATTCAAGATCCTTGGCTCAATCAGCAGCCCCCTACATCTGAAACGAGTTTTGAACCATTTTTTTTCTTGATCAACCAGGCCTAATAAGTAACCATGCTTGAAAAACAGGGTGGAGGATTGGGTCATTTCGATTGTACATCTTTTAAAAACTGGTTTAAACATATTGGTTTAGGATTACCCAGGTAAGTGCAGAATTGCTGCTAATATACCTGGAGCATTTCTTATCCAGAATTCTAAAATACAAAATTGTCCATATGAATGGCTGAAGTAGCAATACCCTTTCTTTGTGATGGTTCAGTGGAAACAAACTTTGTTTCATGCACAAAATTATGAGAAATATTTTATAAAATTATCTTCAGGATATGTGTGTAAGGTGTAAACATATATTTCTTTTCTGTTTATGCTTGCGTCTCATCTAGATATCTCATTATGCACATGTATGCAAAAACAGGTATTCTGAAATGCCCAAAAATCTAAAATCCAAAACAGTTTTGGTTCTACAAATTTTAGATAAGGGATAAAAACCTATACTTGGAGTTTTTGTTTTATTTTAAATATCCAAATGACATTTCAGTTGTCTCAGATTATATTTTCTAGCAATTCTGAATATCAACTACAATATTTTTCCCATAATTATGTAGGTTTCTTTTTTATTCTGAGACATCAGACTAACATATCTTCCTTCTAGAGTTATAATGCTATATCACAGCAATGCATCAGTGAAATGGATATTTGTGCTAAAACTCTATAACACTTTTTAAAAAGAAACAAACTATTCTGACTAGAAAAAATGGCCTTCAAGTCATAGGACTAACTCAGCAAACCCATTTAAACAATCTCCAACTAATGCAAATTCAAGAACCCCCCCCCCCCCCCGCAAAATAGAATCGGTAGACATGGAAATGAAACAACTGTTCAAACTCATCACAACCCAAGGATCTATTTGGGAAGAAGTCTTACATTTGGTGAAAATGTAAGATCCCTTATCTGTTTTTAAGTACTTTAATGTTCTTTTTTATTATTGTGTGTTGTATACTGGTTGGTTAAGAAGTGATAAACAAATACCTACATAAATAATAAATAATCCCTGAAAGTGAGTTTGTGACAATCATCCATTCTTGGGACTTGGAGTGTCAACTATGTTCACCACAATTTATTTATTTATTTAATTATTTAGCACATTTGTATACTGCTCCCTCTCAGCCCAAAGGTGACTCGGGGCGGTTCACAATGCCAGTAGCATCATACAAACAGCATTTAAAACAATTAAAAACATTAACAAATACATTAAAACAATAACAATAATTAAAACAACATTACGTCTCCTAGATAAAACATAATCCAATCTCGTAATCCAATTGTTCGAATCCTATGTCGGTTACACTGCCCTTTCAAATGCCTGCTCAAACAGCCAAGTTTTGACCTTTTTTCAGAAGGCCAAGAGCGAGGGGGCTGATCTAATGTCCCCAGGAAGGGCGTTCCACAGCCGAGGGGCCACCGCTGAGAAGGCCCTGTCTCTCGTCCCCACTACATGCATTTGTGATGCAGATGGAGTCGAGAGCAGGGCCTCTCCAGATGATCTTAACATCCTAGTTGGTTCATAAGGGGAGATGCGTTCGGACAGGTAGGTTAGACCAGAAATGTTTAGGGCTTTATAGGCTAAAGCCAGCACTTTGAATTGTGCTCGGTAGCAGACTGGAAGCCAGTGGAGCTGGCGCAACAGAGTAGTAGTATGCTCCCTGAGCCCCGCTCCTGTTAGTAATCTGGCTGCCGTCCATTGGACCAATGGAAGCTTCTGAACAGTCTTCAAAGGCAACCCAATATAGAGTGCATTGCAGTAGTTTATATGGGATGTAACCAGAGCGTGGACTTCCGTGGCCAAGTCAGACTTTCATTTTCTTGCATAGTACCATGTTCACCCTAGATTTCGCATGATCTGTGTTCCATTGGCATGTTCATATTTTAGCTATCCATTTTCTACTTAGGATATTTGATGTATCATATGTGTGAATGCATATCTTTACTCCATTCTTTATTGTTTTTCTACTTAAAGGTGAAACCCGATGAAAGAATAATCAAGACAGAATATGGACTGTTAATTCGCAGCTTGCAAAGAAAGGACACAGGAGCATATTATTGTAAAGCCCAAGAGCATACATTTGTCCAGACCATTATGAAATTAAATCTAAATGTAATTGAGAATGGACAGATGGAAAACTCTCAGAAAACAGACGACGAAGAAGGACGGACAAGGGATCTGCAAGCTGAGTCACAACTGAGGTACAAAGATTACATCCAGCTTCTCAGCAGTCCCAGCTTCAGTCTGGATGAATACTGTGAGCAGATGTGGCATCGGGAAAAGAAACGGCAGCGTAACAAAGGCGGACCAAAATGGAAACACGTCCAAGAAATAAAGAAGAAACGAAACAGGAGGCACCACCAACCTGCAAGCCCACACACTAGGGCTGAGTCTACATAGTTTGCATATTTTATTTAAAAAGAGGACTTGTTTGAAAGTGAAAAATACTTTTACTCCATTTTATGGATCTTTTCTATTGATGTTGCTTCTCAAAAGACCCGCTAATGCACAGTCCTTAATATATATGAGACTCCCATGAAAGAGTACACTATCACTTGGAAGTTTTCTAAGAACCTGTATGCTGTTCAGTAGCTTTTAGATTTGAGCTGAGATCACTCTGTTCACATCTCAGGCTCTGAAGAGTTAGTTTATGTAAAGTTCTGAAAGGTATTTTCCCCTGTTGTAAAAACATAGGCCATGCATGAACTCAATAGCTGGTAAGAAACATCTGCATTTGAAAGTAGGCTGGATGTAGTAGCAAAATGTATGAGGGTCCATTAAAAATGGAAGCTAAACAATAGACCAAAATATAGGCTGTAAAATGGTGATGCTTGATAAAATGAGGAGACCATCTGAAATTCTTTCAGGTTGTAATTATTTTCACATGGTAGTTTAGTGCCTGCAACTGCATATGTGTATTTCCTGGCCAGCAAGGATAAAGTCAGTCATTCACTAAATTGGTCAGTGACACTCATTTATTCCGAAAAAGCAAATGTAACCTTGACATTATAGGAATAAAGGTAGAGCTTTGTTCATCAGGCTATAGCAACAAGTTTGAAAATAATTTGCTGAGATGGCCTGTTGACTCAAATGTGATCTGCCAAAAAAAACCAAACCCCTACATTTCTAAGAGGCAAGTGGAGGTAGACGCAGGGGCAGATTAATGCACTCGGTGGAGTAGGCACCCACCAAGAGCACCAGATCCACAGGGGCGCACCGCCGCTGGCTGGAAACTCCACTTCTGCGTCTGCTGTGTTTCCAGCAGGCACAGAGGCGGAGTTACTAGTCGGCGTGGAGGCGAAGTTACCAGCCAGCATGGAGGTGGAGTTTCCAGCATGCATGGAGGCTCCATCTCCATGCCTGCTGGAAACTCCGCCTCCGCGTCTGCTGTGTTTCCAGCAGGCATGGAAATGGAGTTACCAGCCGGTGCGGAGGCGGAGTTTCGAGCAGGCGTGGAGGTGGAGCCTCCACGCATGCTGGAGACTCCGCCTCTGCGCTGGCTGGTAATTCTGCCTCCGTGCCTGCCTCAGGTTTGGTTTCGGGGGAGGGGGCACCAAAATAATTTTCGCCTACCATTTAAAATTACCTTGGGCCGCCTCTGGGTAGATGTGAAAATCCTATTAATAAGTAATGGGATTTGTGCCAGAACCTTTTCTATCTATCTCTGAAAATCTCCCTCCTCATCAATGTCTCATCTCACCTTTTTCCTTCTTTAAATCCATTGCTGCTTTGCATTTGCTTCTTTGACACAAAAAGAAACACAATTTAAAGTCACTAAAGGGGAGCAATAGGGGAAACAAACTTTTACTCAGCTGTGTATTCCTTCTGCAAAGGTCTTGTGTATTTTAGAGACAGTGGTGCATTGTTAGAATTAATGTTTTATATTTTTTACAAAAAAATAAAGTAAAGACAAAGTCCATGTGTAAATAATGTGCAAGTTGGAGATGGGCCGCTTTACTTTTTAAAAAAGAAAAAATGTTTTAATTTTAACTTGTCTGTTCTTCTATAGATATACATATCTTTTCAAAAGTACATCCTGTTCAGTCCAGTGGCTTTTTTCCTCCCAGGCAAAGGGATACGAGCACACAGTCATCTTGACTAAGTGGAAAGCTGGGTCAGATGCCAGACTGATTTACACCAGCTTAACCTTTGGGTATTGTTTGTCAGCTTCAGTGAACCTGGTTGATAGTTGCAGATATAAGATCAAACAAGCCTAGCATCTCATCTTATTTTTCAAGCTGTCCCGGCCCTACCTTACCTTCTTATTAACAACCCTCCCATCCTTTGGTTTTCCTTTCCTGTCTTGTCTTCCCCCCTGCCCCCAACATATACACACCATTTGCTTTTCATGCCTTTTTGAGTGTGAAATGACAAATTAGCCATTTCCTCACATGGAAGGAAGCTTTGATGGGTACCAAAACAACAGGCTTTTCTTATTTCTCATGCATTCTACTCATCTTGGGAGCAAAGTCTGTGGGAAATCCATGTAATTGGTATGCTGCTTATTAAAGTGAAAAACCAGCGTTGACTCTCAGCTCTGGAAAAATTGTCATTATCTACTGTTGCAATGTACATGTACCCATATTGTTGCTGATTAATAATTGTACAACCAGTTTCTGTTCTGTTCTGCATTTGTCTTTTGATAAAATAATATAGATATACGTTTCTGGAAATATAAATGAATCCCATGACCAATGAATAACTGTATTAGAGAAGTAAATCATTCTAGGACCCCACTCTGAACCACAAATTAGAAGAAAAATAAGTAAAATGTTTATGCCAGACCATCAGATGTCATAGCTGTTGACTGCTAAAAACTTTACATCACATGATATATTGTTGCTGTGTGTGCATACACATTTTAGTGAAGATTTAGTCAAGAGAACACTGGGATTAATTAGGCTCCAATTAAAATAAATGGGTAGGTTTGCAATACTTCAACAGTGCTGTTAATAATAGAGTGTCTTGGATGTGTGTCCTTCATAGAGTTGCTGTAAGTCCAATATGACTTGATGGCAATTAACAATATCAACAACAACATAAATGGAAAAAATGAAGGAAAGTCCCCTGCATGTTTTAGTTATAAGTACACCATGTTGAACATTTTCACTTTAAAAATTCTGTAATTTTGATTTAGCAATTGCAATCAGATGCATTTTGGCATTAATACCGTAAGTTCTTTTTCATAAGTCCATTTTCTCTGCTTTTCATGGAGCTGGAAGCAAACTGGATTTTAAAATTACCTGGATTTATTTAGTGTTTGACCCAGTTTGGAGGAGGCTTTCCTTCCCCCTGGGTGTTTGACACGGTTTGGAGGAGGTTTTCCTTCCTCTCATGGGGGGAGAGAAAGCCGCATCCAAACCGGGTGTTTAACCCACCGATTTCTTTCTGAAAATGGCGGTGGCGGCTTCAAAATGGCAAATTCACTTCTGAGTTACTTACATCATCTCAAAACCGCTTCAAAAGTGAATTTAATCCGAATTCAATCTGAATTTAAGAGTATTCCGAAGAACCTAACCAGGCCTAGTAGATATGTACCTGGTTGAGCAACTTTGATATCACACTTCTTCAATCTCTCAATGGTGCTGATGCTACAATTGCTGTGTTACATTAACTATTCCCAGATCTATACTCCCATACTCTCCATCATATGTTAGTTTTAAAATAAGTAAAAATTGAGAAATGGGGCAAAGAAGCTTCCTACACCTATACAAACTTCACATGTGCAGACTCATACTCCCACTGGAAACTTAGGGACCTTATCCCAACCAGCCCCACTAAGTGTTAATTAATTTAGAAAATGTACAGTAAAGTGATGGAACCCATACCACGATGTAGGAGGACTTCCTGTTTGCACCAGTCAAGCTCTGTAATGTAAACTTTTAAAACTGAAAGACTAGAATGTGTGGTATTCTATTTTAAAGTGCCAAAAACACATGGAATAGGATTTGACATATTCATCCATGTTTAATTGTTTCAATGACATGGATGAATGGACAATCCTTACCACATTGCTGTCACTGTGTTTTCTGCTTAACAGTAGTCAAGGCAAAGTGGTTTATAATTACACTGGTATAATGGAGGGTATGAGGGCAGAAATGCACAATATTTAGGTAACTAAGAAATATGGAAAGAACTCTTAGTTTTGCAATGAAAATATGGAAAATGTCTAATTATTGGGTGTTTTGTAGTCTTACAGTGTGAAATGATTTCATCTTTCCTTGAAAATTGCAGTGACAAACCCTGGTGAAAAAAATGAAAGAACATTTCCACTATGAAAGTGAAAACATAGTGTTTTTGTCATCATCCAATCCTGCATTTATACTAATTCAGGGAAGAAAGTTTCACTGTTTTTTTTAAAAAAAATAAAAAACATAAATACTAGTGAATGAATGAATTAAATATGTGAATACACGTGAGTTAACAAGAAAAAAGACATCCTTTCAAGTAGAATGTTGATTTTAACAGTTTCAAAAATTCCATGAGACACTAGAGACCTTTAAGCTAGACAAAGCAAAGGATGTTGGAAAAAGGAAGAAGAGTTTTTAAAAGAGTAATTTGCTTGTTATTTGATCAGTAATGAAGGTCAGCCATAAGGGTTGTAGATTTTGTGTTGGCTCTCATGGGAAATAGGAATGAGCCAACAGAGGAATTTTAGTGATTTGAGTCAAAGGGCAGGGCCGTGTAGCCCTCTTTTGGGATGTGTGTGTGTGTGTGTGTGTATTCCTACTTACCGGTAATTTTTCCCAACAAAATATTAAATACAAATTTGCTCCTGCAAAAATGAAACATATAACAACTTTAAGAAGAGTTATTAAATTTCAGTATGACTTTTACTGAAACCAAAGTTTGGCATGGATTTTGGAGTAGGCTTGAGCTCCACAGAAGAAAAGATTTTCTGTAGGAGTTTTGAACCATGGGAAAATAATGACATTTTGAGAAGAAGATGACTGGTAGAGAGTAGGAAGTAGTCCTGTCTGGAGTTATTTGAGCCCACATAATAGTATTGTATGGTGTTAAATGACAATAGTCGTTCTGAACATTGAGATGACATACATATAAATTGAATTTAACAAAATGGAAGGTTCAAAGAGGCCATAACGAGAAAATGAAAACAAAGCCCAGGAGAGACTTTTTGAACGAGATAGTGGGCTTGTGCAAAATTTCAGATTAGATGGGAACTCGGATCTGGACATACGAATTTGAATATAAGGCATGCAAGAAAGGAGTGTGTGTGTGTGTGTGTGTCGGGGGATTTAGAATTTGAATCACTTATCAATTTTTAAGAATGTTCAGTAATGTTCAGATGTCTCCGAAGGTCAGTTTAATTTTTCACAACCATTAAGCAACTTTGGTAAAGCTAAAGAAATTTAAGGAAAAGCCAAGGGAACTTTTAAAATATTCTTTTTTATCATATTTTTGCCAGCACTGCCAGAAGGGAAGCGGTGGGCGTGACCAATCACAGCCATTTTAATCGTAGTTTGAGAAGGCCAGGCCCCCAGTGGTTGAGATTGCAAAAGGCCCTGCCTTAAACTACATTTTCCAGAATGCAAACCTGCTCATTAGCCAAATTATGGCTGAAGGACTCAAATAGCTGACTGTAGCAGTCTCCATTTTAGTCTAAATATAAAGTAAACTGATTGAATCTGCAAAAAGGTCGAAAGATAGCAAGCAATAAGCAACTTTTGCAAAGCCAAGAGGATAAACTGCTTTTTTTTTAAAAAAACTCCCAATACTTCTACTTTGGCCTGATTATCTGAGAAAGGCACTGTGGGGGCAGCCAGCCAGCTCTTTAGAATCAATAATGATAAAATCAAATGATTGAATCTGCAAATTGAATTAAAAGTAAATAATAAATATGTGCTGATAGAGTTGAAATTATGTAGTTAATTGTGTGTCATATAGACAGATATTCAAAGGGATTGCTGTTGTCGCTTTTTGGGGATAATTTTTTTTCTGTAAGCCAATCTCTGTGCCGGGCTGTTAAAAAAAAGCAATGACCTGTATGGATGTGTCTTGAGGGTCCCTTACAGTTCAGTAGAAGAAGCAAATGGATGTCAGGAGAGTTTGGATAGTGCCTTTCTCCCCGAACGAAGGGGTCAATCTAGATGTCCCTTGATAGTGTCTGTACTATGATATCTGTTCTCCTCCAATTGAACATGGTTTGTGCCACACAAACAAAGTTTTTTGGAGTAGAACTACTTTCAAAATAAAGACCACACAATGAAACAGGAAATAACACTTTCAAACCAGGAACACGTTTTCTTTACCTGTACTATGATTTCTGTTCCTGGGTTATAAGTGTCATTTCCTAATTGGTTCTGTGATAAAAACATGGTGAAAGTTTATTACACTGGAAAAACTTTGTCGTTACTCAAGGGACATCATTTTGCTTTGTTGAGTCTCCACCAATTTAATCAATCAATCAATTTATTACTTGCTTAGTCACCCTACACCAACGGTGCTCTGGGTGACTTACAGAATAAATCAATAAAACACTTAAATTATCATTAAAACCATTAATCAAATGCTCTGCCAAAGAGCCAAGTCTTCAGTGCGACAGTAAAACAACTCAATTTGCGCATGGCTCGGATGTCGGGTGGCAGAGAGTTCCACCATATTGTGGCGGCGGCTGAGAAAGATCTCCGCCTAGTGACCTCCAGGCGAATTTCTCTAGGGCCTGGTATATATAGGAGATTCTCTTGAGAGGATCGAGGTGACCACTGGGGTTGATAGGGGGAGAGACAATCCCTAAGGTATGTTGGCCCCTTTCCATACAAGGCCTTAAAGGTTAGAACCAATACCTTGTAGGAGATCTGGGATTCGATTGGTAGCCAATGCAGCTGACACAGGATAGGTGTTATATGACATCACACAGAAGTTCCTGTAAGAAGCCTGGCAGCTGCATTTTGAATCATATGTAGTTTCTGTGTCACTGATGAAGGAAGACCAATGTAAAGAGTGTTACAGTAGTCCAGTCTCGAGGTGACCATGGCATGGACCACTGTGGCCAAGGCCTCCCCAGAAAGATAGGGCGACAGCTGCCTGACTCGGGAGAAACGCCTGCTTACTGGCAGGGGAGACCTGGGCCTCCATCAATAGCAAGGGGTCCAAAATGACACCTAGGCTTTTCACAGTGGCCGATGGAGCAAGAGGCTCACTGTCGAGGGTATATATATATAATCCTCTTCATTATATATGATGATGAAGAAGAAAAGGATGTTGACTTTTTAAATCCTTTGCGTCTTTAAAGTTGTTCATTTAGTGAGCTTCTATGTTGTAAGAGACAATAAAAAAGAGTAATATTTAAAAATTAATCATTGACCCTTCTTTTGTCAATTATTGCTTCTTTCCAGGGGTGGATTTACCATTAGGCAAAGTAAGCACCCGCTTAGGGCGCCACGTAGTCAGGGGTGCTTCTGGCCGCCAGGTTCCATGCATGTGCCATTGCTGCAAAGGGACTCCAGCTGGACTGAGACACCAATCGCCCAAAAACCTCTGGCTCTGTCCCGGCTGCAAAAAGTTCCTCCTTTTCGGCCTCACTTAGGGCGATTGGTATCTCAGTCCATCTGGAGTCCCTCCGCAGCAATGGCGCACGCGCAGAACTACCTGGCGCACGCTCCACGAGGCCGGAGAGCGAGGGGGTGCCAAAATAATGTTTGCTTACCATTTTAAATTACCTTAGTCCGCCCATGCTTCTTTCTTTTCTTCATTTCTTCATATTCCTCCACTTGTGTCCAGTTTGTTTGTTTAATCAGATTACCTGAGTTTTTCTTCAGTAAAAAGGTTAGTTTGTCCATATCTTTTATCTCTCTTAATTTTCTATCAATTGTTCTAAATCCGGTGTTTCCCTCTGTTTCCAAAGTTTTGCATATATAATCCTGGCAGCAGTCGACATATACATAAAAATAATATCTGCATTGGAGTCAAGTTTTAAGTCTGAGTCCATTATTCCTAGCAGATAATATTCCAGTTTTTTAAAGGGATTTCTTTTTAAAGATCTGTTGACATTTCTCGTGTATTATCTACCAGTATTTTTGAGCTTCTCTGCATGTCAAACCGTAAATGATAAAAGCTCCCCTCGTGATTGCCACATTTCCAACAGTTCTTAGATGTATTTTTATACATCAGATTTAATTTTTTCGGAGTAATATACCACCACTGGAACATTTTTAACCAATTTTCTTTTATGTCTGCTGCATATGTGTAGTTCAATTTTTTTTATCCCACATTATCTCCCAATCTGCTAGTGGTATTGATATTTTTAAATTCTCCGCCCATTTAAGTGGAATCATAGTACTGTAGCTGCACAATATGAAAGGGTTTTAAATCGTAGATAAGCATGTTAATTTGGCTCTATGCTATTTATGTATCTATTACCAATGGAAAATGGAACTCTAGTTTTGTTGTTCAGTTGAATTCACCAATATAAAATATTTGAGATACATAAAGCTCTCCACATTTAAATTTTATGGATATAATTATTTGCACATTTAATTAATATGGTATCTCCTAGAATCTCCAGAGTGACATTATGATCAGCCTCCATCATATGTTGACAATAGAATTGTACTGGAGAACCTAGAGATTCCTAGAGCAAAAAACTTCTGTAGGAATCTCTATATCCTGCAGCACAACTCAATTGTCAATTTCATTCATTCGTTCATTCATTCATTCACTTTATTATTGAAATTAGTCGCCCTCCACCAAAGTGCTCTGGGCAACTTACACAGGACAAAAAACACGAAACATTACAACAATTACAGATTAAATGCTCTACCGAAGAGCCAAGTCTTGAGTGCTTGCGTAAAGGACCGTAAGCCAGGCATGGCTCTAACATACGGTGGTAGCGAATTCCACAAAACTGGGCCAGAGATTGAAAAGGCCATACATATTGTGGATTCTAAGCATATGTTTCTGGGGCCCGGTATGTAAAGAAGATTTTCTTGGGTGGGTCGTGGTGACTGCTGGTGATGAAAAGGGGAAAGGCGGTCCCTAAGGTATAAAGGTCCCTGACCGTAAAGGGCTTTAAAAGTTAGGACCAGTATCTTATAAGAGATCCGATGTTCAATTGGCAGCAAATGTAGACACTGTAAGACCGGTATTATGTGGCATCTCATAGATATTCTCGAGAGAAGTCTGGCAGCCGCATTTTGAACAACCCGAATCTTCCGGGTCACTGACAGAGGGAGGCCGACATACAGTGCATTGCGATGGTCTAACCTCGAGGTGACCGTCACATGGATCACCATTGCCAAAGCCTCTGTCGGGAGATAGGGTGTTAATTGCCTTGCCTGGCAAAGGTGGAAGAAGACTAGTGTCACGATGCACGGACTTGACTGGCCCCTGAATCACACACACAGAGACAGACTGAAGGCTAACTACTTTATTGAATATAAAAACAGTTCAAAAGGAATAATGTCCATAAAAATAGCAAAAGCAATTCCAAGGCAAAAAGCAATCAATTGTCCAAAACAGCTTGGTTAATAATCCAAAAGACTTGGCAAAGCTCCGCACAGCAATGCGGAATCAGGAACAAGGCAAGCACAGGATGCAAGGCAAACTTGATAGGCCACTAGCCAACTTAGCTCCGTGGACCGCTTCGCTTCACGTCTCTTCTGAGTAGACGTGAGCGAAGCGGTCCATGGAGCTAAGTTGGCTAGTGGCCTATCAAGTTTGCCTTGCATCCTGTGCTTGCCTTTGTTCCTGATTCCGCATTGCTGTGCGGAGCTTTGCCAAGTCTTTTGGATTATTTAACCAAGCTGTTTTGGACAATTGATTGCTTTTTTGCCTTGGGATTGCTTTTGCTATTTTTATGGACATTATTCCTTTTGAACTGTTTTTATATTCAATAAAGTAGTTAGCCCTCAGTCTGTCTCTGTGTGTGTGATTCAGGGGCCGGTCAAGTCCATGCATCGTGACAACTAGTTTACTTATAGTGGTGACCTGGGCCTCCATTGTTAGCAATGAGTCCAATACAACCCCGAGGCTCTTAACAGTGGTAGATGGAATTAGAGGTTCCCCATTGAAAGTGGGCAGTGGCCGTGCCAGTTTTGATGGATGACTGGGCCATAGGATCTCAATCTTCGCCAGATTCACTTTCAGTCTGCTCGCACATAGCCATCTCGTCACGGCCTCAAGGCACAAGGTGAAACTGTCAGGTACTGAGGTTGCCCCAGGTTCAAGAAGTAGGAGTAGCTGGGTATTGTCAGTTATATTAATAGCATTCCAAGCCAAATCTTTGTATCAGTCTAGCAAGTCATTGAACATAGATGTTAAACAGTAAATGAGAAAGGATAGCACCCTGGGGGACCCCACAATGGAGGGGGGACCTTTCAGAAACTTGGCCCATCCATTCCACCTGCTGTCTTCGATCATGAAGGAATGATGGAAGATCTAGAAAATTGGTCCCTCAAGTGTTATATTGTTGCTTTTTCAACTTTTATGGGGGTCCTGCATCCCTAACCCCAGTGAATGTAGAGAGCTGATTGTATACAAGATAGATAAGGGTGGGGGCAAAGAGGTGATTCTAGTACTTGAGTTCTGCTTTTGGAAGATTCCTAAACTTTCCAGGTACCTATTGGAAGCCCTTAAGAGGATGTGTGCATTGTCATATAAGGCTGTGAGTGGCTAAAAGACACAGTACTATTATCAAACACCACTACCCTCAACCCCTAATAAAAAGATTTATAGTTAGGAATTTATAGATTTCCAAGGGTAACAAGCCAGAATGAGATAAATCAGTGTCCCCTCTTTTGCATGATACCCACCACCCCAGACCCTTCTCTCCCCCCTCTATTATCCTAACCATAAACCCTATTCTCCTAACCATAAACTATTGTCGCCCCCTTGGGCCTTGGGACCTGGCCTCCCTGGATAAACCACACAACAGCTGAGGTACAACAAGCTTTATTGATTAATAAGTTGAATAAAAGGTTTGGAGGCAATCCTTAGGGTGTCTCCAAATAGCAGCCAAAGTCAGGGAGTAGCAGGGTTGTGTGATCCATGGCAACAGGATCACAAGCGGAGGAAAACGGGAACACAAGCCGGATGCAAAGAAAGTCTTTTTTTAAAAAACATTCATGTATTTTTTTAAAAATATATTTTTATTGTCAAGTTTTTATATTTTAAACAATACACACATATACCAGGGATAGGGGAAAGTCTTTCAAAGGATCCCAGCCGGAGTAAATAAGGCTGGTTTGATTCGTTTAAAGGCAAAAGAGTCCAATGAAGCAAAGTCTTTTCTGGATCAATCACGAACGGGAACAAGGCACAACGCAGGATCAAATCAGCCCGGTGTAGGCTGGCTGGCACAAGCTTGGCTGGGAGGCCCGATGCGGCCTCTTCCCCGGTAGCGTCTCCTTAGCGCGGCGTTGGTACGAGATACTTGCAATGGGCATCTCTTGGCAATTATAGTATTCCCTGGCTTTGATGTAGTTGCGTCGAGTGTCACAGCACCATGATTGATGGTTGTCTATATGTTATGTTACCTCAGTCTTTCTGGTATGCCCTGCTCATTAGTGGCTACCATCTGGACAAAAGGGAGGCGATCTCTCGGCTCCTTCGGAGTGCCTCGCTATCAGGGAGGCTTGATGGTCTAACCTTGACCTGCCTATGTTATGCATTCATCCCTGGCTTCTCACAGGAAAGATCGGGAGGCCCAGGGCAAGGTTTGAGAGTGAAGCAAGCTGGCTTGGGCAGCACCTTGTTGCCGCCTTGACTATAGTCTCGCTCAAGCAAAAGTGATGCCCGAGGCCCTTGAGGTGTGACAACTATATAGCACCAGGAATGTGGTGCAGCTGGCTGGGAGTCAGCTGCATAAGATCTCTACTGACCAGAAGGTTGTGAGTTCGAGGCCTGCCCGGGTTGGGGTGAGTGAGCTCTCGACCAATTTGTGTAGTTTGTTGTCGCCCTTTGCAACCCAAAAGACGGTTGCATCTGTCAAGTAGGAAATTTAGGTACCACTTTGTGGGGAGGCTTAAATTATGAGGCCATAAAATCTCCAGGAAGTACACAAAAAGAATGAAGGAATGTGACAGCTCCCCCTGGTGGCCAGAAGCTGAAATGTTAAACTGCCTCTATGTCTGTCTATATATGTTGTATGTGAATGGCATTGAATGTTTGCCTGTGATCCGCCCTGAGTCCCCTTTGGGGTGAGAAGGGCGGAATATAAATGATGTAAATAAATAAATATTCCAATTTTATTCCTATAAATCTATTAAACATGTTCTATTTTTTACTTCTAGGGCAGGAAACAGTGACTTTTATGTGACCAAGGTATTACGTATTATGTTGGATTTAGGCCTATGTGTTTGATCCAGTTTTAGAGACTCACAATTGGATGGTTGGAGCACATTTTTCCACTCACTCTTTTGTGTATGTGAGATGGAGGGTGGGCATCTAGCTCCCAGTACTAATGATAATTATATGCAAAGGCTAAGAAGGTCATTCTACTCCATTAGCTTTTATCAGAGTGGTTTTGTTTAACTTGTTGGGGTTTTAATAAGGGTTTAAGTGCACTTGCTAATACTTGAGGTTTTAACTTGTTCTTAACTTTTATATTGTATATATTTATTGGCTTTCTCCTTAATTGGGGAAAGGCGGGATATAAATTTCATAAATAAATTAATAAGGTAGTATCAAAATGGCTTAAAATGCAAAATAAATTGGAATGCAGGTAGAAAAGACAGTGTGGAGTTCTGAAAAACTGAATAGAAGTGGCTTGATGAGTGAGAAGGCCTTCTAGCCACAGAACAAAGATGCTGGAACCAGTTCTCCATTTCTCTAATAACACCATGGCTAAAGAGTGACTCATTCTTTCAATACTTTATGTTACAGGATGAGATGTGCTAATAGTCTGCTAACTTTTGTATATATTAATGTACACATTCCCATTTTTGGCAGGATAAAGATATACCAAGTAATTAATATAAACATACCTGATCTGAAAATACATCACTGGCCATTTCACCTCCTGTTGCCAGAAATAATTTAAGTGAAACCAAGAGGCTTTTAAGCAAGTTATTCTAAAAAAAAAAACACCGGGCCAATATTAAATACAATGAAATATCAAGTATAAATACAGGTGTTTATCATTTGAGCACAAAGGAATCACACTTCCACAAGAAGAAATTAATCCCATGTGTCTTCTTAATGTTTCCTATTACAGTGTTATTATTCAACATTACCTTGTGTTACTAATATTCCTTTGTAATAAGCTGCTATATTTTAACCAAGGTGTGAAACTTACTCATTTCTGGATTTATTTAAAAAGCCATATAACTAATACAAAATTGCCAAGATTCTGAGAATGAGATTGTCTTCTACTTCCATGTTCCCTAACCCTGGAAATTTACCTCCATTACAATAACTGATTTCTCTTTTTCTGCTGCTATACAAATATACACATATTTCCCCAAAGTATCTGATAACTGGATGGAAGCCTATTTGGGGTATGTGTGAAAAGTGTGATGGGCGGATCTAATACAAAACTGTAAAAATTACTAATGCCTTTGAACAATGTTATCCTGTTTTCAATAATTTCTCTGACATTACTTCATGAATGAAGACTCTTAAGAAGGACTCATCCCACGATTTTTACAAACGCATTGATAATTAAAAAGGCCAATCCAAGATAGGCAAATCCGGTTGCAGAAAACACAGCAGAAAGTCTCCTTGGGTGATGTTGTTTCCAAGTTGCGGTTCTTTCTGCGTTGTCGTTTCTCTTCGAGACCCCTTCGGCGTGTCTTCTCAAAAGAGGCCGGAGCATCATGGATAGTACGTCTCCATGCTTCCCGATGTGAGGCCAGGTTGGACCATTGTTGGTGATCAATCTGGCTGAGCCTGAGATATTGAGCCTGAGTCCTTATATCTCCTTTTTGGGGGTGCCTCTCTTGCGCTAACTCATGGCGAATTCACCGCAGAGTAGTACCTTAGGGAGGCAGTGGTCCTCCATCCTAGAGACATGTCCTGCCTAGCGCAGCTGTGTTTTCAATAGCATGGCCTCAATGTTGGTGATCCCTGCTTATTCAAGGACAGTGACATTCGTCACATAGTCAGTCCACTATACGTTTAAGATTGTGCGAAGACAGACCTGATGAAAGCGTTCCAGGTGTCGTAGGTGTTGACAGTAGGCGACCCATGTTTCAGACCCATATAGGAGAATAGAATAAAATTGATCACAACTTTTTATTTATTTATTTTCTATACTGCCCCTCTCAGTCCGGAGGTGACTCGGGGTGCTTCAAAGTTTTTCCCAAATTTTCAGTCAAACTAGCTTTTCCTAACCAAACTCAGCATGTAGAGATTTTTTAAAATATTGCTTTTTATTATGGGGTGTTTAAAGTACAAAATCTGTTAGGATTATTTTTTAAAATGCTGACTGAGTGATGTAAGAAACAGAAAATCTCATCCTGGTGCTTTTTATTACTGTAGTGGTTTGCTGCTTAATGACTTAAACTACGCAAGCCAAGAATACCATAGACAGCCATAATACTGGAAATGAATGCAGACAGGTTTCTGCCTTGGTGGTGTTTCATATTTATACACCTTGGCCAGTGCTAACGGTAAGCATTTTGTTCTTGTGACTCCTGCTGCTGTATGGACCACATCCAAATGCAGATGTTTTGATTTTTTAAAAAACGAACAAGAAACATTTTGATTTCAATATTGATCAAACTACCCAAACTCCGTAGCACTCGGAGTTGAATGGGATTTGGGACTAATGGGACTAGTAAATACTCAACAAAACACTTCATCACAGGGAACTAGATACTACAACTGTCAGTTACTATGGCTATAGATCAAAGAGTTTCTAAAGTCTGCTTTTCAGTATTGGGAACAGGAGGCTGACCCTATTGTAATTATTCTTATTCCGTAGTTTGAGGAACTTCTTTTAGTAACCATGGTGCAATACTTTTAACCCTGCTGGTCTGTTAGGAAAAACTTACACTTGTTATGTTCGGGTCATTTTTGACCCGGATGTTATTTTGAGCCACTGAAAAGTTCTTTTTGAATACCTGTTGCATTATTATACTGTGTGTGATCATAGTTGTTCATTATCAAAGAAAAATTGAAAAAAAAACTTTATTTTTTTAAATTTTGTGTTGATTAATGTAAAACAGCCTAATTTGCATGTTACACCAAAGTAACAAACTTGTGCGTGAATAATCAGCTATATCTTTTACAACAACATCAACAACAACTTCAGGTAACTATTAGTACAACTAACTTAAAACTAAAATAAATTTTAACAGTATAAAAACAATTTGAAAAAATAATAAAATAATAATAATAATAAATAATCAGAAAAAAATAAAAAAAATCAGTTTTCCCCCCAAAAGGTTTCTGCTAATCTATTTATTCAAAGGCAAAGAAAGAAAAGCACTTTTTCCACAGCCCTTTCCCATCTAAATCTTTTCCCCTTCTCCAGTTTCCCCCTTCCCACCCCAATCTGTCTTCTCCAGAAACCTCCTTTCCACCTCATAGCTGCCTCATTTCCCACCCTCAGCCTATACTCAAGTCAGTAAGTTTTCCCAATTTTTGTCGTAAAATTAGGTGCCTTATATTATATAGGTGTCAGCTTATACTAAAGTATATACTCAAGTTTATATATGTGCTTTCTCCCCTGTGTGCGTCCTTTGATGGATACGCAGTTTGTCACTCCGACTGAAGCTCTTTCCACATTCCATGCATGTATGTGGCTTCTCCCCTGTGTGGGTCCTTTGATGGATACGCAGATTTGAACTGTGACTGAAGCTCTTTCCACATTCAATGCATGTATGTGGCTTCTCCCCTGTGTGGGTCCTTTGATGGATACGCAGATTGTCACTCTGACTGAAGCTCTTTCCACATTCAATGCATGTATGTGGCTTCTCCCCTGTGTGGGTCCTTTGATGGATACGCAGATTTGAACTGTGACTGAAGCTCTTTCCACATTCAATGCATGTATGTGGCTTCTCCCCTGTGTGGGTCCTTTGATGGATACGCAGATTGTCACTCTGACTGAAGCTCTTTCCACATTCCGTGCATGTATGTGGCTTCTCCCCTGTTACTGTTTTGCATAACAAAGGTACTATTCTGAGGGCAGGGAGGAGTCACACACACCTGGTAATGCAGCCAGGCAGGCTATGAAAACAGTAGAAACACACTGAGGAAAAGTCACTCTGAATAACCAGAAACTACTCACAAAGGGTAGCAAAATATCAATAAACTGTAATATGTAGCAAAAAGTAAAAGGAAGGACATCCCAATACAAAAGCATGGGACAATATATCTAACATCAGTAGTAATACATATCATAAGGAATAACAATCTACATGTATACAGTCATAGGTCAGATGTAATGCCTTCCAGGTGGGAGGTAACAGTACAAAATAGATGATCACAAATGGCTATTACATATCAGTCATATAGCAAAACACATGGCAATCATATATCAATCACATATCAGATATAATAACAGGCATATGAAAACACACAACAGTAAACATTCACAATACCTAGTCTGTTCACAATGAATTCAAAAATTGGTACTGAAAGAAAATGCATATGGTTTGTTCTGAAATCATTTGCATAAATGTATCCATCCATTTATGTCCACCTAAAGCAAGTAGATAACTTGATAAACAATAGTAGATGCAATAAGTAGTCTCAAAATAAACTAAAAATCCTTTGTTTTACTCAAAATATCGTATTAGATTAGTATAAAAGGCTACCGGGTCATTTTTGACCCGAACATAACAAGTGTAACAAAAACCGTATCTCAAAAAGTAAAGCACCGAAACAAAAAATTTAAGTACCCTTAGTATGAACCCAGGAAATTAGGAAAATAGAAGGAACCAAAAGTTTCAAAATCAAACAGGAATGAAGAAAAATATTTCTAATTTTCAATACGGGTCATTTCGTACCCGAACAGAACAGCAGGGTTAAGACAGAGAGCACATAAGCTATTTTTCCTATAACTATAGAGTTGTTTGGATTCAAACCTGCAACATTCCTTCAAAATACTATGGAACTAGCTTCTTTTTTGACTATAATATGGGAATGGTAATTCATGATATCTTCTAATCATAAAATAAAATGTTGAAATGGAATAGAGATGAAGCATGGATGGATAATTCCCTATTAAGTCACAAATTCATCATTAGTTTTATGTATTGAAGAATTATTTTATTTATTTATTTATTTAGCACATTTATATACCACTCCCTCTCAGCCCAAAGGTGACTTGGGGCGGTTCACAAGGCAACAATTTGAATGCCAACAGCATCATAAAAACAGCATTTAGAACAATTAAACATTAGCAACTAAATTCAAACCAAGACAATTATAAACACATTACGTTCCTAAATAAAACGTAATCAAGTTTGCTCTGATCCTATGTCAGTTACACTGCCTTTTCAAATGCCTGTTCAAACTGCCAAGTTTTGACCTTTTTTCAGAGGGACAAGAGTGAGGGGGGTGATCTAATTGTCATGAATGACTTTTCAATAACTTTAAAGCATAGGTTATTTTTATTGAAATTTCCAGTGTGAAAAGGTAGACTGGATTACAGAAAAACATTTAGACATAGAATGACATTGGACATACAGACATACAGATTCTATGCAACTACATTGGATTCACAATTAAATTGGTTAACAAACAAACAAAGGGGAATTACATTTTCACTCAACATTCACACCACATGTACATGCATTCATCATCATGCAACCAAATATTATTTCCACATCCTTTTCTCCCTTCTTGGAGAAACACCTGTTTGGCCAGACCCTGCTTTTCTGCAACCTGCCAATGCACAGTTCCAAAACTTCCATAACACTTCTTCCCTAAGCACAATGCCAAGGACCAGATCTGTGTTTTCCATACAGCAGAACCTGGTTCCCTGCACAAAATCTAAGACTCCAAAGGCACACTTCTTCCTCTTCCCTTGAGAAAGAAGTCCCAAAGTGACCAGACTGCTTTTGTGCAAATCTGCCACTATCCATAGGTACACTATCTCTCTCCTTCCCATGGAGCAGAGCATAGTGGGTGAACAGCGTCTCTGTCACTTTTTTTACCATTATTACACTTTTATAGGAATATTCTGTTGATGTATTTATTTTATTTAATTATTCGATCTTATATTCCGCTCCTCCCTGCAGGCTCGGGGCGGATTAACATACAATAAAAACATGCTGCGCATACAACCCACAGTCATACAATAAAACATAAAACCTAAAAACATAAAACCAATATACAGTAAAATCAACAGGATTTCAATTTCTAGAACTCAAGGCATGGACCCCTCAGGGCAGCTCAATTAGTCGAAAGCCAGTTTGAAGAGGGCAGTTTTACAGGCCCTTCGAAGTGGACCGAGCTCTGGGATCGCTCGGGTAGCATCTGGCAAGGAGTTCCACCATACTGGGGCCGCCACGGAGAAGGCTCTCTGCCTAGTTGTGGATAGATGGCAGGTGCGGATCGATGGAACCAGTAGCAAATTTTGCTCTTCTGAACGTAGTGATCCAAAGTTGTTCCAAAGTTGTAAATTAATGATAAACGTCTTCCATTCTGGATCCATCTCAGTTTTCTGGCCAGATGTTGACTCTTCTTGATTGGTGTTGACAAACACAAGGCTTGTGTTGACTTCCTTCTTAACATAAGGAATGTTGCAAACATTTCCTTAACTTGAAAGAACCATTGTCATAGTTCTTATCACTTCTTATTGGCAGGTTTTGATCACAGTTCCAGCAAGCAGGTACTTAGTCATTGCAGGCCTTAAGGTTATACTGGTGCTTCCAAAATTATTAACTCCAGCCACACATTCTTCCATTCATTCCCACATATCATATTAAATTCATTGTTATCAAATCTGCACATTAAATTTCTTATGACATAATGTCCCCAGGAAGGGCGTTCCACAGCCAAAGGGGCCACTGGTGAGAAGGCCCTGTCTCTCGTCCCCGCCAAATGCATTTGCGATACAGATGGAGTCGAGAGAAGGGCCTCCCCAGATGATCTTAATGTCCTAGATGGTTCATAAGGGGAGATTATCCATGATTGGTTCTATTGCAAACTGATTCGATATCCTGCAATTGATATTACAGTCCACAATTTTATTTAAACCCTAATTTAGCAAGAGAAGAAAAGAGAGAATGTGTAACATAGCGAGATACCTTTAAACAAACAAGTTTAATCCTTGTGCCTTTAATAAATAGCAGTTGATCATGCAGACAGTCAACAGGAGAAAGTTTTATCTTGCTTTGTAGAAAAAGTTTCACCACACCATTTTTGGCGTCAAAGGCAGAGAAGCATGGAAATAACAGTGGGAGAGACAGGGAGGGATGTCTTTCAGAAAAATAAATAGAGAAGGGAAAAAGTTCTCAAATTGCTTTTTGGCCCCAGTTTTGCAGCATGTTTCACAAACATACACAGAAAAGGAAGCCAATTAAGCTGAAATATTTCATTCTGTCAGGAAAGGTTTCAAGGGGTCAGATATTAAAGACAATTAGAGAAATATCTGGTGTCCAGAGTCCTTTTTTAATTATGAGCCATTCTGCAGAACTAAATGAACTCTTCTAATAAAGTTGGCTACAACTTTGCTTCTGAAACAGTAGAAAGTTTTATGGAAAGTTTTACTGAAAGTGATGAATCTGTGGCCTCAGAAAAATCCCTCCCCAAACAAGTAAGAATGGGAAAGGAAAGGCAATAGCTGAGTTACAAATTAGGGAGTTAGATCTCATTTTTGTCATTATTGAAAAGCACACACAATATTGTCTGCATTACACTGGAAAACATTTAACGTATATTCCAGAATACAAGGCAACTGGGGCTATAAGATGACCCCCCAACTTTTAAACACAAAATACAGAGTTAGGGATATACTTGCCATTTAAGATGACCCCGCATTCTATGGAGTGATGGCTGAGGGTGATGGCCTGCTGGACTATCCCAGCGGCCCCAGCCACCCACCTCCTCCGAAGGCCACTGGGCTCACCCAAGGAAGCACCCTCACACGACGACTCCCCGCAGCCCAAGGCCGCAGCACACCCAGGATTCTGGGAGCCGCAGAAGTCAGGAAACTACAGAGAGACACACACACACAGAGAAGGCTGCCTCGCGTGTGTGTGCTCCTTCTGCTCCCTTTCCTCTCTCCCTGGATGCCATAGCAGAGGGTCCAAGAGGAGCTGCAGCCCCTCTAACCCGTGGCCCCACTCGCCTTGGGCCCAAGGAGGTGCCTCCGGATGACGACTTCCTGCAGCCCTGGGCTGCAGCACACCCGGGATGGGTTTGCTGAGGCACTCTGAGAGCCGGAGGAGCCAGGAAACAATGGCTCCCAGAGTGCCTCAGCGAATACGAAAACGCCTCCTTGGGCCCAAGGCGAGTATGGCCATTGTTTATGCATATCCATATGCATGTTTATCCATATTTTTCAGTTGTATATTGTATATTAATATATGTGTGAAAGTTCAGTGCAAAGTGTGAAGATCACAGGAGGTGCTACTTTTGTCAAGACAGCCAAGACCAATGGAATTCTTTCCACAATTACTAAGCCTACCAAAGGGGATACATGTTAAGGACTTATTCCAAACTTCATGCTTTTATAAACACACAGTTATATACCACTTACTAACCAAGCTGTATTAATGCCTTTGCGAATGTTATATTTTTATTAGAGCATTTTTATATGGGGGTTGAATGAAAAGTAATGCCTCCAACTGAATTATCTTTTAACAAAGTTCCCAAATTGTCCATTTCTATTATCTTCAATATTTATTTTATTTTATTTATTTATTAAATTCAACTTACTATACCGCTCTCTCTGGTGCCCAGAGCGGTTTACAGGAAGAGAGTAAGCAAAACACATAAAATACATTAAAAATACAATTAAAATATATTAGAACAATTTAAAACAATTTAAAACCCCCAATAAAACATATAGCAGGCCGAACTGAAACACAGTGGCATGCTGAGAACAGGACCATAGATACAGTATAACGGCTAATTGGCTAGGGGCCAAATGCCTTTCTAAAGAGCCATGTTTTTAGCACTCTACGGAACGGCAGAAGGGCCCGGATGGCCCGGATCTCCTCAGGGAGGCCGTTCCACAAAATTGAAGCGGCTGCAGAAAATGCCCTCCGACGTGTGGTGACCAGTCTGCAGACCCCGATGCTGGGCACCTCCAATAGGTTGAGCCCCTCTGAGCGCAGTGATCTCCCGGGCACATAAGGGGTAAGTCGCTCCCTCAGGTACACTGGCCCCAAACCATACAAGGCCTTAAAAGTTAGAACTAACACCTTGAAGATGACCCGGAATTCGATTGGGAGCCAGTGCAGCTCGCGCAAGAGTGGAGTCACGTGATCAGATCTTAAGGCTCCTAAAAACAGGCGGGCTGCAGCGTTCTGCACCAGCTTAAGTTTCCGGGTCACCAACAAGGGTAGGCCAATGTAGAGCGCATTACAGTAATCGAGCCTCGAGATGACCGTGGCTTGGATCACCGTGGCTAGGTCGCAGCGGGAGAGGTAAGGAGCCAGACGTTTTGCCAGATGCAGATGAAAGAAAGCTGTCCTGCAGGTGCAGCCGATCTGCACCTCCATGGACAGCTGGGCGTCCAGCTGGACCCCCAGACTTTTGACAGATGGTTGTGGGCAAAGGGTCGCACCATCGAACGTCGGCAGCTGGGTCTCTACCCCCTCCGGGCGGCCCAGCCACAAGATCTTCGCCGGGTTCGCCTTCAACTTACTGGCTCGCAGCCATCCAGTAACGGCTTCTAGGCAAAGATGGAAATTATCGGGTACGGAGACCGCCCCGGGTCCATCCTCAGAATGAGCTGGGTATCATCAGCGTACTGATGACACTCCAGCCCAAAACTCCGTACCAATTGGGCGAGTGGTCGCATGTAGATGTTAAATAACAGCGGGGAGAGAATGGCCCCCTGAGAGACCCCACAAAGTAGGGGGGAGCCCTCAGAGACCACCCCTCCCCACTTCACTCGCTGCAGGCAGTTTTGGAGGAAGGAGGACAGCCAGGCGGTGTGTCAAAAGTTGATAATCGACAGTATCAAATGCTGCCGTGAGGTCCAATAACACGAGCAGCGCCAATCCGCCTCGGTCCAAGTGGCAGCGGAGTAGGTCTGTGATGGAGACCAGGACAGTCTCCGTCCCATGGCCTGAACGGAATATATCATTACTTGGGTTTGGGTGGGAATATTTTAATAAATCAAACACAGAAATAATCCTTAGAATGTGCTCTTTAACTTCCACTATTCACTTTTCCACATAATCACCAGACAATTGGATACATTTCTGCCAATGATGAACAAGTTTTCTGAAGCCGTCACAGAGGAAGTCTGTGCGCTGTCATTTCAGGCATCAGCATACTGGTTACCCATCATGCACAGATCTTTTGATAGCTAAGCAAAGCAATAATGTGACCCACACATTATTCTTGTGAAATGCCGATTATGCTTGAAATTTCTCTCTGAGTGAGAGAAACTTTTGCTTGTGAAACTTGGTGGCTGCTGTCACAGTATGTCCAACTCTTTCTTTGTCACGCAAGTCAGATGTTCTCACCTCAACATCTTTAATCTTATTCGTCCAATGATGTACAGTACTCACATCAACACAACCACCACAAACAGCTTGCATTCTCTGATGAATCTCCTTTGGGGTGACACCTTCTGCTGTCAAGAATTCAATGACTGCACGTTGCTTAAGTCGCATTGACCGACCGTCTGCACAAGGTTCCATACTTTGCACTTTAACAACACAACTGTTCAATGCTAAGGCTTCCCGCCAAACTGGAACTGTAGAGGAGAATCTGCTGAACAAGCCAGTACCTGCCGCATACCAATACTGCCATCTGTATTGGAAGCTGTCAATAGCATCTTTTCATCTGTCTCTCCTGAAAGTTGTCAAAAAGTTCCCATTCTTTCCAAAACTACCTGAATAAGGTATGGCCCGAGTTACCGGGCCAGAGACGTTGTGGTGCGGGACATTTTCCACCACCATTTCTTGCCTCCGGAGAGGCTTCTTCCCAGAAGCCCTCTGGGATGGCGGGAAAGTTTCCCACGATACGGTCAGATGGCCAATGGCCAGCTGGTCATGCCACACTTATGAAGAGGCTGGTGCTGGCCTCTCCCTCCTCTCCGACAGCGTATTTAAAGCTGCCCCAAGCTCCCAGTCAGGCTTTGTGCCTGAAACAGCTGATCCACCCCACCTACCCTGCATGCGGCTTGTGTCTTGGTTGGCTCGTTTTGTTAGCGTGTGCTGGTTAACTTGTTATTGTGATTGTTTTTTGTGCTATTCGTCACAACTCCTTGTTGGCATGGGGCATGAGCCCTGGATCTGGCTTGACATCCCCCCCCCCTCTCCCAGCAGTAGGGAGAAACATCTGGTGGTCTCAGGGGTGCCGAGTTACGTGTACCCAGTATTGTGCTGGCAGCACCTTGGGTGTGTTTCCGGTATTGGACAGCAGTGGGCTGCCTGATCATGATCCAGGACCCATGCATGGCTGCCAACCCTTGTTCCTGTTATTAATAAATGAGTTGTGGCCAGTGTTTATCCCAAAAAAAACCTGTGAGTTTTTCCTTGGATTTGGCAGTGGGAGTTGTATCACCCATGCACACGCAATATCTTTTAACAAAGTTCCCAAATTGTCAATTTCTATTATCTCCAATATCTTCACCATCCAACTTCCAGTTGGCTTTGTTTAGGGACCACTCCCCTTGTTCCATCCCTTGCCAGGTTCATCCTTGTGTTGATTTGGCTAGGCAATTTCTACAGTCCTTCTTTGGCCTTTGTTCCCTTAAGACATAAGTTATAAAAAGCAGAAATCTCATAACAAAGCTTTTAAGACAAATATATTGGTCAGTAATGCTTCTGGCTATGAAAGAGTCAATAACCTTTGAGAAGAAAAGGCATGGATATAACAGAATACAGTAGAAAGGAAAAACAAAGCTTCTCATTCTTAAATCAAAAAGCTCTCTGTTCTTGTTGAAATTATAAGAAAAAGTGATGTCTGTTTTGTCAGAGCAATGAAATAAAACACTTACATATACCAGAAGTGCCTGAATGTAGAGGAATGGGCGTTATTTTCTTTCTTTCAGAGGGAAATCTATAATTAAAAAGCTAAACAAAACATGTTTTCTGTCTCCAGGTTCTGATTTTAAGACATGTCTGAAATGGTTTTTTTAACATATTCAAATATTATACCACACAATTTTTATTGCCAAAAAAAAAGATTTGCATTTAGATCTATATGAATGACACAAGCTCAGCTTGCAAAATTGGAATTTAGTTATCAGCTGCTGACAAATAGAAATAAATTTTCCTTCAGATTTGTATGTGCCTTTAGTCAAAAACTTGAACAAAGCTTTCACATGGAAACAATAAACTGAATCAAAGAGAAAACAATTGTTTACCGAGGAAACAATGCCAAGAGCCGATACTGGGAAATGTCTCTATGGCTATGTCTCCCACAGTGCAACCAGCTTCAGGAATGGGACATGCCTCTGCTCATGGAAATTGTTGTTTGGGGAGGGATTCATTGCCTTAGGCTTCAAGTGTGCCCCAGCTGCAAACCTAAGAGCAATATTCAATGTGTGTTTCTTTTGTCACCCAAGTCATTCAGGACTCTTGAGCAAACTCCAGTATCTGAAAAAAAATCATAATTCCTTTACACTCCAGACTGCAGGGGCATGTTTGTACATATAGCATTCAGCTAGCTGATGCGTCCCTTTCAACTTCTTGAAAGTTAAACATAGACAAACTCGGGTGGGGGTGGAATGGATTTATTTATTTATTTATTTATTTAGGAACATCCTTCTTGTCTCCGAAGAAGGACTCAGGACAACTACCAACAGGCACCATTCAGTGCCAAACAATAAAACAAGCATAATATACAATTAACCTACATTAAAAACAATTATAGATACATTAAAACAGCCGTTTCACATTTTGCAAATCAGTCCATTGCTGTCAGCTTAAAAGTCAATTAAAACCATCTATTCTGTGAATGCTTGCTCCCATAAGATAAGAAGAATGTACTGGGCTTACTGGATAGGGAGAAAAGCTCTCCCAGGCACATACTTCCAGCAGGACTTTAGAGGCTAAATGTTTTCAAAGGGACCCCAAAACCCCTTCCTGAGATTCTCATGGGAACCATTTCACTTTCTCTAACATGACGGAGATTCACTAAATGCTCCATCATAGAGACTCAGTTTTACGAGGACACACTTTGATTTGGCTGGCCTTGAAAAAGACCCGGTTTGGGTCAAAACGAGAGTGGAGTCCTTAGCAACGTCTTCCTCAGTGGCCTCCTTGAAGCCTAATCAACATGGAAAATGCTTCCTTGAGTAGGCATCCAGGTCATGTATATTTTACACAATGTCGGTGGGGGAATACATATTCACACCATCACATTGGATTACCCTCTTCCCATAATTCATGAAATAATGCACACATTTTCTCATTCTCTGATGTTAAGAGGCATACAAGTAAGCTGGATGACTGAAGGTGAAGCAGTAGCACTATCAACTGAGAAATCAGGGAATCAAGTCTAAATACATGGACTACGTGAAGCAGAGCCACAGGAGATTCTCCCTCCCTCCCTCTCCACATCCCCTTTGAAAACTCTTTCACACATCCTGCTGTTGCTTTGCACCTTTACCTAGATTTAATCTATTGCTTACTTGGGGCTGTCACCTGGAGTGGAGGAGACACCTCTGAGTGTGGCAAAATATGACCCTAATGCAGGATTCGGGAACCCATGTCTCGCGAGCCATATGTGGCTCTTTCGAGAATTGCATGTGGCTCTCCCCCGTCCCTCACATGCCGGCTCTCAGCTGCGTGCGTGGCCTTCGCCCTCCTTCGCATCAAATTCTGTGTGCGCAGCTGAGAGCCAGCATGGAGAGTTTGGCACTGGCCCCACCTTATTTTTGTGGAAAAACCCTTATTTTTAGGTAAATGTCTCTTATTTCTTATATCAAAAAGTGGCAACCTCTGGAAAAAAAAGTTAAATACTCAGAATTTACCAATATTCTTGAAAATTGGTATAAGATGTTTCATCATTGGCATCTAACACCAATGAAATTAGCAAGGTTTTACAAACATTTGAAAGATAAATGCTGGAAATGTGAGGAAGCCAAAGGAAGTTATATCCACTGTTGGTGGACATGCAAAAAAGCCAAGAAATTTTGGAGGAAAATACACATTCATGTGGAGAAAATTCTACAACGGAGAATACAATTTAAACCGGATGCTTATCTCTTAAATATAACAGAGTTAGAGACGGACAGTAATGAGGACAAGATCTTCTTTTTTTTATCCTCAGCTGCGAGACTTGAGTATGCAAGGAAGTGGAAATGCAGAGACCCTCCACCAGTTGAAGAATGGCTGTTAAAGCTTAGAGAGATTATAGATTACGATGTCATAAGAAATACAATCCAGGATAGTAATTTAAGGAAAAGAATAGATTGGCAATGTGTCAAGGATTATTTAAAAGAACTAAAAACTGAGTAGGAAACAAAGAGAAAGAATGACTCTATTAAATAGATAAAGCAAGAGAAAAAGAAAGAACCGGCAGAGAAATATTTGGAGGAGGAAGAAAAATTATTAACATCAAGATATAATTCTCCCTGCGGAATGGACTGGAAGTGAATGTTGTGAAGATAGACTTTGCTCTACTCTACTCTATTTTCTATTCTAACTATACCTACTATATACCCCCCCCAACTCTATCCTTCATCCAGATCCCAACCCATCTATGTGCACACCTAACCTCCCCCCCTCCCCTTAACCCTTTTCTTTCCCTTTCTTAATCTGTTCCCCTCTTTTTCACAAGTTTCGCTATTTTATTATATGTAAAAAACTGAAAAAATAAAAAATAAAAAAAAGTGGCAACCTTATATCACATTCACTGAATTATGAAATGTTTCTTAAACATGTACAGAGAGGTGTGATATGTGTCCATTTACATTTTAGACTCACCATGAATTCCCTAAGAGTTGTGAACACACTTACTTTTACATTTTAGAACAGGGGTTGGCAATATGGTATCCTTTCAGATAGCAGCTACGCAATAGCTTCAATCTGGACAGCTGATATTGGGAGTTACGGGGGCTGTGGTCCAAAAGAACTGGAAGAGATGCTCAGGCTGTCTATCTACATCTTAGAACTTACTGAGAACACCCTGCCAGGATCAATCATCTCTTGCATCTCTACGTATTCACAGATATTTATATGTTCATCCCTCTATGTCAGTGGTTCCCAACTTGTGGGTCCCCAGGTGTTTGGCCTACAACTCCCAGAAATTCCAGCCAGTATACCAGTTGTTAGGATTTCTGGGAATTGAGGGCCAAAATATTTCGGAACCCACAGGTTGAGAACCACTGCTCTATGTGGTCTTGCAACAATACTATACAGTTGTAGTTTTCCTCAACTAATTATTGAGCCTAAGGCCTCTTCTACACTGCCATATAAAATCCAAATCATCTGCTTTGAACTCGATTATATAACTGTAAATCCATATAATCATGATCAAAACACATAATGTGGATTATATGGCTGACTAGAGGCCTCATATTCTTCCTTTGGGTTTTCCCATGCCTCTCTCAGGAGGCATGGGAAAACCCAATCTGCCATATATTCCAGATTATCTGTTTGAACTGGATTATCTGTCAGTGTATCTGTCAGTGTTCCTCTCCATTGGCGCCCCCTTGTTGTGGGGGAGAGCCTTGCGTACCCTAATGAAGTTGTGAGCTATGCTGGGTGTGGCATAATAGCCACTGGTAGGGCCTCCCATGCCAGACAGGTCACAACCGAAGGGTCTGACAAAGAGCGTCAAAGGGCGGGATGGGCTCTCTAGCCTTTTGGCAAACATCCTAAGAGAAGGAAAACTCTAATTTCAAACCCGGGCAGATGGTGCTCGTCTAACCTTGTAAGGTCAACCATCCTGAGAAGGAAACTCAAATCAAACCTACGACCTGAGGACCTCGCTGCCACCATCCCAGCTTGCTAGGCCCTGGCAGAAGAACTTTTGGTTTAAAGGGTGAGGCCAGTTCTGTGCAAGCTGTGCTCCACCAAAAAAATCCATTGCACAGTCTTGAAGGACACATCCAACCTCCGAAAAAGCATCAACACGCATATAGAATGCGTGGGATGATACCTTCCTAAGAATCTTCATTCGCAAAGTAATGCCACAGAGAGAGAGAGAGAGAGAGAGAGAGAGAGAGAGAGAGAGAGAGAGAGCAGGCATGGGCAAACTCCAGCCTTCTAGGTGTTTTGGACTTCAACTCCCACAATTCCCAACAGCGGGTGGGCTGGCTGGGATTTCTGGGAGTTGAAGTTCAAAACACAAGGAGGGCCGAAGTTTATTGGTGTAAACACAAATAATCCTGTTCAAATCAGATAATCTGGAATCAGACAATGGATTATATGGCAGTGTAGATCCAGCCTCAGGCACACTGCTTTAAACTACTATAGAAAGCAAAGAGCTCCTTGTTTTCCTAGCTTCTGCCTCTATGAGCAATTGCAACTGGTGTCGTTTTTGCTTTATGGAGTGGAATGGACAAACACTTAACTGTGCCAATGAAAAGCAAACTTATCCCTGAAATATTTTTCCCATGTGGTTTTCCTTTAGAGCCCTTGGTTGAGACAGCCCATGGCTTTCATCTGATCTGAACAGCAGAATAAGACAATTAAAAACTGATGGAAGTGATTGCTTTTTATTTTTAAAAAAATCCAAATCCATACCATAAATTGTGAATTCGATTTGCCCGGAGATTCAAATATTGGCAGAATGACTTTAAAAAGTGTCCAGTTTCAGTTAGGACACAGTGATCAAATTCAGACATCTTATAGAAACAGATGGTTTGTGCTAGCAGAAGAGCATCCTGGCCTGAATTATATTTGCTCTTTATTACATATCATTGCCAGTCTGTTTGCCAACTGCTGTGTATTACAGTAATTTGTGTGCATATCTTCAACAAGGGCTTCTTACAAAAACACAACAGAGACCTCGAAAGGCCACATGTGCTTCTGTGTTGAATCACTTCAAAAGCCAGGTCATCAGAGGCCCCATTCTGGGCTTCTTTCAAATTCTTCTTGCCACCCTGTTCTGATCATCCTGAAAGCATCAGCGTTAAGTCTGCTCATGCGGGTCTCATTCTTGCATTTAACCTTTGCAAAGGTAAAGCTAATAAAGATTATATCCAACTGTCACTGGGTTAGATCACAACCTCCAACTCAACATATGGTATGTCAGCACATGAATTATATCTTTTGGAGCTTGGATCTGTGGCTAAAGGCCTCTGCCTGAGATTGAGAGAGAAAGGGGATGTTGTTACCAAAGTGATTATAAAGCCAAAGGACAACAATAGTTGCACTATGATATGCAAAAATTCCAAGCCTGAGCTGCTCAAATAGTACCCAATGGAAAATCCAAAAAAATATTATTTCAATTTGATCATTGTACGCTGCTTCAACTCCCATTATTATTATTATTATTATTATTATTATTATTAAACTTTATTTATACCCTGCCACCATCTCCCAGAAGGGACTCAGGGCAGCTTACATGAGGCCAAGCCCAACAACCCAGCAATAAAGAAACCCAACACAGCAGCAAATAAAAACAATACAATCAATAAAACACATAAACAGTAAATACACAAAGTTTCACCATGGAGCCCTTCACATGATATATTGGGACTTCCAACCAGGCTGTGTGCTGAAAGTGAGGTGAAGCAGCACAGTGGAGCCTTCTTATGTTGCCTTCCCTGCAATGGGGGAAAGCCGAGCGGAAACACTTCCCCGATGGGATAAGGGGGAAGGTAAAGTGGGCAATGCAAAGTGTGAAGTGGCAGCTTCTCCAGGCCTCTACCAAGAGCCCATGGATTTGCCCCAATGCGGGGACAAATGATAAAGTCGTAATATATGAGAGTGTTATTTGCTAAGCATATTTGTTCAACAATAAGATGCTGATTCTGTAGAATTAACTTCCAAGTAAGTGAGGAAAAGTCTACAGGTTTATTTATTCATTTATTTTAATATAATATTTATTACAGATTTTCTATACATTACCAAAAAAAACAAAAAAAAAACCATAAATGATACATCGAAAGAAGGGGAACAATATAGTCAAAAAAAGATCAGAAATTTCAAAAAAAGAAAAAAAATTATATAAAGAGAGAAGAGAAAAAAATTAAAAACCAAAAACACTCCACATACATAAAATTTTTGAATTTCGTTCAATCTTCTTAATTTTGTATATATTTTTCTTATTTTTTCTTTCTCTCCAGTTATAAATTTCGTTTCCAACATTTCGTCTCCATCCTAGAGACATGCCCTACCCAGGACAGCTGTGTTCTCAATAGAATGGCCTCAATGCTGATGATCCCTGCTTGCTTGCTTGCTCAAGGACAGCAACATTCATCACAAAGTCAGTCCAGTGTATATTTAGGATTGTGTGAAGACAGCGCTGATGAAAACGTTTGAGGAGTCGTAGGTGTTGGCGATAGGTGACCCATGTTTCAGACCCATAAAGGAGAATAGACAGTACGATAGCTCTGTACACACTGAGTTTTATGCTTTGCCTCAGGTGTTTGTTATTCCAGACTCTTTTGTGAAGCCTACCGAATGTATTATATGCCTTTGCTAATCTGTGGTCTATTTCTTTATCAATCTTGGCGTCTGAAAAGATGATGCTTCCCAGGTAGGTGAACTACTGAACGGACTTAAGCACAGATTTGCCTATGCTGATGTGGGGATGATGGTGTTCTACCTGTGGTGCGGGCTGGTAGAGAACTTCCGTTTTCTTCAGTCTGACTTCCAGCCCAAACAGCTCTGTAGCTGTTGCACTGAAATTACCACTATGCTAATTAATCTTCTGCTTGTCATATGGATTACTAAAAACAAAAGCATTAAATTGCTGGTCTGTATCTTTTGGATCAATCTCCCTGGCATTTACCCTTACTGTATGATTGTACTTTGCTACACAATGGGAATATACACTTTACTACAGAGACAATTCGTGTAAATGGCAAGAAACATCCCCCTCTCAGGAAAAAAAAAAAGAGCAGGGCAGAGATTCTGGGAATTTTACTTGCCAAATGTAGTTTTTTCCAGCTATGCCAGAACCCATATTAAGCTTTGTTTTTCTGAATTGAGAAGCTGTATACAGGCACAGTAAACCTCCTAAATGATTAATGTAAGAAACTATCAACTGCAGCAAATCAACCATCTTTCTTTTCCACTACTGTCCCATTGGAAACATTGGGAATCTAGGAGGAATGGATGATATTTTATGTGAGCCTACACAATCATTCATCCTACCATAGATGCTATCTTGAAAGAGTAGGCCCAGTAGATCAACCACTGAATTTGAGAAAATGCTTAGATAAATCTCATTGATTCTATGGCTGACAATCTGAGTTTCAAGTCATTTATTTTACAGCTGTTGAAAGCAGCAGAATCTACCATGCTTGTTTCTTCTTCTAAGTTCATAAGACATTGTCTGAATCTACCAGTAGTACTAATTTTGAATTTCAAATGTAATAGACAAGAAAGACTAAGGGCCCTTCTACATGGCCCTAACATCCAAGAGAAACTGGGATAAAAGATGGGTGTGGCTAGATGATGCTTGCTGAGAATGTGCACCAAATTTCATCATTAGCTGAAAAACACGGGTTAAAAAGGTGCACTTATAATCTGAGATCGGTCAAAAATGTGCATATTCACATCACTGTATATCTCTGCACTCAAGAAAAACATGGGACTTCATTTTGATATATAGGTATGGACTGTTCTAGTGCATGTGCACATTAACAAATCCACAAACATCTGATGAGAGCTGTAATTAGATGGAGTTATAATAACACATGTGGCTAAATGGAAGCACACATGGAAAGCAATCTCCATGAAAACTTTCTGCAACAATTCCTTTGTTCTTTTTTATTTATTAGTATTTATTTATTAATTTATTATTCAAATTTATATACCGCTTCATTCCCCTAGGCTCAGGGCGGTTTACATAGATAAAAGCATAACAATTTCAACAAAACAATTTAACACTATATAATTAAAATGCTATAAAACTACTGAACAACACTAAAGATATAGAACAGTCAGTTGGGACCATTGATGTTGAATGCTTGTCGGAACAGCGTTGTTTTACAGGCTCTTTTAAATACCAATATTTCTGTAAGAGCCCGGCTGCTATCCGGCAGAGAGTTCCACAGTGTTGGAGCTACAATAGAGAAAGCTCTTTGCCTCGTAGAGGATAGGTGGTCAGTTTTGACCGAGGGAACCATTAATAGGTTTTGATCTCCAGACCGTAGTGATCTCTGGGGAATGAATGGGGAGAAATTAAACAGAGCTTGAATTTACACAGTTAGCAGTAGCATGGCAGGAAAGTGACCCCAAAGGGAAATGGAATTCACAAGAGAAAAAGAAAAGGCAGTGGAAGGGTGAGGAGCAATAATGACAAGTAACTTGCTTGTGTGCACATTTGTATATCTGCATCAGTCTTTATGAGGTCCAGTGCATCTTGGAGAGTCAATAAAAAAATAAAAGAGAGCTTCTGGCGGATGTCCCAAATCTATTATGCAGATTTCTAAAATCAGCTACAAACAAACAATTCAGGATGCTGGGACAGAGCTCCGTGTTTCAACTTGCTTTCAGGTACCGCAATTTTTTGTCTCACTTCCTTGTCCCAGATTATGAGACTGTCTGGAAGAGCTCTAAGCCTGTGGAGAGGAACTGTCTCATAAGAAGGTCTTCTAAAGGTAATGAATAATATTTCAATGTGCTGTCTACTTTTGTACCTTGCTACCCCACTATTACTTTTCCTTTATCACATGTGTTTTAAGATTGTAAAACTGTGGACAGGGACCATCTTATTAATGGTCCTTGCAAGATGCTCTGGGAGCTATGGATGTGTGCATATAAAAGTGTTGCAATTGAAAGAAAACTCCTGAAACTTTGGTCCCACAGAGCAGGCAAAAGAAGCAAGCAACCAGTCTCCATAGGAGAAGCAAAAATATTTTATTTCAGCGTGGCCACGCGGAGACGGAACAGCCAAAGATCAGCGTGTGTCTTCAAGGAAAGGGCTGACCGTTCTGTTACAATATTTCTGTTATCTTTTAATACATTTTTACTGCATCATGGTGTAGCCCCTCAGCCCATACTCCTTATCCAATCAGGTTCTTAAAAACATGCTTTTCTCATTATTTGGCCATCTCAGCACTTCCAACTAATAAGCTCTACATATATGCGGTGCCAGCATAGATAAACATATATTATTTGTAGATAGATAAGCATTGAATTGTCAGGTCACCCTGTGTGCACCGATATTTGGAACATCCTATGTATTTGGTACACACAATCTCCACTTGGCCTTTGATCTTCCGTTCCGTTTTGCAAAGAGGGGCACTTTTATTTTAAGTTAACATTTCAGCATTTTGCACTATTAAGCTCATTCACCCCTTCACAATCAACTCAATTAGTACAGTAAAGTTGCAACTAGGATAGGTTATAAACAAACAGCTCATCACCTTTTAAATGTCAAAAGCAACTTCAGCTCCTTAACTATTTTTGATTCTAATCAAAAGCACAGACGATGTGGCTTTGCCAAAGAATACCGTTATTTTATTTTTCTCTTAAAATCAGCCAGTTTCACCAAAAAGGGGAGAAAACTTCCAATAAGACAAATGGTTTCAATTCTATTTCCCATTTTACATAAGTAAATTGCAGGCACTATTTTTGCAAATCAAACCCAAGTCAGCCCAGCCAAAGTAACCACACACCCCACCCAAAGAAAAAGATGTCATCACTTCTCGACCCTCATAACCTTGCTTAGCATCACCAAACAATATGCTTCCTCCAAGCCACTCGGTGAAAGAAAGAACCATGCTTTATTAGGCACCTGTTTAGATTATTTGAAGAATCCAACTGTGACGGCACTAAAGCCTGCCCTTTGGCCTTTCCTGGTGAATGCCAAAGTGATTATTTCTGCTGATTCCTGGCTTGACATCAGGGAGCAATTGGTTAATCCTCAGATCCTCCAAACTTGTTATCTGTTACGCTTCTCTACGCCTGTCGTTTTCTCTGCTCCTCAGATTTATTTAAGACTGAATTAACACACTGACATTTAGGGAGGACAGAGCTCCAGTGTGAACGGGCATTAACTCCCTTTCACCAGGAAAACTAATGTAGATGTAGAGACACAAACATAACATTCATCTCTCATTTTATATTTATTAGGCAGCTCTTGACATTTAGTTGTTTTTTTCATACTCTGAGCTGTCATGCTCAATAAAGAAATAAAAAGCAAGTATGCTGCATGGTAGAGAGGGAAGCCATAACTATGACATGGATGGCTTCCTTACCTCGTTGTTGTGAAGTTATTGTTAGTAATGTCCACTGTCATTTGCAATGTGAAGTTGTCATGCCAGCATTACCACCTTTGACTATCTTTTAACTCATCACAACAATACTAGGATGCTTGTAAAAACAGAGCAATCTGTATTACTTGACAAGTGAAGAAGCAGCAGATTTTGCAAGAACAGAAAATTGTTAAGTGTGTGGCTTGATAATACTGTACATTCACTGCTAGTTTTGAGGGAATGTGCTTGTAGAATTCTCAGACTTGTGTGTCACCATAGCATCAACGTTCCCCTGGGTGAATGTGGGGTGTTATTGATCATTTTCTAGAAAAATGTCTTGGACTGGCATTGTATCAAATGAAGAAAGACTTATTTTGGCCATTTCATGTGCTTATAAGCGAAATATATTGAATAGGTCTGTTTGGGTTCGTCGGATAGATCCGAAATTCAGATGTAATTTGGATGTTTTTGACTTTTGAAGCAATTCCAAAGAGAGTTAAGGAAACAGGAAGTTGATTCACCATTTTGAAGTCTCCGTCGCCATATTCGTATAGGGCTCGTATGTCATTCCCGCCTTCTCTAGCTGCCTCTCCTCATTGGCTGATGGCAAGCTGGTGGTTTGTGTGAAATCACCAGATTTCCACCAGCCAATCAGGGGAAGGCAGGAAGAGAAGCCAGTCAGTCTTCAGGTGCGCAGAGAGAAGGAAGGAGAGAAAGGCTGGGAAGGGAAGGCTAGGCAGTGGAAGAGAAGGCAAGGCATTGGGAAGTGGCTGCTGTTTGGCCGTGAACACAGCCAGCCACCATGTGTAGCCTTGCTGGGACGTGTTTATTTTTATTTATTTATTTCAGGATTTTACCCCGCTCTTCTCAACCCCCAAGGGGGGACTCAGAGCGGCTTACAGCACGGCACAATTCGATGCCACATCAAACAGCGTAAAACCCCAAAACCCCACAACACATTAAATACATTAAAACATTAAAATACAATTCCTCAGCAACATCTACAGTCATTCCAATTTAAAACAATATTCGACCATAAAAACACTGACCCTCTTCCTCCCTTCCAATTAAAATCCCATCTAACATGCTGCTTAGTGCTGATGTGGGAACGCCTGGTCCCAGAGCCAGGATTTTACCTTTTTCCTGAATGCCAGGAGGGATGAGGTGGACCATATTTCCATAGGGAGCGCATTCCACAGGCGGGGGGCCACCACCGAGAAGGCCCTGTCCCTCGTCCCCACCAACCGCATTTGAGAAGTCGGCGGGAGCGAGAGCAGGGCCTCCCCAGATGATCTTAGGTTACGGGATGGGACGTAGCGGCCGATGCGTTGGAAGAAGGAACTCTGTGTTTTAGGCAAGCAGGCTGGGTGGTTGGGAAGGAAAGGCTGTGGAATGGCTTTGGGAACCGGCTGCAAACAAAAGCCGGCATTTAAAGCACCCAGACAGCAGCAGCTGTGTTCTGGAGGAGGGCTGGGTAGGCAAACTTACTTTTTTCCAGTTTTTATTGTGTTTGCAGTTTCCAGTGTTTGCAGACACAAAATGGCATTAACGAAGTCACTCCGAAATTCGGAAGTACATCCAAATCAATTTCGAAAAAACTGCTGAAAATTTCGGAAGTCTATCAGATATGAGACACCAGCATCCCCTACATCCAAAGTGAGTTTTGAAGCAGTTTTTTCCATGATAAAACAGGCCTAATATTGAACTCAAATGGCTAACACAAGGTTTTGGTTTGTTGGGTTTTTTTCAGGGGGGGGGGGGGAGATTCTGCTTTACCAAGAAAATGCCTGCAATTGCTTAAATATCCCCCCTTTCATCCAATATCCCTGTTCGCTTGAGTCCAGAAGTAGGTCTGTTTCAGAAGGTATTATCACAGTGGAGACTGGCTGCTATACAGTTTTGTGGCTTAATGGAAGACCTGTAGTGGATGATGACAGTTGACTGTAAAGGAATGAAGTCATCTTCTGATGCTACTAGCAATATGAAAAGAGATCAAGAAGAATAGGATATTTCAATGTCTTGAAATATGACACTTCAGGGCTGATGCGAGATTGAACAAATACTTATGAAAGAGTCATTCAAGTTTTGTTGACAATGCCGAAACCAAGACATGTCCTCTGAATATGAGTTGTCCCGCTCTCTTAGAATAAAGAGGAGGCAAATTATTGACTCCTTTGAACACAACACGATTTTCTATTGTTTGCAAATATTGTTTCAATGATTGTGTCATAATGTTGAAAAAATGTTTGTAACTCTTAACTGTCATCAAAGAGAAAGGTAAATGGATCATGCAGGACAGGGTCTAGCAACATGTGAACCACAGCAGCAAGCCTATCAGTCATCCAGTCTAAATATTTGTCTTGATGTCATTTCCACCTTTTTCTTCTTTGCTCATTTTTTAGCACATTATGCTGTTAACTTGAAAAAAGGCATGCTGAAAAGACCAGAATAATTTCATAGAGTTGTTTTTAATGAGTTAGAAAATACAAGGTGACAGGATCTCCTGAATTCATGCCAAAGTAGACGCCAAAAGACAATCCAGCCTAGTTTCTTGTTCCAAGACAGGATGCTTTTAATGAAGAAATGAAGCTTCTACAATTTTCATTGTTTGTGTAATATTATACTAATGGGGAGTTACTTTTGCTTCCCTCTAAAGCTTTGAAAATTGAGCTCATTTTCATGTTTTTATTATTATTATAGAAAAACCTTTGCCACCACTACTTTTGCCACACATGTTTCTGAAATATATAAAGCAAGGCATTTAGACCCTTTTATTAAGGCAGAGCAACCTATCATTCAGAGGATATATGTGTTGATTTTGCATGTTTTCGGTCATATTTTTATCAAAATCAAATACCTACATCTGTCTATGTTTCTTAAAGCATGAAAACTAATATCTAGTATTTTGTGTCATTTCCATTGATAAGTGCTAATCCCCATAATATGCACCGGGAATGTGGCGCAGCTGGCTGGGAGTCAGCTGCATAAGATCTCTACTGACCAGAAAGTCATAAGTTCGAGGCCTGCCCAGATCGGGGTGAGCACTCGACCATTGTGTAGCCCGTTGTCAACCTTTGCAATTCGAAAGACAGTTACATCTGTGAAGTAGGAAATTTAGGTACCATGTTGTGGGGAGGCTAATTTAACTAATTTACGAGGCCATAAATCTCCAGGAAGTGTGTAAAAGGAGTGAAGGAGTGTGACAGCGCCCCCTGGTGGCCAGAAGCTGAAATGTTAAATTGCCTCTGAGTGTCTTGTCTTACATGTTTGTATGTCAAAGGGCATTGAATGTTTGCCTGCATATGTGCATTGTGATCCTCCCTGAGTCCCCTACAGAGTGAGAAGGGCAAAATATAAATGATGTAAATAAAATAAATAAATAAATAATATGCACATTTTGAATGCTATCTTCACTAATATATTTAGTGTAGTATCCAGGAGTCTTAATACGCCATTTCCCCTGAAATCTTTGAGCCAAAACCTGCATTATAGAAGTTAGTTATTGGCAACCCATTCGACAACTCTTTCTAAGAGTATATTTTCATCTAAAAGGTGCAGGTAAGTTCCTTCACTTACAATGTGCAGACTTAAGCAAACATCTCCCATATACTTCCTTCTATTACCATTTTAAATTATTATCCGCCACTTCATAGAGTTCATTTGCTAAAATGAAATATTTTGCTACTGTTTTCTTATAGCCTATTGTTATGATCCAAACTTAAATATGTATATGTCTATTGTAGCTCATTTAGAGTCACATAAATCTATTGAAGAAATGCATATAAAGGATATCTGTTGTTTTTGCCATGGATCAAAAAGATAAATCAGAGGTGTTAGGGTAGGCTTGACTATTCTGTCTAGAGTCCTTCAATTTAGTTCATTGATACCAAGTTAGGCCAAGCTGTGTTCTGAATTACATGGGACACACTTTGGATTAATCCCTTATTACTACATGGCATCCTATGAATGTCTTAGACTCCTGTAACTGAGATAAAAAATATGTGAATGGTTTCATATTTATTTATTACTTATTTATTTACATCATTTATATTCCACCCTTCTCACCCCGTAGGGGACTCAGGGCGGATCACAATGCACATATACAGGTAAACATTCACCCCGACCTGGGCAGGCCTCAAACTCATGACCTTCTGGTCAGTAGAGATCTTATGCAGCTGACTCCCAGCCACATTCCCAGTGCAAACATACACATCCTATTGACAATGCCAGCTGCAAAGCAAAGCCTGTTGAGGTCTTCCTAGATTTGGTTTGGTCATTACTCTAAAAAAAGTGACTTCCAACATGTATCCTCAAAGATTATTTGGCATTTACCCCCAGAGACCACAACCAGCATGGGTAAGCCATCCCAAGTCCTGTTTAGATGATGGTAGAAGGATATAAATAAAGTTATTAATTAATTAATTAATTAATGTTAAGGCATTCTAGAAGTCTTAGAACATGGCTACATTGAACAGGTTGCTCTGGTGTAACTCTGATGTCCAGATGAGCTGTGACTGCATCAGTCCCACTGTACCTACCGGGTCCTAAGAAGGTATGTCTAGAAGCTACAAGACGTAGGGCCTTCTCGGTCTCAGCTTCAGTGCTATGGAACTCATTTCCACCCTATATGAGAGCTATGCGTGACTTTCGATCTTTTGTACAAGGTCTCAAGGCTTGGCTCTTCAGCAGAGCATTTTACCTGTAACTAAGTTGATGTCTTTGTTTCTGTACAAGTTCTGACTTTATTGATGCATTGCTTATTTTATGCCATGTAAGTCACCCAGCGCACCTTGGTGGAGGGCGACTAATCAAATAATAAACAAAGATGATGATGATGATGGATGCCACTTCACCCTCCATATCACTCTCTGATGGCCACCGACCCAGGCAGGCCTTGAACTCATGACCTTCTGGTCAGTGGAGATCTTATGCAACTGGCTCCCAGCCAGCTGTGCCACATTCCAGTGATTTCTGTCATTCTTTGGAGAATCTTGAAAATGGCACACAATTCTTGCAGTATAGGAATTACACATAGCTGGGATGTATTCATTTCCTCATATTTAAAGCAAGATCATAATCTTGGACCTTTACCCTTCTTTAGCAACCTCCAGGCTACATATTATGCAAGTCTGTCATTAAAAAATACTGAGAAATGAGTGAAGAGGGTAATAGCTATATTATTAACTACCTTTAGGCCATTACACCTGGATAAATGATCAATGCCATCTTTTAGTTGAAATCTAAGAAAAATCAAGGAGCTCCTGATTATGTTTTGGGATTGGTGTAGCTGAAGAACCACTTTACCTCATGTGGTTGTTCCTTTATATTAAAACCATCATTCGGGTAGTGGTCAGAACAATGTGCATATAGTTAGACTACGCTTTCTTTGTGTCTGTCCATCACAAGATGGTGGCCTGAACATTGTGCATGGAGATATGCAATTACAAGTAAAAATCATTTTATTTCATCATGGGATTGCTTTTGTTTTGAATGAGTGAGAGAAACCAATTATAAGATGTAATTTCATGCTGATTATATATACATTCTGAATCATATTGCTTTTTGGTTCTTAGTTGAATTTTAAAATATATTGTTGCATTTTATTAGGGACGTCATTTTAATGTTTCTTTACAATGCTCGTAGAAAGACAGAGGGAATACCGTGAGTACATATATTATTTATTGCAGTACTGTTTCAACAATTTTACAAGACCTTGTGCATGAGAAAGGGAGGGGGGCATGATGGATGATAGAAATAGCATTTATTAAACCTCAGAATGGGAAACAGGACTGGAAACTAATTATTGGCTACTTGTTGTTTTGGAGAGTGGGAGAGCCCAGAATAAATTACTCAGTGATAGACAAATGTAAAAAAATCACACTAGGAGAATGCTAGTTGTGGCGCCCCCGCAGGGCTGATATTATATCTGTATTTTGTATTTGGTTGCCTTCACCTGCAAGGATCTTTGTTCTATTGTTTAAGCCATGTGGACTGGGATGGGAAGAGTTGTGCTTGGCTCCATACCTGGTGTCACTGCCCTCAACTCCGCCCTTTTCCGGAGTTTACTTGGGGGGCTGGACTTCCCCTCTGCCTCCATTCCAGAAGAAACACAGACAAAGCAAGGTTGGAATCTAAGATTGCTGGGACAAAGCATTTTTAGTACACCTACTAGACCTAACCTTCGCTCTCTACCAAGCCTGCAGTACATAGGAGAATCCGTTTTCAACATAGACTGTGGATTTTGGGGCTTATACAGGACCTTGCGAGCCTACGAGCCGGAGAGCAACAGGAACCTGAGAACTACGAGAGACACAGTCACTCTGCAAAGTTAGAGGCAAGTGTTTGTAATACTTTTTTCAAGGACTTCTTTTGCAACCAAGTAAGCATTTTGGGCCACCAGCTTTTTTACTGGTTGTATTCAATAAATCTTGTTTGGTTCACCATTTTCGAGTCTAGCACTCATCCTTATAGATATCCTGGGTTTCCCTGCATGTGTGAAGGCCTTTTCTCTACTTTCAGGGCCATAGCTTGCAATGTCCATTCTTTAAAGCCTTTTTTAGGCCCTGAAGGCAGAAGACTAGTTCTTTTGCACTTTGCTAGCTAAATCTTGATGGATGCCTTTAAAATACCTAGTCTGGGAATGCATGATGTTTCATCGCTGACATTTATTGAGATATCACCCCCCTTTCATTCATAAAGTATTGACCCCCATGCCCCGAGATGAAGACTCAAGATAAGAGACTTAGATTGAATACAGCCCACACTTTTATTAAATTTACAAAAATCAAAAGGTTTCTGTAAATTCAAATTTTATAAAAATTTCAAAAAAATTCAAATTTTGTAAAAATCTAAGTCATATAAAGTGTGGGCTGCTAACTCATTAGAAGTAGCACAAAGCTCCCCAAAGAAATGATTTGACATCACTCTGATTCCAAGCAATAGCACAGAAAGGAAGCCATTGCTTCCATCATCTCAAGACAGCAGGCTCTACACAAGTGACACGAAAATCCTTCACCCACCAAAAGGTATTTTAGGGCATTCACTAGAGTGTGCTAAACTAATTTGCACTAACCAGTCTGCAAGTATATTTAGTGGAGAATAAATATCAATAAAACAAGGGTGCTTTTACGCAGCCCTAAAACCCACATTGAATTAGGTTAAAAACCCAGTCTTTTGCAGGAGGGGTACATGCCACCCCAAGGCCCCCCATTTACCCCCTGAAATATATGGGAAAAGTCCACTCCTTGTGTCCTCCTGGCACAAGAAAATGACACTTATTTACTTACTTACTTACTTACTTACTTACTTACTTACTTACTTACCGTTTACCGCCTTTCTCGGCCAATCGACGATTCAAGGCAGTTTCAACAAATCAGTACACATAAAATCATCATACAGATTAAAACATTAAAACAGTATAAAACACAAGAGGAATAAAAACATCATTAGCATCTCCTTATTATCAAGCATTGTCCAGTTCCATCGTCAAGTCATTCGATTTCCTATATATTAGCTCCTCTGCAAACAGCCACATTTTAATTTGCCTCCAAAACATTAAGTGGAAGGGAGCTGATCTAATCTCCTTAGGAAGGGTGGTCCATAGCCGAGGGGCCACCACTGAGAAGGCCCTGTCTCTCGTCCCCACCAGGCGTACGTGTGGCGAAAGTGGGACAGAGAGCAGGGCCTCCCCAGACAATCTTAAAATCCTTGATGGTTTGTAAGGGGAGATGCATTCGGACAGGTAAGTTGGGCCAGAACCATTTAGGGCTTTATAGGCTAAAGCCAGCACTTTGAATTGGGCCCGGTAGCATATCGGCAGCCAGTGGACCTGGTGCAACAGGGGGTGGTATGCTCCCTGAGAGCCGCTCCTGTTGACAACCTTCGTTGGATTAGTTGAAGCTTCCGGACCGTTGGACTAGTTGAAGCTTCCGGACCATCTTCAAAGGCAACCCCACGTAGAGCACATTGCAGTAGTCTACACAAGATGTAACCAGAGTGTGGACTACCGTGGCCAAGTCAGACTTCCCAAGATATGGGCACAGCTGCCACACAAGTTTTAACTGTGCAAATGCTCCCCTGGTCACCGCCGAAACCTGGGGTTCCAAGCTCAGTGATGAATCCAGGATCACACCCAAGCTGCAAACCTGCGTCTTCAGGGGGAGTGTAACCCTGTCAAGCACAGGCTGTAACCCTATGCCATAATATCCCATTAGACCAAGGTCTTTCAGGAAGGCCCAGATCTAATGAGGTATTTAATTAATTCAGAAGAAACCAAGGAAACCAAGACAGCTCCCACATTTTTAACCTGTCTGGAAGAGCTTTTGATCTAAAATCCTTTAACCCTCATAACATTATAACTGAAATAAGAAAACTCAAAATTCTCCCCAACCACACACACACACACATAAAAGAAAAGAAAAGAAAAAAGAAAGTCATAATTGTGTCTGAATTTTAGGGAGGGCTGAGTGGTTGCGTACTGTGATGACCGCAAACCAAGAGACATAATAAACAATGGCATGGTGTAGATCCCTACCAAACCCACTAGAGCAGTGGTTCTCAACCTGTGGGTCCCCAGATGTTTTGGCCTTCAACTCCCAGAATTCCTAACAGCTGTTAAACTGGCTGGGATTTCTGGGAGTTGTAGGCCAGAACACCTGGGGACCCACAGGTTGAGAACCACTGCACTAGAGAATCTTCAGCCCTTTGCGAAGGTCCTGGCATAATGCTTGAAAGCAAGCTCAATACAACAGCCTTATGAACTGCTGAAAACTTCAGAAGTCTATCAGATACAAGGCACCAGTTTGGAAGAATTACAAAATGCACATTTCATGCCAAGAACTACTAGCTGTTGCATGTCAGGTGAAAGTGTCACAGGTCTGCCTGCTGCCTGGATTTGATTTATTATCTGTGTTCAGTGTTGTTTGATCTCAGCCCTCTGCAGATTTTCAGAAGCACTTGAGTTTGAGCACTCATCTACCAAATGCCATTTGATGCATTCTCTAGCAGAAGTGCTGGGAAGAATTTGGACTATCTGTGCTATAAGTGTGAAGAAATGTTTATGGTTCTGCAGCCAAACTAATGGTCAAAGTGTAACGTTTTTTCCTGCCATGCTGTCGGCTTGTGTCTCATATCTCAAAAAATTACATACTTGACACCTTAGCTAAATCCCTTTGGTTATAAAACAAAGAGGAGCAATGTACCAAGTTATTCAATCAAGTTTTCACATGCACATCAAAGGGACTTTGACTGTGTGAGATCGGGAAAAGGTGAACTCCTTTCCCTGGCACCTTTGTGCTGAATGCGTTAAGATCTAGGAGTCAGTTTACTGCCAGACACAAGGTTTTTGAACTGCTAGTGGACAAAGAGAAGAGCAGCTTTCTATTGTGCACCCTCAAGGGAGGTTCTATTTACAGTGAATAGGTAAGACACAGATATATTTTATCTATATCCATTTAATGTTTAGGAAAACTTTTAAGAGGTGTGTGTGTTGGGTGTGTGTGTGACATGATGTGGATCTAGGCCAAATACATTGGGGCTGGCACAAAATGCTTAGACCATGTGATTTCCCTGGCCTCACTTCGTAAAGCCTTCAAACATGGACATTTAGCAGCTTAGCCACCTGACTTCGGAATCACAAGACAAAACTACTGTGGGCAGAAAGAAAATAATGCAGTTAGCAGAGTTCAGTGCTGCAAGATGTCCTATAGCTTTATACAATGAAGTGGTAAGAAGGACACCTTTTGATCTAGTTTCTTCATATTGTGATGTGTGCATACTAGGCCTGGTTGATAAAAAAATTGTTCAAAACTCGCTTCTGATCTAGGGGGTGCTGGCGCTTCGAATCTGATAGGCTTCCGAATTTTTCATCAAAATTTCAAAATTGATTTGGATTAATTCTGAAATTTCTGAATGACTTAATTAATAGCAGATACGCATGTTGAACCCAGTTTAGACTGGGACGTGGAAGGAAGCAATCGGCATCAAACTGGCGTCAAACAAAAAAAAATCAGACTCACCACCAGCTCTCTCTCTGACAGCTGGTTCCATCCTCAGATGTGGAGGAAAGCCGCTCTGGGGGCTGGGGAGCAGAGGCGCGGAACAGGGAGGACTCTTCCCAGGGGCTCTGGCTGCCTTTCAACTGGTTGTTTTCTGCCCGCTGAGCAAGAGGACACGCAGGACTCACCTTCAGCCTCGCTAATGTGCTTTGCAAGCCAGGGCCAGAGATCTGGATGAGATTTCCTCCCGATTAGGTACACAAACTACAGAGTTGTAGTAGAACAACACAGTAAGTATGAGAACCAGCAAGTCTATTATGTAAATATAAATTCATTAAGTATATATCAAATCACATAAATAATTACACATCAATGTTTTGTGAAAACCCAACACATACAATAGGAAATATTGAAATCTCGACAAAGGACGGCAAGTCCCAAAATATTAGAGTAAATCCAGTAAGAAAGTCAATGGAGTACCTCCCAAATCAGTCACGGTCGGTCAAAGGAGGAACAAAGTTCGTTCGTGGATAATCCGAATCCCATGTACATTTCGGTAAATAGTAGAAGTTGAACACACAGGCAATCGATATATCCTTGACCACAGGATGAAGTAAAGTATCTCCCGGAGATCCGTTATAACCCAGAAACAAGCATCGTTTTACATAGCGTCATCAATGCATATCTTAGGGAATGAAATTTTCCACGCTATTTAAAAGAAGTAGTAGTTAGACCACTGCTAAAATGCTGTCACTGGATTCACTGGACCATAATCAAAACAGATCAGTATCTAACCTTCTTTTTCAGGCAAGGTGATTGAGAAGGCAGTTACCCTCCAACTTGTGGGTGACACACACTTCCTTGACCCATTTCAACATGCTTCAGAACAGGATATGGAGTTGAGGCTGCTATAGTCACCTTAGTAGATGATCTCCATCTAAACACAGTTTTTGTGGCTGCCACAAACTATGTTGAATTGCTTGTGACTCTACGAGTCATTGAAAAACTATAGTAAAATGTGCTGCAGGATGTCCCTCAAAAGCAAAGTTGGGGTTTTTGAGGTTTAATAAACTTTTCTATGTTTTTATGATTGAACCAATTAGATATTGACATTTCTAACCCAGGAACAAAAATCGTGTTACATAGTGTCATCAGTGCATATTTTAGGGAAGGGAATTTTCTACTCTGTTTTAAAAAAGCAGTAGTTAGACCACTGCTAAAAAGCAGTCCCTGGATTCACTGGACCATAATCATGACAGACCAGTATCTAACCTTCTTTTTTGGGCAAGGTGATTGAGAAGGCAGTTGCCCTCCAACCTCAGGCTGTTGTGGGTGACACACACTTTTTTGACCCATTTCAACATGCTCTAGAAAAGGATATGGAGTTGAGGCTGCTATAGTCACCAGAAAAATCCATTGCACAGGCTGAAAGGACACATCCAACCTCCAAATCATCAACACGCTTGTTGAAAGCGTGGAATGAGTCCTTCCTAAATCTTCATTGGTGAAGAAAAGCCAAGGAAGGTGATGATCTCCATCTAAACACAGACAGGGTGTGCATGTCCCTATTGGTGCTTTTAGCTCTCACAGCTGCTTTCTATACCATTGATCATGGTGTCTTTATGGAGAACCTGGGGGTGGGGGTTGTAGGCACTGAGCTGCAGTGGTTATGGTCATATCTCTCAGGGAGATTCCAGATCATGGTGCTTAGGAATAGATGCTCCTCAAAAAAATTATCTTTAATATGGCATCCCACAAAGTGCTATTCTATACCCAATTCTTTTAAACATTTAAATGATAACTACTGGGAGATATCATTCTGAGGCATGAAGCGGGGTGCTATCAGTACATTGGTGACATTCAAATATACTTCTCCATGCCTTCCGAAAGAGCTCTACCTAAGGATAGCATGTCTCCTCTAAATGAATGCCTGGAGGAGGTAAAGGACTAGATGAGGAAAAACAAATTGAAACTGAATCCAGACAAAGCAGAGATCCTTGCTATTCCGGGGGTGTAATCTGGGGGTGTCTGTTTGTCTAGAACAAGAAAAGAGAACACCATGCAAGTCCTTGCTAATTTCAAAATGCAGCAATAAGCCCATTCTAACCTGCACCTGACTTACATGTTTCTGCAAGTGCTTTTCTGAAGCCTGTGATTGAAATATCATAGAGACACAGACAATTAAGTTGTCAGCAAATTCAACAGTGCAAATAAGATTAGTCACTCTTTGATTATTTTGTGCAATTTTTGAAGAGTTCTCTGTTTGCTTTAAGTATAGGTCTCCATTTTGATAAATAGCCTTGAAAATATCCCTTCAGTTCTCCTGACTCCCTCCCACTGTCTCATCATAGTAAGCTTTCAGTGGGAGGCTTACTGAACGATTCACCTCAGCCTGGAGACATTGGTTCAAAGGATATACAGTTCAGGAAGACACATCTAATATTGTCTTTGTTAAAGCACTACAATTACAGGTTCTGGTACAACAGAGGAGATTTATTATGAAGGAAGAGTGAACAGGCAGGAGGTTTCTGATATAATTACCAAAGATTGGAGCGAAAGTACAACCCTCTTTCACCCATAGTTATTTTGATGAAACTCTTATTTCTTTTTATTCTAAATTAAATTTTGCTTTCTGCTTCAATTTTAGAGTATCTAGGTGCTATGAGTTCAAGTTTAGATAATAAGAGCAGAAGAAGAAGGATTAACCAACATCACCAAATCATTTCTACAATAGACAAGAGAATGGCCCTAACCTTTACTGACTTATGTCCCAAGCCACATAAGTCCCAAGCCTTATGTCCCAAGCCTTCAGTTACAGATTCACACACACATCCCACACACAATCTTACTCAAGAGGTGACTGGAGCCTTTAACTCAGATGCTTCTGTGGTGCAAAAATGGTCATGGAACTAGAACTGAAGGGTATCTATTAACCAGATGAATGAAGTATTTATTAAATCCCATGTAATTGTACCCTTTCAGGAACCAATTTTTGGGGGTTAATTGAAAGGGAAGAGAAACATAAATACTAGGCCTGGTTAGGTTCGACAGAATGCTCCAAAAGTCGGATTAAATTGATGGGATAATGGGATGTGTAATCCTCTATATCCACAGGTGCAGAGAATCAGCAGAAGGTGGTTGATGGTTATGTGAGCAAACAGCAGCAAAAAGAGCAAAGTTTGGCTTCTTGTAAAAACACGCACAAACTTTAATTTACAAATATAGCTCCAAACAAACAAAAAAACAGCAACATGCTCTTTAGATAAACAGCCCTTGTAGGAAAAGAAAAACAAACATATAACGGAGTTCTCCTACACTCTCCCACACACTCTTCAGCAACAGGCTTCTGTGTTAACTCACACAGTATTGCAGCTCCCAGCATTCCTGTCACCATTTCTCCAAGCTTTTCTTCAAGCTTTGAACGCATTTCTCCAAGCTAATGAATGCATCTCTCTCAGCCATAAATGCATTTCTCCAAGCTTTGAATATAATTCTCCAAGCTAATGAATGCATATCTCCCAGCTATAAATGCATCTCTCCAAGCTTTGAATATAATTCTCCAAGCTAATGAATGCATTTTTCCCAGCTTATCTTGAGGCTTCCTCTTGGCTTCTCCGACTCTTCCATAAACATTCCTTGAGTCAGCCAGCCAGCATAAACAGCCAGCACACCAGCCTCTTCACACCAGTCAGACTTTTCTCCAATCAATCAATCTAACAATCAATCTAACCCAGTCTGTTACATTGGAGATTTATACATACAGCTGCCCCACCCCTCCTGGAGTCAGGCAAAACTCAGCTGCAGCTATTCAAAACCTCTAACAAAAGCTTTACTCTCTACATAAACTAAACAGAGCAGATACTCACAACTCAAACATTTGTTTTATATCTTTACATTCTGACAAATTCACTTTCGAAATGGTTTTGAAGCGCTTTAAGCAACCAGGAAGTGAATTTGTCATTTTAAAGCTGGCGCTGCCATTTTCAGAAAGGATTCAGAAAGCCTCGTCCAAACTGCTCAGTTTGGACGTGGCTTCCTTTCCCCCAGCATCGGTTAGAAAGCCCATGAGGCCATTCAGTTGCGGGGAGAAGGCATGGGCTTCCAAACTGGGTTAAAAAACCCAGTTTGGAACAGATGATCTCATGTTTAAACTGGGTGAAACATGTGTGTCCGCCATTATTGAAGCCATTCTGAAATTTTGGAAGTAAATCGAAAACATCCCAATTTTTTTTTGAAAACTCTCGGAAGTCTATCAGAATCGAAGAGCCAGTGCCTTTACATCCAAAATGAGTTTTGAACTATTTTTTTTCTTGACCAACCAGGTCTAATAAATACCATGGTTAAAATGGGTTTGGAAATAACATTGTTTTCTTCTCCATGGGAAAGTTTGAAAGCTATCAGTTACAGATTAAAAGGGATCATATGCTAGCCAAAATCCTTGATAGCTTTTTCCACACATCTAGGTTCTTTCTTGGGACCTCACCAGATGGAGTTAATTTAGTGTCTTAGGATGCTTTCACCCTGTCTAGAAGACTCAGCCCCATGCCAGACATCACCTGACATTGTATAACTTCCAGCAGAGGCCCCACCCCCAACTGGGGTTAAAAATAATAACTTTATTTTTATACCCCACCTCCATCTCCCCAAAGGGACTCAGGGTTGTTTACATCAAAGCAAAAAAATCAATTCAAACACAATTAAAATCAAACATATCAACATATAACAATCAGATATAAAAACAATTACATACAAGATAAATGCAACTGCACACTTTCCCCCAACACGGAAGCTCCATGTGATGGGGAAAAGCATTGCTGACAGGGAACTGCCCCTCTCTTTCCTCCCAGATGCTAGGTGAAGTGAGTTGCTTTGCCTGACCTTTATGATGAGGCCCTATTACTTGTTTAGTAAATCCGATAAAAAAAAATTCTGCACACTTTTGTTGCTTTAAGCTGCTTGATAATGGCCTATACTTTTATCACACAAGTGTGCTATTTCATCATAGTTGCATTATCATTGATAGCAAATACATACAACATTATTTATTATTTATTTATTTAAAACTTTTGTACCCCGACTTTCTCACCTCTATCGAGGGACTCAAACCGGCATAACAGCAATGATTCACTGCTATACAATTTAAAAACAACTAGAACAACATATTAAAATACATAAAAACCCAGCATAAACCACATTGCCATTAAAACAATTCCACTCAATCTGTAAACGTGGTCATGCATTCAGATAATAGCCAATCTCAGCCTATTCTGGGAAGGCCTGGTTCCATATCCAAGTCTTCACCAGCCTCCTAAAGGACAACAGAGAGGGGGAAGATCTAGCATCACTTGGTAGAGAGTTCCACAGCTGAGGGGCGACCACAGAGAAGGCCACAGAGAAGGCCCTGTCTCTCGTCCCCACCAGTCGCGCTTGCGAAGCTGGCGGGACCGAGAGCAGGGCCTCTCCGGAGGATCTTAATGTCCTTGATGGTTCATAGGGCAGAATCCGTTTGGACAGGTAAACAGGGCCAGAACCGTATAGGGCTTTGTAGGTTAAAACCAGCACTTTGAATTGTGCTCGGAAGCTAATTGGCAGCCAGTGGAGCTGGAGCAGCAAGGGAGTTGTATGCTCCCTGTGCCCCGCTCTTGTTAGTAACCTGGCTGCCGAACAAATTGCAGCTTTCGAGCAGTCTTCAGAGGCAACCCCATGTAGAGAGCATTGCAGTAGTCTATTCGGGATGTAACCAGAGCATGGACCACCGTGGCCAAATCAGACTTCCCAAGGTATGGGCGCAGCTGGTGCACAAGCTTTAACTGTGCAAAAGCTCTCCCGGCCACCGCCAAGACCTGGGGCTCCAGGCTCAGCGATGAATCCAGGATCACTCCCAAACTGCAAACCTGAGCCTTCAGGGGGAGTGTAACCCCGTCAAGCACAAGCTGTAACCCTATGCCCTGTTCGGCCTTACGACTGACCAGGAGTACCTCTGTCTTGTCTGGATTTAGTTTCAATCTGTAAGCCCTCATCCAGTCCATTACAGCAGTCAAGCACCAGTTCAGGACTTGAACAGCCTCCTTAGTAGCAGGTGGGAAGGAGTGACAGAGTTGGACATCATCTGCGTACAGATGACACCGCACCACGGAACTCCGGATGATCTCCCCCAATAGCTTCATGTATATGTTGAACAACATTGAACACTATTGATATTTCACCTCTCTTCATGAGTGCAATCGTTCTGATTGACCAATTTCTATTCCTATAATTGTATTTCCACACACCCCAGCATCTTTACCTTTCCTTAAAATATATCTTGGCTCTTCTTTGCAAATGAAGATTCAGAAAGCACTCATCCCATGCTTTCTACAAGGTCGTTGATGATTTGGAGGTTGGATGTGTCTTTCAAGCCTGTGCAATTGATTTTTCTGGTGGAGCGCAGCGTACACAGAACTGGCTTCACCCTTTAAACCAAAGGTTCATCTGCTGGGGCCTAGCAAGCTGGGCTAGCAAAATCCTCAGGTCATATGTTTGGTTCGAGTTTCTTAGATGGTTTCTTAGAGGGTTTCTTAGATGGTTGACCTTACACGGTTAAATGAGCACCATCTGCCCAGGGTTGAAATCAGAGTTTTCCTTCTCCTAGGATGGTTGCCAAAAGGCTAGAGAGCCCATCCTGCCATTTGATGCTCTTTGTCAGACCCTTCGGTTATGACCTGTCTGGCATGGGATACCCTACCAGTGGCTAGTATGCCACCACCAGCATAGATCACAACTTCATTAGGGTACACAAGCCTCTCCCCCACAACAAGGAGGCGCCAATGGAGAGGAACACTGACAGATACACTGACAGATAATCCAGTTCAAACTGATAATCTGGAATATATAGCAGATTGGGTTTTCCCATGCCTCCTGAGAGAGGCATGGGAAAACCCAAAGGAAGAATATGAGGCCTCTTCCAGTCAGCCATATAATCCACATTATGTGCTTTGGTCGGGATTATATGGATTTACACAGTTATATAATCGAATTCAAAGCAGATGATTTATATTATATATATATTTTAGAGGCTTAAAATATATATTTTAGTGCAATATATATTTTGTGTTTTGTTTTAAGTCAAATATAAATATAATAAAATGAAAACAGCCTTCTTGTGAATAGTTAATGGAGGCGGGGAAAGAAGGAGAATGCGACCATCTGACATCACTTTACTGCTGACATGCGGGTACCGAAGCAGAAGTGAGTCATCATACTAAGATTGGCAATGGAAATGTTGCAGGATTGGAATCTATTGGTAGATGTTACCCATTAATAGATTGGGGTGGAAGAATCATGGGGAGTAAGAAGCAGAGCAGTAGCAGAATATTCAAGGTGTTATGTGTCAGTGATTATCACCAAAAGCCTGCAATGTTGTGCAAAGGGACCAGGCCTTTGCACAATAGCATAATGCAGCACTTTAGACTGGAATTGGATTGGCAAATTGATAGATGAGGATATGGTTTATTGTTTACTAATCTAGGTTTGTGGATGGAATACTGTGTTTAACTTAATTGAATGTTTATTATGTGTTTAATTTTACTGTTAGTATTTTATTGCTGTATGTTTTATGGTTTTATATTGTATATTGTCGCATCGAATTGCTGCCTTTGTAAGCTGCTCTGAGAAGGGTGGGGTAAAATACTGTAAATAAATAAATAAATACAGTAAATTTGCCTGCCTTGTGTGATAAAGTATTGTTTTAATGGACTTAATGCATTTATTTTTCATGAATGGGTTTGTAATTTATTACCCCTCTTCTTCTGCTTTTTATCACTGTAACAAATATAACTCTAAATTTCATTTCTTGTAAAAAGTTATAAATCAGATCAAAGAAATAAGGACAGCACAAAAGAGACCTAATATAGTGGAACTGATATGAAAATTTTACCCAACTAATTCACTAATTAGCTAACACATTTACTTCCCCTGAAACAATGAATAATTGACATAGATATCACCATCAATTCTTTATTGATTAGTCAATTTTGACCATATCAAAATATACACACTTGCCCATACATACAATAAATGCATATATGAATACAAAGCATACCGACCTACCGTCCTGTCAACAAATCCCTCCTGTTTTTGTTTAAAAGGTTGCAAAATTACAAGATTAAAAATTAATTATTTCCTTAGAATAAAATTTGAGCGGGGGCAAAGGTAAGTAAAACCAGCTTAGCCTAGCGGTTCCCTCGCATTTCTGAGCAAGTAGAGATAGATATCCAAAATTCTACAACTGCAGCACGTAGTACTTGTTCCCCTATAAACCTGGGCCTGGAGTTTAGACCATTCTGTGGAGCCAAATACCTAGAAAACTTAAACATCCCTAAATATCGACAGCCGTTCAGCAGAGGCCGATTCAATGTTATTCCCTCAGCTATATTAGAAGGACGTTTTCAACATAAAGAGTACAATGATCGGCTTTGCCTGTGTGGGGAGGGCCTAGTAGAGTCTCTACTGCATACCATGTTTGAATGTTCCTTTTATAGGGATGAAAGAAGGAAGGTAATAACGTCTCTTATCTGTCATTGGCCAGGAATATCTTTAAAACGGTATTTAAAGTACCTTTTGGGGGACTCAAATAAAAAAGTTACAGAGGAGATAGCAAATTTTTTTTTGCCTCAAAGACCCGAAATAACATTTTATCTAAAGAAAAGTAATTGAAGAGAAGCTGAGAAATTTAACTACAGCCTTTATGCGTACACTAAATAGTAGAAAACTACACAGTAGCCCTGTTTTATCACAGAAAAATCTGCTTCAAAAGTCGATTTGGATGTAGGGGACGCTGGCGCCTTGTTTCTGATAGATTTCCGAAGTTTACAGCAGTATCATTGGAATTCATTCGGATATACTTCGGAATGGCTTCGTTAATGTTAAAGGAGTTTAACCTGCTGTGGACATGGCTTTTCTTTCTGCCTTGGAGGGAGAAAAAGCCTTCTCCACAGTGGGAGTTTAACCCACTGTGGAGAAGGCTTTCCTTCCTTCCAAGGCAGGAAGGAAAGCCATGTCCACAGCGGGGGTTTTGCAGCTAGAGAAGGGCGGAAATGACATATGAGCCCTCTCTAATAATGGTGACGAAAACTTCGATATGGCGGATCCACTTCCAGTTTCCAAGACTCTGCTCGAAACCTGTTCAAAACTTTAAAACATCTGGGAAACTTCCAAAAATCGGATGTTAACGACAATGTAGTACAGGCCTACTACACAGCTCTAGATATTATTAGCCACTAAGAGATAAATTTTAAGGCCAGCGATTTTAATATGCGTACATTTGATAATAATTATTTGTATTATATTTTTGTATCTGCCTAAGATTTTTAACTGTAATAAAGGCAATTGATTGATTGATTGATACTTCCCTTTCTTTCTTATCCTTTCTTCTTTCTTTCTTTCTTTCTTTCTTTCTTTCTTTCTTTCTTTCTTTCTGGTAAAGGGAGCTAAATATACTCCCCCCTCATACACACACACACAAAACACACACATCAATGTCTGGGCAATTTAGTGTGGAATATTTTGTAAGTGTAATCAAAGTAGATGCCCAGAAAAGGCTGTGGGAAATGAGCTCCATGAAATCTTGTTTCAACCGCTTTTATATTTGCTGTCTGAGAGATACCTTTTCCAAAAGAGGAAGGGCGTTCCTTTGGCACTGGAGTGTGCTGTAGATCTCCCACTTTGTGAGGTTCCTTGAAAAAAAAAAGAATGACAATTCTACCCTCAAGTTAGTACTAGCAAAAGTGTTTATTGGTCATCATTTTCTCTTTAGGAGTGCCTCACGCAGTCAGCTAACAACAGCGAGAGGAAGTTGCTGGGGAGAAGCCAGAGGAGTGGAACTGTTTGCTTATAAGAAACCTTTCTATAGCACACTCAAGTCATTTCACTGTTTAGAATGACTTTTTACATTACTCTCCCATAGAAAAGCCATTAAAAGAAGTGCCAATGAAAAGATGTGGCAAAAAGGGTTGTAATTCTTTCAGAAAAGTCAAAAAGCACAGCCAGAGAATATTGGATCAAAAGCTGAGTTTAACCCTTCTAAACATCAGCTAGCCCAAAATAAGATAAAATGAGAAGAAAGGTTTGGGGCAGAAATCTGGAAGACATCAATTTACATGTATTCATTATAATTTCATTTATAGCCTTTTCTCTGCCAATGGGCACTCAGATGGTTTAGAAAATCTAATTGTACGCCAGTGCTAGTGCTTCAGAAAATAATAAAATGATACATAATATTAACACGTTATAAACAAGAACAGCACTTTGATATAAATATAACCAGGGGTGTATGGATTTGATTCTTTATAAATCTTCAAATATATATGATGTCTACTTCATTAAAAGACTTTTAATAAAGTAGGCTTTTACTTTTAAAAAATACCAGTCTTCAAATAGAAACATTTTATAAACATAGCTATTATATTGTAATAGCTATGTTTATAAAATGTTTCTATTTGAAGATTATGTATCATTTTATTATTTTCTGAAGCACTAGCACTGGCGTACAATTAGATTTTCTAAACCATCTGAGTTTAGATGAGGTGTTTCTGAAGCAAAATCAATCTTGCTTAGCCTCCAACAACCTGCTTACATTTCCAAATGCACATCAAGCCCACAGAAAATGGATGGATAAGTTGCCATAGAGTTCACCACTTTGCTTTGGCATATTTTCTTTGAATAGACTTTTTTAAAAAAACTTGTCCCTTCTTATAGGGCTATTCCCAAATGTACTTGAACAGATAACTCACTATGTGATGCTACGGAGAATGAGTAATTGTCAATCCAACAACAACAACAACAGGTCTGCAACTTGGGTGTCCTCCTAGACTCGTAGCTAACGTTTGAAGCACAGGCGTCTGCGGTGGCTGTGAGGGCCTTCCCATAATTAAAACTCGTGCACCAGCTGTGATCGTACCTTGTTAAGTCGGATCTGGCCACGGTGGTCCACGCCTTAGTCACCTCCAGATTGGATTGCTATAATGCACTCTAAGTGGGGCTACTTGAGGAACAAATAGATGGGTATATAGGCTAGGAATTTTGACCAAGATGATGCAGAAAGGCAGAAGTGCCATGAGAGTTTTTGCTATTTCATTACGGAACGGTTGTTTAATGTACTGTTGCACATTACGGAACCACTGTTCAACACTTGATACATGTATTTCTTTTGCATGGTTTGTTCTGCTTGATATGGCCTTGCAGCTAATGCAATAAACTATATACTATACTATGTGGGGCTGCCTTTGAAGATGGCCCAGAAATTTCAATTGGTCCAACGGACAGCAGCCAGATTGCTAACTGGAGCGACTTACAGGGAGCGTTCAACCCCCCTGTTTAAGGAGCTCCATTGGCTGCCATTCATCTTCTGGTCTCAATTCAAGATGCAGGTTCTTACATACAAAGCCCTGAATGGTTTGGGACCCGCCTACCTATGTGACTGCATCTCTGTTTATGATATCTACAATCATCTGGAGAGACCTTACTCTCGCTCCCAGGCACAGTTGGTGGGGACAAGTGAGAGGGCCTTCTCTGTAGTGGCGCCCCGACTCTGGAATGCGCTCCCCAAGCATATTAGACAAGCCCCCACTTTGGCAGTCTTTAGGAGGAGCCTGAAGACAAGGCTGTTTCAATGTGCCATCCCTGAATAAAGTAACTGATGCCCTGCTGTGTTCATTCTCTGCAAATGCCCTCAGGAGCACTTTAATTACCTGTTGCGTGTCTGCCCCATATTGTCCTTGAAGCTTTCCTGCTATATGCAAACTACCTCTGTCTGCACCAAGTGTTTATTTATTTTAAAATTTTAACATTCACATTTGGCCCACCCGAAATGGTTTTAAATTGTCTGTTACTGCTTGTGTTTGAGTTTTATTGATTGTATTGTTTTTAAATTGCTATTGTTTTGTTATTATGTGTTATTGGACTTGGTCTCATGTAAGCCGCCCCGAGTCCCCTTGGGGTATAAAGTTAATAAATAAATAATAATAATTAACTTTATTCGTATATCCCACCATCTCCATGAAAGAACTTGGGACAGCACAAGGTGCCTAAAAACAAACATAAAAATGAAGCACAGTATAAAATACAATAAAATAAAACACATATGAATATAAAATATCAACTCAGGCTCAATAAAACTGAGGTCATAAACCAGTGGCGGTAAACTGCTTTTAAACATGGCCAAGCTGTAAACAATAGGAGTGGAATAAGTACAAGCTGCAACAATAGAGAGAGGGATCAGTATAAAATGCAAGGATATGCAACTACTGCATACAACAACTAGGGACTAAGCATTATCAAAGGCCTGTTTGAAAAGCCACGTCTTCAAATCTCTATGAAAGGAGGACATTGTGGGGGCCTGTCTAATCTCCCTGGGGACAACATTCTAAAGCCGAGGGGCCAACACCGAGAAGGCCTTCTCCCTGGTCCCCACCAACCATGCTTGTGATGGTGGTGGGACTGAGAGGAGAGCCTCCCTGACAAATCTTAGAGCCCATGCCAGTTCATAAGGGGGAATGTGGTCAGAAAGATAAACAGGACCCAAGCCATTTATTTTCCAGTCCCAATTCAGGGTACAGATCATCACCGCCTACCTTCGTGACCGTATCTCCCTACATGAACTGGCCCGACCCCTTCGATCTTCGGGGAGGCTCTCCTCTCACTCCTGCCATTGTCCCAATCCTGCCTCGTGGGAACAAGGGAGAGCCTTTTCCTCAGTGCCCCCCCCCCCCCCCCGGTCTATGGAATGCACTGCCTGGTGAGATTACGTGAGCCCCTACTCTGGAGAGTTTCAAGAAGAATCTTAAGACCTGGTTCTTCTGTTGTGCCTTCGGAGATTAATTAATATAGTCTCCTACCATCATTCACCCTCAATCTATACTTTGAGTGTACACCCACTCCTCCCTTTATGAATGTCCTTTCTTGTCCTCCTTTTGAAAAAGTTCTCTCCCTCACAAATAAATGTGCCCCACTGCTATCTCACACCCCCCCTGTTTTTATCCTTCTATTTTAATATGTACATGTGGCCTGCTCAGTGTCTTGTGTCATATATGGTTTATTTTATTGTAATTTTATATTGGTTATAGTATTTTGTAGTTGATGTTTTATGTAATTGATTATGTTGTTTTTATTGTTTTTATTGTGTTGCTGTGTTAATGGGCTTGGCCTCATATAAGCCGCCCCGAGTCCTTGTTGGGGAGATGGTGGCGGGGTACAAATAATGTTTATTATTATTATTATTATTATTATTATTATTATTATTATTAAAACACAGCCAAACTATTAAAATCCAAGCCAAAGTATATATCAGAGAAGAGGATCACTTCTGAGGTCTTGCTTTTAAAATAATTACAGCTGTGAACAAGGTATAAACATTATTATCTGTGTATCTTTTTTATTTTGGAGGATTTAAAACAATAAATCATCTATTATCGTTGTTAAATTATGCCCCCCCCCCCTCCAACCAAAATAGTCTGAAAGATAACATTGAAGCAAATTCCAGGTGGGTGGTCTTTTTCTCTCTTTTTTTGATGATATCACTCTGTTCTCTCTTTTGTTAGGACCAATTCCTTATGCCTTGCAATAGAAGCCTTCATGTGTATTCTGCAATGATTCATCATTTCAGATGTACTTTACCTGCACTTTAGAGTGTCTCAAACCTGTTTGTGTAACTAACACTACCAGGAAGGATTTGAACCTTTGACATTCTAATCACACAAAGCTGTCCCTCACTCTGCCTCAGACACTCCAAGGTATAGATTAACAATGAGGCATTGTGTCCAAGGTACTGAGTTCAAGTATATTTGGACTGGGGCTTTGAACCTCATCCATCACACTTCTGTGCATGAAGTTAAATAAGCTCATTATCTCCTTCTCATAAAATGTTATTGTGCCATAGTATAATAACTAATCTTGTAAGATTTCTTCTTGGATCCATCGATGTGGAAATGAATATATGGCAAGATAATCATACAGACAGATTTTCTCTGCCTCTCCATTCTATTGTTCCTAAGAAACTATCAACAGCCTGAGTTAAGAGTTTTGTTGAACTGAAGTGGAATTTGAAGGGAAGCAAATGTGCACCAGCCTGCACAGCTGAATTTCCGCACTGGTGTGTATGTGAGCTTGGTAGCGTTGCCAGGATAAGATCATTCCAGGCTGGTCTCTACGTGGGGCTGCCTTTGAAGATTGTTCGGAAGCTACAACTGGTCCAACGGACAGCAGCCAGGTTGATAACAGGAGCGGCACTCAGAGAGCGTACAAATCCTCTATTGTACCAGCTCCACTGGCTGCCAGTTTGCTACTGGGCACAATTCAAAGTGCTGGATTTAGCCTTTTAAGCTCTAAACGGTTCTGGTCCAACTTACCTGTCCGACCACATCTCTCCCTATGAGCCATCGAGATGTTTAAGATCATCCGGAGAGGCCCTGCTCTCGGTCCCGCCTTCTTCGCAGGCGTGATTGGTGGGGACAAGAGACAGGGCCTTTTCGGTGGTGGCCCCTCGGCTTTGGAACGCCCTTCCAGATGACATTAGATCAGCCCCCTCCCTCCTGACATTTCATAAGAAAGTCAAGACCTGGCTGTTTGAGCAGGCATTTGCAGATGAGATATAATTGTTTAATTGGATTTATGAAATGATGACAATGTGACGAAAATATTTATTTATTATTTATTATTTGCAATTCTTCTACCCCGCCCTTCTCACCCCCGGGGGGAGGGGGGACTCAAGGAGGCTAACAAGGCAGCAATTTGATGTCTAAACATACAATATCAAATTCTAAAAACATATATCATTAAATAATAACAGTTAAAAACAAGCAAATATTCAGCACTCAAATAAATTAAAAACAGTGTTCCTCCATAAATCTATGTTATTAAACAGTTATCCATATTCTCGCCAGTCATTTTGCTGTTCCTAATCCAGTCCACGGTGCTGCATTCTGCTATTGTGTGAAGGCCTGGTCCCATAGCCAAGATTTTACTTTTTTCCTACATGCTAGGAGGGATGGGGGTCGATCGTATTTTGCTAGGTTGTGCATTCTACAGATGAGGAGCCACAGCCAAGAAGGCCCTGTCTCTTGTATCCACCAGCCACATTTGAGATGTTGGCGGGAGCGAGAGCAGGGCCTCCCCAGATTATCTTAAATTGCAAGGTGGGACGTCGAGGCAGATGCATTAGGACAAGTAAGCTGGGCCAGAAAGTGATTTTAACGAAACGCTGAGAACGGTATTTTTATGTTTTAATTGTTAATTGTTAGCTGTTTATATGGTTTTAATTGTGTGTTATTTGGAGGGCAGTAATTGCCTTATGTAAACCGCTTCGAGTCACCTTCGGGCTGAGAGGGGCGGTAAAAAAAGTTTTAAATAAATAAATAAATGTTACAAGGCCGGAACTACATCCCTCCGTATGAAGAGACAAGCGCCAGGGCCCGCCCACTAAAGCCACATTGGCGGAAGAAGCCCCCAGTGTGCGGAAAAAGCCCAGTGTGGGCGGAAGGTGGCGTCAGGAGCACACGCCAGGTAGATCTTTTCAACGTTGTGTTATTAAAGTAGCTCATGCTAAAAACATGTGGGCACTCCTGCCTTAGATGGTCCAAAACAGTTTAAAACAACTAGAATAGTGACATGAATGTAAGACAGTCAGGATAATAATAATAATAATCATCATCATCATCTTTATTTATACCCCACCACCATCTCCCCAATGGAAACTCAGCGTGGTTTACATGAGGCCAAGCCCAACAACACAATAAAATAAATGAAAACAAAAACATAAGTTACATTCATTCATTCATTCATTCAGTTTCTCACTTGTTAATCAGCCTCCATTAAAATGTTCCAGGCGATTTACATAAAACAAATTGCATAAAAACATTATAACAAATACTGAATAGACTGCATTAAACATTAAAAGCTCTGCTAAAAAGCCAGGTCTTGAGTGCCCGAGCAAAGGGTTGCACATCACGCATGGCCCTCATGTGGGGAGACAAGGAGTTCTACAAGACAGAAGCAGAAATGAAGAAGGCCCTACATCTCGCGCTCTCGAGACATGCTTCCCTGGGGCCTGGAACATACAGTTAGTTGGAGGAGTCGTGGCGACCACTGGCAGTGAAGAGAGGAGAAGCGGTCTTTGAGATATGCTGGCCCCTGACCATAAAGCACCTTAAAGGTCAGAACCAACAACTTAAACAGTTATATAAGGCATAAGAATACAACAATGTAAAATTAAAATAAAATCATATATAACACAGTAACAGTGAGCGGGCCGCATGTACAGGATAAAACACTATAGCTAAAAACACAACGTGAGATAGGAGTGGGCAGATTTGTGAGGGAGAAGCTCTTTAGGACTGGGGTCGAGAGGAATCTTCATACTGGAGAGGCGGAGGTGTATGCCAAGAACAAATGTTAAGGGGTCACAGCAATATCAGGTGGTATAGTTAATCACCAAAGGCACAACAGAAGAGCCAGGTTCTGAGATTCTTCTTAAAACTTTCTAAAGTGGGGGCTCGCCTAATCTCACCAGGTAGTATATTTCACAGTTGGGGGGGCCACTGAAGAGAAAGCTTATATCTCATATGGGGTCAGCATGGGGGGAAGTCACACAGTGGCGCTTTTCCATGTGTGATGGCAAAGCATTTCTTTGGGCGAGGTGGGGCGCAAGATGCTAGGATTGCCCTGCTGCCCCACCAATTCACCACAGAGTTTGGCAAATTGCCCATCCATGTGATGAGGTCCTGTGAAACGTATTGTCCTCTGGAATTTATTTTTAATTTGCACCATCCCTCACTATCACTGCCACACCAATAATATATGCTAGACCAAATGTGTACTATTCCTGATGTTTAAAAAAATCCTGTTTAAAGGGTCATGGTGGACTGGAAAGTTTCAGTGTACTGTCATAAATGCCCAGTTTCTGGGTCCATTGTGAAAATATGGCTACAATTGAATTGTCTCACTGCCTCCCCTGTTTGACATTTCCATGGCTCACAGTTTCACTTGACATGAACATATTAACAAATTATCTCTCATGTAGGCCAGTCACTTCTTGTTGATGAATGGGGTTTTAAAATGCAGGGATTTATGAAAAAAGCTGAATGTTTGAGATTTTAAATAAATAATTTGTCAGCAAAGTATAACCATCTGCCAAACCTTTTGCCTGCTAGTGTTATTCTTTGCAGCCACTAGGGAAGATGACCAAATTGCCAAAGGCAAATAGGGAACATACCTCTTGGCTCCTAACCAAATGAAGTAAAAAGAGAGGTGCATAACACAAAGGGCAATTTATAATTGTAAAAAGGTTAGTTACCTAGTACAAACGAACAACAGATTTACACTATCATATAGATAACATAAGTATGGCCCTCAGTTATTTTGCATCATCACCCAATTCTGGATAGGGGGTAGACTCAAATATCAAGTGCTTCAGGGTATAATCCAGGAATCCCTGGAAATTTTACAATATTCATAGTCCTATGATTCCACTTCAGCCAACATTGTTGCACCATAGATTTGTAACCATGAAATGAGGAAACCAGACACAAAGACTGGGTTGAAGCAAAGACTACTTTGTTTAGTCTATGCCCTATTTATCTGTTGAAAGCTGAAGTGTGTGTGTGTGTGTGGGGGGGACGGGGACGACCTGATGTAGATCCAGTTGAGAAACCAAACAGCAAACAGGGTACTTCGTGAAAAAGTATATAAATGAATGGAAATATCAAAGTTGTCTCTGTGTTAACAATAATATATTCGACATGTAGCAATATTGTATTATATACTCAATTCGCAAAGTTAAGGATAATCCTGATTATCCGTCTATATATCCCGGATTATCCGTCTATAAAGTCCAGATTATATTCTGATATAAGTAAAAGTTATCCAAAATCAACACAAACATTTGAATGGAGAGTAGAAAAGCATATTCCACTGGATAGAAAACATACATAGTAGTTATAAGTACATATTTATAATACTGTATATAATAGTCTGGTTCCAAGCATAAATTCCAAAAAAGCTGTCTGTATGGCAAATACCAAGATAATAGGCAATTAGATAACCATAATACCATTCAATGCAATGGGATTATAAGGGTACAAATACATACATAAGCAGAAAATGACATGCACTGAAATAATTAGTTTGTAAAATACACACACACACACATGTGACATATCTAACACACGAATCTCGAGGTTTGTAAGTAACGGTTGTTATTGTAGCAAATTCAAAGCAAATACGTGTAATTCACACAACAAAGTAATAAGCAACGTCCATTTGTAATCCAACGCCGCAGGCGTTAAATAAGTTTGTAATCCCCACGCCGATGCGTGTTGTCGGGTAGACCCCAAGTGGGTAATCGGTGGTGTGCCGGTACCGTTGAAAGCCGACGGCACAGGCACACCACCGACACCCCACTTGGGGTCTACCCGACAACACGCATCGGCGTGGGGATTACAAACTTATTTAACGCAACGGCGTTTGGATTACAAATGGACGTTTGCTTATTACTTTGTTGTGTGAATTAACACGTATTTGCTTTGAATTTGCTACAATAACAACCGTTACTTACAAACCTCGAGATTCGTGTGTTTGATTTAGCTTGTGAAGCACCACGCCCTGTTTGTTTGATTGTGTGACATATCTCCCACAGCATATAATCAAATGATAAATAATACACAGGTCCCCAAGTTGGTATACATCTGAAGACTATCAATAGATAACGCTAAGAGAAGTCTATGGAGAAAATTCCCAGTTTACAGTTAGAGTAGAGGGTAATCCGCTTTAGACATGGGTGGATCTTAGAAAGTGCTGCATTCAACACGCTTCCCTGATGGAAGGCTAATCACAGGCACATGATCCGCTGCAACTAATTGAATGAAACCTGGTGTAAAAGTTCGTATGAGAGGTACAGTATATGTCCTAGACGTGTAGAAGTCAAATAAGCATGTGCAGTAGGTGGAAACGCTTGGTGACTTACATGTATTGAGATCCGGACGACATCAAAGACAGAAGCAGCAAATATCCATGTATGTTTATAATAAATATTCATAGTCCTATGATTCCACTTTAGCCAACATTGTTGCACCATAGACACAAAGACTGGGTTGAAGCAAGGGCTACTTTGTTTAGTCAATGCCCTATTTACTTGTTGGGAGCTGAAGTGTGTGTGTGTGGGGGGGGGGGGGGAGGCAACCTGATGTAGATCCAGTGGAGACCAGGTGTCTACCTCAAGACAGCCCTTTCATCCTTCCTTTGGCCAAATCCATTGAACCTTGAAGGTAGTCCAAACATTTCAGTTGCTCCCTTGCTGGCCATTAACTGGAAATCAAAGCTGTTGTTCACTCACTCAAGCTGCCTAACTTCTAAGTAAGAGCAAAATTGCTGTAGGGGCATACGTCTTCCCAACCCCCAAGCCATCTGACCCCTGGAAACTGTTCCAGAGTCATATACTACTTCAAAATGGGTGCCAAATTCAGAAATCTTTTCTAATAACCTTTCAAATGAAACCTATTTATAGACACCACCCCAGCCAATTATTGAGATTTTCCCGGTACAATCATATCATAGGCTATCTCTTGTGACCAAGTATGATTGCTTTCAAAGTGTAAGGTCTTGGTGGTGGGTTCATAATTGACTGTAGAGACCGATTCTGGATCTGCGTGTTCTTTTGCAGTGAGTGTTTGGGAAAACTACCCTAAAAAAGCAGAGTATCCAAAAATCAAAGAGGATACTTAAAGTTGAGCATCAGCTCATTAATTAACAGAGCTTTAAGTGCCATGTGAAATGTGGCTGTAAAGAATTCAGAGCCTAGGAGGCTAGCATGCAGAGTCCAATCTTGAAGAATCACAAAAGGTTTATTTGCAATAATAAGAAATAGCTGCATTTCTTAATAGTCAAGAACTGGGTCTGAGCCACGATAAAACACATCTCTTCTAAGGTTTTAAAAGAGAGGGAAAATCATCCAAGCACTACATCTTTCTGACACACATGCAGAGAGAGATCTCAAAGCACACAGCACATACTCTCCATACTAAAGTGTAAGAAGGCAGAAGTCAGATACAAAAAGGCTTGCAGTATCTGTATTCCTTTCCCTCCATTTTTGACTGCTACTACTGACAAAACTAGCCACACTGGTACAAAATATTGAACACATTTAACACATTAATACAAATTTTAAACATTTTAAACGCAATGGGACCAAAATATAGAAGGGCAGAAATGACATACGAGCGCTATCCGAATATGGCAAGCAAGATTTTGAAATGGCGAATCCACTTTCTGTTTCCTTAACTATCTTTGGAATCACTTCAAAAGTCAAAAACATCCAAATTACATCCAAATTTCGGATGTATCTGATGTTCGAAAACAGGCCTATTAACTGCTCCTCATTGAGGACTTGAGCAGTGTGGGGTTCAATTCCAACAGTGAGGACATCAATTTCCAGATGGTGGGCGGTCCCCATAAGGGTTGGTTTGATGCACCTTCCTCTTGACACATGTATCCCTTTTGCTCTCCATGCCTTTTCGATATCCACAGCACTGTTGGTAACAACTGAACTTCAGTCACAATAGTCAAGGCCAAGGCTTCCAAGTTCTCAGTGTCTATGCCATAGTTTTAAAGGTTAACTTTAAGACCGTCTTTAAATCTCTTTTCCTGTCCACTAACACTCCATTTTTGTTCTTGAGTTGAGAGTATAGTAACTGCTTTGGGATACCATAATCAGGCATTCATACAATGTAGCCAGTCCAGCGAAATTGATGGCGGAGGATGGTCACTTCAAAGCTTGTGATCTTCACTTCTTCCAGAATGCTGACATTTGTCCACCTGTCTTTCCAAGAAATTTGCAGGATTGTTCAGCGGCAACACTGATAGAATCATTTCAGAAGTTGAGTGTGTCATCTGTAGGTGATCCACATTTCACAGGCATATAACAGGGCTAGAGAAACAATAGCTTTATAAAGAAGCATATTTGCATCCCTATGAATGTTTCGATCCAGATACAATATGGAGTAGGGGAAAACCCCATGTAAAGGGAAGAACATTCCTACCTAGCTCCTAAGCACCTACAAGGGCTCTCACTGCATTGAAGCTCTCAGTGTATTAAATATTCTGGAAATATTTAACTTTTTTATTTTAATTGTGCAAGTCGCCCAGAGCACCTTTGGTGGAGGGCGACTCATAAGAAATAAAGTTGAAGTTGAAATTGAAATCCTAACCTTCTCACATGAAGCATTTTTAGTATAAAAAACCTGGTTGCAAAGCATCCTGATCTCTATCCTAGGAGGACATAAATTGGCGTCTTCTTTGCACATCTTAGCTATACTATCTGAAAATGCCTGGTCGCCCAGCGGGAGTGGTGCGTCTGCTGCCCACTTTTGATGGTGAACCTTTATCTCCATCTGCCACCATCAAGAGCCTTGGTATTGTTTTAGACCTAGTGCTGACAATAGAGGGTCCGATCTCCACCGTCGGCAAACAGGCCTTTTTCTATCTTTGCCAGGCCAGGCAGCTGGCGCCCTATCTCTTGGAGGAGGCCTTGGCCATGGTGATCCACGCTATGGTCACCTCAAGATTAGACTGTTGTAATGCACTTTATGATGGCCTTCCTTAGTCAATGACCTGGAAGATTCGTATTGTATAAAATGCGGCCACCAGTCTTCTTACTAGAACCCCCACAAGATGCCATATAACACCAATTTTACAGCATCTGCACTGGTTGCCGATTGAATATCAAATCTCCTATAAGGTGTTAGTTCTAACCTTTAAGGCCTTGTATGGCTAAGGGGTGATGTATCTCAGAGACCGCCTTTCTCCCTACCAACCATGGTGGTCACCTCGACCCTCTCAAGGAAATCTTCTCACTGTACCAGGCCCCAGGGAAATTCTCCTGAAAACTACAAGGCGCAGGGCATTTTCACTCTCTGCCCCAGTTCTATGGAACTCATTGCCACCTTTATAAGAGCCATCCGCAACCTGCGGTCCTTCACTCAAGCGCTTAAGACTTGGCTCTTTGGCAGAGCATTTGAGTTGTAATCTAATTTTTAAATTGTTTTACTTGTCTACCCTCTTTTACTCTGTTTTATGTAAGTCATCCAGAGCTCTTCGGATGGAGGGCGACTAATGAAATAATAAAATGATGATGATGATGATGATAACTAAGGTTTGTGGTCTAATGAAACATTGCACAGTTCTAAAGGTTTTCCCTTAAACGTAAATCTCTGCATTCCTTAGGACGTTGCTATAGAAGTTAATATGGACTCTTAACAATATAATTGTGTAGACTGAAAAGGCACAAGCAGCTTAGAAACCATTTATTTGCTCCCTGTATTATTCAAAAGTTTGTCAAAGGGACACTCTTACACATTTAATCCAACATAACAAGAGCTTCAAAGTGGCCATTTATAACATCACAAAGTAGTAGTGTAAATGAGACTGGAGAACTGGTTTGGGGGGGGGGGGGGTGTTGAGCTGAATAGCTTCTTAATTCCCCTGATTATAAATTATACCAATTTTTAAAAACACATTAGAGTAATTTGGCTACCCAATGCTGTATATTGACACTCAGAAAAGAATCCTTCTGGTTTGGGAAAGCATATCAACTATAGAGAATAAATGCAAGGTCAGTTTTTATTTTATTACAGAAAGTACAGATACACCCATGTGGACTCTAAAATCTTCCCAAAATATTTGTATGTTGAAAAATTGGGGATCTGCCATTTCATGCCATTTCTAAAATTTAGAAATTTTCTAAAAAAAGAAACAAACAATCAGTTGGAGTTCATTTTCCAAGGATTTCCTCCTCACATAGTTAGCAATTGTTATAATGATATACATTTTAAAAACTAAATAAATCCCCACAACACTTTTTTTTGTTTTTAAATATCTGGAATGCTTATTAACGTAACTAAAATAGATATTTTTAGTTATTTAAATAATAAGCATTTACCCTTCAGGAGTATGGAATACAAAACACAAAAGCATTGGGACCATATAAGGGCGTCCCCATAAAATGTTATCCCTTGATAACATTTGGTTATAATGTAATACCACCTGGGTAATTAAATAATTATTACTAATCATTTTCAAGCTCTGATACTGATTAAAAGTCCTACATTTTTCAAGAGTGGCAGCCAGATGTTTCTGGACCACACACATGTGAGATAAAAAGGCAGCACTCTTGCATTATTCACCTCACTCCACTTCCAGTACTAATGTTGAGAGATGGGTACATTTAAAGTTGCCAGGTAAAATAAAGGACAAGGCTGGTGTACCTTTAATATTTATACAAAAGAGGGGATTTCAGCAGGTGTTACATGCCACATAAACTCTACTTTCTGAAATTTGCTCATCTGTACATCAATTAAGGTCACCAAAAACCCATTCCTTATTTTGTCTGGCAGTCATAGATGCCCTTCCTCATTGATTTCACAATGTTGTTCTTACTACAAGGAAGACTTTAAGAAAGCATACTGTTTTCAAAGACAATTCACAATTTGCAACATTTGGCATAAAATTCACATGTAGTTCTGTGCAGAAAATAACACGCCTTCTTTAGAGAAAAAACTATGCAGAAAAAAATATTTACAGAAAGATGTCATTTTCTATGCAGCACATTCTGGTTGAAGACTGCAGATATTCCCCTCAGTCTAGTCAAATGTTTTCTTCCCATTTTCATAAAGTGTTTTAACTAAGTTGTGCCCTGCCTTGAGCCTTTAGTAGAGACAGGTAAGATAATCTGTATACCTTTATAAAGCGGAATGTTTGTATGTATGTGAGGAGGGCGGCGGGAGCGGAAGGGCGGATATGTGGCAGCCACTTTCACAGGCCACAGCGATATGTGGCAGC